>OY829546.1:23729857-24929857 GCA_963691705.1 Viola odorata | reverse complement strand
GCAGTAACATAATAGGCGCACCTAGCTTCAACGCTAGTCTATGAGCAGGGAGTCCACTAAACTCAAGCGTGTTCAGAAATTCAACAAGATATAAACCGCCAAGATTATTGTCAACCCCTGAGTAGTTTCAGATGCTATCAGAACTGAGGAAGATATGTTCATCACCAGGAAATTAGGATAACACATAATTATTGATCTCTAAGATAATTATTTTTAGGAGTTATTATTTCCCTTTCCATGAGATAACCTGGATCATTCATTTTCTGTGGTAACTCTTCATACACAGCCGAAACGATGCCCTTAATTGGATTCTCATTGAAGTGGATCAACAAGTCATCAAGTTTCTTTATAAAGGCAGATTCTTCATCATCAGGAATCGAAAGGTCAAAACTGTACCATTGCCCACTTCCAAAATCCAATCAGAAAAAAGCAGTCAGTTCTTATTTTCCTTTGTCCTTTAAACCTTCAGCACTAAGCCTCATATTTTGTTTCAAAACAAACACACAAAAATGGGGCCACAAAACAGAATTACCAAGGCATGCATCAACAACTTCAGCACTTGTTCCCTCGGACACAATTGGCAAAATTTGTCTGAAATCTACACCAAGTAAAATCGGCTTGTGATACTACGATCTTGGTTCGTATGGAAGGATTGAGACCGAATCTAGTCCTCTTTGGGAGGTTGGTGTTGACGATTGATGGAGAAGATAACGTCGCAAGGAGGAGATGCAGAAATGGTGATGAATATGCGGAAGATGGTGGAAGTGTTTAATAGATGAATAGATATTAGATTGATGGATTGTTGATACCCGAATTTTCACGCCATTTTTACTTAATTTTAGAATTTTTGTCATTTATTCAATTTACTGTCGTTTTTACTTAAATTATAGTCATCCGTAGGTAAGTTACTATCACTGGCCTTTTTAGGGTTTGCATCGCGTTTTTAATTTTTCGTCAAGTATTTTCGTCATTATTATCATTAGTATTTTTAGCCTTAAAACTCACATTTTTTACTATCCGGCAGTCGTTTGTGAGTCGTTTCTTCGTTTTAGGTCATCTCATGATTTTTAGGATTTTTAATATTTTAGCACATTTTTTTTAGTATTTTTATTTTTTATTATTATTTACGGTCGAGCTTTTATTGGACCCGAGAAAGTTCGCTCGGACAACAGCTTGACTTCAAAATGTTTTCCATCAACTAGTTGCTAGATTTTTTTCTGCTCGCAATGGTCTACAGCGTTTCGCGCAATTTTTGGTGTAACGCTTTATTTTTTCAGTTCCCGCGTTCCGCGTCTTTGAACGAGGAAATAAACGCGTTAAACGGAAAATTATCATGATTCACTGTAGACGGCTAAAACCGTCATATTTTTCTCTACGCGCTAGTACCTTCGGCTCGAAAAGTCAGTACGTTTGCCCGCGAGTCTCGGCTCGAGGCCATTTAAATGAGACTTAATGGCCTTTGATCTCAACCGTTGATCTGGTCAACCAAGGAAAGTCAACCAGATCAACGGTTGACAATTTAATGTGCATAATGCACATGCACAGTGGAGATCAGCACGCAGCGGAGCAGCCCACGCCCAAGCCAACTGCTCCCGTAGCTCTTGTCCCTCCGCCATCATCACGGCTATCCCGTAGCCTTGCCACCACGATGTCCGGCCACCACGCGCAGCTCCCTCCGCCACTCTCCCACGCGTCTTTTGGCTATAAATAGCCGTTTGTTCCTTCGTCAAAGGGGCCGAATTTTCACCCAAAAAAAAACCACACTACTCCCTCTCTATTTTTCGGTCCAATTCACGAGCATTTGAGCCCTTCCTTGCGCAATCCTTTCCTCTCGAGACAAACCACGGTAAGCTTCTCTCTCTCTCTCACTTACGGTTTCTCTCTCTAATTTTTGTTCTTGACTTCGATGACCATTTAACTGCTCAAACGTGTTCTAATTGCTTGGGTGTCAACCTAATTTCACCATGCTAACATTCGTTTGAATTATCGTGGCTTAGTTTAATTGTTTCGTTAATAAACGTAAAAATGCATCTTTCGGTTTTCTCCAAAAACGTCACTGTTTTGGGCCCGTTTTACTGTTGTGATTGAGTTTCTGTATTGAGGGAGGGGAGACGGTCAGTTTGGGCCAAGAACCAGGCGAATCGGACGCCTGGTTCGTGACCTCCGCCGCCGGTAGTGGCGCCGGCGACGTGAGGAAGAAGATGAAGCAATACGGGCCTCATGGCCCTTCGGGTGAGAGGGAAGAAAGGTGATGGGCTTGGCCCATCACCACTTAAATGAATTACCTTTGGGCCAGGAACAATTCCTGGCCCATTTCTTTCAAATTTCCAAGTCAAGCCCAGCCCATTTGCATTTTTCCGGGTTTTTCGAGACCATTTTTTTACGTAAGATGCTCGCATGTTTCATATATTTATTTTTTATGTTACGTGTTATTTTTCGTATGTTTTATACATGAATTATTTAATTCACTTTTTTCGTAAACTATTTCATATGCTTAATTTTTAACAAGTTGTTTCTTGAATTGCTTTTATACGTGAATTGCTCATTCTTTATCGTGATATTTATTGTCATGTTATCTAACATCAGTCATTTATATCTAACCGTTTAATTTCCGTCATTTAAAATACCGCCTATATGGTCGGTCGTATTTTAATTTTCGTAAATATTCAACTGCTTTACTTTTTCGCAAAACTGCTGGAAATCCTTCCGCAAATTATCAACTGTTTACTTTTCCGCACTTTAATTCTGCAATTTACTTTCAGCAATTTAAATTCAATACCGCCTACATGGTCGGTCGCACTTATCAACTGTTTACTTTTCCGCACTTTAATTCTGCAATTTACTTTCAACAATTTAAATTCAATACCGCCTACATGGTCGGTCGTACTTATCAACTGTTTACTTTTTCGCACTTTAAATTTCAGCAATTTACTTTCAGCAATTTAAATTCAATACCGCCTACATGGTCGGTCGCACTTATCAACTGCCTAATTTTCCGCACTTTAAATTCCAGCAATTTACTTTCAGCAATTTAAATTCAATACCGCCTACATGGTCGGTCGCATTTTAATTTTCGTAAGCATTCAACTGCTTTAATTTTTCGCACACTGCTGGAAATCCTTCCACAAATTATCAACTGTTTACTTTTCCGCACTTTACTTTTCCGCACTTTAAATTTCAGCAATTTACTTTCAGCAATTTAAATTCAATACCGCCTACATGGTCGGTCGCAATATCAACTGTTTATTTTCTGCAATATCAACTGCTTTAATTTTTCGCAAAACTGCTGGAAATCCTTCCGCAAATTATCAACTGTTTACTTTTCCGCACTTTACTTTCCCGCACTTTAAATTTCAGCAATTTACTTTCAGCAATTTAAATTCAATACCGCCTACATGGTCGGTCGCAATATCAACTGTTTATTTTCCGCAAATATCCAACTGTTTATTCCCTGCATTATCAACCTGTTTTATTTTCTGCAAATCATTAAACTTTTCTTCTTCCCTGTAAATCGTCAATAGCATTTAATTTTTCTGCACTTATCAAAACAGCATTTCATTTTCGTATGCGTAAAATCCATCATTTTTCGCATGCAATCAACCCAGCATTTAAATTCTCGTATGCGTAAAATCAATCATTTTTCGCATGCAATCAACCCAGCATTTATATTCTCGTATGCGTAAAATCACTCATTTTTCGCATGCAATCAACCCAGCATTTAAATTCTCGTATGCGTAAAATCACTCATTTTTCGCATGCAATCAACCTAGCATTTAAATTCTCGTATGCGTAAAATCAATCATTTTTCGCATGCAATCAACACAGCATTTAAATTCTCGTGTGCTTAAAATCAATCATTTTTCGCATGCAATCAACTCAGCATTTAAATCTCGTATGCGTAAAATCCATCATTTTTCGCATACAATCAACTGTCATCATTTTATCAAACTCAGCATCTCACTTTCGTATGCGTAGAATCCATCATTTTACGTGTGTAATCGACTGTCATTTAAATTTTCGCACTCATAGAATTGCCTAGTTATTTCTCAAGCCATCACTAACACTCTCGTTTTGTAGGTTAATTTCAAGCTTCGCTCGAAAGTACGCCTCACAAGTCCCTTTTATTTATTCGATGCTTTTCGCAAATATCAACTGCATGCATGATATATAGAACTGCTAGAATTAAAATCAACCCACATGAACAACGTGTTTAAAGAGTTGCTTAAAATGCCATGTTCATATGATTTTAAATTCTCGCTTGTATTGTTTGCATGTACATGGGGACTTTCGATCCCACTTCAGTTTTTACTTTAAAATCAATCATTTAAATTGGTACTCTGTTAGCAATCCATGTTAGGATCACGTAGTAATTAAGTTAATCATGCATGGCCCGATGATGAAAAAAGAGGGCGCTCATTCAGTCTTACGGAAAATTCAGTCCCATCACGATCATAATAAAGACTAAAGTGACGATTCCTCTGAGGGCCCCCTTTTTCAAAACGCATTTCTCAAACACCTTTTTAAACACCTCTCTCATCAACCGGTAACCGTTTTCGGATGTGTCTCGGGTGCCTAACACCTTCCCGAGACCATAATACGACCCCGAACCTTTGTCTGGGGTCCAGACCCCTTTTTTTTTGTGCCTTTAGTTTTTTACTTATTATATTTCCTATGCCATGACGATTAGGGTTCCCTAAGCCTAGCAACCAAATTAGGGTGGCGACTTCATTGCATGCTGCTAGGCGTCCCTTTTACGCCGAGCATCTGAAGGTCTCAAATTTCGTTGCACACTCGCGAATTTTTTTTAAATTTCCGAGGCGCGACAGTTTGGCGACTTCACTGGGGACTTAGGGTCGGAGCCGGTTTTTATCTTTTTAGAGAGGTGTTTTATTTGTTTATTTATTTGCTTTGATCAATTGCTGGTCTGTTTATTTATTTACTTTATCAATTGTCATATGCATTTCATAGCGCCCTACACCCAGGGGACAATTACCAAAATAGGAGGGTAGTAGTGACGCCCTAGGACACATGTCCTGGGTAGTGTTTACCAATCCCAACTCGGATGAACCCCTAAAGCCAGCTGAAAGGTTATACGATTTCGCAAGGAATCGGGCGACTGGACGACACTTTAGGGACCTTTTCATGGTATCATCCGGGAACCATTCAAGCCAGTTAGAGGTGTCGGAATCAGAGCCCCAGCACAGGCATCATGATTATACCTGTTTGTCGTGGCATATTGACGTGATTTTTCTGTTATACGAACTGTAAATTTTCTGACACGTGCAGGTTACTTTGCATTTAAAATTTTATTTTTTGTCCCACAGGACCCGTTTTGCTCATTCAATATGTCGGCACCTACACTACTTTCACTTGATATTTTCGGGGAACAAAGTTTCAACGATCAGACACTACAAAGCCGAATTGCCGCCTTAGAGGCTGAGTTAGAGATGAAGAAAGGGGTGTTGGCTTCGATGGAGTACCTTTGGCAACAGGACTCTAACGTCCAGGAATGACACCTTCAGGGAAAGGCTCGGATATCGGCAAATCTTTTCTTTTTAGCTAGGACCCCTGATTCCACCTATCTTAGCCATTTTTGATAAATTTAGCAAGTTTACCATACTTTTGTAAACACTTTTAATAAAGTCGTACTCTTTCGGATATTTAAATCGCCTCATTTTTTCCATATCAATTATCCATCCAAACGCAACTCAAAAGACTATCGCAAAAAGAAAGAGAAAATCCCTCCAGGATAAACACAGTCGTTTCACCCAAAGAACCAAAAAATCAGACCAAACACTCAAAAAAAACAAGAAAAAAGAAAAACAGCCAAATATTGCCCACTCGTAGCTTTGTCCTCTTAGCTTATCACGACCTCCAAGTTCATGGCATTGATTGTCATCCCTCCCCTCGGTTGGGTTCGCCAGGCGTCAGGCCCTATGTCATTTGCAAGCACAGTATGAAAGAGATCTTCCTAGCATGGCGGCATTGGTTGCCCCTGCTGATTTGGGTTTCGCCGTTAGCATCTCAGGTTTGCTTCATATCGGGGGAATGTATAGAGGCTTCTGTCGTATCTTGTCAACCACTGGGATTCCTCGCCTCACCGACCTCCTTAGAAATATCAAGTGAAAGTGTGGCCGGAAAATGAATGAGCAACGTGGAGGCCTCGGGATTGCATATCACCTGTATATCCTCACTTGTATTTACTTTTTCTGTGTTTTTCCCTTTTTCAGGTTCACAATAGCTCCTCGAAAGCAAGCTACTCCGCACAGGCTCCCCCTAACTAGACTTCAAAAACGAAAAATGACTGAACCGGCCAAGACCGATGAAGCACTAATGGCTAGAATCACGGAGTTAGAGGAGCAAGTTAGGATCACTACAGAAAGAGCCACCAGGGCCGAAAAGGAAAGAGATGAAGCTGTCGCCGAAGTACCACCGGGTTTTGATCTCCCTCAAACAAAAGGACCTCACTCTTCGCTCACCGTCGCAGGACCTTCCGTACTCCCGCCACTTTCTGGTCCGTCGGGCCATTGGAGATGGGTTAGTCCCTTCACTGTACCCAACGTTGCGAGTCCTCCAGTTAAGACGGGTGAAGAGATCTCCCCGTCGCTTCAGTACCTTTCAATCAACCCTGCTGTGGACCCCAGCAAGAGCCAGGCCCACCCAGAGGACCTGTATCTCCCTCCTATTCCTCCGAGCACAGTTCCCGGACCTGTGGGAACTCAGCTCCTCACTTTCAACCCAGCACAACCTCAGTTCTCATCAGAACCAATGCTGCCCTTCGGTTCTAACCCCATTGGGGCCGAGCAACCGAAAGGGGATCGACTGAATCTTCTCGAGGAGAGGCTCCGAGCAATTGAAGGGGTTGATCCATTTGACCCTACCGGCCCCGCCGATATGTGCATGGTCCCCGGGATCGTCATACCTCCGAAGTACAAAATCCCCGACTTCGAGAAATATACTGGGGTAGAGTGGCCAAAGACCCACCTTAGAGCATATTGCAACAAGATGGCAGAGATGATCCACAATGAACCGTTATTGATCCATCTATTCCGAGAAAGCTTGACCAAGCACGCCCTAACTTGGTATATGGGGCTGGACAGAGCCAGGATCAGGACGTGGAGAGACTTGTCCGATGCCTTCTACCGACAATATAAATTCAACATGGAAGTGGCTCCTGACCGCGCCGACCTGCAAAATCTGGAAAAGAAAATTGGCGAGTCCGTAAAGACCTATGCTCAGAGATGGAGAGAGTTGGCTTCTAGAATCTCCCCACCCTTAAGCGACAAGGAACTCTTGTTGATTTTCTTGCACACCTTCAAAGCTCCCTACTATAACTACCTGATCTCGAACCCCTCAAACAGCTTCTCCGACATGGTCCTAATTGCCGAAAGAGTCGAGCAAGGGATTAAGTCTAGGCGAATCACGCATCCAACACCAGAGTCTGTACCAAAGAAAGCATCAGTCGTGAAAAGGGACGTCGGATTTGTCGCTCCCCAAGTTAATCAGGGGCAGCCGTTTCCGCCACCACCACCTTATTTGGTACCACCGCCGTATCAGCCGGCATCACTATATCAACCCACCTCCTTTCCTTTTAATTCACCACCAATCGCTAATATCCTACCTCAAAATCCTACTCATTTCCCACCACCTCCAGTGCAAACATCACAACCTATGCAACCCAAACCATATAACCCACCAAAAGACCCAAATAACCAAAACACGACCAACAATCGGTGGAACCGAGAGCCTCCACCTCCTCTCCCTCTCCCTGCAGGAGAAATCTACAAACATCTCCTGGCGGCCGGACAGATCGTACCGGTTCCGGCTCAGCCTCAATTGCCTCCTTACCCAAAGTGGTATGATCACAACGCAAGATGCGAATATCACGCTGGAGCCCCAGGTCACACTCTGGAAAATTGCTTCGCATTCAAGGCAAAGGTCCATCACTTGATCAAAAGTGGATGGGTATCTTTTGAAGGATTAGCAAAAGGACCCAACACATCCACCAACCCTCTTCCCAATCATTCCCAAGGAAAGGGAGGGGTGAATGCCATCTCGGCAGGAGAAAGCAACGACTATTTATCTTCCGCATCGAGTTGGCCACAAGAACAGCTTTTCCAGGCCTTAGCTCGAGAGGGATATGTGCTATACTCAGGGGGCAATCCGAGTCACTGCATGTACTGCAAGGGGAGCGACGGTCACAAGATCCGAAGCTGCAAGTCGTTCGCAGAAAAGGTGAGACAACTCTCGAGTCTCGGGGTAATACAAACCCAGAAAGTGACCCCTGGGGAAGGATCCATCAACACGATCGGAGATGGATTTCCTATCCCGCATAACGCCAATGGAACCCCGCTCCAAATGGTCCAGAAGAAAAGATCGACTTCATCGTGCAAGCGGTTCTCCGCGCGCCGCGACGAAGGCGACCGCGAGATTGACACCTTGGGCCAACCTTCCGGGAAGTTCGATTACCTCGTCAGGTATTCGGCACCACCTTCCTATTCTAGCACAGTGCCCTTACTACCTTCTTGGGAATCCTCAGACTCCGAGTCATACCCTTCACCGACATGGCCGCTTCCTCCGTTTCCTTTGAAAGAGATCTACGCAAGCCTTTTGGCAGGCAGGCAGATTACACCATCCCCACTCTCTCCTCAATCCCTTCCTTACCCTAGCTGGTATGATCCAAAGGATAGCTGCGAATATCACGCCGGAACCCGAGGACACTCCTTGGAAAACTGCTACGACTTTAGAGAGAAGGTCGAGCACCTAACCAAAGAAGGACGAATCTCGTCCAAAGGTTTGACAAGGGGTCCTGATATGACAACTAGTCCTCTACCGCACCATAATCCTGGGATAAGCGACATTTCTTCCATTGGAATTGACCTTTCTCACCCGTCGATGGGGGAAGTACCCAATGAAGAATTGTTCTTCGCATTAGCCAACAACGCTTATTTGCCATTCCCAGGGAATAGTCAGGCCCAATGCCTATTCTGCCAAGGGGAAAGCAAGCATGACATCCAGGATTGCAGACTTTTTCGGCAAAAAGTCAAGCAACTCGCAACATTCGGGATCATTCAAACCAAAGGGGAAACCCAAGGAGCCATCAACGCCATCGAGGACAATCCACCAGCACCTTACTCCTTCGAATATGTGGCCCAGGCAGGGGAGGCAGCCACGATCCCACGCAAAGTAGTATTCACATTAGTTGTGAATACTCCCAGCCGGGACTTACACGCGGTCCCATTCAACTACGGATACACGGTGGTCACGACCCCTCCTGCAGTCGCACCAACAACACTCGCTATCGGCGAAGCCTCTCATATCGGGGGCATGACCCGCACTGGAAGATGTTACATTTCGGAGGAAGTAGAAAAGCAACGACAAGCCAAAGGGAAAGACCCTGTGATCTGCGAAGAGACGATAGAGGAGGCGCAAGGTTTGAGCAAACCTGTAACCGAGGACGAGACAGTCGAGTTCCTCAAGATCATGAAACAGAGCGAGTTCAGCATCATCGAACAGCTAAAGAAAACCCCAGCTCGTATCTCCATCATGGAGCTGATCCTCACTTCAGAGCCGCATCGCCAAGCTCTCTTAAAAGTCTTGAAACAAGCTTTCGTGACTAAGGATATCACCACAGAAGGGGTGGAAAACCTTGTCGGAAGGATCCAAGCCTTAAGCAGCATTTCCTTCTCGGAAGAAGAGATCGACCCCTCAGGAAGAGATCACAACAAGGCCCTATACATCACAGTGGAATGTAAGGGACACGTCATAGCAAAGGCCCTAATCGACAATGGGTCCGCACTTAATGTCATGCCTAGACATGTCCTTGAACAGCTGTCGGTCGATTCCTCCCTCATAAAACCTAGCGGAATGATGGCGAGGGCTTTCGATGGCACCACTCGAGAGATCATCGGGAACATTGAGTTGGATATGGTCATCGGGCCCCACCCTTTCATCTTGACATTCCAGATCATGGAAATCCAACCCGCCTATAGCATGCTTCTAGGACGGCCTTGGATCCATTCAGCGGGAGCCGTCCCCTCTTCCCTGCATCAGTGCCTCAAATACGTCAAAGACAATGCCCTCATCACAATAAAGGCAGAAGAAGCCTTGATTTTGGCCAAGCATGCATCCGTGCCTTACATCGAAACTGCCGAAACCTTGGAGAGTTCCTTCCAAGCCTTTGAAATCGTCAACGCGGGTTGGATCGAGGAGGGATCCCCCGTTTGCGAAGCCTCAAAATTGGGGGTAGCCGAAACAACCACTAAGTCAACACTAGAGGGAAGCTTCCAATTAGGAAAATGGCTCGGGGCCGAGTTACAAGGATCGAAAGGCTGGGCGCCTCCGAAGAGCTTCGGAGATCGATTTGGGTTAGGGTACCAACCCAGCAAAGCCGATTTCACCAGGATCGCCCAAGAAAAGAAAGAAAAGCAGCTGGCTAAGCTATTTGGACGTTCTGCGCCAGAGGGCAAAATGCCGATTCCCCATATCAGAACCACGTTCCCCTTCGCCGCTGAAACCATCAATGAAAATCCAATCAGGGTATCAGACCTCCGTATCTGCACTCTAGGAGAAGAAGGATCGTCGCCTGGTTCAGTCATTTTCGTTAAGAAGTCAGGGGAGTCTGTGGGCAACTGGACCATCACCATGCTTCCGGATGTCTCTCCGTAATTTCTCATTTTGAAAAATATATATGTTTTTGGCACGTTTTCTTACGAAAACATTTTTGTAGGGACTCTTGTTCCCTCTTGTTAAAAATCAATATATATGCAAATTTTCATTTTACGCATCTCTTTTTTTCGCGCTTTTAATTTCAGGATGAATGTTAGTTCGGATTGTCTTGATAAAACCTATGTCTTTACTGGCGAATAAATCATCGCTACGACCGAAGACAAGGCCGAAGTCTCCGACGAACTGACCCGTTTACTAGAAAGTTCAGAAAAGGAAATAACCCCTCATCGGGAGGAATTGGACGAAGTAAACTTGGGGGCAAGCAATGAGAGTCAAAAACTGGTCAAGATCGGAACTACCCTGGATACGACTCAGACAGAAAGGTTGATTTCTCTCCTCAAGGACTACTCCGATGTATTCGCATGGTCATACGCCGACATGCCAGGTCTTGATCCCGGGATAGTTGAGCATCGTATTCCGTTAAAACCTGAGTTTAAGCCTGTCAAGCAAAAACTTCGGAGGATGCATCCAGACATCCTTCTGAAAATCAAAGAAGAAGTTACCAAGCAACTAGACGCGGGTTTTTTGAAAGTTGCGGAGTACCCAGAATGGATCGCTAACATAGTGCCAGTGCCTAAGAAAGATGGGAAGGTTCGCATGTGCGTGGACTTTCGGGATCTCAATCGAGCTAGCCCTAAAGACGACTTCCCTCTTCCCCATATCGACATCTTGGTAGATAGTGCCGCCAGAAATGACATGTTCTCTTTCATGGAAGGATTCTCGGGGTACAATCAGATCAAGATGGCACCCGAGGACAGTGAAAAGACGACCTTCATCACGCCCTGGGGAACCTTCTGCTACAAAGTGATGCCCTTCGGATTAAAGAACGCAGGAGCCACGTACCAACGTGCTGCTGTCACCCTTTTCCACGACATGATGCATAAAGAATTGGAAATATATGTCGATGACATGATAGCCAAGTCTCGCGGCACGCAAGATCATGTGGACATCCTGAGGAAGGTGTTCGAACGGTTGAGGCAATTTCGGCTACGGCTAAACCCAGCTAAGTGTACCTTCGGAGTGACTTCCGGGAAGTTATTGGGATTCATCGTCAGCAATAAAGGTATAGAAGTGGATCCTGATAAGATAAAAGCCATTTAGGAGCTACCCGCTCCCAGCACCGAAACGGAAGTACGAAGCTTTTTAGGACGCATCAACTACATCGCTCGCTTTATCAGCCAATTAACACTTACCTGCGAGCCGATGTTCAAGATGCTAAGGAAACACGGAAATGCAGAATGGGACGAAGACTGCCAAAAAGCCTTCGAGAAAATCAAGACATATTTGCAAAGCCCACCGGTACTAGTTGCCCCGACGCCAGGACGACCCTTGCTCATGTACATGACAGTCACGGCTAGCGCCATGGGTTGCGTTTTGGGACAGCACGACGAGTCTGGAAGGCGTGAACAAGCCATCTACTACCTCAGCAAAAAATTCAACGAGTGCGAAATGCGCTACTCTATGTTGGAACAAACTTGTTGCGCCCTAGCATGGTGCGCCCGAAGGCTCCGGCAGTACATGTTGTATTACACGACTTGGCTAATCTCTCGCATGGACCCCTTGAAATACATTTTCGAAAAGCCGTACCTGTCAAGTCGCATTTGTAGATGGCAAGTCTTATTAGCTGAGCACGAGATCATCTATGTGACTCAGAAAGCGGTTAAAGCAGGCGCCCTCGCCGATCACTTGGCCGATCATGCCTCGGACGAGTACGAGTCGTTGAGCTTCGACTTCCCCGATGAGGACATCATAATGATTGAAGATGAGATCACAGAAAATCTCCGAGAAGATGATTGGTGGACCATGTTCTTCGACGGTGCGGTGAACCTCTCGGGCAAGGGAGTGGGAGCCGTGGTCATAGCCCTAGATGGCCGTCAATTCCCCATAGCATGCAAATTGAACTTCCCATGCACCAATAACGTCGCCGAGTATGAGGCATGCATCAGTGGTCTGACAGCAGCCATCGACTTAAAAGTAAAGAAGCTCTGAATCTTCGGCGATTCAGCACTCGTCATCTATCAAGCCCAGGATCTATGGCAGACATGGGATTCCAAGCTCATCCCTTATCAAAGGCTACTCACCCAACTCACACGGGAATTCGAGGAAACCAAATTCGACCGAGTCGACAGAGAAAAGAACCGCTTCGCAGATGCATTAGCCACGTTGGCCTCAATGTTTATGTTAGAATGCGGAGTAATGCTCCAACCATTGAGAGTGGAAGTAAAGGAAACTCCGGCATGTTGTGTCGCCTTGGAAGAGGAACTTGACGACAAGCCATGGTTCTACGACCTAGTACAGTTCATCAGAAACCGGGAGTACCCACCGGGGGCAAGCCGGGTTAGCAAAAAGACCCTCCAACGCTTAGCACTAGACTTCTACCTCGACGGCGAGGTTCTATATAAAAGGAGAGTTGATGGAGCTTTGCTTCGCTGCGTCACCATGACCGAGGCAAAAAGAATCATAGCAGAGATCCACGAAGGGGTTTGTTCCACACACGCAAGTGGACACATGATGGCCAGGCAGATAATGAGGCAAGGTTATTTTTGGCTCACCATAGAACGAGATTGCATCAGCTATTTTCGGAAGTGCCACAAATGTCAAATCTATGCGGACCATCTCCACGTCCCTCCAGCCCCTCTCTTCAGCATGACGTCGCCTTGGCCTTTTGCAATGTGGGGAATCGACATCATCGGCCAAATTCATCCAACAGCCTCTAATGGCCATCGCTTCATCCTCGTAGCAATCGACTATTTCACCAAATGGGTAGAGGCCACCTCTTACTCCAACATCACTCAGAAAACCACCACGCGATTCATTGAGAGAAATATCATTTGCCGTCATGGGGTCCCAGAAACCATCATCACGGACAACGGCACCAATCTCAACGGAAAGATGATTGATGATCTTTGCCAACGTTGGAAGGTGAAGCACCGAAACTCGTCACCATATCGACCAAAGATGAATGGCGCAGTCGAAGCAGCAAACAAGAACCTGAAGAGGATCATCCAAAAGATGGTAATCACTCACAAAGACTGGCACGACATGCTTCCCTTCACACTACATGCTTATCGGATAGCAACCCGTACGTCCACAGGGGCAACTCCCTACTCATTAGTTTACGGCATGGAAGCCGTAATTCCCCTCGAGGTAGAAATTCCTTCTCTCAGAATCCTGGCAGAATCTGAAGTAGAAGAATCTGATTGGGCGAGAGTGAGGTACGAGCAGCTGAACCTCCTTCCCGAAAAGCGCTTGGCCGCTATCTACCATGCGCAATTATATCAGCAAAGAATGGTCAACGCTTATAACAAGAAAGTGCGACCTCGCAAATTCGAGGCTGGGAATTTAGTGCTAAAGAAAATTCTCCCTCATCAGGAGGCCAGTAAAGGAAAGTGGGCCCCAAGGTACGAGGGCCCGTACCTGGTCAAAAGTGCATTCTCAGGGGGTGCCCTAATGCTAACCAACATGGATGGAGACGATCTCCCGAAACCGGTAAATGCCGATGCAGTCAAGAGATACTTCGCCTGAAGCATCGTGGACAGAGCGTCCGGGCAGACCAAGGACATAGGGTTTTATCATGACAATCTAGCACAAACATTTGTCCTGAAATGAATAAAATAAGTTTTTTTCAAGAGATGCTTGGTTTTAAAATTTGTTGTCCCCTGTTTTTTCTTAAAATTGTGAGATGACAAAAGGAGGCATGGCATGGATGGATCCCCAGGAGTAGCTCGGGATGCAAGACGCGTCACTTAGACTAACGCCACTAATCATTCTTCAGTTTTGCAGGGACGTAAGGTCTCACGCCTCAGCTCGTCATCACGATAGAACTAGAGAGTTCCGCTCGTAGGAGCTGTTGAATTGCCGTAGCAGGCCACCTTCAAGAGCGAATCAGGAAAGATTTTAAGACAAACCATCACCATCTAAAGCGAGATTTCTTTTCCTCGCAGTGCTACCGGCCCTTCGGTGCATCGCAAATAATCGGTCTCAAAGGACTAAACGTTGGACCAAAGTCACAAAGCCCATCCGATGCAAATCACACCACAATGACCCACGGATAGCCCGTCTAAAAGGGAGAGCTTAAAACTTATCAATCACATTACTTTTGCTAAAAATTGTCTTGCATTTACTCCTCATTTGTCATCACCTTGTCTTTTTCAGGGACTAGGTCGTCCCAATTCGTTGCCTGCAGAAGAACGGTAAGCATACACCCTTGCGGCCCCGCTGCACATCTCGGAGACAGAGGATTTCCCCTTTACCCCCGAGCAATCACGAAGCCCATCAACGAAGGTCTAACAAGAACCGGGACGGGAAGCATCTCGCTGTCATCCGCAGGGAGCTTATGGAAGACGCCCGCGCAGCCCCGCTGCGCGGTTCAGGGGAGTCCCTCTTTCTTTTCCCTTTATTTAAATTTTTTTATTCTTGCTCGCTTTGATTAGCTTTAAGTCGAGTACGGTCGTCTGGCCCACTGGGGGGCAACCTTAGGTCCTCGTTAGAACGTTGCAAATAAGTCGTCCCCCACATTCTAGCAATCAAACGTCTAGCAATCAAAACATCTAGCAATCAAACGTCTAGCAATCAAACCATCTAGCAATCAAAGATCTGGCCATCAAACCATCTAGCAATCAAACATCTAGCAATCAAAGATCTGGCCATCAAACCATCTAGCAATCAAACATCCAGCAATCAAACATCTGGCCATCAAACCATCTAGCAATCAAACATCTGGCCATCAAACCATCTAGCAATCAAACATCCAGCAATCAAACATCTGGCCATCAAACCATCTAGCAATCAAACATCTGGCCATCAAACCATCTAGCAATCAAACATCCAGCAATCAAACGTCTAGCAATCAAACCATCCGGCAATCAAATCATCAATCAATCAAAAATCAAAAATCAATCAAAAATCCCTCTTTAGCCCGGCTCAAACAAAAGCATACTACTTTCATAAGCATTTTCATGCATAGCATAGGATAGGAATATTTAATCCCTCTGATAACTCCAGCATCTATCCAAATTACGTGCCATGCATGATATTACCTGTTTGCTCTTATATTCGCGGTTCGCTCCGACGTAAGCAGTCACAAACAAATCCCGGTAAGCATCTTTGAGCCATCGCGCCTTACCCTTCATGAGTGTAAGAGCCTGACTAGGTACTAGTTGAGTTCGCATAATATCCAGGGTACATGCGCCATTAGACATGGGATAGCTATAACGTGACATGGGACTTTTACGATTTTCTCCACTTTTTTCATTTTTCCCTCTTTCCACCATATATGTCATCACTCACCAAACCGTCCATATCACTCACACCCCGGAAGCCAAAGGGCAGTTTCAGCTAAAATTTCCAGCCGGAAGTAAAAGCACGCCAAGTTCAAGTTCACGATGAAGGAGACGGAAAAAGTCACCAGGAGATCGCTAAGGACTATCACCGAAGAGGCAGCAACGACAAAGGCCGAGGCCTACAGACAAAAGGGGAAGGGATCAAGACAAAGGTTGTGCTTGCTCTGCACTGTTGCATTTCAAATCAAATCAAAAAGAGAAGAAAGAAAAAGAAAAAAAAAAAAAAAAAAAAAAAAAAAAAAAAAAGAGAGGAAAAGAAAAGAAAAAAGAAAAGAAAGAAGAAAAAGAGAGAAAAAGAAAAAAGAAGAAGAAGAGAGAAATGCTCAGAGACATTCGAAGACTACAAACAATCGAAGAGCCAAAGCAAGCATAGCCCGGGGACAACTCAATTCGAGAAAATCTCGAAGACAACTTTCCCCAGTGAACTCGAGTAGAAAAGCCCAAGGGCAACTCGAGAAATCTCAAAACATCCTTCCCTAGTAAAGTCAAGCAAAAGAGGCCCAACGCCAACTCAAGAAACCTCAAAGCAAGCAGAAAGGGCCCCCACGCCAACTCAAGTAGTGAGTCGCAAAAAGAACAGCGACGACACTCCCCAATGAGGACTCAAGAAAAGGGCCCCAGGCCGAACAAAAAGCACCCCCCCAGCAAGGATCCCAAAGCTCACGCACTCTGTCAAGCAAGCATCCTCAGCGAAAAGCGAAAAGGCTCACGTACCTCGCCCTCATCAGCAAAGCATCAGTCATCAAAAACCTTCCAGCAAAGCAACCTTTTTCAAAACAAACTCATTTCCGGACGTTTCATGTCCTTTCATTCTTTTCCGTAAAAGTCCCATCGATTATTAGAATGCCCATGCATGTGCATCTTCATTTGAAGTCTATTCACTCGGATTGACATTGCGAACTATAAATTATGTATCATGTTAGCTGCATCTTTATGAGTGTAAAACACTTAGCCTTGTTTCAGAGCGTGAGTGCAAACACTAATATCAGGTGAGGACTACTTACGGCTGCAAATCGTGGGAAAGTCTTGTCCTTGGGGTCGTTACCTCCTGAGCAGGACGCAGACGCATTCTAGGTTCGTATCAAGGCCGCTGGCGATAGCTTTCTTCTCCTCCCAGAGTGACATCATAGTTTAGTCTTTAGCATTTAGCATTCTCCTCCTCCCAGAACGACAGCATTTAGCATTCTCCTCCTCCCAGAGTGACAGCATTTAGCATTCTTCTCCTCCCAGAGCGACAACACTTAGCATTCTTCTCCTCCCAGAGCGACTTTAGTTTAATTTCCGCATCTCGCGCCTTCTCCTACGGGAATCGGCGTTGTTTAAATTTTCTGCCTTAACATTCTTCTCCTCCCAGAGCGACAACACTTAGCATTCTTCTCCTCCCAGAGCGACCTTAGTTTAATTTCCGCATCTCGCGCTTTCTCTTACGGGAATTGACAGCATTTAGTTTTCAGCGTAGCATTTCTTCTCCTCCCAGAGTGACAGCATTTAGTTTCAGCATTAGCATTTCTTCTCCTCCCAGAGTGACAGCATTTAGTTTTCAGCGTAGCATTTCTTCTCCTCCCAGAGTGACAGCATTTAGTTTCAGCATTAGCATTTCTTCTCCTCCCAGGGTGACAGCATTTAGTTTCAGCATTAGCATTTCTGCTCCTCCCAGAGTGACAGCATTTAGTTTCCAGCGTAGCATTTCCCCTCCTCCTAGAGTGACAGCATTTAGTTTCCAGCGTAGCATTTCTTCTCTTCCCAGAGCAACATCATTCATACAATTCTACATTTCTGCATAATTATTTTCCTCCTCCTAGAGTGACATCATTAGGACAAATCATTCATACTTCTGCGAATCGCGCACTATCTTCCGAAGCAACGTCAGTCACATGTCAAGTGATCATCCCCCCAGTGGGACTGTCGTTTACATTTTCGTAAAATTACTTTCCGTCCCCGGTAGAGTAGTTGTTATTTACATTCCCTGCAACTTATGTGCCTCTCAATACCCGAGCAGATCTAAGTTTACGTCTTTGCAGGATCAACAACCTATCTCCTCCCAGAGTGACATCAATCAATCACCTCCTCCCAGAGCGACATCAATCAACTACCTCCTCTCAGAGCGACATCATCACTGTAAGCTTGAGGTAAGATCTGCTATGTCGTCAAAATTCGGATATATAGGGGCAACTGTCTTTACTGCTTATCAAATACTTCGATAAGACAGTAAAGAGGGGGCAACTGTTGATACCCGAATTTTGACGCCATTTTTACTTAATTTTAGAATTTTTGTCATTTATTCAATTTACTGTCGTTTTTACTTAAATTATAGTCATCTGTAGGTAAGTTACTATCACTGGCCTTTTTAAGGTTTGCATCGCGTTTTAGCATCATCGTTAGCATCGTCAGCTTTCGAAATCGCGTTTTTAATTTTTCGTCAAGTATTTTCGTCATTATTATCATTAGTATTTTTAGCCTTAAAACTCACATTTTTTACTATCCGGCAGTCGTTTGTGAGTCGTTTCTTCGTTTTAGGTCATCTCATGATTTTTAGGATTTTTAATATTTTAGCACATTTTTTTTTTAGTATTTTTATTTTTTATTATTATTTACGGTCGAGCTTTTATTGGACCCGAGAAAATTCGCTCGGACAACAGCTTGACTTCAAAATATTTTCCATCAACTAGTTGCTAGATTTTTTTCTGCTCGCAATGGTCTACAGCGTTTCGCGCAATTTTCGGTGTAACGCTTTATTTTTTCCGTTCCCGCGTTCCGCGTCTTTGAACGAGGAAATAAACGCGTTAAACGGAAAATTATCATGATTCACTGTAGACGGCTAAAACCGTCATATTTTTCTCTACGCGCTAGTACCTTCAGCTCGAAAAGTCAGTACGTTTGCCCGCGAGTCTCGCCTCTAGGCCATTTAAATGAGATTTAATGGCCTTTGATCTCAACCGTTGATCTGGTCAACCAAGGAAAGTCCACCAGATCAACGGTTGACAATTTAATGTGCATAATGCACATGCACAGTGGCGATCAGCACGCAGCGGAGCAGCCCACGCCCAAGCCAACTGCTCCCGTAGCTCTTGTCCCTCCGCCATCATCACGGCTATCCCGTAGCCTTGCCACCACGATGTCCGGCCACCACGCGCAGCTCCCTCCGCCACTCTCCCACGCGTCTTTCGGCTATAAATAGCCGTCTGTTCCTTCGTCAAAGGGGCCGAATTTTCACCCAAAAAAAACCACACTACTCCCTCTCTATTTTCCGGTCCAATTCACGAGCATTTGAGCCCTTCCTTGCGCAATCCTTTCCTCTCGAGACAAACCACGGTAAGCTTCTCTCTCTCTCTCACTTACGGTTTCTCTCTCTAATTTTTGTTCTTGACTTCGATGACCATTTAACTGCTCAAACGTGTTCTAATTGCTTGGGTGTCAACCTAATTTCACCATGCTAACATTCGTTTGAATTATCGTGGCTTAGTTTAATTGTTTCGTTAATAAACGTAAAAATGCATCTTTCGGTTTTCTCCAAAAACGTCACTGTTTTGGGCCCGTTTTACTGCTGTGATTGAGTTTCTGTATTGAGGGAGGGGAGACGGTCAGTTTGGGCCAAGAACCAGGCGAATCGGACGCCTGGTTCGTGACCTCCGCCGCCGGTAGTGGCGCCGGCGACGTGAGGAAGAAGATGAAGCAATACGGGCCTCATGGCCCTTCGGGTGAGAGGGAAGAAAGGTGATGGGCTTGGCCCATCACCACTTAAATGAATTACCTTTGGGCCAGGAACAATTCCTGGCCCATTTCTTTCAAATTTCCAAGTCAAGCCCAGCCCATTTGCATTTTTCCGGGTTTTTCGAGACCATTTTTTTACGTAAGATGCTCGCATGTTTCATATATTTATTTTTTATGTTACGTGTTATTTTTCGTATGTTTTATACATGAATTATTTAATTCACTTTTTTCGTAAACTATTTCATGTGCTTAATTTTTAACAAGTTGTTTCTTGAATTGCTTTTATACGTGAATTGCTCATTCTTTATCGTGATATTTATTTTCATGTTATCTAACATCAGTCATTTATATCTAACCGTTTAATTTCCGTCATTTAAAATACCGCCTATATGGTCGGTCGTATTTTAATTTTCGTAAATATTCAACTGCTTTACTTTTTCGCAAAACTGCTGGAAATCCTTCCGCAAATTATCAACTGTTTACTTTTCCGCACTTTAATTCTGCAATTTACTTTCAGCAATTTAAATTCAATACCGCCTACATGGTCGGTCGCACTTATCAACTGTTTACTTTTCCGCACTTTAATTCTGCAATTTACTTTCAACAATTTAAATTCAATACCGCCTACATGGTCGGTCGCACTTATCAACTGTTTACTTTTTCGCACTTTAAATTTCAGCAATTTACTTTCAGCAATTTAAATTCAATACCGCCTACATGGTCGGTCGCACTTATCAACTGCCTAATTTTCCGCACTTTAAATTCCAGCAATTTACTTTCAGCAATTTAAATTCAATACCGCCTACATGGTCGGTCGCATTTTAATTTTCGTAAACATTCAACTGCTTTAATTTTTCGCACACTGCTGGAAATCCTTCCGCAAATTATCAACTGTTTACTTTTCCGCACTTTACTTTTCCGCACTTTAAATTTCAGCAATTTACTTTCAGCAATTTAAATTCAATACCGCCTACATGGTCGGTCGCAATATCAACTGTTTATTTTCTGCAATATCAACTGCTTTAATTTTTCACAAAACTGCTGGAAATCCTTCCGCAAATTATCAACTGTTTACTTTTCCGCACTTTACTTTCCCGCACTTTAAATTTCAGCAATTTACTTTCAGCAATTTAAATTCAATACCGCCTACATGGTCGGTCGCAATATCAACTGTTTATTTTCCGCAAATATCCAACTGTTTATTCCCTGCATTATCAACCTGTTTTATTTTCTGCAAATCATTAAACTTTTCTTCTTCCCTGTAAATCGCCAATAGCATTTAATTTTTCTGCACTTATCAAAACAACATTTCATTTTCGTATGCGTAAAATCCATCATTTTTCGCATGCAATCAACCCAGCATTTAAATTCTCGTATGCGTAAAATCAATCATTTTTCGCATGCAATCAACCCAGCATTTAAATTCTCCTATGCGTAAAATCACTCATTTTTCGCATGCAATCAACCTAGCATTTAAATTCTCGTATGCGTAAAATCAATCATTTTTCGCATGCAATCAACACAGCATTTAAATTCTCGTGTGCTTAAAATCAATCATTTTTCGCATGCAATCAACTCAGCATTTAAATCTCGTATGCGTAAAATCCATCATTTTTCGCATACAATCAACTGTCATCATTTTATCAAACTCAGCATCTCACTTTCGTATGCGTAGAATCCATCATTTTACGTGTGCAATCGACTGTCATTTAAATTTTCGCACTCATAGAATTGCCTAGTTATTTCTCAAGCCATCACTAACACTCTCGTTTTGTAGGTTAATTTCAAGCTTCGCTCGAAAGTACGCCTCACAAGTCCCTTTTATTTATTCGATGCTTTTCGCAAATATCAACTGCATGCATGATATATAGAACTGCTAGAATTAAAATCAACCCACATGAACAACGTGTTTAAAGAGTTGCTTAAAATGCCATGTTCATATGATTTTAAATTCTCGCTTGTATTGATTGCATGTACATGGGGACTTTCGATCCCACTTCAGTTTTTCACTTTAAAATCAATCATTTAAATTGGTACTCTGTTAGCAATCCATGTTAGGATCACGTAGTAATTAAGTTAATCATGCATGGCCCGATGATGAAAAAAGAGGGCGCTCATTCAGTCTTACGGAAAATTCAGTCCCATCACGATCATAATAAAGACTAAAGTGACGATTCCTCTGAGGGCCCCCTTTTTCAAAACGCATTTCTCAAACACCTTTTTAAACACCTCTCTCATCAACCGGTAACCGTTTTCGGATGTGTCTCGGGTGCCTAACACCTTCCCGAGACCATAATACGACCCCGAACCTTTGTCTGGGGTCCAGACCCTCTTTTTTTTGTGCCTTTAGTTTTTTACTTATTATATTTCCAATGCCATGACGATTAGGGTTCCCTAAGCCTAGCAACCAAATTAGGGTGGCGACTTCATTGCATGCTGCTAGGCGTCCCTTTTACGCCGAGCATCTGAAGGTCTCAAATTTCGTTGCACACTCGCGAATTTTTTTTAAATTTCCGAGGCGCGACATGGATTAAACAAGAAAGGAACTTACAATTACAATAAACCCTTCTAACAACTTGGTTAGGAAACCTTGCTACAATAATAGTAAGGATATCTACTATAATCTGACCCCTTCAACTACTAGATTGAGTAACCCGAATTTGGAGAAGATGATGTTCTTAATCCTAATTGCCCTAATAGCTCACCTAAGGTGAAGTGTTCTTGAAAGAAGGAGATAACTCAACCAAATTCAAAACCCCTACAAAATGACCTATCTCTAACTATTTATAGGAAGTCCAAAATACAAGTGAAAACCCTAAATAACCTTAAAATTAGCTATTCACGTCTGCCCTAACATACGTTAGCGGCATGCCATTAAGGGGCTAGCGGCATGCCGCTAACCACTGCCCACAATGCATCAAAATGCCAAATGCTCTTTCGCACGTGTGTGCGGGGAAGCTAGTGATACGATCCCTAGCGGAGCCAACCCTAACCCTAGTGTCGCGAGCCTCCCATTGCCGCCCATGCCTTATAGGTGAGGCTAAACAACCTCATCCATAAGGAGCTGAAGGCAGAGGCAGCCTCGGAGGAAGCCAGCCTGCGTACGCACAAGCCGCGCCTCGTGACCCTCATCCGCGCAGCGCCTACGCCCGCGGACTGGCCATGTGTGGCCACCTCAGACCTTTAGGTCCATCAGCGTCCTTCTCCCATTTTTGACCAAGCCAGCATCGTTTATAATACAAGAGAGGAGTCCAGGCGAAAAATCAGGAGAAACGCCCGAAGGATTTGGGAGAACGCCCAAATCACAAGATCACATGTGACTGTGAAAGCCACCACCGAGCCTTTTGAAGATCGGAGCATTTTGCCTCACACAAGACTCAACCCAGTACTTTTTCTATGTGTTAGTAAGTTTCCCTCCAAGTTTCATTGGGAACGCTCGAGGGAATAAGGAAAACCCCTTGTTTCCTTAAGACGTGACCGGCGGACCCTGCAAGCAAAGCCACTTGGCCATATTGACCAAAATAGTGGTGCATGCACATCTATCCTTTATCTCTGATTTTATTTAAGTTATTTTAGGGTTTTGGAACCTTTATGTAAGTTTGGCTTGTTGCCTTTTTGTTTTAATTCCATTATTAGGAACTAAACTAGTTTCCATTTTGGAATTAGGGTTTAGCGCATCCTTAAAAAGGAGCCGCCCACTTTGTATTTCGGTTAGACTATTATTGATAATTAAAACATATTATTTTGGATCTTCATCCACTTGTTCTTGATGAGCCTTGCATCTAATTGAGTTTTGTGTATTCGATTAGCTTGTCAAGTAAAACTTGAAAGCACTATTCTTTGAGTCATTCGTTCTTTGGAGTGCCAAGGATACCTTACCTTGGAGATTCAAAGGTTTGACACAAGAACCTCAAGGGATTCTATGTGGAGTGCCAAGGACACCTTACCATGGAGATTCACACACCTTCTTCGAGTTGTTTTCCGCATTGAAACCCACGTCATCAGACAACGATCAAAAGAGAGCATTTTAGCCTACAAGGAACGCATCAGCTAGGCCAAGCCGGAGGCCTTTCTTGGTCAATGTACGAATCCACACTCGTATCATCCCATCCCCCTTTGAGGAGATTCGTCCTCGAATCTAAGCCATGGATGGTGTGAAAAGCCCAAGGTGTAGATAGAGATTCAAGGATAAAAACTTCCATTGCTCTCCTTCGCGCCACATCCCTTTCAAACCATTGGTGAAATGGATCCGTGTAGCCATGAAAGGGAGCCAAAGTAGTGAAGGAGGAGGCGTGGCTAAGATGAGAATCCAAAGGAGAGTCGGAGAATGCGCGACCAAGGTGCTCATGTAGGAAAGGATCCGTAAAGCGAAGATGTGCCACCGACGAAATGATAGAGAATTGGCTGCCAAAATCCTGAAACTTTCTTTGCAATTCAAGGCAACGAAGTGCTTTCCCATGGCAGCTCAAAAAAAATCCACGACTCTCGTGCTCACTCTCATTGTTGTCATCCGCTACATGATCATTACCACCCGAAGGGCCATCCAAAACATCCAATCCCGCGCCCAACGGAACTATACCTTCCTCAAGTGGGGGCACCAGATGCATATCCTCCCTCAATGGAGCCAAACTCTCCTCAATGGAATACAAACTGGAGGAACACATGTCAACGTTGCCAAGTTGTGGTAGACCGGGCAAACAAACACTAGAAGGAACACGACTTTCCACTTTCTTCGCCCGAACCAACTCATCTATTATAAAGCGTTCAATAGTTTCCCATTGGCGCCTTAACCGATCCATGTCTTGCTTGATTTCTTTATTTGCTTCCCTTTGAGCCGTAAGGAAAGCAACGAGAGGAGCTAAGGTGGAAGGCTTATCCGAAACCTCAACCACAACTTGCTTATCCATGCGTTCAAGGTAGTGTTCTCGGCCATAAGAAGCTCTTCGGTCACATTGCGGTGCTTGGATATGAGAAGCGGAAACTCTAGCATGGTGGACCTTAGATAGATCGGGCGCACAGAGATCCCTTATAGAAAGTGGCGGCTCTCGTGCAAAGGGAAGACATCGGTCATAGGAACGTTGAGGAGGCCGCCGGACAGAAACACAAGAAGTGGAGCCATGGCTACGGCTATGGTAGGATGAAGAACCTAGGCCATGGCTTGGAGAATAGGGAGCCTCGGTGTAGTAGTCCCCTTGCCCATAAGGAAGATACCCACTATCCGCATAAGAACCATAACCATCATAGCTAGATATCCCTTGGCCATCCAATCTACCATCCACATATACATCATACCCGAAAGAAGCTTGATTATAGGATGGAGGGAGTGTACCGTAAGAACCATTGGCTTGCCAAGATGGCTCTTGAGGATCAAACTCCAGCCAAGAAGAAGGTGCGGCATATGAACGAGAATCGTGATCATCCACCCCATAAGCGGAACTTCGATAAGATGTCGCACTCCCATAAGAGCAACTCTCATCATAAAATTGAGACATGGTAAAGGTACCTACAAAAAGAAAGTAAAACACAATTGCTATATAAAGATATTAGTCAGTACCTCGTGTGTTTCACTCTAATATTCTCACAACCTCACACACTCGCATCTTCACGCACAATCCACCAACAATGACTCTATGACTCAAAGAAGGCACACAGAATGCAAAGAAAACAAGGCTAGAAGTAAAGGAGAGGAAAGCCAAAATAGTGCTCAAGAATAAAACGATGAAAATTGAACACTACTTGGACTTAGAGTAGGATGATAATGTAGGAAACAAGAAAGATGACACCAATACACAAGCTACACAAGAAGAAACAAGAAAGAAAAGAGAAAAGAAAAAGAAAACCGAATGGAGGGAAATGCCAAAAGCTTGACAAATGCACACCTTAAATGCATACACACACACTAATGTTTGAACAAACAATGGACTCTTGGCGTGTGACTCAATCAATTGCTATTTATTTTTTTTGGGATAGAAATTCCAGTAGTTAGCGGTATGCCGCTAGTGTCTTAGTGGCATGCCGCTAATCACTGTCTTGTTTTCGCATTTTTCATCTTTCTTTTTTTGATTGAGTGCAAGAGTCTTCAAAGTTAAAATGTATAACAAGTAGTTTTATGTGTGTGACGAGTAGTACAAGTGTAAAATTATATGACAAGTAGTTTGATGCGTGTGACGAGTAGTTCAAACAAAGATATTTTGCACAAAACTTCAAGAGTAAGAAACAAGCAAAATATCTAGATATTTGTCACAAAGCTTCTAGGGCAAGATTAGCCAAAAACATAGCAGCTAAGCAAAGTTGCGTGGTCGGCCTTGGTTGCAAGAAACATGTATGAACACAAACACAAATGTGCTAGATAATAGTTGGCAAACAAGATCAAAGCACCCAAAAATTGGCAAAACCTAAAATTTTCAGAAACTTTCAACAATGAAATAAGAGATGTATGAATGATTTCTATGGATGGAAAAATAAAATCTAAGGATGAGATAGGATGAGATAGGATGATTTCTAGGGTTTTTATAAAAAGATGATTTCTAGGGTTTTTTTAAAAAAAAGAACAAGATGAGATCTATGGATGAACAAGTTGATTTCTATGGATAAAAATTAATTTCCATGGATGAAAATTAATTTCTATGGATGAAAAAAAAGAAAATCAAAGGAAACCAACCTAGAAGGCAACCATGAAGCTCCGCTGCCGCATGATACGATCTTGGTTCGTATGGAAGGATGGAGACCGGATCTAGTCCTCTTTGGGAGGTTGGTGTTTACAATTGATGGAGAAGATAATGTTACAAGGAGGAGATGCGGAGATTAGCCAAAAACTTGGCAGCTAAGCAAAGTTGCGTGGCCGGCCTTGGTTGCACGAAACAAATATGAACACAAACACAAATGTGCTAGGTAATAGTTGGCAAACAAGATCAAAGCACCCCAAAATTGGCAAAATCTAAAATTTTCAGAAACTTTCAACAATGAAATAAGAGATGTATGAATGATTTCTATGGATGGATATATGAATGATTTCTATGGATGGATATATGAATGAAAGGCAGCCATGAAGCTCCGCTACTGCATGATACGATCTTGGTTCGTATGGAAGGATGGAGACCGGATCTAGTCCTCTTTGGGAGGTTGGTGTTTACGATTGATGGAGAAGATAATGTTCCAAGGAGGAGATGCGAAGATTAGCCAAAAACTTGGCAGCTAAGCAAAGTTGCGTGGCCGGCCTTGGTTGCAAGAAACAAGTATGAACACAAACACAAATGTGCTAGGTAATAGTTGGCAAACAAGATCAAAGCACCCGAAAATTGGCAAAATCTAAAATTTTCAGAAACTTTCAACAATGAAATCGGATGAAATCGGATGAAATCGGATGAAATCGGATGAAATCGGATGAAATCGGATGAAATCGGATGAAATCGGATGAAATCGGATGAAATCGGATGAAATCGGATGAAATCGGATGAAATCGGATGAAATCGGATGAAATCCGATGAAATCCGATGAAATCGATGAAATCGATGAAATCGGATGATTTCTAGGGTTTTTAAAAAACTATGATTTCTAGGGTTTTTAAAAAAAAATGAACAAGATGAGATCTATGGATGAACACGATGAACAAGTTGATTTCTATGGATGAAAATTAATTTCCATGGATGAAAATTAATTTCTATGGATGAAAAAAAAGAAAATCAAAGGAAACCAACCTAGAAGGCAGCCATGAAGCTCCACTACCGCATGATACGATCTTGGTTCGTATGGAAGGATGGAGACCGGATCTAGTCCTCTTTGGGAGGTTGGTGTGTACGATTGATGGAGAAGATAACGTCACAAGGAGGAGATGCGGAAATGGTGATGAATATACGGAAGATGGTGGAAGTGTTTAATAAATGAATAGATATTAGATTGATGGATTAAACAAGAAAGGAACTTATAATTTACAGCAAACATTTCTAACAACTTGGTTAGGCAACCTTGCTACAATAATTGTAAGGATCTCTTCTACAATCTGACCCTCTCAATTACTAGATTGAGTAACCCGAATTTGGAAAAGATGATGTTCTTAATCCTAATTGCCCTAATGGCTCACCTAAGGTGAAGTGTTCTTGAAAGAAGGAGATAATTCAACCAAATTCAAAACCCCTACAAAATGACCTATCTCTAACTATTTATAGGAAGTCCAAAATACAAGTGAAAACCCTAAATAACCCTTAAAAGTAGCTATTCACGTATGCCCTAACAGATGTTAGCGGCATGCCGCTAACCACTGCCCAAAATGCACCAAAATGCCAAATGCTCTTTCGCGCGCGTGTGTGGGGAAACTAGGCCAAGCCGGAGGCCTTTCTTGGTCAATGTACGAATCCACGCTTGTATCATACTTGCCACCAAATGGAAGCAAATTGGCTTCAGAGACAAGACTTGGCACAATATAGAAAAGTGTTTTGCTCAAGGTTTCGAAGAAATTTTTGTGATTCATTGGAGCTTCATCCCAAACTATTAGTGCCGCTCTCTGTAGCAAGTCAGCCAAGTTTGTACCTTTCTTTACTTGGCACATAGAGCATTCATTAAGCAGGAGGGGTATTTTAAATCTAGAATGAGTTGTTGTACCTCCAGGAAGCAACAGAGGAGCGATGCCAGAAGATGCTACCGCAAGAACAATCAAGCCATCAGATTTTAATCTAGTAATTATCGTGTCCCACAAAAATGTTTTCCCAGTTCCAGCATGTCCATCAACGAAAAATAATCTAGGTCGCTTAGAAGTCACTACATCAACAACAGTATCATAAATCTCTCTTTGATCTGCATTTAGTTGTCGAAGTAAATCTGAGAGCTGCTTTTTAAGCCCATAAACATCATATTCAAGTTCTTCTCTCAGATTTATTTGTAATTTCTTTCATTTTCTCAGCATTCGGAAGTGGAAGATTATGTTAGGCCAATGAACTACGTGCTCCAATAAAAAGTACCTCAAACTCATACAAAACAAGATTCTTGAGATCATTGTCTGTGAATTCTAGATCTTGCATATCCAATGCATTTCTTGACCTGCAAACAAGGTCATCATGCATACAGTGCCAATGAGATTCCAACAGAAGCCTTGGGTTAGCCACGTCACAGAACAGAATAGTGATCACAAATAACTGCCGCACCTCAGCAGAAGATGCTGTGACAACTGCTTCTTCAAATGCCTTATTCCATTGTTCATCATCACCTAGTAAACCGAGTGCTCTACATGTTGCTTGGTATGTAGAATGAGTTGTGTTGTTAACAGTTCTGATATCTTCGAAGCTTGTAGCACCCTTTATCGAAACAAGAAGCATACGTAAATAGTACAACTCACCAGCGGATAGATGAACATACTGCAACCTACCAATGCACCCTAGGTTTCCAAGCTTTTGATTTCCAAATTTTCATTGGCATTGAATATAAAATTTTGCTGGAACGGTAAGTGCACGGACAATCATTCAACCGAGGGATCTCTTAAACACATTGGGAACCGGAACAATGGCCATACAACCACATGGATATATAAAGCGACAATTAAGGTATGCTTTGATTTCATCTTTTACTCCATCTTCAATTATCGCTCGAGCTCTTGCTACCCCTTTACTAATGAGGTTGAAGAGGTACTTGACCATTTTAGATTGGGAACATATTTCGACATTGATGTGAGCATTGTACCGCAGAAGTAGTTCCCGACTGTATGGGACCACGAAATGGTTGTCTACTTTGACACCATCATTGTCAATCAAATCATTAACAGTTTCCCGACGTTTGTAACTGACAAACTGATTTCTATCAAGAACTGTTTCTGATTGATAGTGCTTAGGAAAATACTTTGAGCATTTTCCAGATTTCATACATGGAGAGTTCTCATTTGAAGCACCACAAGGAGCATGAATCATGAATTGAGTCACAGCTTCATATCCAGAAGGATCAATTTCTTTGTCTGGAATTTCTGCAGAGACGATGGAGTCTATGTCTACAGCAGTGAAACATTTGAAGGCGGGATCAAGCCAAACAAGAATATGGCAGTGAGGTAGCCCTCTTTTCTGAAACTCAATTACACAGACATCTATAGGGAAAAAGGGAAACATAAACCTAATCAGACTAAGAAAAGATGCAATGAAAAGTAATTAGAAAAAAGCAAGCAAGAAATGCACATAAGTAAACAAGCGTACCAGCAACAGTTTGGCCAAAAGGTATGCCTGACTTGATATAACCAACAAAGTCTAGGAGTTTCAGTAGGAAAATCCTAGAAACAATGTCAGCTCTATCTTCTAATCTATATGTCGTTCTTTTAGAGATTTCTCGTTGGATTTCAGGCCACTTTACATTACACGTGAAGGTGATAAAAAAATCAGGATTGCCATGATGTCCACAAATTGCCATCGCACCCTGGTAATTATTCATCAAATATCTCATGCTACCTACATATGACGGGGGCAAGAAGATATCTCATACTTCTGCTGGAATTTGATGGATTTACCACATTCAACCGGTTAGCGACCTCATTAGAGACATCATAGGTATATATACCTGAGCAAATTGTGGGCATGCATCACTAGATGGCAATAATGAACCCATTAAATGATGTACTTGACCACTGATTTTGAAGACACAAGGTCCTGACCCGTGGTTCAGTGATTTGTCAACACGGGCCCCATTGATGTGAAAGCAAACATTGAGTTATACAACCTTATGTTCTCCCTGAATCTTCTACTGAAAACACCTTGGGATGGGTCAAGGAATCTCTCCAGAAAAGGAGGGTTTGGTTTAGCAGGAGGTGATGCGGCCCAAGCCACTCGAAGAGCTTGAAGGTGTGGCCACGGATGGAGCCTTCGGATCTAGCCTTAGCACGGATGGTTTCCTTGACACAGATGGATGGATGCGGGATATTTGGTGGGTTTAAGAGAGTTTAAGGCAACGGAAATATTATGGAGGAAGCTTGAAGGTGTTTTAATGGAGGCAATAAACAAACTTAGTCGATGGCTAAGGGTCTTTCTTTGGAATTAATGAACTATCTCAAGAACAAGCTTGAGCGTGATTACAAGAAAGGAAATGGATACATAATGGATTCGGCCTTAAGGGCCACGGATCCAAGCTCCGATTCCTAAGGTGTCCTAGGCCAAGCCTAGAATGATTGGTCTAAAAGCTCTATGATGAAAATCATGAGGAAAATCAAAGACCCCTAAAAATGAAGCTAAAGCCTTCATTATATATGCCAAGTATTATGAAAGTGAAAAATACTAAAAAGACCCTTGGACAAAGGGCTCCTTCCTTTGGAGGCCGCGGCCTTGGACGTGGGCTTGAGGATAGGCGCTGATGGGCCTCGAATGCGCTGGCCATGGGCTATGGGCGCGGATGCGAGGGCTCACGCTGGCTGGGTGCCTTGGCCAGGCTGGGCTCGGGCGCACGCTGGTTGGGAAGGGCACGAGCGTGCGTGGGCAAGGTCAGGCTCGGGCGTGCGCTGACAAGGCTGGGCTTGAGTGTGCGCTGGTTCGGATGGGCACGGGAGTGCGATGACAAGGTCGAGACATGCGTGGGCGTGCTATGGCAAGACACGACTAGGGAGTGCTAGAAGGGGCACCGGCCCGCGAGGGCAAGACGTGGCTCGGGCCCTTGAGGGCAAGACAGGGCGCGGGCTCTTGAGGGCATAATTAGGACAAGGCCGCGCGAGAGCATGATGGGCGTGCGAGGGCACGGGCGCGGCCGAGGCATGGCAAAGCCGAAGGCTTGCGAGGGCAAGGCGAGGGCTCGGTGGGCGAGGGCAAGGCATAAGGGACCCAATGGGTCGTTGCCTGCTCAAATACATCCTCTGAATTAGGCGCCGATAACAGCCAAGTTGCCAAGGTCGGGATCCCAATTAAAGCATTTCTCGGCAGAGATAGGCCAAACTGGCGGTCTTTCACGGGCACAGGGAGTAGACGCAAATAGGAACATGCTCGGCCTCAACTCGAGACCATGTACAGTAAAGACCGATGGAGCCTGAAACCCAAAGATGGCCAAGACTTGTCCATGACGGGCACCACCAATGACGTGGTCTAAGTGCGGGTCCAACGTAGTCGATGAGTAGGCGCTACGGATGACCAAAGGGAAGGCGGAAGGGACCCGAAATTCACGCGATACCGTGAGCTCAAGTGAAGGTGCCGAAAATGGAGAGGACGATGTTCAGCCGATGTGGCCAATACCAAGAAGGAACGGGTCCGAGAAGCTAACCATAGGCACCTTCGGCATTATGGAAAATTGGCTCCCAATAGCCCAAAACTGGCGCTGCAATGCAAGGCCATGGACGGCAGCCTCATGGCAATCCGACATGGACTCACAAGCCACACTTGTACCCTTTTCGCGCCCAAAATCCAGCTCATCCGAGGGGACACTCGAAACTGCCAAGTCCGAAACAACACTCGGAGTCCTTAATGCGCTAAGGTCCACTTTTTTACTTAAGGTCCCTCCACTCCATAGGTTGAACCGTTGCCTAGTCCACCGAAGTTCTTCCTGTGCTCTCGCGCTTTCTTCCGAAATAGGCCCCAAACTCTCCTCATCCTCATCTAGAGGTGGTGTCATGGCCGAATCCACACTAGGAGGTACGCTCCTCCTTTGCACCCTATTGTTTGGACAAATATTACTCAAGTGGCCCCTTCCCGTGCAACTGGTGCAAAAGAGATCTCTTGTTCGGACCCGAGGCACGGAAGGCCTTGTAGGCACGACAGCCACTTGGCTTTGTAATTCCACTATCTCCGTATGATGCTCGCGGTGGTGCGCTTGGAAAGGAGCTGTGAGGGCTTGAGGAGAACAAAGAGGGCCCGAAGGGCCTCGATCAATGACGTACGTAGTGGGGCCGTGGCCATGGCTAGGTGTGGGCAAGGAACCTAGGCCACGGCTATGGTAGGAAGAGGTACTTTGGCCATGGCGTGGGGAAGATGGAACAACGGAGTAGAAGTCATGGCCTTGGCTGCCATGCCGAGATGGCTCATCATAATCATCCCACTGAGTGCACACAATCGGATCATAATAAGGCCTAGCGCCTTGGAGGGAATGCTCGTCAGATGGCCGAGAGGGCTCACAGACATATGTAGTGGGGTCGTGGCCACGGCTAGGTGTGGGTGTGGAACCTAGGTCACGGCTATGGTAGAAGGACATAGAAGAGTGCCTACGGAAAACAGAACAAACATAAGGAAAAAAGAAGGCACAAGACTAGCGACGCAAGAAGTGACTCAAGAAATAAAAGAAATTGAAAAGACTCAACGGAAAAGAGAAAGAAATAAAACTGAACTCAAACAAAGGCACACCTTGAAGAACTACTACACTTAAGCGTATGACAAGTATTTTAAGTATGTAAGTGTATGACAAGTAGTTTTGGAAGTTTGAATATTTTTACTAAATGCCAAAATATTTGATGATGTGTCATCCGGGATGAGGTGGCAAGTTGTGTGAGGTGGAAGTGAGGTGGCAATGATGTGTCAAGTGAGGTGGCAAGTATATGTGTGCATAAAATATCTTAAGAATATTCTATGCATATTCTAAATGAATTACTTGGAGAGGAAGAGAGGTGATGTGGCCGGCTATCTACCAAGTATAGTATGTGATGACTACACTAACAAACAAAACGGGACCACAAGGCTCACATGGCCTCCAAGACACTTGTCATGCAAGAATGAAGAACACATGAACACAACCAAGCACCACAATTCGGTTTTAAGGAGGAAGAAGAAGAAAATTGCTCTAGATGATAAATCAACACACAAACAATCGGATTTAATATTTAAGCAAGGATTAAATCACTAGAAGACAAAAATTTCAGCAAGAACTCAAAATTTTCAAATCCAACCAAAATGAAGCCGAAGCTAGAATAGACTGTTTAAGCCGTGGAAATGAAAAATAAAGAAGTTCTAACCGTGGGAAATGAGGAAAAACAAGGAAAGCCAACCTAGGGCAGCTGGAGCTGCGCTACCACATTATGCGGCCTAAGCCACTCGAAGAGCTTGAAGGTGCGGCCACGGATGGAGCCTTCGGATCTAGCCTTGGCACGGCTAGTTTCCTTGACACGGATGGATGGATGCGGGATATTTGGTGGGTTTAAGGGAGTTTAAGGCAACAGAAATATTATGGAGGAAGCTTGAAGGTGTTTTAATGGAGGTAATAAACAAACTTAGCCTATGGCTAAGGGTCTTTCTTTGGAATTAATGAACTATCTCAAGAACAAGCTTGAGCGTGATTACAAGAAAGGAAATGGATACACAATGGATTCGGCCTTAAGGGCCACGGATCCAAGCTCCGGTTCCTAAGGTGTCCTAGGCCAAGCCTAGAACGATTGGTCTAAAAGCTCTATGATGAAAATCATGAGGAAAATCAAAGACCCCTAAAAATGAAGCTAAGGCCTTCATTATATAGGCCAAGTATTATAAAAGTGGAAAATACTAAAAAGACCCTTGGACAAAGGGCTCCTTCCTTTGGAGGCCACGACCTTGGACGTGGGCTTGAGGATAGGCGCTGATGGGCTTCGGATGCGCTGGCCATGGGCCATGGGCGCGGACGCAAGGGCTCACGCTGGAAGGTCGTTGCGCTGGCTGAGCGCGGGCTGGCTGGGTGCGTGCACGGGCGTGCCTTGGCCAGGCTGGGCTCGGGCGCACGCTAGCTGGGAAGGGCACGAGCGTGCGTGGGCAAGGTCAGGCTCGGGCTTGCGCTGACAAGGCTGGGCTTGAGCGTGCGCTGGTACGGATGGGCACGGATGTGCTCGGGCACGGGAGTGCGATGACAAGGTCGGGACACGCATGGGCGTGCTATGCCAGGACGCGGTTCGGGAGTGCTAGAAGGGGCACAGGCCCGCGAGGGCAAGACGTGGCTCGGGCCCTTGAGGGCAAGACAGGGCGCGGGCTCTTGAGGGCATGATGAGGACAAGGCCGCGCGAGAGCATGACGGGCATGCGAGGGCACAAGTGATATGAGCCAAAAGGCTCCATTTGCGGCCAAGCTGAAGCAACATTCCGGTGGCAAAACGCTATAGCGTTTTGCCTCAGCTTTCTCTTGCCACATCATCAAGTGGCCGGCCATTCTCACCCTTTGTCCAAGGGTTATTTATGTATTTTTCCTCTATTTTAGCTTTCCTATAAATAGAGGACTTAGCCTATTTTGTTAGGGGTCTTTGTTTTGTTGAGTTTTCCTCTACAAAGAACACTTCACATTAGGTGAGCCAATAGGGCAAAATAGGGTTCTTCAAACCAGCACTTCATCTTCTTTACTTTGTAACAAGGTTGCTCAAGCAAGTTCTTGAGAGGGTTTGTTGGGTACTGAAGTTATATACTTATTGTTCATCTAAACACTCTCCTTTTCATCCATTAATCCGCTGCACAATCCGCACTCCTTCTAGCGACGTTATCTTCTCCATCAAATCCATCCAATCGACAATCCAACCTCCCAAAGAGGACTAGATCCAGCTCAAGAACAACAATTCGGTCTCTTCTTCTCCAAACAGAAGTTGAGCTCTTATCATATGGTAGCGGAGCTTCAGCTGTCCCCTAGGTTGGTTTTTCTTGTTCTCCTCTCCATTTCTACGTTTAGAATCATCTTCTCTACCGTAGAACTTCTTTCCTTTGTGCTGAAATTTTTCTGTTTTTGATAGCCGTTCCTCTCTTCGGTTCAAACTGATTTTCCTTGAGTTTCTTCGGTTCAAACACCTTGATTCTTGTTTTCTATGGTTTAAACATTGTTTTCTACCATAGGAATCATTCCCACCTCATTTGAAAAATTTGGTGTTCTTGAAGAAATTCTTGTCTTTTAGTGTGCTGAATTTTGGAAGAACACAAGTGCTGAAAATATTTGTGTTTGTGTGCATCTACATGGACGAATTTCTATATGTTTATTATATTTTCTAGATATTTTGTCAAGATATTTTGTCAAGATATTTTGGTGTAGGTATTTTGTACAAATACAAATATTTTGGTATAGGTATTTTGTACCAATACAGATATTTTGAGTATTGGTATCTGGTACAAATACAGATATTGTGAGTATAGGTATTTCGTACAAATACGTTCCCCCACCTAGACAATTCTCCGATTGTTCTGAAATTTTGTGTGATGAAACTTCAGTCTGAGTAGAACAACTCTTATGTTTTGGTCTTTGGCTAATTATGTGTTGTTCCCGTACTTATTGTCAACTCAAAATCAGTGTGCAGTTTTCACCCGAAATTTCAGCTTTGAGTCTTTCTTTTCTTTGTGATTTTCTCTTCTTGTTTCTTTGAGTTTCTTCTTGAGTAGCTTGTGTTTTGCTGTTTTCTTCTTTGTTTCCACACGTTACTACTCTTCTCTAAGTCCATTAATGGGGAAGTCTTGCCTTTCTTTCTTACCTTGGTTGTCTTACATTCCTTAAAACCTAGTTGATTCGTAGAGTCTTTCTAGCTTTGTTGACTGGTTGGCAATTGAGATAAGAGTGTGAGAGAAAAGTGTGAGTATTTAAGAGTGACAAACATGAGCGTGAAACACGTGAGGGAGAGCTTAACCCCCTTGTTTTCTATCTACTGTTTTTTGTGTTTCCTTTTGTAGGAATTTTTCTATGTCTTCCTACGTGCCGCCGCATTTGAGGGTTGCTCCTACTAGCCACGCATCTTGGTATCATGTTGAGCAGCCCCCCCACCTTGACCGTAGGACCTCGCCTCCTCCTATCTACCAAGCGCATCTTGTGGATGCAGTGGCTGAATTTCAACGCCAAGTAGGGACAATTATTTCAAGGTCCAGCCAGGTTGAGGTACCTCCTTCTCCCCCGCAAATGGATCTCTTTTGTACCACTTGCACGGGAAGGGGGCATTTGTGGGATGATTGTCTGAACAATAGAGTGCCTTTGGTGGGTGTACCAAACAGCCCGCATGAGGAGAGTTTAGTGCCGATTGGTTCTAGTAAGGTTTCGGCTGAATCACCATCCATTGTTGAGGTTGAGTTGACTACATGTGAGGAGAAGTTACTGGTTTCGGATGAGTCTTCTTCAGTTTGCCATAAGACAGCTGCTCATTACCTTGCGTTGCAGTGCACACTTCAGTCCTTGGGTAATGCCTTCTCCATCATTCCGAGGGTTCCTAAGCATAGATTTAAGGACCCATTTCTGCTTGGTCTTGGACATGTGAGTCGCGCACCTTTCCTTCTGTTTTCGGCACCTCCATGTGGTTACATGGTCTCGCACTTTACCCGGATCCCTTCCACCACTCCTTTGGTTCACCGTCGTGGCCACTCTATGGTTGTTCATGGTTGTTGCCCATCCGCGCCTACTTATCTTCCTTGCGGAAGGCCTCCACCTTGGCCTATTTTCCCCAGAAGGTGTAGTTTGAGGGTTCCACGGGTATCCACAAGCTGTGAGCATGCCTTGACCCGATCGGCCGTGCAAGGGCTCAACCCACTTTCGGACCCCCCCCCCCCCTCCAAAGCTTAGATTCGAGGACGAATCTCTTCAAAGGGGGATGGAATGATATGAGCCAAAAGGCTCCATTTGCGGCCAAGCTGAAGCAACATCCCGGTGGCAAAACGCTATAGCGTTTTGCCTCAGCTTTCTCTTGCCACATCATCAAGTGGCCGGCCATTCTCACCCTTTGTCCAAAGGTTATTTATGTATTTTTCCTCTATTTTAGCTTTCCTATAAATAGAGGACTTAGCCTCTTTTGTTAGGGGTCTTTGTTTTGTTGAGTTTTCCTCTACAAAGAACACTTCACATTAGGTGAGCCAATAGGGCAAAATAGGGTTCTTCAAACCAGCACTTCATCTTCTTTACTTTGTAACAAGGTTGCTCAAGCAAGTTCTTGAGAGGGTTTGTTGGGTACTGAAGTTATATACTTATTGTTCATCTAAACACTCTCCTTTTCATCCATTAATCCGCTGCACAATCCGCACTCCTTCTAGCGACGTTATCTTCTCCATCAAATCCATCCAATCGACAATCCAACCTCCCAAAGAGGACTAGATCCAGCTCAAGAACAGCAATTCGGTCTCTTCTTCTCCAAACAGAAGTTGAGCTCTTATCAACAAGCGCGGCCGAGGCATGGCAAAGCCGAAGGCTTGCAAGGGCAAGGCGAGGGCTCGGTGGGCGAGGGCAAGGCATAAGGGACCCAATGGGTCGTTGCCTGCTTAAATACATCCTCGGAATTAGGCGTCGATAACAGCCAAGTGGCCAAGGCCGGGCTTCTAGCAAGGCCTCGAAGGTAACCGAGCCGGATCGTATCAGGAGGAAGCTTAACCTTCCCTCGCTGACAGCAAATCGTGAACTTTGGCACACCACCCAGACCTTTCCGACGCTCTTTAAGCCAGAAAAGTGCACCGCAATGCTCACACTGAGATGTTTTGTCACCTAAATCCAAGTATTCTCTACTCCACACTAAAACCATAGAGTCTGAAAGGAGGAAAATGAGAGAGAGTCAGAAGCAGTTGATGTATTATGGTTTGTGAGTTGTAACACAAAAGAAACAGTTGAGACAACGTACATCTTTTGATAAGCTGCTTGTCCTGCTCTAGTTTCATTCGCAACAAGCTTGTTTATAGAAGTAGGACTAATGACCGGAGAGGACAGGGAATAACAGCCCCCAAGAACTTCACCAGCGCTATCAATACAAGGAGCAAAACAATTTCTTGGACTTTCACTGGTCCTGCACCTTTTATTCTGAGCACCGGCATCCGCATTGGAATCGTTCACAGAATTGTAGCAAGCAGACAAAACTCTTTTTCCACGACAATTACTTTCTATCAATTCAAGGGCATTCGGTGCAAGCGGTCGGAGAGGATATTGATAAAATTGAGGATGAGGTAAGTGATAAAATTGAGTGAAAAATAGTCTACTGCTTGCTATCGGTATATGATCATAGAATGGTTCAGAGGCATTTGGAGGAACCGTCAGTGTTAGATTGTGTTCAGTTTTAGAAGAAGATAAAGCTCTCCTGCTTGAACTTGGTATTTGATGATCACAGAATGGTTTGAAGGAATTTGGAGCAACTGGCAGAGATGGATTGTGGTCAGAATCAGTAGAAGATAAGTGTCTCCCGCTTGAACGAAGTATATGTTGATCACAGAACAGTTTGAAGGCATTCGGAGCAACTGGCAGAGATGGATTGTGGTCAGAATCAGTAGAAAATAAGGCTCTCCGGCTTGAACGTGGTATATGATGATCACAGAATGGTTCGAAGGCATTTGGAGCAACTGGCAGAGATGGATTGTGGTCAGAATCAGTAGAAGACAAGGCTCTCCTGCTTGAACGTGGTCCCTTGGACTGTCTCATGGAAGAAAGAATTCCTTCACTCTTACTTTTGGCAATCGTGCTTTCTGTTGTGGCAAATAGCAGAGATTGATTGTGGTCAGGAGGATTAGTCCTGCTCGTTAGTTCTTTTTGCAATTGATAAATTCTGTTGCTGCTTCCTGGTGTATCGTGACCACAGCCAGAATAACAAAAATAAAAGAGGTGCATCTTGCTTGGTTGTGATTTACGTGGAGTTTTCATGATGGAAGAAGATGAGCAAGTATCCTATCTGAAAAAGAGAGGCTGATAAGGAAGGAACTAGAACGAACTCGAGGAGGAGTACGGGCAAATTACAAAAGAAATACCTCCACCATGGACTCAAAATTTAAGGAAAACATGTAAAACAATGAGCATGAATTACAACAAAAACATCAAGAGAAGGCAACTAATTATTATTAGGAGACCCAAACCAAACGAGAAGTTGTCAAGGGAGCTAAAATGAAGGCAGAGGAAATGAAAGAGACATCGCATTTGAAGCAAATGAAAAGTATTAACCAATTTTAGTGGAAATTGATGAGTATCTACAATGCAAAAAGATACAGGACAGCCATTTCAAGACATCAAAAGGATACACTAATCAAGCACAATCCATGTTTTAAGAAGAACGATGCAGAATATGAAGGTAATGCAAGGAGGCAGACATGGTAATTGATAAGAACAAACATAAAGGCATATATACAAATGCATAATCCGTGTTTGCATGCGATATAAACACAGATTTATTCCTCTGTACTCCAGTTCATACCTTTAAGCGTGTGCCGGAAATCCTACTGACACAGAGCAAAGGACTTGATCTTTTATAGCCCTCCTCACCTGAAAAGAGCAAAAAAGCAAGCATAGGCTAAAAGGAAAATCAGTAATAGTATTACAATGCAAATCTCCATCTAATCTTAAATTAGTCAGTGACCAGTAACAAAACAATGAGCAAATTGGGTCGTTTTCTAACAAAGAAAAGCAAAGCAACTTGGGTGATCATACATGCTAAGCAGAAAAATGCAGAAATCCACCAACTTAACTCTTATTAGTATTATAATAATTTATTAATTATTAATCGCTACTATGGTTCATTCGCTGAGACACAAGATTAGTGGCTGATCCTTATGAACGAATAGTTCAATTGGCCCATGTTTGGGATATGAGCAACATCTCATAGCATATGAGGTGGAATCTCTAGTCTAATTTTAATTAATACCTTTGTTTTAGTTTACTCTAATATTTCATTTATTTATTTTACATTTTATGTCTAAAAGCAGTTTATAGATGCAATCCAAAAAGAGTATAGGCTCCCTTTGGGGCTGAGCTAGATTTCCGCAAATCTGGTTTCCTGGTAATGGGCCCAAAACTGAATTCTAAGAAAATCAATTTTCCAAAACCTGCAATTTACTTGATTCTGCCAAACCTGTGTTCTGAAGGAAACACGGGAATCAGTCGGACAAAAATATTAGAGCTTGTTTTGGATCTGCTCCTTCTTCGTCTGTTTTCATTTCCATGGCTGTCTTTTGACGATTCCTCTTATGGTACTCTCCGCGAGAGCATCTTTTGTCACCTGAGAGCTTAGGCGACCACTCAGTTGCATTATTTCTTTTTATTATTGGACTGTGACTTCAATCTGTATTTGGATTTTTGAAAGTGAGTTTATTGCAAATTTGCTCATGGGTAATTTGTACAGTTCTGATTAAACTAAGTTAGTGAGTTTCTTTTATGTCTTCAGTCAGCGAGTGAACCTTGCTGTGTTTTGTTTAAATATGATCATAATCTGTTGAGATGTGGTGCTTATTTTTTGTTTTCATGTGCGAAATCACAGTGCTATATGTTTAGACACTTGACCTTATAAAGTAAATGAATGGAAGTGATATTTCTGTTTAGTTAATGGCAGTGCAGAATTTGACTGAACTTCCTCTTACTTCTTTAGACTTCCTCTTTCCTGTTCTGATCGCTTGTTTGCACAACATGAATGTTATGGTAATTGGCTCTACAGTCTGTCCTGCTTGATTATTGAGCTTGGATGGTCTAATACTTGTTCTTATATTCCTTCAATATAGCTAAAGAATCAAAGCTTCTGTGAGTGATTTATCGTTTATTTTTTTATGTGGGTGCTCAGGGCATTAGATATATGCACTAAGAAACTTTACCTTCATATTGATTATTTGATACTGTGAACATTACTATTATTATTATTTTTCCCCCTGTAAAAACAAAATTCATAGTAGAGCTCAAAACTCTTACCTTATTTGGTTGTTTCTGTGATAATAAATACTATTATTTCTTTGATATTGTGGGCAGTAGAAAGAAAGATATAATTATGTTCTTGGTATGTGTTTTTTAGTGTCTCGTTAATGGGTCTATGCGTTGCTGTTTGGCAACCAAGATTAGACTATTTTTTGTGTTGAAACAAATGAGGTGTCGATGTCAGAATCGGAGGAGCTTACTGTTGTTCTAAACCGTATGAACAACAATTTCGGACCGTAATCAATTCAGATTATTGCATTAATTAAACGGAATGCGAAAGCGTACCTAATGATGATACCATAATCTTCTGGAATTCGGGAACGAAGATCTTCTAGTGAATCGTTGCTTCAGGGCCGGATGAGGAACCAAAGCAGTTCTCTGTTCAACCGTGCGTTTTCTTTTTGTGTTTGTACGTGCAGTTGTTGTAACAGACGAACTGTATTTAAAAGCAACTTCCACCAAGGACCTAATCCCAATTATTTAATTTATATTAATTACTAACTGACCCATCAACAATTAGTAATTAATCCGGGATTCTACACAATTACAAATTGTGCCCCCACACTGTATTAATTAGACAATTCGACCCCTTAACTTTATTAGATCATTAAATTGGTCCAATAAACTTTATATTAACATTATACTATATGATTAAATATACTCAACATATGTGTCCGTATGCTATAACGTATATATTACGGTACTAATGCACTAGTCCCGTTGTCCAAAATCCAACAATCTCCCACTTGGACAACTCGACAATGTGCGATCCTTATAGTACCAACCTTTAGTCATATAGGGATATGTTAACTTCCCAAATGCTAGCATGATACCTGTCTAATTCAATCCCGTCCATTAGTTTCATCAATGCAAGAACCAAAAGAGCAGTCGTCGCAGTTCAAGCGACTAAACTCATGATGATTACGAGCACTAACTAATTAATGACATGGATCCAGTGTGCATGTGCAGCATGAAAATTACATGTGAAATAATCTATACATTTTATTTCCAACTGATCCTTTTTACTTTATGAGATAAAAAATCCAGAGCATATATTGAATAAAATCAATATCCATAAACTGTGAAATAACATAATACACAGTCAATACATCTATGAGTCACAAAAGTACAAACCAAACTCCCACTAATCTCAAGCATCTAAGCTAAGGACACTCATGTTAGATACATGGCCATGAAACACAACAGGTGTCAATGCCTTTATCAGCGGATCCGCAATCATTGCGTTTGCACCCAATAACTCCATGCTAACTTGACCACTCTGAACTCTCTCCTTTACGGCAAGAAACTTGATGTCAATGTGCTTAGACTTGGACGAACTCCGATTACTGTTGGAGTACAGCACTGCAGCCCGGTTGTCACAAAAATCCTCAAAGGTTTCTCAATGCCAGTGACAACTCGCAATCCCTTAACCATATTCTGCAGCCAAATAGCATGACTGGATGCCTTGTAGCAAGCTACGAACTCTGCCTCCATAGTGGAAGAAGCGACGAGTGACTGTTTTGCACTCTTCCAAGAAATCGCTCCTCTAGCCAATAGAAAGACATATCCTGAAGTCGATCTCCGACTATCCTGGCATCCAGCGAAATCAGAATTAGAATACCTGATGATCTCAAGCTGATCTAATTTCCTGTATGTGAGCATGTAGTCTTTCATTTTCTGTAGATACCGAAAGATTCTTTTGGCTGCAACCCAATGGTCGCTTCCGGGATTGCTCTGGTATCTCCCCAACATACCAACTATAAACGCAAGGTCCGGACGGGTGCAAACTTGTGCATACATGATGCTACCCACAACCGAAGCATATGGAACACCCTCCATGAACTTATGGTCCAAATCTGTCTTATGACACTAGTTAAGGCTGAATTTTTCACCTTTGGAGACATGAGTATCATGTGGTTTACAATTTTGCATGTTAAACCTCTTGAGAACTTTATCGATGTAACTCTTTTGCACAACCCAAGGATACCCCGTGAACGATCATGATGGATCTGTATTCCCAGCACAAAAGATACTTCACTAAGGTCTTTCATCTCAAAGTTATTTGAGAGAAAAGTCTTAGTATTCTGAAGAAGCTTTACATTATTCATAGCAAGCAAAATGTCATTCACATACAACAATAGAAATACAAACCTACTCCTACTGAACTTGTGGTATAGACAGTCCTCTACTGCGTTTACCTCAAAACCGTATGAAGTAATAACGCGATAGAACTTTAAGTACCATTGACGAGAAGCATGCTTAAGCCCATAGATAGATTTCTTTAATCTAAAAACCAATTGACTATCCTCGTTAGAGGAAAAGCAGTCTTTACATCCATCTGATGTAGCTTAAGATCAAAATACGCCACTAAGGCCATAATAGTCCTAAAAGAGTCCTTCGATTAAACTGGAGAGAAGGTCTCTTTATAGTCTATTCCTTCCTTTTAGGTGAATCCTTTCGCAACAAGACGTGCTTTGTACCTCTCAGTATTGCCTTGTTAATCCCGTTTGGTTTTGAAAACTCATTTACAACCTATCGGTTTCACATTCTTAAGCAATGGCACGAGCTCCCAAATGTCATTGTCCTTCATGGATTAAAATTCATCTGTTATGGCCCGTATCCACTCTTGAGCATCAGACCAACTAATGGCCTCAGTGAAGGTGAGCGGGTCATCCTCCAAAGAGTCAATAGTCTCCTCATGTTCTTGTAGAAATAAGATATAATCATCCGGAATCGCATTTCTTCTCACTCTAGTGGACCTCCTAAGTGGCACATCTACCTGGTTCTCAACGACTTGAGGGTGTTGAATTTGATCCGGTTGTGGATCTTCATGGACTTCCTGATGATTCTCAGGTATAATCTGTGGATCTTGTCCTGCAGGAAGATTAATAATATCATTTCTTACTTGCTGAGGGACAAAAATAGGAATATGAACGATGAGCTCATCCTAACCCTCAGGAACTGCATGAAGAGGTATAACTGAATCCTCCTCAAAAATGACATTCGACCGTCTATCTTCCCCCCAAACTCAACATCCTCAAAGAACCTGGCATTTCCTATCTCAAAAAAAGTTCGGGTAGTAGGGTTGTAAAACTTATACCCCCGTGACCTCTCTAGATATCCAACAAAATAACAACTAACAGTCCTCAAGTCCAATTTTCTTTCATCAGGCCTATAAGGCCTTGCCTCTGCTGGACAACCCCAAACCTTTAAGTGCTTTAACACGGGCTTTCTGCCAATCCATAACTCATATGGGGTTTTGTTAGTCTCTTTAGTTGGTATCCTATTGAGAATGTAGACTGCAATTTTCAAGGCATCTCCCCAAAGTGACGTAGGTAAGGTGGTATTGGCAATCATACTCCTCACCATATCCTTAAGGGTACGGTTCCTCCTTTCAGCTACACCATTCATGGTCGGAGACCCCGACATGGTGTACTGTGGAACTATCCCACACTCATCGAGAAATTGAGCAAATGGCCCAGGACGTTGTTCACCTGATCCATCATATCGACCGCATTATTCACCACCACGATCCGATCTGACAGCCTTAATACCGTAGTGATCAATAATTTCTGATTGCAAAATTATAATTGCAATTCTAAGTACTGGTTCGGTTTGCTGGACTTAAAGTTGATTCAATTATTTTGAACATGAATATCATAAAGTTTAAGATGTTTACCAGAGTTCAAAAATTACTTGATTTATGAAAGAAAGTGGAATAACACTAAGGAAGCTTTTAAGCTTAGCTTGTTTGTCTAACTCTATTAATACACGTAGTAAAGTCACCAAAGTGACCTCTGCTACGGACATTACCGAATTAGACATTTCAAGTGTGGTATTCATAATTTCATGCGGATAGTTGTCGGCCCAAAGGAAGATGACTGTTTGGCAGAAATTATAAACACGATAGTGATGAACTTCAAGCTTTATAGCTATTAAGAGATTTATTGCAAGTGTTTGATCGGCCGAAAAGAAGGTCAAACATTTAGCAAAATCAAGCTATAAAATTCACACTATGACAGGTTAATTAATTGTGAGTTGTACTTTAGTCCAAAAACTAAACACAATGTCATATAATTAATCTTTTGATTTAGTCAATGTGTTATTCATTGAGTTTATTACTTTCATTTTTTCACTAAAGTGAGCTGATTAAATGTTGTGTTATTTCATATAAGAACTCAGCAGGCTCGGTATCTGCCAATTTGAACAGTGTACCACTGTTGTCTTCAAGTAACTTCAAGTTATGGAAGAGAAAGGTAGAGACAACACTGTGCTTAGGGGTGGCAATATGGACAACTGTCCATATGCCCGTCCCGTCCGTCCATGTACCATTTAATAAATGGGTTGGGTTAGACCCGTCCAACTACATATACGGACGGACGGGACAAACCCAACGGATTCCCGTCCGTCCGTTTATTATTTAATTTAAAAAATATATTAATTTCTCAAAAAAAAAATTTCAAAATTTTTTCGAAAATAAAAATTTTTCATAAAAAAAATTTCAAAAAACATTATTTTTCAAAAAAAAATTATTATAAAAAAAATATCAATTCCCAGAAAAAAATTATTATTGGACGGGAACCCGTCCCGTCCGTCCAAATTTAGATGGACGGGTCTTGTCCGTCCGTTTATTAAATGTACTTGGACAAATCCGTCCAGTTTATTTATTGGACAAATGGGACTGGTGCATGGACGTCCGTCCGTCCCATATTGCCACCCCTAACTGTGCTGTATGAATAAGGATTTTCTATAAGGATTGCCCTAAGGAACCAGACCTCGAAAGTTCTGATATGGAACTCCAGGCTTTCGAGGACTGGCAGCAATCGAATAGAGCTTTCCGGTTGGTCATACTCAGTGTTGTCCCTATATCCATGCAGAGTTCACTAGATAAGGAAGAAAGTGCCAGTAAGATCTTAGAGATCTTAGCCAGTCACTACCCCCATACGGCGAAGGCCGAGATTAGTGATACCATTCGTAAATTCTCGACCATAAAATACAGGGGTGATAGCGATATACGGGAGTATGTCCAAGAAATTGTCAATCTGGCTGAGAAGTTGAAAGTACTTAAAGTTGATTTGCCTGATGATTATCTGGTGCATCATATGCTTACTTCACTACCACCTCAGTACAGTTAATTTGAGGTGAGTTACAATTGTCAAGAGTTACAATTTGAGGTGAGTTACAATTGACAATTGATCAGCTTACGGTTCAGCTGGTTCAGGAACAAGACAGATTGAGACATGCTAAGTTGGACAGTGCTCACCTAGCTACTACCTCTTCATCTGGTTTCAAGAAGAGGAAAGGCAAAGAGACTGTAGGGTCTAGTTCTCAGAAGAAACATAAGGGCTCAGATACTGAGCGTAAGGGACCAAAATGTTTCTTTTGCAAGAAAGTAGGTCACTTGAAGAAGGACTGCGCTAAGTATATGGCTTGGCGTGAAAAGAAATGTATGTCCTTGTCTCTTGTTAGTACATAATCTCTTCTTGCTCCTGTGCCTAAGAACACTTGGTGGTTAGATACAGGAACCACTAAACACATAAGTGTTTCTTTGCAGGGTTGCAGAGCGTACCGGAGGCCCATGGAAAATGAGAGACTTCTCTATATGGGTGTAGGTGACCCGGTACCGTTTGAGGGCATCGCTACTATTGGACTAATTCTATTTACTGGTTATATATTAGAGACCCTTTATGTACCGTCTTTTCGACGGAATCTGATTTCTAGTTCTTTGTTGGACAAAGAAGGTTATGTTTTAAGATTTGGGAATAATAAAAGTCTCCTTTATTTTAACTCTATTTTGGTTGGAACCGGTACATTGATTGATTCCGATAACTTGTATTTATTGCATTCGGTTCACAGCAATAATGAATGTTATGCTAGCGAGTCCAGAGGGGTTAAGCGTAAATTGCCAACTAAGGATTCATTCACGCTATGGCACAGAAGTTTAGGTCATATCTCTGCAAGGAGAATAGACCGACTCGTGTCAGATGGAATCCTTGAAGCACTCGATCACACAGACCAACAGGTTTGTATTGAGTGCATAAAGGGCAAAACCACTAATAAGAGGAGGTTTGAGGCTGAGAGATGTACAGAAACTCTAAGACTGATACATACCGATATCTGTGGTCCATTCCCTACGGCATCCTGGAATGGTCAACGGTATTTTATCACATTTATAGATGACTTCTCTCGTTACGGTTATTTGTACCTTTTAAAGGAAAAATCCGAGGCATTAGACACTTTCAAGTCTTTTAAAGCCGAAGTTGAAAATCAACTCGGAAAGGCTATTAAGGTTGTCAGATCGGATCGTGGTGGTGAATACTACGGCCAATATGATGGATCAGGTGAACAACTTCTTGGGCCATTTGCTCAATTTCTCGATGAGTGTGGGATAGTTCCACAGTACACCATGCCGGGGTCTCCGACCATGAATGGTATAACTGAAAGGAGGAACCGTACCTTTAAGGATATGGTGAGGAGTATGATTGCCAATACCACCTTACCTACGTCACTCTGGGGAGATGCCTTGAAAAATACAGTCTGCATTCTCAATAGGATACCAACTAAAGTGACTAACAAAATCCCATATGAGTTATGGACTGGCAGAAAGTATGTCTTAAAGCACTTAAAGGTTTGGGGTTGTCCAGCAGATAACAGTCCTTAAGTCCAATTTTCTTTCATCAGGCCTATAAGGAGAGGTCACGGGGGTATAAGTTTTACAACCCTACAACCCGAACTTTTTTTGAGACGGAAAATACCTGGTTCTTTATTGCAATTATAATTTTGCAATCAGAAATTATTAATCACCATGGTTTCGACACCATCAAGAAACAAAATCACATCACAAGTCTGGTGATAATTTTAACAACCAGAAACAAGTTGACAAATATTGACAATTGTGATTTCGCCAACCAAAAACAAGTTGACAATTGTCAATAATTGGTTGACACGAAATCGATCAACAGGAAATCACAAAGAGAATTATGCATTATACAGTTTCTGCCCAAATTCCCCATGAATTATGCATTATACTGTTTCTGCCCAAATTCAATTAATCCCATAATTGGCAGAATCAATCCCATAATTAGTTAAATTTAATTGCATACTTCAGATTGTTGGCAAACATCATGTTTAATTACGCATATCATGACAATCCCAAATTCATGAATTACACAACAGATGCTTAATTCAATTACTTAATTCAGATTGTTGGCAAACATCATGTTTAATTACGCATATCACGACAATCCTAAATTCATGAATTACGCAACAGATGCTTAATTTAATTACTCTTTTCAATCTTCTTTTTTTTTTTTACAAAACTTCCCTGATTCCAAAAGCTTTTGCAACAACTGTATGCCATTTATTCATGCTTCACTCATTTCCATAGAATGGCTCTTTTTCGGCAAACAATCTACCATGGCGGTTGTAAAACCGTCTGTTTAGCAATTTCTAGAAAGAAGCTTTAAAAGCAATAAGTAATGAATTAATTCTACCATGCATATTGTGAAATCAGACGAGCCATGATTGAACCCTCAATCACACCCTAATTTCCTTACGGTTTGAAATGATTGAATTTCATTAATTGTCATATTTGCCCAAATTCAACAAGAAATTGTTGATTGATTTCAAACTTGTTTGACGAAATCAATCAACCATGCATCATAAATTATTTGCAATTTATGCAATATCAAAATTGAATTGCTCCGCTACCAATTGTCAGAACTGGAGGAAATTACTGTTGTTCTAAAATGTATGAACAACAATCTAGGACCGTAATCAATTTAGATTATTGCATGAATTAAACGGAATGCGGAAGCGTACCTGATGATGATGTCATAATCTTCTGGAATCCGGGAACGAAGGTCTTCTGGTGAATTGTTGCTTAATGGCCTGATAGGGAACCAAAGCAGTTCTCTGTTCAACCGTGCGTTTTCTTTTTGTGTTTGTACGTGCAGTTGTTGTAACAGAAGAACTGTATTTAAAAGTAACTTCCACCAGGGACCTAATCCCAATTATTTAATTTATATTAATTACTAATTGACCCATCAGCAATTAGTAATTAACCCGGGATTCTGCACAATTACAGATTGTGCCCCCATACTGTATTAATTAGACAATTAGACCCCTTAACTTTATTAGATCATTAAATTGGTCCAATAAACTTTATATTAACATTATACTATATGATTAAATATACTTAACATATGTGTCTATATGCTATAACGTATATATTACGGTACTAATGCACTAGTCCCGTTGTCCAAAATACAACAGTCGATGCCCAGAAAACACTACTAATATGGCAGATTGGAACAAACAAGAGTTCTGTTTCATCTCAGGTTGCCTTGAATTATTATATTCAAGGCAAGCTTGAATGAGGTTTTAGAGAATTGGATATAATACTTATACTGTTTGCATTTTTGATCCACTTGTTGAATTGTTTCTATACGAATTCTGGTTTTGAATGTTGGTTTATTTCACAGGAAGAGGCTCTATAATTGATGCTACCAAAGTGAAAAGTTTATGGTATATAGGATAGTTGTTTTTGTGCTATGCTAAATGATTGGTGGTAAGTCTTTTGGAAAATCAGTAAATGCGGATTTTCTGTTCATGCTAATGATTAATGGAAGTGGGGAAAGTGTGAATTGTTAGCTTGGTGGTAGAGGTGGATTGTTTGGAACCTGAGAACTGTGACTTGCAGGTATACTATCGGAATTTGTATCCATTTGTAGAAGAAAGAAAATGTCGGAAGGGACAAGTCTGGTGATGGAGTCCTCTAGGAATGGTACAGATGTATCTCAAGATGATGTTGGAACTATGGAAGAAACAACCGAAGACACAATATTGTCACGGTAAACTTCAGTGACCTTACACCATTTATTGGACAAAGGTTTGTTCCGCAGGATGCAACTTATGAATTCTATTGTAGCTTTGCAAAGCAGTGATTTAGCAAATGAAGAAAATGTTTCTTACATTATACAATAGGTTTACACACCTATATATACTCTATACTTACTACTCTAGTTATACCAATATATATACAAGTATACATACCTATACATTCTAACACTCCCCCTCAAGCTGGAGCATAGATATTAATCATTCCCAGTTTGTTACAAAGGTAATTCACTCGAGGACCTAGAAGAGCTTTCGTGAATAGATCACCCAATTGTTCACATGTCTTCACGTACTGAGTAGAAATGAGATTTTCCTGAATTTTCTCACAAATGAAGTGACAATCTACTTCAATGTGTTTAGTCCTCTAATGATAGACATGATTTGCAGCAATGTGAAGAGCAGCTTGATTATCACACCAGAGTTTTGAAGGTGAAGAATGTTCTATACCAATTTCAGCTAGAAGTTGCCGCATCCATAAAAGCTCACAAGATGATTGTGCCATTGCTCTGTATTCAAACTCTGCACTAGATCGCGACACCACATTTTACTTCTTGCTCCTCCATGAGATCAGATTCCCACCAACTGATAACAATTAAGGAAACACCAAGGGTATAATCGTCTTCTCACCTCAAGTCAAAGCCGGATCCCTGTAAACCTTGACTGACAAACAGCACCCGGCTGCCGCCCCCGTTAGGCCAAGGATCCTGGGATGGTCGACATCAGTGGGGGGGACCCACATGGCGTCATCCCATCCCAGGATACCCCGACAGCGCCCATGGGCGATATCTCTACAGCGATATCCGCATGCTGACGTCATCCTGCACGGTTCAGCTGACGTATGCTAACGTCATCCTGGGCGTTATCTCCCCTTGATAACGCCCACCCCTGGGGGTAACGACCTTTCTTCTTCAGCTATAAATACCACTCATTTCTAGATCAAAGGTAAGAAGGGATTCTCTACGCAAATCTCTGCCAAATTTTACAGCCATACTAACTTAAGCATCGGAGTGTCTACGTCGGAGTCCCCCCTCCGGCGCTTTACAGGTACGGCGGATTATGACTGTTAGGAAGATTACCGCAACAGTGATTCCTGACAGCCGTAATCTCTACCACGCTTCCCCAACAGCCTGGATCTTATCACCAACAAAGACACAATAGTCGGTTATTGATCTTCTATCAATCTTCGACCCGTCCCAATCCGCATCGGCAAAACACTCAACATGGTTGTGACCATGGTTACTATATAAGATCCCAAGACCAGGTGCCCCTTTCAGATAACACAAGATATGCTACAAAGTTTCCCAATGCTTATCTGTTGGAGCAGACATGAACTGACTGACAACACTAACTGCAAAGGTGATGTTAGGACGTGTGACTGTGAGATAGTTTAGTTTCCCAACTAATCTCCTATACTTCTTAGGATCATCAAACGAGTCACCATCATCTTTCGTGAGATGGACATTAGAAGCCATAGGTGTACTACAGGGCTTGGCTCCCAACTTTCCTGTTTCTGCAAGAAGATCAAGAACATACTTTCTTTGAGATAAGAAGATACCTTTGTTGCTCCTGGAAACTTCTATCCCTAGAAAGTATTTCAGTTGATCCAAGTCTTTCATACTAAACTTGGTATGCAGGAAAGATTTGAGCGAAGAAATCCCGACATTTTCATCTCCTATAATGATAATGTCATCCACATACACAACAAGCAAAATAACACCAGCAGCAGGTTGTCTATAAAAGACTGAATGATCACACTGACTCTTTTGCATGCCAAATTCTAAAACTACCTCACTGAACTTGCCAAACCAGGCACGAGGATTCTATTTTAGACCATACAAAGCCTTCTTCAAATGACAAACTTTCTCATACTCCCCCTGAGTAACAAACCCAGGTGGTTGCTCCATATAGACTTCCTCATGTAGGTCACTATGAAGGAAGACATTCTTGATGTCCAACTAATGTAGGGGCCAATTCTTGGAAGCGGTTAAAGAAATGAATAACCTCACAGAGGATAATTTGGCCACAAGAGAAAAAGTCTCAAAGTAATCCACCCCATATGTTTGAGCATATCCTTTGGCAACAAGGCGGGCCTTAAGGCGGGCCACAGAACCATCTGGATTGACTTTGATTGCAAACACCCATTTACACCCCCATAACTTTCTTCTCCTTTGGTAAATGCACCAAATCCCAAGTCTGATTTTCATCCAAAGCTGTAATCTCTTCAAGCATTGCATTCGTCCAACCAGAATGACTCAATGCTTCCTTTACTGTTTTAGGAACAACAATAGAGTCTAGAGAATACATCAAAGAACGTGTCGAACCAGATAAGCCATCATAAGAGATGAAGTTGGCAATTGAATAAATAGATTTGCATTGTCGTTTACCTTTGTGAAGATTGATGGGTAGATCCAGATCAGCAAAGGGAGCAGATACCGAGGGCTCTAGTGGAGGTGCAGGGACCAGAGGATCACTACAAGGTGGGTCTCCCATAATCGAGAGATCAGGAGACTGAATCATAACAATATCTACAGGTGGATGCTCAGAAATACCTAAAGAATTAGCCTGATCCAGAGCAGTATCACTAGAAGACTGATCAAGAGTACCAGAAGAAGGACTCAAGGAAGTAGGCTGGTGCAGGACAACATCTCTAGAAGACTGCTCAGAGATACCAGGAGAGATGGTGGGATAGACAAACCAATCATCATCACCATCATCATCCTTATCCTGTTGAGTAGGAGTAGGATGAGATGAGAAGAATGGTATCTGTTCTGAGAAGGCAACATCAATGGACACTAGATATTTCTGAAGGTCTGAGAGTAGCATCGGTACCCCTTCTGAAGTCGAGAATACCCCAAGAATACACACTTTAAAGCCTTAGGGTCCAACTTCGTAATGTGAGGAGGAACATCACGAACATAGCAGGTGCAACCAAAAATCTTCGGCTCAATGGGAAATACTAGTTTACCACGATCAAGCAGTGCTGAATATGGAATACCACCATCTAGAACTGCAGAAGGCATATGATTAATCAAGAAACATGTTGTAGAAACAACGTCAGTCCAAAATTGCTTGGGAACCTTATTCTGAAATAAAATAGCACGAGCAGTTTCCAAAAGGTGTCTGTTCTTTCTCTCTGCCACACCATTTTGAGCTGGGGTATCAACACAGGAAGACTGATGCAACATACCATGCTGAGTCATATATTTTGGAAAGGATTCTGACATGTATTCCTTAGCATTATCACTCCTAAGAATGCGAACAGACATACCATACCGAGTCTTAATTTCAGTATAAAAGGCACAAAAATGAGAAAATACCTCAGAGCGGCTCTTCATAAAGTATACCCAAGTCATTCTAGAGTAATCATCCAGAAATGTGACAAAATATCAAAATCCTGGCTTAGAGGTTACAGAGCATGGACCCCAAACATCAGAATAGACTAATTGAAACATCGAATCCATACGCCTATTAGTCCGTGGACCCAAAGAAGTGCGATGATGCTTCGCAAAATGACAAGATTCACAATCAAGAGAAGTAGCAGACTTGAATTGCGGATACACTTACTTTAGGTTCTGCAGACACGGATGTCCTAAACGACAGTGAGCTTCAAACAAAGAGGTAGCACTAAAACATGCAACTGGCTTTGAGACCCATGAATCGAGAATGTATAGACCACCAGATACGTGTCCTCTGCCAATGACCTATTTTGTCAAAATATCCTGAAATAAACAGTGATCAGGGAAGAAAGAGATGAAGCAATTCAGGTCTTTAGTTAGCTTACTCACAGACATCAAATTAAATGTCAACTCTGGCAGACTAAGCACAAATGACATGGTAATAGCAGATGTAGGGTTGACAGTACCGGAACCTACAACATTACAGGTGGTACCATCTGCAATAGTAACAGGTGTGGGTGTTGTGACTTTCTTGATGCTCGAGAAGACATTGGGATTACCTGTCATGTGCTCATTCGCACCAGAATCAATAACCCATTGGTTGGAAGTAGAAATAAGACAAGTTTTACCTCTCCCAACTGAACTAGTACCAGATGTTGCCTTCACACATTGCAGATACTGAGAAAATCTAGCAAACACATCAGCAAAGATAGTTAAAGTTTTTCCAGAAGAGGAGAGATACTGAGAGAATCTAGCAAACTCATCTGTAGAGATAGTTACGATCTTTCCAGAAGAAGAGCTAAGTACTCCGGCAAAATTATCAGAGTTCATCATGAATACAGAGCAAATACCGAATGATGTGCAGTAAATACAGAGCAAATGTGCAGCCAATACACAGCAGATATGCAGCAAATACCGAATAATACGAAGCAAATATGCAGCAGATATGTAGCAAAATACGCAGTAGATGTGGAGCTAATACGTAGCAAAATACGCAACAAATAGCATCGTAAACAGTACTAGCATCGTAAACAGTACCATAAACAGTACTCAAACAGTACCCCCAAATAGTGCTTGAACAGTGCCGCAAACAGTGACAACAAATAGTGCATAAAAGGGCAATTTCGGAATAACGCAAAATTCATATAGTAAATGTTGTCAGAATACCACGAAACTTCACAGAGTTGACGACAACCTCAAGGTAAGAAAAAACCAACTGGAGGCGACCAAAATGGAGCTGGCACAAACCCCCACGTGCCGCGCGAGCCCACCCCACGTAGTCGGACAAATACGGAGAGTGATGATGCGTCACTAATCGAAATGACTAGAAACCACCACCGTCTGACTCGCAATGTCCGTCCGCTCCTTTCTACGGGGATGGTGAGAACTAGAGACGCCGGGAAGTGGCTCACCGGAGCAAAGACAGCAGAGAGGAGTTGAGAGCAAATTTTGCTCCGCTACCATGTGATTTAGCAAATGAAGAAAATGTTTCTTACATTATACAATAGGTATACACACCTATATATACTTTATACTTACTACTCTAGTTATACCAATACATATACAAGTATAAATACCTATACATTCTAACACAAAGCAATGTGGCTTTTCAATTAGAAGGCATTGTACTCGTGGGAAAGATGGAGTGTGTCGTGGAGTTACGGGAAGGTATTTTACTTGACATCGTGGTTGTTATCCACAGATTGATATGATGCATTTTGTACTAATTTTCCATTCCTTTCCTAGCCCTTTTTGGGCATGTTGCTACTGATGCCCTTCTATTTTTCTACTATTTTATAGATCAGAGCTTATGGAAAGGAAATGTCAAAAAGATACATTTTTCATGGATTCTGGACGAACTTGAGCAGCGAGGCCTAGCAGCAGTTGGCAGACAACATGCAGGCAGCAGCTTGCCCCTGTATCTGTGCACACGCAGTAGCAAAAGACTCAAGCGCGGACAAGGAAACTTCCTTTTTTTAAGGAAATCCGATGATCAGCCCCATTAATCCAGATATCTCCCATTTTGGCAAGAAAATATTCCAAGATCAACTCCAATTAAATTAGGATTTTCCCTTTTGATTAATTTCTATTTTTGGAATTTTCCTTTTTGTAATTTTCTCTTTTAAAACCCTTTTAGCTTTAGGGTTTTCATCATTCATAAAACCCATCTTCTACCAATACGTCTTCCTCTTTAGAGAGGCAGCTACCACCATTCGTCTTCTCTTTTTTGTGTGTAATAAACCGGAGCTTTGCTCCGGCCGGTAACATTCAATACTGTTTCATATTTTCTTCTTTTATTTTATTTATTTTAATTTTATTATGAGTAGCTAAACTCATTTGTTCTTGGTAGGATCATCAAAGGTTGCTTAGGAAAGTCGTGAGGTTGAATTGAAATTATTATATCACTGGTTGATATTTATTTACTTAACAATTTCTTGTCAATTCTACTAGGGTTGTTTGCAAGTCTGGCCAACGAGCTGCTAGGCCTAGACGATTAAAGTCGTCACTGTGGTTATAACTAATGCGAAGCTGCAGGGTAAAGTAGACGACCAATCAGAGTCATCAGGTCACTGGTCCCATCTGATTGGGTTAAGTAAGTAATCAGGGTAGAGCCTTGAACGTACTGAGTGTCTCGCCTTGGACGCGTCTTCCTTCATCTTCATGGGCCTTTGAGTATTGCCCCCATAAGCGTACCTTGGGGGACGGCAAAGTGTCAAGACTACTCCATAAACGTACCTTGGAGTAGTTTCTCGTACGAAAGGAAGCAGGGGACCTAAACGTACCTGGTCCCTATAGCGCGTCTATCAGCGAGGGGTAGAAGATCATTACACCGATGACCGGCTGACCTTGAAAGCAACCCGAGATAGGTTCCTACTGGGAACTCCCTTCTTTATTGATTCTTTACTCATTTTATTATTGTCTGTTACTGCTTTCTTAGATATTAATCAACCAACTCTTGAAACCCCCCCCCCCTCCGGTTACTTGTTACTGAACTGATCTGTTTGCCCTTGCCGCACAACACAAGATAGTGTCACCTTAGTCTCTGTGGATCGATCCTGTACCACTATACACAGTTTAATTGTGCACTTGTTACAGGATATTTATATTATTTTTGAGGTGTCTCGACAGCACGTCACAGATGAAAGTGAAACCATTTGAAGATGGCAAGATGCAAAGGAAATGCAAGTCAACACGTTGTGGTTGTCAATCACACATGTGCATTGTGAAGCGGGCAGATTTTGATGTCCCGGAATGGCGTGTTACAAGCTTTAGCAATGACCACAATCATGAGTTGTTAAAATCAAATCAAGTAAACCTCCTTCCAGCATATTGCAGTCTGTCTCCAAAGGATAAAATTCGAATCTGCATGTTTGCAAAAGCTGGAATGTCATTGCGACAGATGTTACGATTGATGGAGCTAGAGAAAGGTGTGTGAAGCTGGGGTGTTTTCCCTTTACAGAAATTGATGTGAGAAACCTACTACAGTCAGTCTTTCAGAAATATCAACAGAGAAATTGATGTTATTGATGTTATTGCAATTTGCAAGAATCTGAAGGATTCAGATCACAACTTCAAATATGACTTCAAAATAGATACAGAGCCTTTTGTCTGAAGTCCAAAGTGACAATAATTTTGCATTTACCATTTGCTAGGCTTTTAGCTTCTTTTTCTTTTTTTTGAGAAAAAGAAAAGTATTTTGTAAGTGACCTTTGTGCAGTTAGATTTGAATTACGAGATGTATGTTGGGTCATTAAATGGATATTTTAAAACTTTACAAGGTAATATTGTGTTGATTATCTTTTTTTTAATTGATTCAGGATATCTTAATTGAATATTTTAATATTTATTTAGATAATAGTATGATTTTTCCCATCCAAAGTTTCACGCTTTAACTTTTGTTACATTAATTTGTTTAACTAAATAAAAGTGGGTAAATACAAGTTATAATGATAAAAGAGACAAATATTATTTATGGATTATTTTAAAATATATTTATTGAAATTAATAAATAAAAGTATATGTCAATTAGTTAATAGCAACACCTAAAATACAAAAAATAAATGCTAATATTTTAAATATTTTAGTGTCAATAATTATAATATTACTTTTCAACTACATTATTATGTTTATTTGAATAATATGATAGAAATCCATACTAGTGTTATTTTAATCTATTAAACAAACTTAAAAAATGTATCAATTTTAAAAAGGTTAGAAAACACATCAATATGTTACATTAATTTCTTAAATAATTTATTTTCAATTTTCTTATTGAAATTAATTATGCATTCATGTAAAATTAAGTGTACACAAATATTTATTTAAGGTTAAATTGTATTTAAATATTCATTGTCCTTTATCATTATTTTACCTTTTAACCATAATTTTAACATCAGTTTTACTAAACAATTTTATTTTCACATAACACTTTTAAAAATTATTTATCAAATAGTTCGGTGCGTTTACTTAAAATGATTCTATACACAACACTTCTACCCATAACGGAAGCAGTTTTAACCACAATGAACTAGTACAAAAACAGCGCAAAAACAAGTTACATAAATAATGAAACAATTGGAAGGAAAAAACCCAACCATTTTGGCCTTTCATCTAGGAATGGCAATGGGTACTCATACCCGCATATCCGCTTGTCGCAAGCCCTTTTTGGATTTTATTGCGCCACAAGGGTTTGGGACGAGATGTGAGACGAAATCTGGGCTCATCTCACATAATGCATATGAAGTCGTCACCCTATTTTTGTTTCTAGGTTTAGGGAACGTATTGTCATGGCATAAAAAAATAAAAGCTAAGGCAAAATGGGTCTAAATCCCGAGAATAGTGGTTCGGGGTCGATTTATGGACTCGGGAAGGTGTTAGGCACCCGAGTCACATCCTAAAAAGGTTACCGGATAAAAGAAGTGTTTAAAATCATGCTTGAATAAAAAAAAAGTCCTAATTAAGTGATCATGCCCAACAGATGAATTAAATTTTAACAATTCTAAATAGTCATGTATACATGCATATGTGCGGAAAAAGCACGAAATAAATAAATGGTGAGAAATGTTTACTTGTGAAGGGTATTGATTCATTTATCCTACAAAGTCGAGATTATTAGTGCGAGTAAATGGTAATCAATAAACAGCTAAAAATTTAACAATTTATCACAATCAAACAAAATAATTAACTTTAGCAATAAAATGCGAGTAGAATAATTATTTAAGCATTCAAAAATAATTAGTTAGGTAGTACGAACATACGAATAATCGGCATCAAGATGATTGTACACAGGTGACATAATTAATTTGACAATTAAAGGCGAGCAGAATAATTAAATAGGCAAAAGCATACAAAAAAAATTAAACATGCAAGCATACGAAAATAAATAATTAAACATGTATATGGAAAATAAATAAACAGTACGAGTATATGAAGGCATAAAAAATGACGGGTCAAAAAATTGGGCTCGGCCTACTGGACAGATGATGGGCCCAATCCCAGCCTAGCCCAAACAGATGGGCTGGTCTCCCTCACGCTGGGCCAGGCCAGGAAGCCCAGCTCCTTCCCTTGCTTAGGCCGAAGACACACAAGGCCTATCACTAAGGAAATTTGAAACCAACCCAAGCCTTTCCTTTTTTCTTCCCTTGGGCCGACTACTATTCATCCGGCCTAATTTCATTTCAAAAACAGCCCACACTTTCATTTGCAAAATTAAAACAGATCAAGCAAACACCCAAGCGAAGACCCAAACCCGTTCATACAAGATCCGGATCCGATCATCACAACCCGGATCCGTTCATTTAGAATCCGACTCTCCTTCTTCTAGCCGTTCGTCTTCTCCCTTTAGTAATCATTGCAACAAGCAACACAGGAAAAAAGGGAAGAAAAAAATGAAGAAAAAGGCACAAAGAAGAATTAAATCCGGCAAACAACAATTAGTATGATCAATCAATTAACCCAGCCATCATTAATTAATCCAATTAAGCAATTAATTAATTCATATGTAAGCATCAATTAATTTATATGTAAACATCACTTAATTTAGTACACAAACATCAATTAACTAGAAATGAGGATGTGGCTACAGTGGTATAGCAGTGGTGGTTGAGCGCCAGCGGCAAAATAGCAGTAACGGCAAGACAGCAGCAGCAGCTCGGCAGCGGCGGTAAGGTGGCTCTGACGGTGAGAAAATAATTAAAGATGCAGAAAAAGAACATAAATTAGAGCAAGCAAATAAGTTATTAAATGAGAAGAATAAAAGGGAATGGTATTTCTTGCCTTGGTTTTTTGCTTCTACCGGGAGAGAGGAAGAGAGAGTGTTAATTGGTTGTGCTTATTTCTAGTGATAGAGCGTGAGAAGGTGTGTGTTTTTCTGTGTTTTTTGGTGAAGAGAAATGAAGGAGCTTGCTTGCTATTTATAGGGACTTAAGTCGGTGATGATCAAGGAAAAAGACAATTGTGCTACAGGATGCAGATGAAGAGCAGCAGCAAAAACACAAAATGGAGTGAGGTGGCGTGTTACACACTTGCAAAAACAAATATGAATTTGCAAAATGCATTTGGTGTCAGAGCTGGGGAAGAGGAGCATGCATGAATCCTCATGCTTAAATTGAGAGTCGTTGGATGAGGAGAAAAGATGAGTCAACTTTTGATCAATGGCTAGGATGAGTTGATTTTTGGAAAATGTTTCATATTTATTTAATTGGTTCGAACTATCAACACGAGGAATCTCGTTTGAAATGAATAAAATCCCGAACCAAAAATACTAAAACATGCAATAAAATGCAACAAAATAAATAGTAATCAGTAAATAAAGAAAAAGTTCGATTTGAGGTCCGAATTTACTCGCTCGGAATCCTTAAAAGTTCGAACGAAAAATAAATGCTATAGCAAAGTAAATTGAATAAAACAAAATGAGATGGCGCTAATGAAAATAATAGTAGATAATTATCAATTAAAGAAAGAAGGCGTTCGATCCATGGCCCGAGGAAATTTATTCGGAACCGATAGCAGTTCAAACGAAAAGACAGTAAAAATACGAAAAAAACTAAAATGACACGAAATGGTACAAAATATTAAATAAATAGACAAAGATCGAAAATCAATAGAATTTTGATTTAAATGGACTAATGATGCAATGAAAAATAAAAGTGCAAAAAAATGCGTCAAAAATCGGGTAGCAACAGTTGCCCCCTCTTTACTGTCTTTTCAAAAATTCGGTGTAACCGAGATTTTTGATGAGCAGTAAAGATGGTTGCTCCCGAACCAGCAATGGTTTTGAAAGTAATGCAGACTTACCTGGGAGTGGATGATCCCTAGGTTAGTGCTAAAAATGTAAAATCAGCTCCGGCGAGGGTAGTACTCGTAGTCCGTTACTGTTGCAAGAAAAGTAAATTCAGCTCTGACAAGGGTAGCACTCATAGTCCGTTGCTGTTTATGCAGAAAAGTAAATTCAGCACCGTCGAGGGTAGCACTCGTAGTCCGTTGTTGTTTATGCAGAAAAGTAAATTCAGCACCGTCGAAGGTAACACTCGTAGTCCGTTCCTGTTTATGCAGAAAAGTAAATTCAGCACCAACGAGGGTAGAACTCGTAGTCCATTCCTATTTATGCAGAAAAGTAAATTCAGCACCGTCGAGGGTAGCACTCATAGTCCCTTGCTGTTTATGCAGAAAAATAAATTCAGCACCGTCGAGGGTAGCACTCGTAGTCCGTTGATGTTTATGCAGAGAAGTAAATTCAGCACCGTTGAGGGTAGCACTCGTAGTGCATTGTTGTTTATGCAGAAAAGTATGATGGTGATGCAGCTTTGTTCGGGCGTTTGTTGCCCCCGAGACATTAACGCGGAAATTGAAATGGAAACTCCACTCGGACGCTGCTGCCCGTTGGAGGTTGGTGGCTGAAATCCTTCTGGATGCTACTGCCCGTTGGATGTCAATGTTGAATTCCTCTCGGACGTTGCTGCCCGTTGGAGGCTGATGATAAAATCTTTCCGGACGCTGCTGCCCGTTGGATATCAATGTTGAATTCCTCTCGGACGTTGCTACCCGTTGGAGGTTGATGATAAAATCCTTCTGAACGTTGTTGCCCGTTGGATGTCAATGCTTACCTTTGCTCGAATGTTGGGGATATTTGAAGATATGTTGTGGGAACATGACTAATCATAACATTTTAAAAGACAGGATGTGAGGGACGTGACCTTTCACACCACTTAAAAGACATGTTGTGGGGACGTGACCGCTTACAATATTTAAAAAGACAGGATGTGAGGGACGTGACCTTTCACACCACTTAAAAGACAAGTTGTGGGAACGTGACCGCTTACAACATTTAAAAAGACACATGTTATGGGGACGAACCGCTTACAACATTTAAAAGACACATGTTGTGGGGACAAACCAGTTACAACATTTAAAAGACACATGATGTGGGGACGAACCGCTTACAACATTTAAACGACACATGTTGTGGGGACGAACTGCTTACAACATTTAAAAGACACATGTTGTGGGGACGAACCACTTACAACATTTAAAAGACACATGTTGTGGGGATGAACCGCTTACAACATTTAAAAGACACGTGTTGTGGGGAACCGCTTACAACATTTAAACGACACATGTTGTGGGGACGAACCGCTTACAACATTTAAAAGACACATGTTCTAAATTCACTCTAGGAGGGGATAAAATGCAAGAAAGTAAATTGCAGAATTATAAATGATGATTATTCTAATAGTGAGGGAAGATCTGGATGTGGACAACCACGTCGCTACACAACACTGGAAGTGAGTGACCACGTCACTACATAACACGATTGGATGTGGACGACCGCGTCACTGCACAACACTGGAAGTGAGTGACCACATCACCACACAACACGATTGGATGTGGACGACCACGTCGTCGCACAACACAACTGGAAGTGGGTGACCACGTCACCACACAACACGATTGGATGTGGATGACCACGTCGTCGAACAACACTGGAAGTGGGTGGCCACATCACCACACAACACGATTGGATGTGGACAACCACGTCGTTGCACAACACGACTGGAAGTGGGTGACCATGTCACCAAACAACACAATTGGATGTGGACGACCACGTCGTCGCACAACACTGGAAGTGAGTGACCACGTCACTACACAACACGATTGGATATGGACGACCATGTCGCCGCACAACACGACTGGAAGTGAGTGAACACGTCACTACACAACACGATTGGATGTGGACGACGATGTCGTCGCACAACACAACTGGAAGTGAGTGACCACATCACTACACAACAAGATTGGATGTGGACAAGCACGTCGCCGCACAACACGACTGGAAGTGAGTGACCACGTCACTACACAACACGATTGGATGTGGACGAGCACGTTGCCGCACAACACGACTGGAAGTGAGTGACCACGTCACTACATAACACGATTGGATGTGGACGACCACATCATTGCACAACATGACTAGAAGTGGGCGACCAAGTCGTCACACCAATATGGGTGAGCAAGTCACCACGACACGACTGAAGAGTGGACGACCAAGTCGTCACACCAACACGGGCGACCAAGTCACCGCACAAAATGAGTTGAAGAGTGAAGTGGTAACATACCTTCATGTGAACATTGATTGAATGGTAGGGGAGATGGACCACCACATGAAACTGATTAGAGAGTGGTAACGTGCTCCATTCGGATGTCGTGGATGGGGTATGAAATGCCATATGAAGTCGATTGTAGGGGTGTAACATGCTCCATTTGGTGGTTGAATTTGTTGGCAGAGATTGCACTGAAGCATATCTGTATCCTGCAAATAGGGAGGGAACAAAAACGAAGCAGCAATGGATGGAAAAGAGAGCAATTGATAAGTGGGAAAAAGGATATCAAATAATTTATGTTGTATATGAATGTATTCCCACACTACCCTAAAGTTTGCCCCCAATATTTTGTCAAGACAAAAACAACTTCCCTATCAAGAGAAAGTTTAACAAATTTAAGCATTCTTGGATAACATGTCATCCAGTTTCTATCATATTAGCATGCTTGATACAAACCTAGAAAAACATTTACATCTTGCCTAGGAGATAACAACCTCAAGGACAAGACTTTTCCACATCATGTAGACGTAAGCAATCCTCACCGGATACTAGTATTTGCGCTCACGCTCAGAAACAAGGCGAAGTGTTTACTCTCATAGAAATGCAACAAACATAGCACAAAAAATCAGATTTGCAATGTCAATCCTAGTGAAAGATGCACATGCATGGGCATTCTAATAATCCAAAGGACTTCACGAGAGAAAAGAAGTGAAGTTGATCATTATTTTTCTTTTCTCTTTTTTCTTTTTTCCAATGAGTAGTGCTCATTGATTGGCCGCGGTGAGGGCAAAGTGCCCAAGTTCTTCAGTCTTCATTGGAGATGCTCTTCTTCTTGATCGTTGGCCAGGTAAGAATATTTAGATAGTAAAACATAAGAAATAAATGGTCAATCAAATTCCCCTACACTTAAATCATACTTGCCCTCAAGTATACTAACTCAAGACATAACAAAATACACAAAAAGGCGAAATCAGAGAATACTTGCAAGGAAACCAATTATCCCCATCACATAGAGAATTTCAAACGATTCAACTTATAACTCTAAATCCTTACTATTGAGGCCTAACCAATACCCCAAACATCCAGGCTTACATAAACAAAAAACTCTAGTGCTCCATGACAGAATCATGCAACTTTTCATTCTTTTTTATTCATCGACTGCCTTTTTCTTATTTATTTCCGCTCATTTATTATACCAGCATTTTTAACATGTAGTTTCTTGAATATTTTCGCTTACTAAGGCAAGACATGGTGTTAATTTGGCCAGTTTTATTCAAAAATAGTTCTTTGGATATTTTCACTTGCTGAGGCAAAAATACCAAAGCATTGCAAGCAAAAATTTTGTTTTTTTGTTTTGTTTTTGTTTATTTATTTATTTATTTTAGCAGTTCTCATAAATCAAAGAATTTTTCAAGAAAACAAAGGTGAATGCTCCATTTGCAGATTCTAGTGTTAAGCACCAGAACCTTAGGTTTATGAAAAAAATTGGACATTTAAAGAGAACCAGGATCGTACTCTTGCAAATATTGGTTATGTTAACCCAATTAATATGCCCCAGTAGTATGGTTTGGAGGCAAAATTGAAGCATTTTTACATCTTATGTGAGTGAGATGGCAAGGTTTCAAGCAAAGAGTATTCTAGTTTTAAGAATAACACACAGAGCAAGCAATTTTCCTAAAAACACAAAGAAAACTGAACAGAAAATCATGCAAAAGACTCTCTAGACTACCTTCGCAAAGACAGTGGCCAAGACTTCAAAAAAAAATTTATGCAACACACACATATATATAGACACGAAAACCAGAAGTGCCCAAGTCCTTTGGTCTTCTTCCAACACTGGCCATCAACAATCTTCAGGGATTTTTTTTCTTCCATACTCGTTGTGCACCTTACCTCCTCTTAACTACCTTGGTCGAGCACTGCTCAAAAAATGGAAGAAAGAGCAAAGTCCAATGTCATCTTATTGCCATGTCTAATGTACATGTACCCTGGATATTATGCAAATCTAACTGCGCTTAGTTAGGCATTTACGCTCATGTGGTGGCCCGAAATGCTCACAGGGATATGTTTGTGACTGCTTACGTCTAAAGCATGTTGCAGATATAAGAGCAAGCAGGCGAGATCATGCATGTCATATGATGGATGTACAAGTTATCCATGATGTAGTAACGTGTTGAACATGCTCAATCTATGGAAGGTTTGAAAAAAAATTTGAGGGTAGTATAGATTTTATCAAAAATCTTATTCGCAATTATAAAGTTCAACAAATTTTAACAATTTTAATGACAAAACGTGAGGGCATGACCTCTCACAAAAATTTATGAACAATTTAAAAGAATTGCCCCCAATGTGGGAATAAATGCAGAATAATTGTACAAAAATTTAAAGAGGCAGAGAAGAAAGTGGACTTCTCTAGATGTGTGTACAGCAAGCGGCAGCTAAATGACTTGACAGGTTCCCCAGTAAGGAACCGGTTGTATGATTCTAATCCAGCATCATCCGTACTAAAATTGGATGATAGTGTTGCTGCAAACATTTCTAATGGTTCCACCATAGTCGATCACCACATCTCGAAGGATGGTCATTAAGTTCTTGAATAGTGTTCTAGGCTTAGACAGCTTCCTAAATAACCAAATGATGCCTTCTTGCTAGAAATACATGATCTCTCTGTAGATTCTGTCTGGGAACAGCTGAATCATTTCTGGACTTGGTTAGATTGCCAAGTGAAGATGAGCTCAGAATGAACCTTGAGACTGGTTGTTTACAACTGTAAGATGTTTTGCAAAGAGACTAGCTCATCGTAGCGAATGAAAAAACCATTTTGAAATCTTGCCCATTTCGCTCCTTGACTGCTCTGGACGAGGAGACATCTACTATGTCTGGGATGGCCGATAGTATGACCTGAACATCATCTTGAGTGATGGAGGAGAATCCTTGGTCATCTGGAGATTTAGATTGCCATTGGGGAATCTAACCAGTTGTTTCTTTGCAGGGAGCCCCAACACTTTAGCTTTTGCAGCAAGGAATTGCGAATGAGTGCAATTACCCTTAAAGTCAGCATTTAGTGGCCCACCAAATAGGGGGATTGATCTTCACATGACAATCATCGTGTGTGTACGCGGGGAGTCTCGCGGAGAATAGTTGTGATGGTCAAATTCAAAGCATGAAGGACTTGACCGTGGTTGAATTTTGGATTTCCAGTCGAGAGCCGGATAGGCGTAAATATCGTCATCGAATAGGACCACCTTATGTTGCTTGGTGTCCCTGAAGAACACACATCTATCATTGCTATGTTTCTTCCCCAAGATGATAAATTGTTTGCAAAGGGCACTTGGTGACAGTAATGTCTTGATAGTAAAATTTCCCGAGGGGGATTGTTCAAGAGTTGATAAGAGGAGTGTTCCTCTGCACCTGCCACAACGATGATCTGAAGGCAAGGGTAGGATGGACATAGAGAACTCTTTGTTGTGAATTACCGCTCCCTATGCCTTGGCCCCCGGTGAAAATGTGCTCAATTATTTACTTTCCTTGGTCATCATTCACATGCTTGCCCCCCAGTTTACAACTCTTATTGTACCTGAAATAAAGAGGGAATAATAACTCTAGAGGGAAGGATATCCCAAAATCCGGAATTAAAAATTGAAATTGACAAAAATTCAAATATTTGAAACACAACATGTGGGTTGCCTCCCACAAAGCGCCCTTGTTTATAGCCATAGGCTCATAGGCTCGACTATGGTGAAGCTTCCTTTCACGCCTTGGTCCTGTAAGTAGGAAAGAAAAGAAATGAATCAGTAGCATCTAAATCTTGAATACATGGAAAATTAAGATAAGGATTTAATAAATCAGAAGAGTAAATTATGGATAATAATGGCAATAAAAATCGCAAACATGGAAAAATTGCGGAAAAAGTTGCAAACAGGGAAAAGTTGAGGGAAAATTTGAACACGGGAAAAATTGCGGAAAAATTTGATACAGGGCCAGATTGCGAATAAAATTGTACACATGGGAAATTTGCGGGAAAATTTGATACGCGTGCAAGACTGCGGAAAATTTTGAAAACGTGAAAAATTAGCGAAGACATTTGCCACGTGGAGAATTTACAAATTATTTTTTGTAAATGTGGAGGAATTATGGAAAAATTTGTAAACACGAAAAAAAATTGTAAATGTGAAGAAAAATTTGTAAATGTGAGGAAAAATTTATAAATGTGGAAAATTTTGTAAATGTGGAAAAAATTGCGAAAATTTTGTAAACATAGGAAAACAATTGTAAATGTTGAGAAATTGCGAAATCAATTGTAAGTATGGAAAACTTTAAGAAATCATATGAAAAAAATGAAACAAAGTCACAATATACGCATTTCAATATGATGCATATACTGGGGTTATATCTACTACTTCTAACTGGCTCGAAGGTTCCCGGACGATACCATAAAAAATGGCCCCTCATTAAATGGATGATTGCCTGTCGAACCATCAAAAGTTCTAGGCGCTCACCCATTTAGGGGTTCGAGTCCGAGTTTGGAGTTCATGAAAACTACCCAAGACACGTGCCCTAGGGCCTCACTAGTACCCACCTACTTCTATTTGGAAAAGGCCCGACTCAGTAGGGCATTATGCGTGAAATGCATATGAATGACGGTTTATCAAAGCAATTAATAAATCATTAGTCATGCAAAACAATACAGCAATTTATCAAAGCGAATATATGAATAATCATGCATAAAAATAAGATACAAGAATACAACAATTGAGCAAGAAACTACATGAAAAATAAATAATCATGGCAAAAAATCATATGAAACAAATTCAGCAATTTATTGAAAAAAAAAACAAACACCTCAAAAATTTAGGCTTCGACCTTATTGGTCCCTAGTGAAGTCGCCAAACTATCGCACCCCCTTTTTGGATTTTATTGCGCGACACGGGTTTGGGACGAGATGTGAGACGAAATCTGGGCTCATCTCACATAATTCAAATGAAGTCGGCACCCTATTTTTGTTTCTAGGTTTAGGGAACCTATTGTCATGGCATAAAAAAATAAAAGCTAAGGCAAAATGGGTTTGAACCCGAGAATAGTGGTTCGGGGTCGATTTATGGACTCGGGAAGGTGTTAGGCACCCGAGTCACATCCTAAAAAGGTTACCGGATAAAAGAAGTGTTTAAAATCATGCTTGAATAAAAAAAAAAGTCCTAATTAAGTGATCATGCCCAACAGATGAATTAAATTTTAACAATTCTAAATAGTCATGTATACATGCATATGTGCGGAAAAAGCACGAAATAAATAAATGGTGAGAAATGTTTACTTGTGAAGGGTATTGATTGATTTATCCTACAAAGTCGAGATTATTAGTGCGAGTAAATGGTAATCAATAAATAGCTAAATATTTAACAATTTATCACAATCAAACAAAATAATTAACTTTAGCAATAAAATGCGAGTAGAATAATTATTTAAGCATTCAAAAATAATTAGTTAGGTAGTACGAACATACGAATAATCGGCATCATGATTATTGTACAGAGGTGACATAATTAATTTAACAATTAAGCACGAGCAGAATAATTAAACAAGCAAAAGCATACGAAAAAAATATTAAACATGCAAGCATATGAAAATAAATAATTAAACATGTATACGAAAAATAAATAGTACATGTGCGAAAATAAATAAACAGTACGAGTATATGAAGTCATAAAAAATGACGGGTCAAAAAATTGGGCTCGACTCACTGGACCGATGGTGGGCCCACTAGTTGGGCCCAATCCCAGCCCAGCCCAAGCACATGGGCTAGTCTCCCTCACGCTGGGCCAGACCAGGCAGCCCAGCTCCTTCCCTTGCTTGGGCCGAAGACACACAAGGCCTATTACTAAGGAAAATTTGAAACCAACCCAAGCCTTTCCTTTTTTCTTCCCTTGGGCCGACTACTATTCATCTGGCCCAACTTCATTTCAAAAACAGCCCACACTTTCATTTGCAAAATTAAAACAGATCAAGCAAACACCCAATCAAAGACCCAAACCCGTTCATACAAGATCCGAATCCCACCATCACAACCTGGATCCGTTCATTCAGGATCCGACTCTCCTTCTTCTAGCCATTCATCTTCTCCCTTTAGTAATCAGAATAACAAGTAAAACAGGAAAAAAGGGAAGAAAAAAAAATGAAGAAAAAGGCACAAAGAAGAATTAAATCCGGAAAACAACAATTAATTTCAGCCACAAACAACAATTAGTATGATCAATCAATTAACCCAGCCATCATTAATTAATCCAATTAAGCAATTAATTAATTCATATGTAAGCATCAATTAATTTATATGTAAACATCACTTAATTTAGTACACAAACATCAATTAACTGAAATTGAAATAGAAATGAGGATGTGGCTACAGTGGTATGGCAGTGGTGGTTGAGCGCCAGCGGCAAAATAGTAGTAACGGCAAGACAGCAGCAGTAGCTCGGCGGCGACTCGGCAGCGGTGGTAAGGTGGCTCTGACGGTGCGAAAATAATTAAAGATGCAGAAAAAGAACATAAATTAGAGCAAGCAAATAAGTTATTAAATGAGAAGAATAAAAGGGAATGGTATTTCTTGCCTTGGTTTTTTGCTTCTACCAGGAGAGAGGAAGAGAGAGTGTTAATTGGTTGTGCTTATTTCTAGTGATAGAGCGTGAGAAGGTGTGTGTTTTTCTGTGTTTTTTGGTGAAGAGAAATGAAGGAGCTTGCTTGCTATTTATAGGGACTTAAGTCGGTGATGATCAAGGGAAAAGACAATTGTGCTACAGGATGCAGATGAAGAGCAGCAGCAAAAACGCAAAATGGAGTAAGGTGGCGTGTAGCACACTTGCAAAAACGAATATGAATTTGCAAAATGCATTTGGTGTCAGAGCTGGGGAAGAGGAGCATGCATGAATCCTCATGCTTAAATTGGGAGTCGTTGGATGAGGAGAAAGATGAGTCAACTTTTGATCAATGGCTGGGATGAGTTGACTTTTGGAAAATATTTAATATTTATTTAATTGGTTTGAACTATCAACACGAGGAATCTCGTTTGAAATGAATAAAATCCCGAACCAAAAATACTAAAACATGCAATAAAATGCAACAAAATAAATAGTAATCAGTAAATAAAGAAAAAGTTCGATTTGAGGTCCGAATTTACTCGCTCAGAATCCTTAAAAGTTCAAACGAAAAATATTAAATAAATAGCCAAAGATCGAAAATTGATCGAATTTCGATTTAAATGGACTAATGTGATGAAAAATAAAAGTGCAAAAAAATGCGTCAAAAAACGGGTAGCAACACCGCCCACAACCATACCCGTTTGACCGGGTAATACCTGCTTTGACCGGGTATGGTTTAGGTATGGGTAATACCCGTATTTATAATTGCGGTTATAACTGGATATAATACCCGAAAAATTCCCAAACGGGTATGGAAAAAAATAGCCACTTTCACTTAATAAAATTATTTCACCAAATTATTTTATTTTTTTTATAATTAAGTGAAAATTTACTACTTAAGTTCATTTTCACCAGTTAGGCTCGTTTTTTAACATTTTGGCTCGGTTTTTACCATTTGGTTGGTTTTTTACCATTTTGGTTCATTTTTTACCATTTATGTTCGATTTTTTACCGTTTTGGCTCATTTTTTACTGTCTTCGCTCGTTTTTCATCATTTTGGCTCAGTTTTTACCATCTTAGCTCATTTTTTACTATTTTGGAGTGTTTTTTACGATTTTGGTTAGTTTTTACCACTTATGCTCATTTTTTTACCATTTTGGCTCATTTTTCGCCATCTTGGCTCATTTTTTACCATCTTGGCTCATTTTTTACCATTTTGGTTCATTTTTTACCATTTGGCTCATTTTTTACCATTTTCACTCGTTTTTCATTTTGGCTCATTTTTTTACCATTTTGGCTCATTTTAGCTCTTTTTTTTTTTACCGTATTGGCTCATTTTTTACCATTTTGGCTCATCTTTCTGTTTTGAATGAAGTAATACTAATGTTGCTGTTAATTTATTGTTACTACCTGTCGCACCCCCTTTTTTCAGTTTTACGCGAACAGGTTCGGGACGGATGCTAAGCATAAATGGATGCTTCGCATAATGCAATAAAGTCGCCACCCTATTTATCTAGGTTTAGGGAACCTAATCATCATGGCATAAAAAATAAATAAAACTAAGGCACAAAAAGGTCTAAACTAAAGAACAACGGTTCGAGGTCGTTATTATGGACTCGGGAAGGTGTTAGACACCCGAGTCACATCCTTAAAAGGTTACCGGTAGAAAGGTGTTTGGAAAATATTTTTAACATGAAAATGAGTAAATAATCGCAGCATGTCAACCAATCCTGCTCACGAAATCGGGCCACTTTCCAATGATTTATAGGGTAAACGATCGTAGAGTGTCAGCCGAAATCCTGTTACGATAATTGGGCTACTTTCTGATTATTTATGGGCCCTCAGAGGTATTCACCGCTTTAGCATTTTTGTTATTTTCGATAGGGACCGTTCGGGACTATTTATCCTTTCTGGTCGGGACTGGTCGGGACTGATTAATCGTTGGTTTTTTACTAAAGCGAGAGCCCTCTTTATCATCATCAGGCCATGCATGATTAATTAATTACTACGTGATCCTGTCATGGATAAACTAGCACAATACCAATTTAATGAATGCAAATAACCGTATGGGATCGAAGGCACCATGCTCATATATCAATGCAAACATAACAATTAATTTCATGGCATATAAAAGCGGGTGATTTAAACATGTAAACATGTGCGTTGATTTTATTTTCTAACAATTCTAAATATCATGCATACAATTATGATATGAGTTTTTAACATTTCTAAATAGCATGTACACGAATAATATTTATGAAAAATGTTGAATAAATAAAAGAGGGATAGCGTACTTGCGTTGCGTGAACTTGATCTACCTTACAAAGCGAGAGTGTTAGCGATAGTTTGAAAATAGTAAACAAGTAAATAAACATTTAATTAATTTTAAAAAAGAATTTAATTAATAAAACATGGCAAACGAGCAAACAAGAATATTTAACGCATGTGAGCATACGGATAATTACAAAATAATTTATTGTATACGAATATTTCATACATGAAAATAAAATACAAAACTATCATACGAATATTTTTCGATAACTTAAACATGGAAAAACAATTATAAAAAAGAAAACATACGAATATTTCATACAAAAATAGCATACGAAAATTAATAGGCAAGGCCTAAAAGAAAAATGAAAGACCAGCTGGGCCTGTGACAAAACCAAGCCCAGAAACTAAATTTTAAAAACAAGGCCAAGCCCATCACCTTTCTTTTCTTTCTTTCTCCCGCCCAAACTCCTTCTTCTTCCTTTCTTTCTTCTTTCTCACGACTCAACAGTAGCAATTCAAGCATGAAAATTAAAACATGATCTCATACTCCCGAAACTGACTTAATCAACACAACAACATGCCAAAAAATCAACCCAATAATTACAGCAAGAAATTAAATCAAAACAGTAGCATTTTTATCATGTGAATAGTAAACTAATTAATATGCATTTCATGCTATTAATTAATTTAGACAACAGTCAATCAAATTGTGGCAAGGGAAGTGAAATTGGCATGAAAACTAAGCATGTGAAGCAAGTTTAAGCAATTTATCACATCATTAGGAGCATAAACAAAAATTAAAGAAACGCTAGAGTGAGAAAGCTTACCTTGCCAAGAGAGCTTTGGCCAAGAAGGATGTGCAATAAATGGAGAGTGAGAGTGAAATTAGGTCCCTTGATTCATTGCTGGAAGGTCTGTATTTATAGGGTTGGGGAAAAATTGGAGTCGGTTTGCTTTGTGTGGCTGCAAACCGACGGGGGAGAAAGGAGAAAGTGATGATGAGCTTTTGGCCGGAATAGTGAGTTAGCTAGGGTGGCATGTGGCCAAGGATGATCGGATGGGAAGTTGTGATCATCCAAGTAAGTTGGCGCTGAGTTGGAGGATGAGGGTGAATTAAATGGCATTAATGTAGGGTAAATCCTATTTTTTAGGTATGAACGAGATATTTTGGTACGAGCAAAATTGCTCGAAAATGAAAATAAATCCTAACCGAGGGGAACACGGTGTGCAAAAAAATAAGACAAGAAAACTAGTATACAGCGAATAAATGCGAAACTTGGTTTAACATATTTATTTTCTCTTTCGAAAATGTTGAAAGTTCGGACGCAAAATAAATGCTATTATGGCGAAAATTGAACGAAACCAAACGAGATGGCGTGAACGAGAAAAATAGTAGGTGTTGATACCCGAATTTTGACGTCATTTTTACTTAATTTTAGCATTCCTGTTATTTAGTTAATCTACAGTCATTTTCAGGTGATTTACTGTCACTAGCATTTTTAAGTGTATCGTTAGCATCGTCAGCTTTCGAAATTGTATTTTTAATTTTTTGGCACGTATTTTCATTATTATTATCGTTATTATTTTTAGCCTTAAAAATCATATTTTTAATTATCCGGCAGTCGTTTGCTAGTTTTTTCTTCGTTTTAGGTCATCACATGAATTTCAGGATTTTTTATATTTTAGTGAATTTTTTAGTATTTTTGTTATTTTATTATTATTTTCGTTCGAGCTTTTATTGGACCCGAGTAAGTCTGCTCGGACAATAGCTCGACTTTAAAATGTTTTCCATCAACTAGTTGCTAGCTTTTTTCCTGCTCGCAACGGTCTACAGCGTTTCGTGTAATTTTCGACGTAATGTTTTTATTTTTCCGTTCGCGCGTTTCACGCTGTTGAACGAGAAAACAAACACGCTAAATGAAAAATTCTCATCACTCGCTGTAGACGGTTAGACTCGTCGTATTTTTCTCTACGTGCAGGTACTGTCGGTTGGAAAAGTCTGAACGATTGCTAGCGGGACTCGGCTCGACCGTTGATCTGGTCAACCATGAAAAGACTAAAAGGGCCTTTGATCTCAACCGTTGATCTGGTCAACCATGAAAAGTCAACCATATCAACGGTTGACCATTTAAGTGCATGGTGCACATACACCGTACGCACAAAATAGGAGCAGAGCAGGCCACCGAGCAGCCTGCTCCCGTCGCCTCCAAACCATTTCCTGTCCCATCAACCATCATCACGGCGACCCTAGCTCCGCCACCTCACTCCCGTAGACCCGCCAGCGCGCCACCCCGACGTCATCACCTCGCCTCCACCGACTCGGAAATCCTATAAATACCAAGCCATCTTCAACGGAACAACAACACCAATTCAGCAACAAAACTTGCTCTCTCTCCCTCTTGATCAGCTTTCTCATTTAGAGCGACAATCGCCCTGTTCAAAGTTTGAAACGTGAGCTCTCTCTCTCTAGCTCATTTTCGATTTTTGAGCAACTTTTTTCTTTAATTTCGTTTAGCTTGTTCTTGAGAAAATAAATTACTTTCTTTTATGCCATTAATTCACATACATGATGTAGATTAAATACACGTTTTCAATTTTAAAAATCGTTAGCTAGATTGTGCGAATTAATTAGTTTTCGATAATTAACGGTTTTGTCATTTTTTCAAAATTAAACTCAGTGTGTTTTGAAATAAAATTCTAGCTTCATACGGTCGAGACGCCGTCGAGGAGACGAGCGTCTCGGTACGAAGATCGTGAGAAACGGACAAGGATAGCCGGACCTTGGCCGCCGGCAGTAGCGTCGGCGACCAAGGAAGAAGATGAACAGTGCCATGTCTCGGCACTGTTCACGTGTGCATGGGTGATGGGCTTGGCCCATCAGAGTTTAAATGATTTCCTTTCCTGGCCCATTTCACTATTCCTTCTTTTTTTTCAATTGGGCCCAGCCCATTTTTAATTCTTTCCGAAACTTCGGATCACGTTTTTCCGTAAAAATAATTCGTATGCTTCGTACGATTATTTTTTGCACTATCAACTGTTTAATTTGCTGTAAATATCAATTGTTTTATTTTCTGCAAATATCAATTGTTCAAATTTCTGCAACTATCACTTGTTCATTTTCTGCAAATATCAACTGCTTTAATTTTTCGCAAACTGCTGGAAATTCTTCCGCAATATCAACTGTTTTATTTTCTGCAAATATCAAATTGTTTATTTTCTGCAAATATCAATCAACTCAGCATTTAATTTTCGTATGCGTCAAATAAATCATTTTTCGCGTGCAATCAACTCAGCATTTAATTTTCGTATGCGCTAAATCCATCATTTCTCGCATGCAATCATGTCAGCATTTAATTTTCGTATGCGTTAAATCCATCATTTCTCGCATGCAATCATGTCAGCATTTAATTCTCGTATGCATTAAATAAATCATTTCTCGCATGCAATCATGTCATCATTTAAATCTCGTATGCGTAAAATTAATCATTTTTCACATGCAATCAACTTAGCATTTAATTCTCGTATGCGTAAAATCCATCATTTCTCGCATACAATCAACTGTCATTTAAATTTTCGCACTCATAAAATTGCTTATTTATTTCTCGAGCTATCGCTAATACTCTCACTTTGTAGGTTTTAATTTCAAGCTCCGCTCGAAATTACGCCTTTTGATTCCTTTTTATTTATTCAACACTTTTCGTAAATATCAATCGTACGCATGATATATAGAACTGCTAGAATTAAAATCAACCCACATGAACAACATGTTTAAAGAGTTGCTTAAAATGCCATGTTCATGTGATTTTAAATTCTCGCTTATATTGACTGCATGTACATGGAGACTTTCGATCCCACATCAGTTTTTTACTTCAAAATCTATCATTTAAATTTGTACTCTGTTAGCAATCCATGATAGGATCACGTAGTAGTTAATCTAATCATGCATGGCCCGATGATAAAATAAGAGGGCGCTTATTCAGTCTTACAGAAAATTCAGTCCCATCATGTTACGTTCAAGAATAATCAATCGATCTTGATAAACGGTAACCCCATCCGAAAGACGTTCAAACGGTAACCCCGTTCAACGATTAATTATTTCTGAATGTCATGATCATAAAAAGACTAAAGTGACGATCCCTCTGAGGGTCCCCCTTTCAAAATAAAAACGCATTTTATCAAACACCTTTTTAAAACACCTCTCTCATCAACCGGTAACCATTTTTGGATGTGACTCGGGTGCCTAACACCTTCCCGAGACCACAATACGACCCCGAACCTTTGTCTGGGGTCTAGACCCCTCTTTTATGCCATGACGATTAAGGTTCCCTAAACCTGGCAACCAAATTAGGGTGGCGACTTCATTGCATGTTGCGAGGCGTCTGTTTACGCCGAGCATTGTAAGGTCCCAAATTTCGTTGCACACTCGCGAATTTTTAATTTTCGTGGGGCGCGACAGTTTGGCGACTTCACTGAGGACGCTTAGGGTCGGAGCCAGTTTTATATTTTTAGAGAGGTGTTTTATTTGTTTATTTATTTATTTGCTTTGATCAATTGTTGGTCTGTTCATTTATTTGCTTTATCAATTGTCATATGCATTTCATAGCGCCCTACACCCAGGGGACAATTACCAAAATAGAAGGGTAGTAGTGACGCCCTAGGACACGTGTCCTGGGTAGTGTTCACCAACCCCAACTCGGATGAACCCTTAAAGCCAGTCGAAAAGTTACTCGATTTTGCAAGGAATCGGGACACTGGACAACACTTTAGGGACCTTTTCATGGTATCAACCGGGAACCGTTCAAGCCAGTTAGAGGTGTCGGAATCAGAGCCCCAGCATGTGCATCATGGTTATACCTATTTGTCGTGGCTCTATTTTTTGTTGGCATGTTGACGTGATTTTTCTGTTAAATGAACTGCGGATTTCTCACACGCACAGTTTACTTAGCACTTAAAATTTTATTTTTGTCCCACAGGACCCATTTTTCTCATTCGCTATGACAGCACCTACGTTACTTTCATTTGATATTTTCTGGGGACGAAGCTTTGACGATCAAGCTGCCCGAGGAGATCTGTTAGAACAGGGATTCGCCTCTGACATCACCGCTAAAATCAAAGTAGAGGTTGTAGACTTTGATTTAACTAGGATTCGGATGTTAAGAAATGAGCTGACTGAAGACGAGGAGACACAGTTTGAGGGTAGTTATGGAAAACTACTGACCCTAGTGGACGTGAAAACTGATTGGGGTTGCATCCGGGCAGCCCTAAAGTTTTGGGATCCCTATTATCGTTGCTTCTCTTTCGACAAAGGAGTAGATTTGACTCCCACACTCGAGGAGTACTCAGATCTGATGTGCTTCACATCTCCCATATCAGCCATCTACCAGAACGTCCAACTGGACTCTGCGAGTGTAAAAATAAGACTCGACAAGCTATTAGGAATCACTACTCGTGTCAAGGAGGGTGACTACTTCTGGTGCTGGTTGGATATCGAGGCCCGATTTCAGCTGTCCAATGGAGCACGACGCTTAAGGATTCTGGCCTTCGCCATTGTAGGATTCGTCCTTTTTCCGAGGATGAGAAACGCCATCGACTTTTCAGCAGCCAACATCTTTTACGAGATGGAGGTAAATGCCATCAATCCTACAACAGCCATCTTGGCCGAGACCTTTCGCTCCTTGGACTCTTGCCGAAGAAAAGGGAAAGGGAGGCTTACCTGCTGCACCCAGTTACTGACAGTATGGTTGGTCAGCCACTTCAAACAAATTCCTGATCAGTCCATCTTCTTCGACAGCTAAATCAGGTCGTGCCCTCTACTTAGAGTTATCAACGCAATGACCATGGATAGATGGGAGATGGAAAATAAGGATGTCTGGATTAACCGATTCATAAACCTCTCAGAAGAGGACTTCAGTTGGCATGCCAAGTGGCTGCGAACCTCCGATCCCATCGTCTGCTGTGGACCCCTACCTTGGGTTCCCTTAATCGGAGCATGGGGATGTACTCACTACTGCCCTGCCCTCGTACTCAGGCAGTTTTGCATCACCCAAATCATTCCAGTGACTTTCAGCATGACGAAATCAGATCTACCGCACACCGGGGAAAATCAGAACGTCCAGGTGTATGCCCAAGACTGGGCCCACCCCTTTTGTCTCAAAGGACGCGTTGCCCCTGCAACCACAATACCATAATATCCATAGTGGAGGTTGAGGCGAGTCAACGACAATGTCTTACCTCGCCCAGAAAATCAGAAACTGATGGAAGAGGAAGGGGAATCGCAAGTAAGTGGAGGAATGGATGCCATGGCTTACGCGCAAGTAGTAGAGCAAATGCGAGCAGCGAAGGAAGAGCAAGATCTGATGACAGAGGAAAGAGATACCGCCGAAGCACGTCAATGCTACGCAGAAGTCCAGATGAATGAGTTGGACCGGCGTAACAGGGATTTTGTCCGGGTACAAACAATACAAAAGAAGGTGGCCCTCAGGGCCTTTAAAGAACGCTTGAGCAGCGAAACCCGCAAGAAAGAAGCGTCGAGTTCCATAATCCAAGACAGGGATTCGACGATAAGGGTCTTGACTACTCGTGCAGATTTGGGGGATAGGAAAAGCCAGGCATTGCAAAGCCGAATTTCCGCGTTAGAAGCCGAGATAGAGATGCAGAAAGGGGAGCTGGCTTCGATGGAGTACCTTTGGCAGGAGAACTCTGACGTCTAGGATTGACACCTTTAGGGAAAGGCTCGGATATCGGCAAACCTTTTCTTTTTAGCTAGGACCCCTGATTTCATCTATCTTAGCCATTTTTGATGAATTTAGGTAGTTGGCAAGTTTACCATACTTTTGTAAACGCTTTTAATAAAGTCGTACTCTTTCGGATATTTATTCAATCGCCTCATCTTTTCCATATCAATTATCCGTCCAAAATACAACTCAAAAGACCATCGCAAGAAGAAAGAGAAAATCCCTCCAGGATAAACACAATCATTCCACTAAAAAACTGAAAAATCAGACCAAACATCCGAAAAACAGCCGAGTAGCGCTCGCTCATGGCCCTATCCTCTTAGCTTATCACAAGAAATTCCAAGTTCATAACATAGATCGTTGTCCCTCCCCTTGGTTGGGTTCACCAGGCATCAGGCCCTGCATCGTTGAAAGCATAGTGTGAAAGAGTTCCTCCTAGCATGGCGGCATTGGTTGCCCCTGCTGATTTGGGTTTCGCCGATAGCATCTCAAATTTGCTTCATATCGTTGGAATGTATAGAGGCTTCCTTCGTGTCTTGTCAGTAGCTGGGATCTCTCGCCTCTCCGACCACCCTGGAAATATCAAATGAAAGTGTGGCCGGAAAGCGAATGAGCAAACGTGGAGACCTCGGGATTGCACATCACCTGTGTATCCTCACTTGTACTTACTCTTTTCTGTGTTTTTCCCTTTTTTGAGGTTCACAATAGCTCCTCGGAAGCAAGCTACTCCACACAGGCTCCCTTTAACTAGACTTCAAAAGCGAAAAATGACTGAACCGACCAAGACCGATGAAGCACTGACAGCTAGAATCGCTGAGTTAGAGGAGCAAGTTAGGATCACTACAGAAAGGGCCGCTAGAGCCGAAAAGGAAAGAAATGAAGCTGTCACCGAATTGCCACCGGGTTTTGATCCCCCTTAAACAAAAGGACCTCTCTCTTCGCTCATCGTCGCAGGACCTTCGGTACTCCCGCCACTTTCGGGCCCCGTGGGCCAGTGGAGATGGGTTAGTCCCTTCACTGTACCCACCGCTGCAAATCCTACAGTCAAGGTGGGTGAAGAGATCTCCCCGTCGCTTCAGCACCTTACAATCAACCCTGCTGTGGACCCCAGCAAGAGCCAGGCCCACCTAGAGAACTTGTATCTCCCTCCTATTCCTCCGAGCACAGTTCCCGGACCTGTGGGAACTCAGCCTCTTACTTTCAACCCAGCACAACCTCAGTTCTCATCAGAACCGATGCCACCCTTCGGTTCTAACCCCATCGGGGCTGAGCAACCGAAAGGTGACGGACTGAATCTGCTCGAGGAAAGACTCCGAGTGATTGAAGGGGCTGATCCCTTTGACCCTACCGGCCCCGCCGATATGTGTATAGTCCCCGGGATCGTCATACCGCCGAAGTACAAAATCCCTGACTTCGAAAAGTATACTGGGGTAGAGTGCCCAAAGACCCACCTCAGGGCATACTGCAACAAGATGGCAGAGATGATCCACAACGAGCCGTTGTTGATTCATCTATTCCGAGAAAGCTTGACCAAGCATGCCCTAACATGGTATATGGGGCTGGACAGAGCCAGGATCAGGACATGGAGAGACCTGTCCGATGCCTTCTATAGGCAATATAAATTCAACATAGAGGTAGCGCTCGACCGCGCTGACCTGCAAAATCTGGAAAAGAAGATCGGCGAGTCCGTAAAGACCTATGCTCAGAGATGGAGAGAGTTGGCTTCTAGAATCTCTCCACCCTTAAGCGACAAGGAGCTCTTGTCGATCTTCCTGCACACCTTCAAAGCTCCCTACTACACCTACCTGATCTCGAACCCTTCAAACAGCTTCTCCGACATGGTCTTAATTGCCGAAAGAGTCGAGCAAGGGATCAAGTCTGGGCGAATCATACCTTCGGCATCAGAGTCTGCGCCAAAGAAAGCATCAGTCGTGAAAAGGGACGTCGGATTTGTCGCTCCCCAAGCTAATCATGGGCAGCCATTTCCACCGCCCCCACCTTATTTATCGCCATCGCCCTACCCTCTACCATCACTATACCAACCCACCTACTTTCCTTTCACTTCGCCGCCCATCGCTAATAGCGCACCTCAAAATCCTGCACATTCCTCATCACCTCCAGCACAAACATTACAACCCATGCAACCCAAGCCATATAACCCATCAAAAGACTCAAATAACCAAAATAGGACAAACAATCGGTGGAACCGAGAGCCCTTACCTCCTCTCCCTCTTCCTGCGGGAGAAATCTACAAACATCTCCTAGCGGCCGGACAGATCGTACCGGTTCTAGCTCAGCCTCAAATGCCTCCTTACCCAAAGTGGTATGATCTCAATGCCAGATGCGAGTATCACGCCGGAGCCCCTGGTCACACTCTGGAAAACTGCTTCGCCTTCAAAACAAAAGTCCATCACCTGATCAAAAGTGGATGGGTATCCTTCGAAGGGTTAGCAAAAGGACCCAACACTGCTACCAACCCTCTCCCTAATCATTCCCAAGGAAAGGGAGGGGTGAACGCCATCTCAGCAGGAGAAAGCAACGACCTCCTTTCCTCAGCCTCAAGCTGGCCATAAGAACAGCTTTTCCTAGCCCTAGCCCAAGGAGGATATATGCCATACTCGGAAAGCAATCCGAGTCACTGCATGTACTGCAAGGGAAGCAACGGTCACAAAATCCAAAGCTGCAAGCTGTTCGCAGAAAAAGTGATACAACTCTCAAGTCTCGGAGTAATACAAACCCAGAAAGTGACCCACGGGGAAAGATCCATTAGCGCCATCGGGGAAGGGTCCCCTATCCCGCATAACGCCAAAGGAACCCCACTCCCAGTCATCCAAAAGAAAGGATCGATTTCGTCAAGCAAACGGTTCTCCAAGCGCCGCGACAAGGGCGACCGCGAGATTGATACCTTGGGCCAGCCTTTCAGGAAATTCGATTACCTCGTCAGGTATTCGGCACCACCCTCCCATGCTAGCACAACACCATTGCTACCTTCTTGGGAATCCTCGGACTCCGAGTCATACCCTTTACCGATGTGGTTGCTTCCTCTGTTTCCTTTGAGGGAAATTTACGCAAGCCTCCTGGCAGATGGGCAGATTACACCATCCCCACTCTCGCCTCCACCAACTCCTTACCCTAGCTGGTATGATCCAAAGGTTAGCTGCGAATATCACGCCGGAACCCGAGGGCACTCCCTAGAAGACTGTTACGCCTTTAGAGAGAAGGTCGAGCACCTAACCAAACTAGGACAAATCTCGTCCAAAGGTTTAGCAAAGGGTCCTGCTGTGACAACCAGTCCTCTATCCTAGGATGAATGACATTGCTTCTGTTGGAGTCGACATTCCTCACCCTTCGATGGAGGAAACGCCCAACGAGGAACTGTTCTTCGCTTTAGCCAACAACACTTATCTACCATTCCCGGGGAATAATCAGGCTCAATGCCTATTCTGCCAAGGGGAAAGCAAACACGACATCCAGGATTGCGGACTTTTTTGGCAGAAAGTCAAGCAACTTACCACATGCGGGATCATTCAAACCGAAGGGGAAACCCGAGGGACCATCAATGCCATCGAGCACCACTCTCCAGCTCCATATTCCTTCGAATATGTAGCCCAAATAGGGGATGCAGCCACGACACCACACAGAGTAGTGTTCACATTAGCTGTGAATACTCCTAGCCAAAACTTACACGCGATCTCATTCAACTACGGATACACGGTGGTCACCACCCCTCCTGCAATCACACCAACCGGACTTGCTATTGGCGAAGCCTCTCATATCGGGGGTATGACCCACACCGGAAGATGTTACATCTCGGAGGAAGTAGAGAAGCAACGGCAAGCCAAAAGAAAAAAATCCTGTGATCCGCAAGGAGACAATAGAGGAGACACAAGGTTTGAGCAAACCTGTAACCGAGGATGAGGCAGCCGAGTTCCTCAAAATCATAAAACAGAGCGAGTTCAGCATCATCGAACAGCTAAAGAAAACCCCAGCTCGCATTTCCATCGTGGAGCTGATCCTTACTTCAGAGCCTCATCGCCAAGCTCTCTTAAAAGTCTTGAAGCAAGCCTTCGTGACTAAGGATATCACTACAGAAGGAGTGGAAAACCTTGTCGGAAGGATCCAAGCCCTGAGCGGCATTTCCTTCTCTAAAGGAGAGATCGACCCCTCGGGAAGAGATCACAACAAGACCCTATACATCACAGTAGAATATAAGGGACACGTCATAGCAAAGGCTCTAATTGACAATGGGTCCGCTCTGAATGTCATGCCCAGGCATGTCCTCGAACAACTACCGGTCGATTTCTCTCACATGAAACCTAGCGGAATGATGGCTAGGGCTTTCGATGGCACCACTCGAGAGATCATCGGGAACTTTGAGCTAGATATGGTCATCGGGCCCCACACGTTCGCCTTGACATTCCAGATCATGGAAATCCAACCCGCTTACAGCATCCTTCTAGGATGACCTTGGATCCATTCAGTAGGAGTCGTCCCCTCTTCCTTGCATCAGTGCCTCAAATACGTCAAGGATAATACCCTCGTCACGATACAGACAGAAGAAGCTTTGATCTTGGCCAAGCATGCATCCGTGCCTTACATCGAAACTGTTGAAACCTTGGAGAGTTCTTTCCAAGCCTTCGAAATCGTCAACGCGGACTGGATCAAGAAAGGATCACCCGTTGGTGAAGCCTCAAATCTGAGATAGCCGAAACAACCACTAAGTCAACACTAGAGGGAAGTTTCTGATTGGGAAAATGGCTCGACGCCGAGTTACAAGGATCAAAAGGCTGGGCACCTCCGAAGAGCTTCGGAGACCATTTTGGGTTAGGGTACCAACCCAGCAAGGCCGATTTTGCCAGAATTACCCAAGAAAAGAAAGAAAAGCAACTGGCTAAGTTATTTGGACGTTCTGCGCCAGAGGGAAATATGCCAATCCCACATATCAGGACCACGTTCCCCTTCATAGCGGAAACCATCAATGAAAGTCCGATCAGAGTATCAGACCTTCGTATCTGCGCTCTAAGAGAAGAAGAATCATCGCCTGGTTCAGTCATTTTCGCTAAGAATTTAGGCGAGTCTGTGTGCAACTGGACCATCACCATGCTTCCGGATGTCTCTCCGTAATTACTCCTTTTAGAAAAATATCTGCTTGCACGTTTTCTCACGAAAACATTTTTGTAGGAACTCACGTTCCCCTTTTGTTAAAAATCAAATATATATGCAATCTTCATTTTACGCATCTCTCTTTTTCGCATTTTTAATTTCAGGATGAATGTTAATTCGGATTGTCTTGATAAAACATATGTCTTTACCGGCGAAGAAATCGTCATCACGACCAAAGACAAGGCCGAAATCTCCGGCGAATTGGCCCGTTTACTAGAAAGTTCGAAAAAGAAAATAACCCCTTATCAGGAGGAATTGGACGAAGTAAATTTGGGGGCAAGCAGCGAGAATCAGAAGCTGGTTAAGATCGGAACCACCCTGGACATAATTCAGAGAGAAAGATTAATTTCCCTCCTCAAAAACTACTCGGACGTATTTGCATACGCCGGTATGCCAGGCCTTGATCTGGGGATAGTTGAGCATCATATCCCATTTGGAGCCTGAGTTTAAGCCTGTCAAACAAAAAATTTGGAGGATACATCCAGACATCCTTTTGAAAATCAAAGAAGAAGTTAACCAAGCAATGGGATACGATGCTCGTAAGACCAAGCCCAGGATCTATGGCAGACACGGGATTCCAAGCTCATCCCTTATCAAAAGCTACTCACCCGACTCATACGGGAATTCGAGGAAACCAAGTTCGACCGAGTCGACAGAGAAAAGAACCACTTCGCAGACACATTAGCTACATTGGCATCGATGTTCAAGTTAGAGTGTGGAGTAATGCTTCAGCCTTTGAGGGTAGAAGTAAAGGAAACACCGGCATGCTGCGTAGCCTTAGAAGAGGGACCCGAGGGGAAGTCATGGTTCCACGACTTAGCACAGTTCATTAGAAACCGGGAGTATCCACCGGGGGCAAGCCGGGTTAGCAAGAAGACCCTTCAGTGTTTGGCACTAGACTTCTACCTCGACGGTGAAATTCTATATAAAAGGAGAGCTGATGGAGCTTTGCTTCGCTGTGTCACCATGGCCGAGGTAAAAAGAATCATAACAGAAATCCACGAAGGGGTTTGTTCCACACACGCAAGTGGGCACATGATGGCCAAACAGATCATGAGGCAAGGTTATTTTCAGGCTCACCATCGAGCGCGATTGCATCGACTACTTTCGGAAGTGCCATAAATGTCAAATTTACGCGAACCATACCCATGTCCCTCCAGCCCCTCTCTTCAGCATGACATCACCTTCGCCTTTTGCTATGTGGGGAATCGACATCATCGGCCAAATTCATCCAACAACCTCTAATGGCCATCGCTTCATCCTCGTAGCAATTGACTACTTCACCAAGTGGGTAGAGGCCGCCTCTTACTCCAACATCACTCAGAAGACGACCATGCGGTTCATTGAGAGGAACATCATCTGCCGTCATGGGGTCCCAGAAACCATCATCACGGACAACGGCACCAATCTCAACGAAAAAATGATCGATGATCTTTGCCAACGTTGGAAGGTGAAGCACCGAAACTCATCCCTATATCGACCAGAGATGAATGGCGCAGTTGAAGCAGCAAACAAAAACCTGAAGAGGATCATCCAAAAGATGGTAGTCACTCACAAGGACTGGCATGACATGCTTCCCTTCGCACTGCATGCTTACCGGATAGCAACCCGTACATCTACAGGGGCAACTCCCTACTCCTTAGTTTATGGCATGGAAGTCGTAATTCCCCTTGAAGTAGAAGCCCCTTCTCTCAGAATCCTGGCAGAGTCTGAGGTGGAAGAATCAGATTGGGCAAGAGTGAGGTACGAGCAGCTGAGCCTCCTTCCCGAAAAGCGCTTGGCCGTTATCTGCCATGCACAATTATATCAGCAAAGAATGGCCAACGCTTATAATAAGAAAGTGCGACCTCGCAAGTTCGAGGCTGGGGATTTAGTGCTGAAAAAGACTCTCCCTCATTAGGAGGCCAGTCAAGGAAAGTGGGCCCCAAGGTACGAGGGCCCATATCTAGTTAAAAGTGCATTCTCAGGGGGTGCCCTAATGCTAACCAACATAGATGGAGACGATCTCCTAAGACCGGTGAACGCCGATGCAGTCAAGATATACTTCGCCTGAAGCGTCACGAACCGAGCGTTCGGCCAGACCAAGGACATAGGGTTTTATCATGACAATCTAGTGCAAACATTTATCCTGGAATTAATAAACAAGTTTTTTTCAGGAGATGCGTATTATTTTAAGGGGAAATAGTTTTTACCACCCCTGAACTATCGTCGAAAATCAAAAACCTCCCCTGAACTTCATTTTTTGAAATTCGCCCCCCTGGACTATTGTTTTCGGGCAAAAAGCCCCTTCTGTCCATAATTAAATCATTTGTTTTGTGAATTCTTGGAATTTTTTACAATGTTTCTTGATTTTTAGGTTAATTACATTTTTTTGTGAATTTTTACATTTTTTTAGATTTTTTACAATTTTTTTAAAATTGTAAAAATGTGCATTGAAGGGGCGTTTTGCCCAAAAATAATAGTCCAGGGGGACGAATTTCAAAAAATGAAGTTCAGGGAAGGTTTTTGATTTTCGACGATAGTTCAGGGGTGGTAAAAACTATTTCCCCTTATTTGGCGCATTTCGCGTCTTCTCCTACGGGAATTGACGTTGTTTGCATTTCTGTACTATATTTCCTCCTCCCAGAGTGACACCATCATGCATTTTCTCCTCCCAGAGTGACATCATTTACATAATTCTACATTTCTGCATAATTATTTCCTCCTCCTAGAGTGACATCATTAGGACAAATCATTCATACTTCTGCGAATCGCGTATTATCCTTCTGAAGCAACGTCAGTCACATGTCAAGCGATTATCCCCCCAGTGGAGCCGTCATTTACGTTTTCATAAAATTACCTTCGATTTCTGGTAGAGTAGTTGTCATTTACATTTTCTGCAAATTATGTTTCTCTCGATATCCGAATAGATCTAAGTTTATATCTTTGCAGGACATCCAATCGAATCTATCTCCTCCCAGAGTGACGACATCAAAGCATACCTCCTCCCAGAGTGACATCAGCGATTACCTCCTCCCAGAGTGACATCGACGAATCTATCTCCTCCCAGAGTGACGACATCAACAAAACTGTCTCCTCCCAGAGTGACAGCAACCAACTGTCTCCTCCCAGAGTGACATCGAAAGCATACCTCCTCCCAGAGTGACATCAACGATTACCTCCTCCCAGAGTGACTGCAACCAACTATCTCCTCCTAGAGTGACATCGAAAGCATACCTCCTCCCAGAGTGACGTCTACGATATATGATAAGCTCCAGCCTCTTAAATGAAAGAAACCGAGCTTGGACTAAGGAGGATCTAGCTTGGAGCTGCCAAATCAACAGATTAATAAGATAAAACACCAGAAGATTAGTTCAACAAGTTGGAGTAATGCAGCGGAAATTGAAAGTTGCTTGAAAATGTAAAGAAAAGGTGGTAGAACCGACCATTGGACATAAATGTAAAGAGGGCGGGCAAGCCTCCCTTTGAGCAAGAATGTAAAGAACAAGAATGTAAATTGCTTGAATTAAATTGCGGGAATTTAAATGACAGAACGAAAGAGGAGGCAAAGCCTTCCAAAGTGCTGGAATTTAAAGGAAAGCTTGTAAATTGCAAGAATGTAAATACTTGAATTGAAAGTTCTTGAATTTAAAGCTACAAGGTAGAAACATAAACATAAGAAGCATAAGCATTCAGTTTTATCATTCTTCCAGTTGTCCCAATGAAAGAAAGGAGCTAGCTATTTATAGAGAACTAAGTGACCACTTAGTACAAGTTGGTCCTCATAAGAAGTGTCTTTCTCCTTGTTAGTCCTTCAAGGTATTTAGGGTGAATTTTAAGCCCATTGTAGTCACTTAATGGTTCAACCGTCATGACGCTGGTGGACGGGCGTCATGATGGTGAGGTTGTTGCTCTTATTCAATGGTTTTTGGTTGGCCTCCGATATGGAGTGTAATCTTCATTCGTGTCTGTCCTTCGACTTGATGTTCATCCTTACTCATCTTGCCCTCAATCCACAATGTAAGCTTCTTGGTTAGACTCCTAGTGATTGGCCTTCTTGATGTGAGCTCTGAGGCTTCCTTGGGTATGATCGTATCATCTCCTCCTTCTTTGAAAGGATTCGTCCTCGAATCCATTTCATCAAATTCTTGATTTTCTGCGTGATAAAGAGATAGATCATTAATATGAAAGGAGTTGCTTATTGAACCATACTCACTAGGGATGTCAAGAACATAGGCATTGTTATTTATGCGATGGAGTATTTCGAAAGGACCATCGCCTCTTGGGCTTAATTTTCCTTGTCGTCGGCTAGGAAATCGATCTTTTCGCCAATGTAGCCACACCCATTGTCCTGGTTCCAATGATGTAGGGGTCTTCCCTTTGTTGCGCTTATGGGTCACCTTTTCGTTCATGTCTTCTATGTTGCGTTTCACCTTGGCATGTATGCTTTTCACCGTGGCTGCCTTGGTTTCTCCATCTACACATTGTATCACACTTAAGGGTAGAGGTATGAGATCAAGGGGAGTTAGTGGTTGAAATCCATATACCACTTCAAAAGGAGAGAAGCCAATAGTAGAATGATTAGCATGATTATAAGCAAATTCAATGAAAGGTATACTTTCTTCCCATTTTGTTCCATGTTTATCAACCATGACTCGCAAGAGAGAACCTAAAGTTCGATTTACTACTTCCGTTTGTCCATCGGTTTGAGGATGGCAAGTAGTTGAGAAGAGAAGTTTTGTACCCATTTTTGCCCAAAGGGTGCGCCAAAAGTGACTTAAAAACTTGGTATCCCGATCACTTACAATGCTCTTAGGAATGCCATGTAAACGCACTACATGTAAGAAAAACAAATTAGCAATATAAGTAGCATCATGCGTTTTTGCACAAGGGATGAAATGGGCCATTTTTGAAAAACGGTCAACAACCACAAAGATGGAATCATGTCCATTCCGAGATCTTGGCAACCCTAAAATAAAGTCCATGGAGAGGTCTACCCAAGGATGGGTAGCTACGGGTAGAGGTATATATGAAGCATGAGTCATTGATTTAGATTTTGCTCTTTTACAAATGAGACAACGATTAATTACCTTGGTGACATCAATTTTCATTTTTGGCCAGAAGAAATGTACCTTTAAAACGTGAAGAGTTTTTGTGATGCCAAAGTGTCCTTGTAGTCCTCCACTATGTGCTTCTAACACAAGCAATTCTCGAACATTAGATCTTGGTATGCAAAGCCGATTATGTTTAAACAAGAAATTTTCATGCTTCACATAATGCAAATAAGGTCCCTTAGCGCATGCTATGTATATATCACGTAATTCATCATCATGCTCATATAAGGTTACTAAATGCGAAAAACCAAAGATCTTTGCATCAAGAGTGGTTAAGAGTACGTACCTTCTAGAAAGTGCATCAGCTACCACATTTTCCTTACCTTGTTTGTATTTGATGGTGTATGGAAAGGCTTCGATGAACTCCATCCACTTGGCATGTCTTTTGTTGAGTTTGGCTTGTCCTTGTAGAAATTTGAGGCTAAGATGGTCGGTGTGGATAACAAACTGATTTGGAAGAAGGTAGTGTTCCCATACCATCAAGGCTCTTACAAGTGCATATAGCTCACGATCATAGGTGGAGTAGTTCAATTGGGCACCATTAAGTTTTTCACTAAAGTAAGCGATAGGACGTCCTTCTTGAGTTAAGACAGCTCCAAGGCCAATTCCACTAGCATCACACTCAAGTTCAAATGCTTTGTTGAAATCAGGAAGGGCTAGTATAGGTGTTTGGGAAAGGTGCCCTTTAAGCTCTTGGAAAGCCTTTTCTTGTCTTTCATTCCACTCAAATGTCACATTTTTCTTTGTTAATTCATTAAGTGGTGCGGCAAGTGTTGAAAAATTTGGAACAAAGCGTCGGTAGAAGCTTGCTAGACCATGGAAAGACCTCACATCACTTGCGTTCTTAGGTGTTGGCCACTCCTGAATGGCTTTCACCTTTTCGTCATCAACCTGGACGCCATCTACACTTACCACAAAACCAAGAAAGTGCACACTATCCAAACAGAATTCACATTTAGACATCTTGGCATATAACTTGTTAGTTCGAAGTGTAAAAAGTATGGTGCGAAGATGTGCAATGTGTTCACTCATCGAACGGCTATAAATAAGTATGTCATCAAAATAAACGACCACATATTTCCCAATAAATTCACGCAAAACATGGTTCATCAAACGCATGAAAGTACTAGGGGCATTAGAAAGTCCAAAAGGCATTACCATCCATTCGTAGAGGCCGTATTTGGTTTTGAATGCAGTCTTCCACTCATCTCCCTCTTGCATGCGGATTTGGTGGTATCCGCTCATCAAGTCTATTTTGGAGTAGACTTTGCTTCCACTTAACTCATCTAACATGTCATCAAGACGTGGTATAGGATGCCTATATCTTACGGTGATTTTGTTTATGGCTCGGCAATCCACACACATTCGCCAAGTTCCATCCTTCTTTGGTACAAGTAATACGGGAACTGCACATGGTGACATGCTTTCTCGAATGAACCCTTTATTCAAGAGTTCATTAACTTGTTTCTGTAACTCTTTTGTTTCATCTGGATTACATCTATAGGCGGGCCTATTAGGCAAGGCTGATCCCGGGATTAGATCAATTCGATGTTCAATGCCTCGGATAGGAGGAAGGCCGCTTGGCATCTCCTTAGGAAATACGTCATCAAACTCCTGCAAAAGAGAAACAATTGGACTTGGTAGAGTAGAAGGGTCAGAATGAACATTTAGACAATGTTCTTTGTACCGAAGGACAAAGCATATCTTGCTGGTTTCGTAGGCATGTTTTAGAGCTTTTCCTTTGACAAAAACACTCATTGGTTTTACTTTGCTCTCTTTTTGTTTTAACTCAATCTCGCTACTATGCTTACTTTTTTCATGGTGTGTATTGCTCTCTTTTCTGACTTTCTTCTCTCCACTCTTTTTGTTTTCTTTGATTTTTTGTAGTAAATGAAATTCAGCACTCGTTTTTTCCATTTTTCTTTGATCATCACGAACTTTTAGGAGAGATAGGGGTAGAATGCTGAATTTCTTCCCTTTGTGAGTTAAATGTACCTTGTTCGTATGACCATCATGTATGACTTTTCTATCAAACTGCCACGGTCGTCCAAGAAGTAAGTGACTTGCATCCATGGGAACGACATCACAAATTCGTTCATCTTCATATCCGCCTATTTTGAAGGAAATAAGCACTTGCTCGTTCACCTTTACTTCGCCACTATCATTGAACCAATGTAACGAATAGGGATTAGGGTGTTTTGTCGTGGGCAAATTTAATTGATGCACAAGTAGATGGCTAGCGGCATCTACTACACTTCTATTGTCAACGATCAAAGAGGCGCTCTTGCCTTGGATTTCAAAGTGAGAATGGAAGAGATTTTCTCTTTGTTCAAGGCATTCGGTTTCCCCATTAGCTTGAGTAGTTAGGCTTCGTCTTATGACCAATGTCATAGTGGGAACGGGCTGGATTTCTTCTTCCTCACTACTCTCATTTATCTCTTCTTCTCCAATTTCCAACTCATTGCCTTCTTCATTGTCATCATTCTCGGTTTCATATCCTCCTTCTCGAATCATGATGACCCTCCGATTAGGGCACTCGGAAGAAATGTGGCCTCGGCCACGACATTTGTAACACTCAATGTTACTTGAAGATCTCCTTGGTGGTGCACTAGTTTGGGAATTGTTTATTGGTTTTGGTGGGGGCGTTTTAGATTGGGCCGTGTTAGGGTAAGGAGTGTATGGCTTAGGTGTAGTGACATCATTCTTTTGCAGTGGTGTGATTTTGGTATAGTCCTTTTGGTATGTGTCTTTGGAGTAAGATTTCCATGGTGTTTTGGATGGATAAGGGGTTGTTTGGGGTGAGGGGCGATTTGGATATGATTTCTTTTTGGCAGATTCATGTGCTTCCACTTTGAAAGCATAGTGCAACATTGGTTTTAAACTTTCGAACTCTTTAAGCTCAAGTTTGTACTTGATCTTATCATTAAGACCATTTAAGAATCGTGCCATGGTGATTTCTTCTTCTTCCCTTGTTTCGGTTTTTGTAAGAAGAGATTCTAACTCATTGTAGTAGTCACCAACGGATTTGGAACCTTGTCTCAAACCTTGCAACTTATTTTGTAAGTCACGTTTGTAGGTATATGGGACGAATCTCTCTCTCATTACTCGCTTCATCTCGGCCCAAGTATTGATGGTACTTGTTCCGATTCTCTCTCTAGTCATCTTCTCCCACCAACTCACGGCATAACCATCAAACTCCATGGCTGCAAGTTTAACCTTCTTAGGTTCAGAATATTGATGGCAATTGAAGATTCTTTGAACTTTGCCTTCCCACCTGATATATTCATCCGGATCAATGGTACCTTCAAAAATGGGAATTCGAACCTTGATGCTACTGAGGTTGTCATCAATTCTTGGTTCCCGAATTCGGTTGGCGTATTCATCATATCCATGTGGAAGATCTTCATACATGTCTTCATCTAGGGTTCTTTGGAAAGATTGGAAAGATGGAAAAGGTATCCCTTGAGAATAATTATTGCCATGTGCAAAGTTATTGGCCACGGCCCCGTGGTGGCCTAGTGGCATTGCATTGATTCCTTGACGACCGAGAGGTAAGTTGTTGGCCACGGCCCCGTGGTGGCCTGGTGGCAAAGCGCTCCCATAGGTGGGAAAGTTGTTGTTTGAAGAAGGCGGAACATGAGACATGGTAGGTTTGTCAAAGCCCGGCGGTGGATAAGAGGATGAAGCAAAGGTTCCATGGTGGTTTAGTGGCATGTTTTGGTTTCGAAGTGGAGTTTGGATCGGATGTGGACCGAGGGAATGGAACTTTCCCTTGAGTCTTTGGTCTTGTTGATCTCTCACTTTTGCCATTGCTTCGTTGGAAATAGGAATATTAAGGGGAACACCTTGGGCTTGTTTGCTAGGATTAACAAGATTGCGTGAGCCTCCGTCGGCCACGCTCTTGGACTTAGAGATTTCACCTCCATTTTCTTCTTCAGAGTCAGTTGTAATATGGCCATCGGTGTTGTTTTTCTTGGTTTTTATGTTTGTGTCAAGAGGTGGCTTTTGAGTTTCCGCGGGCTTGCCTTGTTCAAGTTTTTCTAATCGGGCAAGTAATCCGATGTTGGCAGCTTGTAACTTGGCGTTGGTAGCCTGACCTTCTTCGATGAGTTGCCTCATTTGATCCATCATGGCAAACCAAGGATTAGCTTGTTCACCTTCTGATTTTATGTCACTTTGATCAGCCACACTATTTTGAGACATCGTGATGGTAATTCCTGCACAATTAACAAAGGTTAGTAGAAAACTCTCCCTCACGTGTTTAATTCTCGTGTTTAATTCACTCGTAAAAGTTGTTCTCGCCAAAGTCACTCAATGCTTTGTTTCGTGCCTTGAAACGCAAGTTATCTCTCTTTTGTTTTTGTTTTTGTTTTTTTTTTTTTTAATAAGGACAATTACAAGTCTCAACACAAGATGCTAGGAGTACAAAACACTTTTAGGAAGGAAGGATGGACTAGCGGAAGGAAGGAAAAGAAATGAAAACTTGGACAGCAAGAGTAGGAAGAAGGATTCGAACAACAAATGTTCCAACTTTTGTTCACTTGGCAATATTTCCACTTCACAACAATCACACGAATTGATTTTGTTTTTTTCTTTTTTCTTTTTTCTTTTTTTTTTGACCAAGGGTAGGGGAAAACAAGACTTTGTTGTTCTTACTTGTTACCTTCCAATGCACAAGACTTTTGTGTAAGACCCACGTTTTCTACCCTTAAATGTAGGAGAAAAGTAGATATGTATTTGACTTTGGTGTATTCTTGTCCCCAACAAGATTGACTTGTGTACCCACTGAATACTTCTGTCTTAAACACTTAGGAAACACAAAAGAAGACCTTGAGGAAGATCTAACATGACCTGATGTTCGTCCTCCCCAAGTGTTTAAACGAAAAAATTTGAAGAAGACACAACAACAACAAGATAAACACAAAAACAGTCAGATTGAGCTATTTCGCGACAGACCTTCGATCATTGACAAAACCGAATAGCAAATGACGGAATAGAATAATGAAATTTAACAGGGTTGTAACTACGACATGGAACTACAACTTTGAAGAAGGAAAGAAGACGAAATTTCGAAGGGAAGACACAGTAAACGGCCGAACAACACAGATCGGATTTCTCGGGTGACTTCTGCGCACTGTTTTAGTTTTGCCCAAAAGTACACGATTGAGTCCGAATTTCCTGAAGGCCAAAAGACGAAAATTGTTAAGAACAGAATGAATAAGATTGACAAAAAAATTCAGATTTTTCTGGGAGACGAAACTCTCGAAGACGGGACAGGAAGAACACAAAATTTTCTGGACAGAAACAGAAGCGAAAACACAACTCGAAGCGGCTAGAGCTCCGCTACCACTTGATAAGCTCCAGCCTCTTAAATGAAAGAAACCGAGCTTGGACTAAGGAGGATCTAGCTTGGAGCTGCCAAATCAACAGATTAATAAGATAAAACACCAGAAGATTAGTTCAACAAGTTGGAGTAATGCAGCGGAAATTGAAAGTTGCTTGAAAATGTAAAGAAAAGGTGGTAGAACCGACCATTGGACATAAATGTAAAGAGGGCGGGCAAGCCTCCCTTTGAGCAAGAATGTAAAGAACAAGAATGTAAATTGCTTGAATTAAATTGCGGGAATTTAAATGACAGAACGAAAGAGGAGGCAAAGCCTTCCAAAGTGCTGGAATTTAAAGGAAAGCTTGTAAATTGCAAGAATGTAAATACTTGAATTGAAAGTTCTTGAATTTAAAGCTACAAGGTAGAAACATAAACATAAGAAGCATAAGCATTCAGTTTTATCATTCTTCCAGTTGTCCCAATGAAAGAAAGGAGCTAGCTATTTATAGAGAACTAAGTGACCACTTAGTACAAGTTGGTCCTCATAAGAAGTGTCTTTCTCCTTGTTAGTCCTTCAAGGTATTTAGGGTGAATTTTAAGCCCATTGTAGTCACTTAATGGTTCAACCGTCATGACGCTGGTGGACGGGCGTCATGATGGTGAGGTTGTTGCTCTTATTCAATGGTTTTTGGTTGGCCTCCGATATGGAGTGTAATCTTCATTCGTGTCTGTCCTTCGACTTGATGTTCATCCTTACTCATCTTGCCCTCAATCCACAATGTAAGCTTCTTGGTTAGACTCCTAGTGATTGGCCTTCTTGATGTGAGCTCTGAGGCTTCCTTGGGTATGATCGTATCAATATACCTCCTCCTAGAGTGACATCAACTTACCTCCTCCTAGAGTGACATTGACCAAATACCTCCTCCTAGAGTGACATCCAAAAGCATACCTCCTCCCAGAGTGACATCAACCAATTATCTCCTCCCAGAGTGACATCCACGAACAATATCATCAATTTTATAGACACCTTTTTAATCCCCAGTGACAACATCAATTTCCTCATCACCAAATAACACCATCAAAAGCTTACCTCCTCCTAGAGTGACATCAACTTACCTCCTCCCAGAGTGACATTCAACAAACTACCTCCCCCAGAGTGACATCCCAAAAATATACCTCCTCCAAGAGTGACGTCCACAGCAATATCTCCTCCCAGAGTGACGTTCAACAAATTTATCTCCTCCCAGAGTGACAATCAACGAATAACATCAATGACCTACCTCCTCCCAGAGCGACATCATCACTGTAAGCTTGAGGTAAGACCTATTGTGTCGCCAAAATTCGGATATATAGGGGCAACCGTCTTTACTGCTTATCAAATACTTCGATAAGACAGTAAAAAGGGGGCAACTATTGATACCCGAATTTTGACGTCATTTTTACTTAATTTTAGCATTCCTGTTATTTAGTTAATTTACAGTCACTAGCATTTTTAAGTATTTCATTGCATTTTAACATCATCGTTAGCATCGTCAGATTTCGAAATCGTATTTTTAATTTTTCGGCACGTATTTTCATTATTATTATCGTTATTATTTTTAGCCTTAAAAATCATATTTTTAATTATCCGGCAGTCGTTTGCTAGTTTTTTCTTCATTTTAGGTCATCACATGAATTTCAGGATTTTTTATATTTTAGCGCATTTTTTAGTATTTTTGTTATTTTATTATTATTTTCGTTCGAGCTTTTATTGGACCCGAGTAAGTCTACTCAGACAATAGCTCGACTTTATAATGTTTTCCATCAACTAGTTGCTAGTTTTTTTCCTGCTCGCAACGGTCTACAGCGTTTCGTGTAATTTTTGACGTAACGCTTTTATTTTTCCGTTCGCGTGTTTCACGCTGTTAAACGAGAAAATAAACACGCTAAACGAAAAATTCTCGTCACTCGCTGTAGACGGTTAGACTCGTCGTATTTTTCTATACGTGCAGGTACTGTCGGTTCGAAAAGTCTGAACGATTGCTCGCGGGACTCGGCTCGAGGCCATTTAAAAAAGACTAAAAGGACCTTTGATCTCAACCGTTGATCTAGTCAACCATGAAAAGTTAACCAGATCAACGGTTGACCATTTAAGTGCATGGTGCACATGCACCGTACGCAAGAAACAGCAGCGGAGCAGGCCACCGAGCAGCCTGCTCTCGTCGCCTCCAAACCGTTTCCTGTCCCGTCAACCATCATCATGGTGACCCTAGCTCCGCCACCTCACTCCCATTGACCTACCAGCGCGCCACCCCGACGTCATCACAGCGACGTCATCACCTCGCCTCCACCGACTCGGAAATCCTATAAATACCAAGCCATCTCCAACGGAACAACGACACCAATTCAGCAAGAAAAACTTGCTCTCTCTCCCTCTTGATCAGCTTGCTCATTTAGAGCTACAATCGCCCAGTTCAAAGTTTGAAACGTGAGCTCTCTCTCTCTAGCTCATTTTTGGTTTTTGAGCAAGTTTTTTCTTTAATTTCGTTTAGCTTGTTCTTGAGCAAATAAATTACTTTCTTTTATGCCATTAATTCACATACATGATGTAGATTAAATACACGTTTTCAATTTTTAAAATCATTAGCTAGATTGTGTAAATTAATTAGTTTTTGATAATTAAGGGTTTTGTCATTTTTTTGAAATTAAACTTAGTGTGTTTTGAAATAAAATTCGAACTTCGTACGGTCGAGACGCTGTCGAGGAGACGAGCGTCTCGGTCCGAAGATCGCGAGAAACGGACAAGGCTAGCCGGACCTTGGCCGCCGGCAGTAGTGCCGGCGACCAAGGAAGAAGATGAACAGTGCCATGTCTCGGCACTGTTCACGTGTGCATGGGTGATGGGCCAAGCCCATCACCGTTTAAATGATTTCCTTGGGCCAGGAACTATTCCTGGCCCATTTCACTATTCCTTCTTTTTTTTCAATTCGGCCCAACCCATTTTTAATTCTTTCCGAAATTTCGGATCACGTTTTTCCGTAAAAATAATTCATATGCTTCGTACGATTATTTTTCGCACTATCAACTGTTTAATTTGCTGTAAATATCAATTGTTTTATTTTCTGCAAATATCAATTGTTTTATTTTCTACAAATATCAATTGTTCAAATTTCTGCAAATATCACTTGTTCATTTTCTGCAAATATCAACTGCATTAATTTTTCGCAAACTGCTGGAAATTCTTCCACAATATCAACTGTTTTATTTTCTGCAAATATCAATTGTTTTATTTTCTGCAAACATCACTTGTTTATTTTCAGCAAATATCAAACTGTTTATTTTCTGCAAATATCAATTGTTTTATTTTCTGCAAATATCAAACTGTTTATTTCCTGCAAAATATCAATTGTTTTAAATTCCACACTTATCATGCTGCTGGAAATTCTTCCGCAAATATCAACTGTTTATTTTCTGCAAATCATCAAACTGTTTTAATTCCTTGTAAATCGTCAACTACATTTAATTTTTCTACACTTATCAAAACAGCATTTAAATTTCGTATGCGTCAAATAAGTCATTTTTCGCATGCAATCAACTCAGCATTTAATTTTCGTATGCGTCAAATAAATCATTTTTCGCATGCAATCAACTCAGCATTTAATTTTCGTATGCCTCAAATAAATCATTTTTCGCATGCAATCAACTCAGCATTTAATTTTCATATGCGTCAAATAAATCATTTTTCGCGTGCAATCAACTCAGCATTTAATTTTCGTATGCGCTAAATCCATCATTTCTCGCATGCAATCATGTCAGCATTTAATTTTCGTATGCGTTAAATCCATCATTTCTCGCATGCAATCATGTCAGCATTTAATTCTCGTATGCATTAAATAAATCATTTCTCGCATGCAATCATGTCATCATTTAAATCTCGTATGCGTAAAATTAATCATTTTTCGCATGCAATCAACTTAGCATTTAATTCTCGTATGCGTAAAATCCATCATTTCTCGCATACAATCAACTGTCATTTAAATTTTCGCACTCATAAAATTGCTTATTTATTTCTCAAGCTATCGCTAATACTCTCACTTTGTAGGTTTTAATTTCAAGCTTCGCTCGAAATTACGCCTTTCGATTCCTTTTTATTTATTCAACGCTTTTCGTAAATATCAATCGTACGCATGATATATAGAACTGCTAGAATTAAAATCAACCCACATGAACAACGTGTTTAAAGAGTTGCTTAAAATGCCATGTTGTTGTGATTTTAAATTCTCGCTTATATTGACTGCATGTACATGGGGACTTTCGATCCCACATCAGTTTTTTACTTCAAAATCTATCATTTAAATTTGTACTCTGTTAGCAATCCATGATAGGATCACGTAGTAATTAATCTAATCATGCATGGCCCGATGATGAAATAAGAGGGCGCTTATTCAGTGTTACAGAAAATTTAGTCCCATCATGTTACGTTCAAGAATAATCAATCGGTCTTGATAAACGGTAACCCCGTCCGAAAGACGTTCAAACGGTAACCCCGTTCAACGATTAATTATTTCTGAACGTCACGATCATAAAAAGACTAAAGTGACGATCCCTCTGAGGGTCCCCCTTTCAAAATAAAAATGCATTTTATCAACACCTTTTTAAAACACCTCTCTCATCAACCGGTAACCATTTTCGGATGTGACTCGGGTGCCTAACACCTTCCCGAGACCATAATACGACCCCGAACCTTTGTCTAGGGTCCAGACCCCTCTTTTGTGCCTTTAGTTTTTTACTTATTATATTTCCTATGCCATGACGATTAAGGTTCCCTAAACCTAGCAACCAAATTAGGGTGGCGACTTCATTGCATGTTGCGAGGCGTCTGTTTACGCTGAGCATTGTAAGGTCCCAAATTTCGTTGCACACTCGCGAATATTTAATTTTCGTGGGGCGCGACAGTAGGTAATTATCAAATAAAGAAATAACTCGCTTGATCTATGGTCTGAGGAAACTTACTAGGGACTGATAGAAGTTCGTGAAAAGACAGTCGAAAAGACGAAAAAATAAAAAGACATGAAATATTAAACAAATAGCCCACGATTAAACAATCAACTGAAATTTGACGTAAATAGGATTTTAAACACGACAAGCAATAAAATACGAAAAAGAGTTGTGGCTGTCGCTCCCCGAAAATTAACAAAGGATTCATTTGCGAGTGTGCAACGAAATTTGGGACCTTACAATGCTCGGCGTAAACAGACGCCTCGCAACATACAATGAAGTCGCCAATCTAATTTGGTTGCTAGGTTTAGGGAACCTTAATCGTCATGGCATAGGAAAATATAATAAGTAAAAAAACTAAAGGCACAAAAGAGGGGTCTGGACCCCAGACAAAGGTTCGAGGTCGTATTATGGTCTCGGGAAGGTGTTAGGCACCCGAGTCACATCCGAAAACGGTTACCCGTTGATGAGAGAGGTTTTTTAAAAAGGTGTTTGATAAAATGAGTTTTTATTTTCAAAGGGGGACCCTCAGAGCAATCGTCACTTTAGTCTTTTTATGATCGTGACGTTCAGAAATAATTGATCGTTGAACGGGGTTACCGTTTGAACGTCTTTCGGACGGGGTTACCGTTTATCAAGACCGATTGATTATTCTTGAACGTAACATGATGGGACTAAATTTTTTGTAACACTGAATAAGCGCCCTCTTATTTCATCATCGGGTCATGCATGATTAGATTAATTACTACGTGATCCTATCATGGATTGCTAACAGAGTACAAATTTAAATGATAGATTTTGAAGTGAAAAACTGATGTGGGATCGAAAGTCCCCATGTACATGCAGTCAATATAAGCGATAATTTAAAATCACATGAGCATGGCATTTTAAGCAACTCTTAAAACACGTTGTTCATGTGGGTTGATTTTAATTCTAGCAGTTCTATATATCATGCGTACGATTGATATTTACGAAAAGCGTTGAATAAATAAAAAGGAATCGAAAGGCGTACTTTCGAGCAAACCTTGAAATTAAAACCTACAAAGTGAGAGTATTAGCGATAGCTCGAGAAATAAATAAGCAATTTTATGAGTGCGAAAATTTAAATGATAGTTAATTGTATGCGAGAAATGATGGATTTTACGCATACGAGAATTAAATGCTGAGTTGATTGCATGTGAGAAATGATGGATTTTACGCATACGAAAATTAAATGCTGACGTGATTGCATGCGGGAAATGATTTATTTGACGCATACGAAAATTAAATGCTGACATGATTGCATGCAAGAAATGATGGATTTAACGCATACGAAAATTAAATGCTGAGTTGATTGCATGCAAAAAATGATTTATTTGACGCATACGAAAATTAAATGTTGAGTTGATTGCATGCGAAAAATGATTTATTTGACGCATACGAAAATTAAATGCTGAGTTGATTGCATGCGAAAAATGATTTATTTGACGCATACGAAATTTAAATGTTGTTTTGATAAGTGTAGAAAAATTAAATGTAGTTGACGATTTACAAGGAATTAAAACAGTTTGATGATTTGCAGAAAATAAACAGTTGATATTTGCGGACGAATTTCCAGCAGCATGATAAGTGCGGAATTTAAAACAATTGATATTTTGCAGGAAATAAACAGTTTGATATTTGCAGAAAATAAAACAATTGATATTTGAGGAAAATAAACAATTTGATATTTGCAGAAAAATAAACAGTTTGATATTTGCAGAAAATAAACAAGTGATGTTTGCAGAAAATAAAACAATTGTTATTTGCAGAAAATAAAACAGTTGATATTGCGGAAGAATTTCCAGCAGTTTGCGAAAAATTAAAGCAGTTGATATTTGCAGAAAATGAACAAGTGATATTCGCAGAAATTTGAACAATTGATATTTGCAGAAAATAAACAACTGATATTTGCAGAAAATAAAACGATTGATATTTGCAGAAAATAAACAATTGATATTGCGGAAGAATTTCCAGCAGTTTGCGAAAAATTAAAGCAGTTGATATTTGCAGAAAATGAACAAGCGATATTTGCAGAAATTTGAACAATTGATATTTGCAGAAAATAAAACAATTGGTATTTGCAGAAATTTGAACAATTGATATTTACAGCAAATTAAACAGTTGATAGTGCGAAAAATAATCGTACGAAGCATACGAATTATATTTACGAAAAACATGATCGAAGTTTCGGAAAGAATTAAAAATGGGCTGGGCCCAATTGAAAAAAAAGAAGGAATAGTGAAATGGGCCAGGAACTATGGCCCAAGGAAATCATTTAAACGGTGATGGGCCGAGCCCATCACCCATGCACACGTGAACAGTGCCGAGACATGGCACTATTCATCTTCTTCCTTAGTCGTCGGCGCTACTACCGGCGGCCAAGGTCCGGCTAGCCTTGTCCGTTTATAGCGATCTTCATACCGAGACGCTTGTCTCCTCGACGACGTCTCGACCGTATGAAGCTCGAATTTTATTTCAAAACACACTGAGTTTAATTTCAAAAAAATGACAAAACCGTTAATTATCGAAAACTAATTAATTCGCACAATCTAGCTAACAATTTTTAAAATTGAAAACGTGTATTTAATCTACATCATGTATGTGAATTAATGGCATAAAAGAAAGTAATTTATTTGCTCAAGAACAAGCTAAACGAAATTAAAGAAAAAACTTGCTAAAACACCAAAAATGAGCTAGAGAGAGAAAGCTCACGTTTCAAACTTTGAACTGGGCGATTGTCGCTCTAAATGAGCAAGCTGATCAAGAGGGAGAGAGAGCAAGTTTTTCTTGCTGAATTGGTGCCCGTTTTCTGCTGGAGATGGCTTGGTATTTATAGGATTTCCGAGTCGGTGGAGGCGAGGTGATGACGTCGCTGTGATGACGTCGGGGTGGCGCGCTGGCGGGTCTACGGGAGTGAGGTGGCGGAGCTAGGGTCGTCGTGATGATGGTTGACGGGATAGGAAACGGTTTGGAGGCGACGGGAGCAGGCTGCTCGGTGGCCTGCTCCGCTGCTGTTTACGTCCATGGTGCATGTGCACCATGGTTGATTAATTAGCCAACCGTTGATCTGGTTGACTTTTTTGAGTTGACCAGATCAACGGTTGTGATCAACTTGCCCTTTATCTTATTTAAATGGCCTCGAGCCGAGTCCCGCGAGCAATCATTCAGATTTTTCGAACCGACAGTACCTGCGCGTAGAGAAAAATACGACGGGTCTAACCATCTACAGCGAGTGACGAGATTTTTTCGTTTAGCGTGTTTATTTTCTCGTTCAACAGCCTGAAACACGCGAACGGAAAAATAAATATGTTACGTCGAAAATTACACGAAACACTGTAGACCGTTGCGAGCAGGAAAAAAACTAGCAACTAGTTGATGGAAAACATTTTAAAGTCGAGCTATTGTCCAAGCAGACTTACTCGGGTCCAATAAAAGCTCGAACGAAAATAATAGTAAAATAACAAAAATACTAAAAAATGCGCTAAAATATAAAAAATCCTGAAATTCATGTGATGACCTAAAACGAAGAAACAACTAGCAAACGACTGCCGGATAATTAAAAATATGATTTTTAAGGCTAAAAATAATAACGATAATAATAATGAAAATACGTGCCGAAAAATTAAAAATACGATTTCGAAAGCTGACGATGCTAACGATGATGTTAAAATGCAATGAAACACTTAAAATTCTAGTGACAGTAAATCAACTAAAAATGACTGTAAATTAACTAAATAACAGGAATGCTAAAATTAAGTAAAAATGACGTCAAAATTCGGGTATCAACAGTTGCCCCCTCTTTACTGCCTTATCGAAGTATTTGATAAGCAGTAAAGACGGTTGCCCCTATATATCCGAATTTTGGCGACACAACAGGTCTTACCTCAAGCTTACAGTGATGATGTCGCTCTGGGAGGAGGTAGGTCGTGGATGTCACTCTGGGAGGAGGTATGCTTTTGGATGTCACTCTAGGAGGAGGTATTTGGTCGATGTCACTCTAGGAGGAGGTAAGTTGATGTCACTCTAGGAGGAGGTATATCGTAGACGTCACTCTGGAAGGAGGTATACTTTCGATGTCACTCTGGGAGGAGATAGTTGGTTGCAGTCACTCTGGGAGGAGGTAATCGTTGGTGTCACTCTGGGAGGAGGTAATCGTTGGTGTCACTCTGGGAGGAGGTATGCTTTCGATGTCACTCTGGGAGGAGATAGTTGATTGCTGTCACTCTGGGAGGAGATAGTTTTGTTCATGTTGACACTCTAAGAGGAGATAGATTCGTCGATGTCACTCTGGGAGGAGGTACGCTTTGATGTCGTCACTCTGGGAGGAGATAGATTCGATCGGATGTCCTGCAAAGATATAAACTTAGATCTATTCGGATATCGAGAGAAACATAATTTGCAGAAAATGTAAATGACAACTACTCTACCAGAAATCGAAGGTAATTTTACGAAAACGTAAATGACGGCTCCACTGGGGGGGATAATCGCTTGACATGTGACTGACATTGCTTCGGAAGGATAATGCGCGATTCGCAGAAATATGAATGATTTGTCCTAATGATGTCACTTTAGGAGGAGGAAATAATTATGCAGAAATGTAGAATTATGTAAATGATGTCACTCTGGGAGGAGAAAATGCATGATGGTGTCACTCTGGGAGGAGGAAATATAGTACAGAAATGCAAACAATGTCAATTCCCGTAGGAGAAGACGCGAAATGCGGAAACTAAACTAAGGTCACTCTGGGGGGAGAAAAATGCTGATGCTGTCACTCTGGGAGGAGGAAATACGGTACAGAAATGCAAACAAAGTCAATTCCCGTAGGAGAAGATGCGAAATGCGGAAACTAAACTAAGGTCACTCTGGGAGGAGAAAAATGCTGATGCTGTCACTCTGGGAGGAGGAAATACGGTACAGAAATGCAAACAACGTCAATTCCCATAGGAGAAGACGCGAAATGTGGAAACTAAACTAAGGTCACTATGGGAGGAGAAAAATGCTGATGCTGTCACTCTGGGAGGAGGAAATATGGTACAGAAATACAAACAACGTCAATTCCCGTAGGAGAAGACGCGAAATGCGAAAACTAAACTAAGGTCACTCTGGGAGGAGAAAAATGCTAATGCTGCCAGCGGCCTTGATACGAACCTAGAATGCGCCTGCATCCTGCTCAGGAGGTAACGACCCCAAGGACGAGACTTTCCCACGATTTGCAGCCATAAGCAGTCCTCACCTGATATTAGTGTTTGCACTCACGCTCTGAAACAAGGCTAAGTGTTTTACGCTCATAAAGATGCAACTAACATGATACATAATTTTCAATTCGCAATGTCAATCCGAGTGAATAGACTTCAAATGAAGATTCACATGCATGGGCGTTCTAATAATCGATGGGACTTTTACGGAAAAGAATGAAAGGACATGAAAAGTCCGGAAAGGAGTTTGTTTTGGGAAAGATTGCTTTGCTAGAAGGTTTTTGATGAATGATGCTTTGTTGATTGGCCCGGATGAGGGTGAGGTGTACGAGTTCCTTCACTTTTTGCTGGGGATGCTTTCTGGACAGAGTGCGTGAGCTCTGGGATCCTTGCTGGGGGTGCTTTCCGTTCGGCCAGGGGCCCTTTACTCGAGTCTTCACTAGGGAGTGTCGTCGCTGTTCTTTTTGCGACTCACTACTTGAGTTGGCCTTGGGCCCTTTCCTTCTCGTGTCCTTACTAGGGATGCTTGCTTTGAGATTTCTCGAGTTGGCCTTGGGCCTATTTTGCTCGAGTTCACTAGGGAAAGTTTTCTTCGAGATTTCTCGAATTGAGTTTTCCCCGGGCTGTGCTTGCTTCAGCTCTTCGATCGTTTGTATTCTTCGAATGTCTCTGAGCATTTCTCTTTTCTTTTCTTTTCCCTTTTCCCTTCTCTCTTTTTTTCTTCTTCTTTTTTCCTCTCTTCTTTTTTTTCTCTCTTCTTTTTTCTCTCTTTTTTTATTTTTTATTTTATTCCCCCCCTTTTTGATTTAATTTGAAATGCAACAGAGCAGAGCAAGCACAGCCTTTGTCTTGATCTCTTCTCATTCTGGCTTAAGGCTTCGACCTTCACATTTGGGTTTTTAGCCTTTCTTCGGTGATAGTTCCCAGCGATCCTCCGGTGATCCCTTCTATCTCCTTCGTCGTGTGCTTGAACTAGGCGTGCTTTTATCTCCGGCTGACAATCTTAGCTGAGACTGCTCCTTGGCTCCTGGGGTATGAGTGATAGTGAAGGTTTTGGTAGGAGTGATGGCATATGGTGGAAAGAGGGAAGAAACGAAAAAAACGGAGAAGATCGTAAAAGTCCCACGTCATTTTATAGCTATCCCATGTCTAATTGCGCATGTACCCTGAATATTATGCGAACTCAACTAGTACCTAGTCAGGCTCTTACACTCATGAAGGATAAGGCGTGATGGCTCAAAAATGCTTACCGGGATTTGTCTATGACTGCTTACGTCGGAGCAAACCGCGGATATAAGAGCAAACAAGCAATATCATGCATGACATGCAATTTAGATGGATGTTTTTTGACAGAGGGATTGGACATTCCCGACCTATGCAATGCATGAAAATGCTTATGAGAGTAGTATGCTTTTGTTTTAGTCGGGCTAAAAGGGATTTTGATTGATTTTTGATTTTTTGACTGATTGATGGTTTGATTGCTGGATAGTTTGATTGCTTGCTAGTTTGATTGATTGATAGTTTGATTGCTAGGATGTGGGGGACAACTTATTTGCAAGGGTCTAACGAGAACCTAAGGTTGCCCCCAGTGGGCTAGACGACCGTACTCGACTTAAAGCTAACAAAGCGAGCAGGAATGAAAATAAATTTAATGAAAGGGGGGGAGAAAGATGAACTCCCCTGAGATGTGCAGCGGGGCGGCAAGGGCGTCTTCCACAAGCTCCATGCGGGTGACAGTGAGATACTTCAAGTCCCTGTGAGATGCAGAGGGGACAACAGAAAGGGAAATTAATTTGAAAATGAAAACGAGATAAGTTTAGGGATTCTCCCTTCCTTTAGCCCAGTTTTTCGAGGGTGCCTACGACGTGGTCCCAGCTCTGGGACGCTTTGCTTTGATTGGTTTCTTTTTCATCTACTTTGTAGGAACTGCCGATCCGAGCCATAGCGAGGACGAGATCTGCATTTGGTTCATTTGCTTACCGGTCCTTGCTGGACCTCCGTTGATTGGCTTCGTGATTGCTTGGGGATAAAGGGGAAAACCCTCTGTCCCCGAAATGTGCAGCGGGGCTGCGAGGGCGTACACTTACCGTTCTTATGCAGGCAACAAATGGGGGTGACCCAGTCCCTGAAAAAGATATGGCGAGCACAAATGAGGAGTAAATGCAAGACAATTTTTAGCAAAAGTAATGTGATTGATAAGTTTTAAGCTCTCCCTTTTGGACGGGCCATCCGTGGGTCACTGCAGCGTGACTGGCATCGGATGTTGGTTGATGATGGCTTTGTTGTTAGATGCTTTGTCGCAGCTCCTGCTTCGGCTTGGGTGATGCTTGCAGCCTGGCTGTCCCTCAACTAAAGGGTTGATCTTCACCGTGTTGATCATGGTGCGGATGTTGGGAAACTTCTTGAACAAGACCGCATTAAGTATGTTGATGGTGATCCTAGGAGGACAACTTTTTGTCGTGCTTTTTCCCGGAGTTGTTGCCTGCTAGGGTGTGCTGGGCGACCATGGGGTTTTGGTGATGAGCCCCTCCGAATAGGTGAATCGGAGATGGGAGCCAATGTTGCTAGTATTCCGACAGCTCGGCCGGTGTCGGATGGGCTTTGTGACTTTGGTCCAACATTTAGTCCTTTGAGGCCGGTTGTTTGCGATGCCGGTTGTGCTAGTAGCACTGCGAGGAAAATAAATTTTGCTTTAGATGGTGATAGTTTGGCTTAAAATCTTTCCTGATTCGCTCTTGAAGGTGGCTTGCTGCGGCAATTCGGGAACTGCCACGAGGGGAGTTCCCTGGTTCTATCGTGATGACGAGCTGAGGCGCGAGACCTTACGTCCCTACAAAACTTAAGATTGGTTAGTAGCGTTAGTCTAAGTGACGCGTCTTACGTCCCGAGCTAATCCTGGGGAGCCATCTATGCCATGCCTCCTTTTGTCATCTCACAAGTTTTAAGAAAAAAAGGACAACAAATTTTAAAACAATAAGCATCTCCTGAAAAAAAACTTGTTTTATTCATTTCAGGACAAATGTTCGTGATAGATTGTCATGATAAAACCCTATGTCCTTGGTCTGGCCGAACACTCAGTTCGTGACGCTTCAGGCGAAGTATATCTTGACTGTATCGGCGCTTACCGATCTTAGGAGATCGTCTCCATCCATGTTGGTTAGCATTAGGGCACCCCCTGAGAATGCACTTTTGACCAGATACGGCCCCTCGTACCTTGGGGCCCATTTTCCTTGACTAGCCTCCTGATGAGGGAGAATCTTCTTCAGCACTAAATCCCCAGCCTCGAACTTGCGAGGCCGCACTTTATTGTTATAAGCGTTGGTCATTCTTTGCTGATATAATTGTGCATGGCAGATAGCGCCCAAGCGCTTTTCGGGAAGGAGGTTCAGCTGCTCGTACCTCACTCTTGCCCAATCTGATTCTTCTACCTCAGACTCTGCCAGGATTCTGAGAGAAGGGATTTCTACTTCAAGGGGAATTACGGCTTCCATGCCGTAAACTAATGAGTAAGGAGTGGCCCCTGTAGATGTGCGGGTTGCTATCCGGTAAGCATGCAGTGCGAAGGGAAGCATGTCATGCCAGTCCTTGTGAGTGACTACCATCTTTTGGATGATCCCCTTCAGGTTTTTGTTTGCTGCTTCGACTGCGCCATTCATTTTTGGTCGATACGGGGATGAGTTTCGGTGCTTCACCTTCCAGCGTTGGCAAAGCTCGTCGATCATTTTTCCGTTGAGATTGGTGTCGTTGTCCAGGATGATTGTTTCCGGGACCCCATGACGGCAGATGATGTTCCTCTCAATGAACCGCATGGTTGTCTTCTGAGTGATGTTGGAGTAAGAGGCGGCCTCTACCCACTTGGTGAAGTAGTCAATTGCTACGAGGATGAAGCGATGGCCATTAGAGGCTGTTGGATGAATTTGGCCGCTGATGTCGATTCCCCACATCGCAAAAGGCCAAGGTGATGTCATGCTGAAGAGAGGGGCTGGAGGGACATGGATATGGTCCGTGTAAATTTGACATTTGTGGCACTTCCGGAAATAGTTGATGCAATCCCGTTCGATGGTGAGCCAAAAGTAACCTTGCCTCATTATCTGTCTGGCCATCATGTGCCCACTAGCGTGTGTGGAACAAACCCCTTCGTGGATTTCCGTTATGATTCTTTTTGCCTCTGCCATGGTGACGCAGCGAAGCAAAGCTCCATCAGTTCTCCTTTTGTATAGAACTTTGTCGTCGAGGTAGAGGTCTAGTGCTAAGCGCTGGAGGGTCTTTTTGCTAACCCGGCTTACCCCCGGTGGATACTCCCGGTTTATGATGAATTGTGCTAAGTCGTAGAACCAAGGCTTCCCATCGGGTTCCTCTTCTAAGGCTACGCAGCATGCCGGAGTTTCCTTTACTTCCACCCTCAATGGCTGAAGTATTACTCCGCACTCTAACTTGAACATCGATGCCAATGTGGCTAATGCATCTGCGAAGCGGTTCTTTTCTCTATCGACTCGGTCGAACTTGGTTTCCTCGAATTCCCGTGTGAGTTGGGTGAGTAACCTTTGATAAGGGATGAGCTTGGAATCCCGTGTCTGCCAGAGGTCCTGGGCTTGGTAGATGACGAGTGCTGAATCGCCGAAGATTCGGAGCTTCTTTACTTTTAAGTCGATGGTTGCTGTCAGACCGCTGATGCATGCCTCATACTCGGCGATGTTATTGGTGCATGGGAAGTTCAATTTGCATGCTATGGGGAATTGACGACCATCTAGGGCTATGACCATGGCTCCCACTCCCTTGCCCAAGAGGTTCACCACACCGTCGAAGAACATGGTCCACCAGTCATCTTCTCGGAGATCTCTGCAGTCTCATCTTCAATCACTATGATGTCCTCATCAGGGAAGTCAAAACTCAATGACTCATACTCATTCGAGGCATGATCAGCCAAGTGATCGGCGAGGGCGCTTGCCTTAACCATTTTTCGGGTCACATAGATGATCTCGTGCTCAGCTAATAAGACTTGCCATCTACAAATGCGACTTGATAGGTATGGCTTCTCGAAGATGTACTTCAGGGGATCCATGCGAGAGATTAGCCATGTCGTGTAATACAACATGTACTGCCGGAGCCTTCGGGCACACCATGCTAGGGCGCAACAAGTTCGTTCTAACATGGAGTAGCGCATCTCGCACTCATTGAATTTTTTGCTGAGGTAGTAGATGGCTTGTTCACGCCTTCCTGACTCGTCGTGCTGTCCTAAAATGCAGCCCATGGCGCTAGCCGTGACTGTCAGGTACATGAGCAAGGGACGTCCTAGCGTCGGGGGAACTAGTACCGGTGGGCTCTGCGGATATGTCTTGATTTTCTCAAAGGCTTTCTGCCAGTCTTCGTCCCATTCTGCATCTCCGTGTTTCCTTAGCATTTTGAACATCGGCTCGCAAGTAAGCGTTAACTGGCTGATAAAGCGAGCGATGTAGTTGATGCGTCCTAAGAAGCTTCGTACTTCTGTTTCGGTGCTGGGAGCGGGTAGCTCTTGAATTGCTTTTATCTTATCAGGATCCACCTCTATGCCTTTGTTGCTGACGATGAATCCTAACAACTTTCCGGAGGTCACTCCAAAAGTGCACTTAGCTGGGTTTAGCCGTAGCTGAAATTGCCTCAACCTTTCGAATACCTTCTTCAGGATGTCTATATGATCTTGCGTGCCGCGAGATTTGGCTATCATGTTGTCGACATATATCTCCAGTTCTTTATGCATCATGTCATGGAAAAGGGTGACGGCAGCACGTTGGTACGTGGCTCCTGCGTTCTTCAATCCGAAGGGCATCACTTTGTAGCAAAAGGTTCCCCAGGGTGTGATGAAGGTCGTCTTTCCACTATCCTCGGGCGCCATCTTAATCTGATTGTACCCCGAAAACCCATCCATGAAGGAGAACATGTCATTTCCGGCGGCACTATCCACCAAGATATCGATATGGGGAAGTGGGAAGTCATCCTTGGGGCTGGCTCGATTAAGATCCCGGAAGTCCACACACATACGAACTTTCCCATCCTTTTTAGGCACTGGCACTATGTTGGCGATCCATTCTGGGTACTCAGCAACTCTCAAGAAACCTGCGTCTAGTTGCTTGGTAACTTCTACTTTGATTTTCAGAAGGATGTCTGGATGCATCCTTCGAAGTTTTTGCTTGATAGGTTTAAACTCAGGCTTTAACAGAATGCGATGCTCGACTATCCCAGGATCAAGGCCTGGCATGTCGGCGTATGACCATGCGAATATGTCGGAGTAATCATTGAGGAGAGAAATCAACCTTTCTCTCTTAATTGTGTCCAAGGTAGTTTCGATCTTAACCAACTTCTGACTCTCGTTACTTGCCCCCAAGTTTACTTCGTCCAATTCCTCCCGATGAGGGGTTATTTCCTTTTCTGAACTTTCTAGTAAACGGGCCAATTCATCAGGGATTTCGGCTTTGTCTTCAGTCGTAGCGATGATTTCTTCGCCAGTAAAGACATAGGTTTTATCAAGACAATCCGGATTAACATTCATCTTGAAATTAAAATGCGAAAAAGAGAGATGCGTAAAATGAAAATTGCATATATATTTGATTTTTAACAAAAGGCGAACGTGAGTTCCTACAAAAATGTTTTCGCGAGAAAACGTGTAAGCAGATATTTTTCTAAAAAGGAATAATTACGGAGAGACGTCCGAAAGCATGGTGATGGTCCAGTTACACATAGACTCCCCTAACTTCTTAACGAAAATGATTGAACCAGGCGACGATTCTTCTTCTCCTAGAGTGCAGATACGGAGGTCTGATACCCTGATCGGACTTTCATTGATGGTTCCCGCCGCGAAGGGAAACGTGGTTCTGATATGTGGGATTGGCATATTGCCCTCTGGCGCAGAGCGTCCAAATAGCTTAGCCAGTTGCTTTTCTTTCTTTTCTTGGGTAATTCTGGCGAAATCGGCCTTGCTGGGTTGGTACCCTAACCCAAAACGGTCTCCGAAGCTCTTCGGAGGTGCCCAACCTTTTGATCCTTGTAACTCGGCGTCGAGCCATTTTCCCAATTGGAAACTTCCCTCTAGTGTTGACTTAGTGGTTGTTTCAGCTATCTCAGATTTTGAAGCTTCGCCAACGGGGGATCCTTCCTTGACCCAGTCCGCGTTGATGATTTCGAAGGCTTGGAAAGAACTCTCCAAGGTTTCAGCAGTTTCGATGTAAGGCACAGATGCATGCTTGGCCAATATCAAGGCTTCTTCTGTCTTTATCGTGACGAGGGCATTGTCCTTGACGTATTTGAGGCACTGATGCAAGGAAGAGGGGACGGCTCCTGCCGAATGGATCTAAGGTCGTCCTAGAAGCATGCTGTAAGCGGGTTGGATCTCCATGATCTGGAACGTCAAGGCGAAAGTGTGGGGCCCGATGACCATGTCCAACTCAAAGTTCCCGATGATCTCTCGAGTGGTGCCATCGAAAGCCCTAGCCATCATTCCGCTAGGTTTCATGTGAGAGAAATCGACCGGCAGTTGTTCGAGGACATGCATGGGCATGGCATTCAGTGCGGACCCATTGTCGATTAGGGCCTTTGCTATGACGTGTCCCTTATACTCTACTGTGATGTAGAGGGCCTTGTTGTGATCTCTTCCCTAGGGGTCGATCTCTCCTTTAGAGAAGGAAATGCTGCTTAGGGCCTGGATCCTTCCGACAAGGTTTTCCACCCCTTCTGTGGTGATATCCTTAGTCACGAAAGCTTGCTTCAAGACTTTTAAGAGAGCTTGGCGATGCAGCTCTGAAGTAAGGATCAACTCCATGATGGAAATGCGAGCCGGAGTTTTCTTTAGCTAATCGATGACGCTGAACTCGCTCTGTTTCATGATTTTGAGGAACTCGTCCTCGGTTACAGGTTTGCCTAAACCTTGTGCCTCCTCTATCATCTCCTCGCGGATCACAGGGTTTTTCCCTTTGGCTTGTCGTTGCTTCTGTACTTCCTCCGAGATGTAACATCTTTCGGTACGGGTCATGCCCCCGATATGAGAGGCTTCGCCGATAGTGAGTGTTGTTGGTGTGACTGCAGGAGGGGGGTGACCACCGTGTATCCGTAGTTGAATGGGACGGCGTGTAAGTCTGGGCTAGGAGTATTCACAGCTAATGTGAACACTACTTTGCGTGAGGTTGTGGCCGCATCCCCTGTTTGCGCCACGTATTTGAAGGAATATGGTGCTGGAGGATTGTCCTCGATGGCGTTGATTGTTCCTCGGGTTTCCCCTTCGGTTTTAATGATCCCAAATGTGGTAAGTTGCTTGACTTTCTGCCGAAAAAGTCCACAATCCTGGATGTCGTGCTTGCTTTCCCCTTGGCAGAATAGGCATTGTGCCTGATTATTCTCGGGGAATGGTAGATAAGCATTGTTGGCTAACGCGAAGAACAGTTCCTCGTTGGGTGTTTCCTCCATTGAAGGGTGAGAAATGTCAATTCCGATGGAAGCAATGTCGCCCATCGCAGGATTATGGCGCGGTAAAGGACTGGTTGTCACAGCAGGACCCTTTGCTAAACCTTTGGACGAGATTCGTCCTTGTTTTGTTAGGTGCTCGGCCTTCTCTCTAAAGGCGTAACAGTCTTCCGGGGAGTGTCCTCGGGTTCCGGTATGATATTCGCAGCTAACCTTTGGATCATACCAGCTAGGGTAAGGAGTGGATTGAGGCGAGAGTAGGGATGGTGTAATCTGCCCATCGGCCAGGAGGCTTGCGTAAATTTCCCTCAAAGGAAACAGAGGAAGCGACCACATCGGTAACAGGTATGACTCGGAGTCCGAGGATTCCCAAGAAGGTAGCAATGGTGTTGTGCTAGCATGGGAGGGTGGTGCCGAATACCTGACGAGGTAATCGAATTTCCCGGAAGGCTGGCCCAAGGTATCAATCTCGCAGTCGCCCTTGTCGCGGCGCTTGGAGAACCGTTTGCCTGACGAAGTCGATCCTTTCTTTTGGATGATTAGGAGTGGGGTTCCTTTGGCGTTATGCAGGATAGGGGACCCTTCCCCGATGGCGCTAACGGATCTTTCCCCGTGGGTCGCTTTCTGGGTTTGTATTACTCCGAGACTTAAGAGTTGTATCACTTTTTCTGCGAACAGCTTGCAGCTTTGGATTTTGTGACCGTTGCTTCCCTTGCAGTACATGCAGTGACTCGGATTGCTTTCCGAGTATGGCATATATCCTCCTTGGGCTAGGGCCAGGAAAAGTTGTTCTTATGGCCAGCTTGAGGCTGAGGAAAGGAGGTCGTTGCTTTCTCCTGCCGAGATGGCATTCACCCCTCCCTTTCCTTGGGAATGATTAGGGAGAGGGTTGGTGGAGGTGTTGGGTCCTTTTGCTAACCCTTCAAAAGATACCCATCCACTTTTGATCAGGTGATGGACTTTTGTTTTGAATGCGAAGCAGTTTTCCAGAGTGTGACCTGGGGCTCCGGCGTGATACTCGCATCTAGCGTTGGGATCATACCATTTTGGGTAAGGAGGCATTTGAGGCTGGGCTGGAACTGGTACGATCTGTCAGGCCGCCAAGAGATGTTTGTAGATTTCTCCCGCAGGAAGAGGGAGAGGAGGTAAAGGCTCTCGGTTCCACCGATTGTTCGTCGTGTTTTGGTTATTTGGGCCTTTTGGTGGGTTATATGGCTTGGGTTGCATGGGTTGTAATGTTTGTGCTGGAGGTGATGAGAATTGCGCAGGACTTTGAGGTGCGCTATTAGCAACGGGTGGCGAAGTGAAAGAAAAGTAGGTGGGTTGGTATAGTGATGGTAAAGGGTAGGGCGATGGCGATAAATAAGGTGGAGGTGGTGGAAACGGCTGCCCATGATTAGCTTGGGGAGCGACAAGTGATGTTTGCAGGAAAATAAACAATTTGATATTTGCAGAAAAATAAACAGTTTGATATTTGCAGAAAATAAACAAGTGATGTTTGCAGAAAATAAAACAATTGATATTTGCAGAAAATAAAACAGTTGATATTGCGGAAGAATTTCTAGCAGTTTGCGAAAAATTAAAGCAGTTGATATTTGCAGAAAATGAACAAGTGATATTTGCAGAAATTTGAACAATTGATATTTGCAGAAAATAAACAACTGATATTTGCAGAAAATAAAACGATTGATATTTGCAGAAAATAAACAATTGATATTGCGGAAGAATTTCCAGCAGTTTGCAAAAAATTAAAGCAGTTGATATTTGCAGAAAATGAACAAGTGATATTTGCAGAAATTTGAACAATTGATATTTGCAGAAAATAAAACAATTGATATTTACAGAAAATAAAACAATTGATATTTACAGCAAATTAAACAGTTGATAGTGCGAAAAATAATCATACGAAGCATACGAATTATTTTTACGGAAAAACGTGATCCGTAGTTTCGGAAAGAATTAAAAATGGGCTGGGCCCAATTGAAAAAAGAAGAAGGAATATTGAAATGGGCCAGGAATAGTTCCTGGCCCAAGGAAATCATTTAAACGGTGATGGGGCGAGCCCATCACCCATGCAAACGTGAACAGTGCCGAGACATGGCACTGTTCATCTTCTTCCTTGGTCGTCGGCGCTACTGTCGGCGGCCAAGGTCCGGCTAGCCTTATCCGTTTCTCGCAATCTTTGTACCGAGACGCTCGTCTCCTCAACGGTGTCTCGACCGTCCGAAGCTCGAATTTTATTTCAAAACACACTGAGTTTAATTTTGAAAAAACGACAAAACCGTTAATTATCGAAAACTAATTAATTCGCACAATCTAGCTAACGATTTTTAAAATTGAAAATGTGTATTTAATCTACATCATGTATGTGAATTAATGGCATAAAAGAAAGTAATTTATTTTCTCAAGAACAAGCTAAACGAAATTAAAGAAAAAACTTGCTAAAAAACCAAAAATGAGCTAGAGAGAGAAAGCTCACGTTTCAAACTTTGAACTGGGCGATTGTCGCTCTAAATGAGCAAGTTGATCAAGAGGGAGAGAGAGCAAGTTTTTCTTGCTGAATTGGTGCCCGTTTTCCGTTGGAGATGGCTTGGTATTTATAGGATTTCCGAGTCGGTGGAGGCGAGGTGATGACGTCGTTGTGATGACGTCGGGTGGCGCGCTGGCGGGTCTACAGGAGTGAGGTGGCGGAGCTAGGGTCGCCGTGATGATGGTTGACGGAACAGGAAACGGTTTGGAGGCGACGGGAACAGGCTGCTCGGTGGCCTGCTCCGCTGCTGTTTACGTCCATGGTGCATGTGAACCATGGTTGATTAATTAGCCAACCGTTGATCTGGTTGACGTTTTTGAGTTGACCAGATCAACGGTTGTGATCAACTTGCCCTTTATCTTATTTAAATGGCCTCGAGCCAAGTCCCGCGAGCAATCGTTCAGACTTTTCAAACCGACAGTACCTGCGCGTAGAGAAAAATACGAGTCTAACCATCTACAGCGAGTGACGAGAATTTTTCGTTTAGCGTGTTTATTTTCTCGTTCAACAGCGTGAAACGCGCGAACGGAAAAATAAAAACGTTACGTCAAATATTACACGAAACGCTGTAGACCGTTGCGAGCAGGAAAAAAGCTAGAAACTAGTTGATGGAAAACATTTTAAAGTCGAGCTATTGTCCGAGCAGACTTACTCGGGTCCAATAAAAGCTCGAACGAAAATAATAATAAAATAACAAAAATACTAAAAAATGCGCTAAAATATAAAAAATCTTGAAATTCATGTGATAACCTAAAACGAAGAAAAAACTAGCAAACGACTGCCGGATAATTAAAAATATGATTTTTAAGGCTAAAAATAATAACGATAATAATAATGAAAATACGTGCCGAAAAATTAAAAATACGATTTCGAAAGCTGACGATGCTAACGATGATGTTAAAATTCAACGAAACACTTAAAAATGCTAGTGACAGTAAATCAACTGAAAATGACTGTAAATTAACTAAATAACAGGAATGCTAAAATTAAGTAAAAATGACGTCAAAATTCGGGTATCAACAGTGACGTAAGTCAAAATTCGGGTAGTAACACTACCTAGCTGGTTATGAAAACATATACGGATTATCTTAAGTTATTTTCTTAAAAAAAGAGAAGAAAAAAGAAGAAGCCATCATTATTCTGACAACTTTTAATTTGTCTTGTTTTTGGATATGAATGCAAAGCTGGTACAAAGAGGTAACAAAACTAAAGGCCAAGTACGAATCCCTTCAACGTACTCAAAGGTATTGTACTTAGCTTTTGAGTATTTGAGCATATGTATGTACTGCAATTACCTGCCAAGTTTGTTCTTCATTTTTGTGTTGGACTTAAATCTACATTTCAAGAACACGAGAGCTGGAGTTTAGTAACTAAACAAGAATTAATATATTAGTTAATGGTGTGTATGTCAGGCATTTGCTTGGAGAAGATATTGGGCCCTTGAGTGTGAATGAGTTGCAGAATCTCGAGAAACAACTTGAAGCAGCACTTGCACTCACTAGGCAAAGAAAGGTAGATATCCTCAAATGCCATATCTGTTATTTAGTACTCATATCTCTGCTAGCTAGTATCCCTATAGCTGCTTAATTATCAAATTTAGTTGTATTTTTTGTTTTTCTAAAAAAAAAAATTGTCCAATTTTGCTTGTGAATCTTGAAATGAGTTCTTTCTTTCTTTCTAGTTTCTCAAGATGGTAAAAAATGAGACAAAATGGTAAAAAATGAGACAAAATAGTAAAAAATGAGAAAAAGATAAAAAATGAACTGAAATGGTAAAAAACGAGCCAAAATGATAAAAAATGAGCAAAACGGTAAAAACGAGCAAAATGGTAAAAACGAGCCAAAATGGTAAAAAACCAGAAAAATGGTAAAAAATGAGTCAAAACGGTAAAAAATGAGACAACGATAAAAAATGAGCCAAAACGGTAAAAACGAGCAAAAACGGTAAAAAAGAGGAAAAACAGTAAAAAAACGAGACAAAATGGTAAAAAATGAGCCTAACTGGTGAAAACGAATCTAAGTAGTAATTTTTCACTTAATTATAAAAAAATAAATAAGTAAGTGTAATTGGATATCAATAATTATAAAATATGTCAAATATTATAATTTTACTTATCAATTCTTATGTTTATTTGAATAATATGATACAATTACTGTAGAAATCCATACTAGTGTTATTTTAATATGTTAAACAAACTTTAAAAAATGTATCAATTTTAAAAAGGTTAAAAAACACATCAATATGTTACATTAATTTCTTAAACAATTTATTTTCAATTTTCTTATTGAAATTAATTATGCATTCATGTAAAAATAAGTGTATAAAAATATTTATTTAAAGTTAAATTGTATTTAAATATTCATTGTCCTTTATCCAAATTACATAAATAATGAAACAATTGGAAAGAAAAAACCCAACCATTTAGCCTTTCAATTAGGGATGGCAATGGGTACCTACACCCGCATACCCGCCCACAACCATACCCGTTTGACCGGGTAATACCAGATTTGACTGGTATGGTTTGGGTATGGATAATACCCACATTTATAATTGCGGGTATAATTGGGTATGGTACCCGCAAAGTACCCAAACGAGTATGGAAAAAAATAGCCACTTTCACTTAATAAAATTATTTCACCAAATTATTTTATTTTTTTATAATTAAGTGAAAATTTACTACTAAGGTTTGTTTTCACCAGTTAGGCTCATTTTTTACCATTTTGGTTCGTTTTCACCGGTTAGGCTAATTTTTTACCATTTGGCTCGTTTTAGCTCATTTTTTACCATTTTGGCTCTTTTTTACAGTCTTTGCTCGTTTTTCATCATTTTGGCTCATTTTTCACCATCTTGGCTCATTTTTACCATCTTGGCTCGCTTTTTACTATTTTGGAGTGTTTTTACCGTTTTGGTTTGTTTTTATCACTTATGGTCATTTTTTTACTGTTTTGGCTCGTTTTAGCTCATTTTTTACCATTTTGACTCATTTTTTTATCATTTTGGCTCATTTTTCACCATATTGGCTCGTTTTTCACCATCTTGGCTCATTTTTTTTCCATCTTGGCTCATTTTTTACCATTTTGGTTCATTTTTTACCATTTGGCTCGTTCTAGCTTAGTTTTTACCATTTTAGCTCATTTTTTACCGTTTTTGCTAATTTTTCATCATTTAGCTAATTTTTTACCATCTTGGCTCGTTTTTTTACTATTTTGGAGTGTTTTTTTATCATTTTGGTTCGTTTTTACCATTTTGGCTCGTTTTAGCTCATTTTTTACCACCTTCGTTGATTTTTCATCATTTTGGCTCGTTTTTCACCATCTTGGTTCGTTTTTCACCATCTCGGCTCATTGTTTACCATCTTGGCTCATTTTTTAACCATTTTTATTCATTTAAGCTCATTTTTTACCATTTTGGCTCGTTTTTTACCGTCTTCCTTATTTTTCTTCATCTTGGCTCATTTTTTACTGTTTTGGATCATTTTTTTATCCTTTTGGCTCATTTTTTACCATTTTGGCTCATTTTTCTGTTTTGAATGAAGTAATACTAATGTTGCTGTTAATTTATTATTACTACCTAACTGATTATGATAACATATACAGATTATCTTAAGTTGTTTTCTTAAAAAAAGAAAAGAAAAGAAAAGAAAAAGCCATCATCATTCTGACAGCTTTTAATTTGTCTTATTTTTGGATATGAATGCAAAGCTGGTATGAAGAGGTAACAAAGCTAAAGGCCAATATGAATCCCTTCAACGTACTCAAAGGTATTGTACTTAGCTTTTGAGTATTTGAGCATATGTATGTACTGTAATTAACTGTCAAGTTTGTTCTTCATTTTTGTGTTGGACTTGAATCTGCATTTCAAGAACACGAGAGCTTGAGTTTAGTAACTAAACAAGAAATTAATATATTAGTTAATGTTGTGTATGTCAGGCATTTGCTTGGAGAAGATCTTGGGCCCTTGAGTGTGAAAAAGCTGCAGAATCTTGAGAAACAACTTGAAGCAACACTTGCACTCACTAGGCAAAGAAAGGTAGACATCCTCATATGCCATATATGTTATTTATTACTCATATCTCTACTAGCTAGTATCCCTGTAGCCACTTAATTATCAAATTTAGTTGTATTTTTTATTTTTCTAAAAAAAAAAATTGTCCAATTTTGCTTGTGAATCTTGAAATGAGTTCTTTCTTTCTAGTTTCTCAAGATGGTAAAAAATGAGACAAAATGGTAAAAAAGTAATCCAAAATGGTAAAAATAAGTAAAAATGAGCAAAAACTATAAAAAAAAGAGCCAAAATGGTAAAATTTGAGACAAAATGATAAAAATGAGCAAAAATTGAAAAAATGAGCAAAATCGGTAAAAAATGAGCCAAAATGGTAAAAATCGAGACAAAATGGTAAAAATCGAAGCAAAACGGTAAAAAGCGAGAACTGTAAAAAACGAGTCAAAACGGTAAAGAACAAGCAAAAAAGGTAAAAAATGAACAAAAATGGTAAAAAAACAAGACAAAATGGTAAAAACTGAGCATAACTGGTGAAAACGAATTTTAGTAGTAAATTTTCACTTAATTATAAAAAAATAAATAAGTATGTGTAATTAGATATCCATTATATACCCAATTGGGTATTGGGCATATTAGGTATGAGTTATAATAAATATTTAGTTTTGGGTATGAGTTGGGTATTATACCTGCTCATACCTGTTCAATTTCTATCCCTACTTTCAACAATAGAACTTGAAGTAATAATAGTTAACCTGGAAAGATGAAGAAAAATAAAGAAATTGAAATGGTGATCATTCTGCGCATGCTATATATATATATATATTGGAAAAAAACTTCATTATTAATTAAATACAAATTATTAACAGCATTATTGAGACTCTTAAAGTAAGCACAGATTGGTTTTCATTTGGTATAAAATTAAAAATTTATATATAAAAATAAAATAAAATAAAAAACAGTCTCCATGTACAACAATATTATATAAGTAAATAATGGAGTAAACAAAGATCATTAGTATTTAAATGGAGATATATAAAAGAATATATGTAACTTACAAGCTGGAAATGGATCGAAAGAAGCCATTGATGAGGATATCGAGCAGGAGGAAATTGGAGTGGTGGTGAAAATTGAAACGAAGGTGACTGACCGTTGTTGTTTTGTCTCGGGAATAAATGGCACGTGAAGCAAACGCAACCCTCCTTGCAGGCTTACGTGTCCGTCTTTCTCTCATCGCATGCATTCTTTTTTTTTTGGGGTAATAGCTTAAAACACCCCTGTACTAACCACGAAAAACAAACTCCTCCCCCGAACTTCAAAAACACTAATACACCTCCTTTGAACTACGTTGATCGTGCAATTAGCCCCTTCTGTCCATAATTAATTACATTTTTTTGTAATTTTTTGGAATTTTTTACAATGTTTCTTGATTTTTAGGTTAATTACATTTTTTATAGAATTTTTACATGTTTTTTAGAATTTTTACAATTTTTTTAAAATTGTCAAAATGTGCATTGAGGGGCCTTTTTGCCCGAAAACAATAGTCCAGGGGAGGTGTATTAGCGTTTTTGAAGTTCGGGGGAGGAGTTTGTTTTTTGCGGTTAGTACAGGGGTGTTTTAAGCTATTACCCCTTTTTTTTTGGTATAATTCATCTTGGTTCCTTTAGAAACAAAACTAGTACAAAATTAGAACCATGTTATATTATTTTAGAGAAAAAAAAAATTAGCCTAAAGAAAAAATTAATAAAGATAAATTCAATAAGACAATTTTAAGAATGAAGCTCTAATTATGTAGAATTTACTTAAATCAGGGCGGGGCCTTGTTAGGGCAGCCCCCCGCCACCCCCAAAATTTTTCAAATTTTTTATATATATATATTGTTGGTTCGGTTCGAACTGATAATACAAGCAATTTTACCTAAAAAAGAATAAAAATTTGAACCAAAATTGCTAAAATGTGGAATAAAATAAAGCAAAATAATTAGTACACAGTAAGGGACGAAATATCCTTTCAATTAAATCCCAAATCCTCATTTCCTAAATCATCACTACCAATAAACTCGTGCCAAAGCCAATTCAATCTCCGCCGAAATTCAATCCCTTCATTTAATTCAATTTCTACATCAAATCATCATATATCGATCACCCTCTCAATCTCTCATTCAATTTCAATCCTAAAGTAGAGAACAATTGTAAAAAATACGTATATTGTATGAATTCTAATGTATAATTTTTTTTCTTTCTATATTGCCTTCTTATTTACCTTTTTGTTAAGTTTATCTAAATATTTGTTATTTAATGACGGATACAAATACTCTTAAGCATTTTTCTAATTTTTCATTCAGCTCGCTTGCTTTCCCTTTAAAATACTCAAAAAAAAAAAAAATTCGGGAGCAGCACCACCTAAATACAAATCCTGGATCCGTCACTAATCTGCCCCCCCAAACATCGAGAGCAGGATCCGTCACTGTCACAGATTTGATTGATTTTTTTTATAAACACCGAAATTAAATTAATTATTAAAGTAGGAGTTTGATTAGTAATCTTTAACAAATAAGAAGACCAAATAAATCATTTATGTATTTTAATCAAAATTTAACTTAAAAATTAGGCTAATTTTTTTAAAATACTGTCGGTTTCAAAGAAAATAACTCTTCTAATATGATTCTATGGACTCAAGTTTGAGATTTTAGTTAAAAGTGAATAAATATTTTTACCACTTGATCGTAACCAACGTTATAAATTTATAAATTACTAAATTTTTATTTATTTATTGTGATATTCATTTTACATCCTTTGTATAAATTCAAACTCGAGCCTCTAAACTGTCTAATGGTTCTTTACGATTAACAGACAACTATTAGTTACGGACTCATTGATAGGGATTCCACCTCGGTTGCACAATACATTTGTTTAATGTGCTAAAATTACTTATTTCCATCTTTATAAAGCCACTTCTTTTTCTCATATTTATAAATATCAACTAAACTAAGATCAGTGGGTCACCATTCACCAGGAATAGCCATTGTTGCACAAAAATCATCATAATGCGATTCTTCCAGATAATTTACTTTCTAAGTTTACCACGAGAACATTGAAGGAAAGAGAAAGGTTGATCACACAAAAAAAAGAACAAGGAGAAGGTAGACAATGAATTAATTGTACAAAAGACACGGTTAACTTTCGAATAAACAACTTCTGATTCATCTCTTCAGCTGTCCTGTCCTGCCCTGCCTGCCAAACTGGTCACTTAGACTTGTGTACTCTACACACCTTGATGACTTTGAATTAGAAGTTCTTCCCAAGCATAAAACAAGGAAGCTAATCTCTTTCCAACCAGGTCAATAATTTCTAAACCATAATTTCATGCTCAAGACAACTATTTGGAAGGATGGTAGACATCATGATCGTCATCCGACTGATGTACCATTTGCTCCCCTTCCCTTTCACAACTTCCGGATAGCAGCAACAAAGACAAATCTCAAAGAAATCTTCGCGCTAACAGCTATTACAACAATTTCTACATAGTTGATGTACAGTACATTATTTAATTCCTAATACCCAGAATCTCTTAAACCTACACTACAGCAGATGTTACCGTAGTAGAAATTAACAAGAGACTGCCGACTGTTACCTGGATTCAACAGCATGAGTTTCCGAGCCTCTTAAAAACGATCTGCGCCACCAAATCTGGAAAGCTTTGCTTAAATTGGGGCATTCAGTACAATGCTTTGAGAAACACCTAAACCATTCCATAAACAGCAGATACTGTTCATTCAAAGGAAGTGTGAGGAGGGTTTGACCCATTGCTTCTTCCAATGCCTTGATGTCCAACCCCTTTCTGCATCGCTGCAACCAACCAAAGTCCAAGAGCATTGGCCCAAACCATGCCGCGAAGAGTGCTGCTCTCACTTCTGTGCGGCAGTGCAGTTTTCTGGTCCCCATTGCAATGAACAAATATGCAGAGACCCGACTAAGCTCGTACCTAATCATTGGAGATGCAGTTTCATGCATCTTAAGCAGTTCTTCCTGATCAGCCCACATAGCCACAAATTCCTCACCCATCTGCCTGTCAAGGAGGATCTCTAGTAACCAATTGATATTATCAACCTGTCTTGAGATGCGCTCAATCAAAGGTTTGCCTGCTTCTGTTTTTGCTTCTCTTGTGTGTGCTGCAGCAGTGACAGAGGTCTCCTCCAAGAGGCTCACTAGTGAATCTAAACAGGACTGGCAAACAACATAGAGATCCTCCTTGTTGAGGTCGTGTTGGTCCTTATCATAGACTGAACTTTTGCAGAGTAGACCCTTAACTAATGACTTCAGTTCATTTCTTGCGTTGGCATCTCTACAGGACGTGATAGAACATACAAGCTGTCTTGCTAGATTTTGTTGGGAATCTACCGAGTGAGGCAAATAAAGTCTTGCCAGAATATCTTCACAAGTTGTCTTGTCAAAACTAATCATTGTAAACAGGTTCCTTAGTTTCTCCTCCTCTTCCTCAGTCCAAGGAACAGCTTCAAGGTATTTCAAACAGGAAAAAACACCCTTAGTAAACTTAATGCCAGCTGACACCTGGTAATATTTATGAAAGATCTATGGTTAGGACAATAGAAAATAAAAAGCAGGACAAAGCTTTGAACAAAAGACTATTCTTTGAAATCCTAAATGAACTCAGTATAAAAACATAATTCTGCATTAGTTTTACTATATTAACTTTTAAAATCCTAAAAGCTACTAATTAAGATTTATTCACAAGCAAACATTTGGTCTGCCTTCCAATACTAATTTGATAGAGCCAAGCACAATCTATAAGCTTTTTTTCTGTGGATTATTACCAGTAACATATTCGTAATACCAACCACTTTGGTATTCTCAAAGTCAATTTTTACATTTCCTTAGACTCCCTCCAATGTTCGGGTAGGTATAACCTAGATTGTTGTTCATTAATCTATTCAAGGAAGCATCCACATGTGTATATGAATTACATCTCATCTCAGTATGACAACTTACTTCTTCATAGACTAACTTTGTGCATCCTTGATCTTTTGCAGCCACATTTCTAGTATCAGAGGTAACATTAACTATAAAGAACTATTGGCACCAACCAAATACTCCACGACCATATTTCAGTTCAATGCTAAACATAACTTATATAGCTAAAGTCTCTTCATCAAAAGTATGCTCTTTGTTAAGGAAAAACTAACACCACAACGCACCGCCTATGAGAAAATCATTTTTGAGCATTTAGTAACCCCTTAACCATAAATTAACCGATGATCTTACAAGACTAGAATTATACAAAAGAAATAACGGATGACACCAAACAAAATTCTATACGCCAATTGACCACTATATACTTGTATTTGGCAAAGCTCTTACTACAATTGCCTATCAAGGAAGCTAAATACTCATTTAACACATAACAACAGCAACTAACAAACAAACAAACACATAGGATCCATCAGCAGACAATGCATCATGTCGCACCAAGCAACTATTAAAAGCTATTTGTGAAATTTATTTGTACTTAGTTCACAACTTGCATTTAACAGTAACATCAACATGACCTATTTTACCACGTTCTGCATTTAACCCACAACTTTCTTTCAAATTTACTTAAAAGCCACCATGTAGACATACGTACTCAGTAAATCCTCAAAATGAATGTCAAGTGATCCAAAAATTTAATTTGCATGCATGCTTTCCCACTAGAAGCTTAAGAACTTGACAATAAACTTGCAAATAGTAAGTTCAACTTGCATATAGGTGAACTTCATGAATTATCAACACAAACAATTATATGGCGACTATTTTCCTAGGTGTAATGCATGTCGAAATGTAGTCTAAAACTCATCTAACCATGTCTAACTCTTCTATAATCTCAAATGCTTGGTTATCCTATCTTGTTCCAGAGAATTCAAAATCAACCATACTCCTGGCTATATAAAACAACAGATTACCACTATCTTTTCAACATCACAAACCCAACAAAAAAATAATCAAACCAACACTCCATTAAGAGAGTGTGGCATTTATGATTAGGCATACTAACCTCAAGTATATCAATGGCATTATAAGCTCCAATCTTGATGAGCTTCTTGGTAATATCCTCTTCAAACATCAACTCTATCGTGTCCCTAAACACCCCTAAATTCTCCACCTCAGGCACTTCTATTCTACAAATTTTGGACGAACTGCTATCACCATTACATTTTGACCCAAAATTCTTCCTGTAATCAGAGATTAACCCAGCAAAGACTTGCGAATTCGCAATCAACACATCCGAGCTCATCTCCAACACCAACCCCACTCCATTCTTCCCCCTCACGTTCAGCCTCACGTCGAAAACTCCCCCATCAGGATCCAACCCGGAACAGGAACCTGAACCCCCATTCCTTCCACGAAAAGATTCGGATCTCGACTTGGGCGCCGCCGAGACGGCAGGAGAGGGAGGGTCAGGAGCGACGACTTCCCGAACGGCATCGGGGGTTGGGTTGGAGTCGATGGGGGAGACGCGGCCTGGGGAGAGGATTCTGCGGGGGTCGATCCGACCCACGAACTTGGACCCGGATTTGGAGCTCTGAGGGGAGTTGGGGATGGAGTTGGGAGGAGGAGGAGGTTTGGCGGAGGAGTTGTCGGATTTTTTACGGAGAGTTTTGGGTATGATTACCGGATTCTCGGGGCTGGAGGGAGGGACGGCGAAGTAGCAACACCATTTGCGGCGGAGGTGCTGGGAAGCAGGGCGGCGAGGAGCGGAGTGGGCCATCTAGAGCGGAGGTGAAATTAAGGAGAGGGCATGGGCAATGGATAAAAAGTGTGAGGACTGAAGTAGGAGTAGTAATTAAATAGGATTTTCTCTTTTTCTCTTTTTCTCTTTTTCTCTTTTTCGTTCTTGTTATTGTTCTTTTTCTTTTTCTGGTTCTTGGAAATGGTGAGAATGTATCGTTATGTTCGTTTAAACATGTAGCTTGCGTGGCAAATTCATCCCTGGAATAAAACAAAATTTGAGGACGGAAAAGGAAATATTTATTTTAAAGGATCATATTGTATTAAAAATGATTGTAATAATACTCAATCACACCCATATAAATGAATTTTACATGATTTGATAATAAATGACTATACTACTAGACAAGTCAAAAAATTCACTTTAGTATGAGGCCAGACTTTCCCCTAACTAACAGATTTTTGTAAATATCAAATTTTAATCGTATTGTTATTTTTTTCAATTAGGTTGAAGCCATAAGAATAATTCAAATTCATATTAGGGGTTAATACACCTCATGGTCCCAAAATTGTCATTTTATTTTAGTCAGCCCCAATTCTTTTTTTTATTTTTTGATCCCGAACGTTATATCCGTTAGTTCATTTAAGTCCCAACTGTAAAAACTAACGCAACTGACTCAAAAGTCTCTCTCTAGAGTGAAGTGCTCTCCTTTTTCTAGGCATTAGTGTTGTTCTTCAACATCTCTCTCACCTTGTGTGTTTAGTATCGCTAGTCGATTCGCCCACCTCCTCCCTCAATCCATCTCACATCGCCCCCCTCCCTAATGGAAGAAAATGGCACCTTCTTCTATGAAGATCTAAACATCCAACAAACAATCTATAAATGTCAAAAAAACCTCATAGGTAAAATTTGGGGGATAAATCCATCAAAAAAATTTACCCTCAAACACGTCATGGAAGGATTTTGGAAAAACTCCCAAGGTTTTTCGATCCAAGAACTTAATAATAACTACTTTCAATTCTTTTTTGACAGACAATTCGATGTTCAACGCATACTGAGAGCATCTCCATGGCTCTATAAAAACAACCTCCTTGTTCTTCTACCGTGGGAACTCGATAAATCCTATGAAGATGCTGATTTCACTAATGTTCCCTTCTAGACCCAACTATGGAATCTACCCATACAATTGAGATAAAAAAATATAGGAACACAAGGAATAGGAACCCCCATCCAAGCCGATCTATACGAAGTTCGCGGTGGCCAGGGTAGCATTGTTAAAGTCAGAGTACTTATAGATGTTATGAAACCGCTAGAAAAAAGCTTCCTAGTAACATCAAAATCTGGTAAATCAACCACCGTAAATATTAAATATGAATACTTACCCTCCTATTGTTTCTTTTGCGGCATTATAGGTCATGAAGATAAAGACTGTCTAAGCAAATTTGAGGCAAAAATCAAAGCCAAAGCTGAAGGTAAAATAATATCAAATCCTTACAACTCAAAAACGCTTAAGCCCGAGCAACAAAGGTGTCTGATTGAGGACGCAATAGACATGGACGCACCACCACCGGAGGAACTAGTGACCAAAGTCACCAATCTGTAGGTTGGAAAATCAGAAATAGAAGCAAACATAAGAAAGGAAACAAACGCAGGAAAGGAAGGACAAACGACATTGCACCCCAATAAGGAAACTAACCTAAACAGCAACAACACCAACAATCAAATCCCTCAAAATCAACCATTAACTCACAAGATTGTATATACTGCAACAACTACCTCAAAACCCACCAGATCAGCCAATCAATCAAATCAATTATTACCACCGCCCGGTTTCAATGTAGATAATAGGAAATAAACACATATCAATAGATGCTACAAAAGACCAGAACAACAATCAAAATCTCTACAATCACGCCCCCCTCCAAAAGACAATAACCACACTAATTCGAAATCTACACCACAAAAAGGAAACCCCATCCAACCAAAGGAACCCAAAAACCCTACCTTAGTTGCGCCCACAACCACACTAGAAAAAGATACTCAAGATAATGGATTCAAAAAAAGAGTACATATAACAGCTAAGGCGCGAACCAAGCCTTAAGGAAATGTTTAGGGCCCAAGCCTAGAAGTGGTTCATGACACCCTCAAAAGGCCCAGACCGAATGATGATATAGTCACTGATAAAGAAAAACACAACATCAATAAACGAATGTGTTTATCAGACTCTGAAAATATGGTGGAGGAAGCTAGCCAAAACTGGCCCCAAAATTCCCAATGAAAGTCATCAACTAGAACTATCAGGGCGTGACATACCATCACTTCAAAGGGATTGTCAAGACCCATTCCCCGAACATCGTATTCTTGATAGAAACTAAGAATCATGATAGTACTGTACTATCTTTTATTTCTAGTTTCTCTTATGTTAATTGTATTACTGTGTGTCCTAATCATTTGGCAGGAGGTTTGGCGCTAGCGTGGAACTCATACTTTGATTTCACACTAATAAAAGAAGACAACTTCTTCATCTACGGGACCTTACATGACAGTTCTTCAAATTCATCTTGGGAATTCTTAGGCTCCCATATCAGCAACATTGATTCAAAATGAAAAGAGCAATTCTATATCATCTTAACAGTTCTAGCAGCAGTTCTTACAAATAATCTTATAGTTTGTGGAGACTTTAACCTCATCTTGCACTCTAATGAGAAGAAAGGAGGTACATCATACCCTTTTAGCAAAATCAATAAGTACAGAGAATTCACTAATGAACTACAAATTCAAGACCTGAGGTTTACGGGATATCCATACACTTGGAACAACAGAGAAAGCTCTCCTCATAATATTCAGGAGCGAATTGACTGGTTCCTAGCCACATCACCATGGTCCCTTAATAGACCTAATCTAGTTGTCACTCATTTAGAAGAATTCAGCTCTGACCATAAGCCGATCCTACTAGACGATAATCCTTATATCCACAAGGCCAAAAGACGTTTCCGATTCGATATTAGATGGGTAGAGAATCCTGAGACTAGAGATGTTATTACTACCGCATGGAATGTTGATATTCATGCCTCCCTGATGTACCAAGCGCATGAGAAACTAGATGTGAGCAGACATCAATTATTAAGTTGGGCCAAGATAAACCAGACTAATGCCAACAAGAAAATCTAAACCCTCTCTACTGAACTTCACAACCTCAAAAGCGATCCCAATCACTGGGATGGCACAAGAATCAAAGCAATTGAATATGACATTGCCACTGCTTGGAAAGAAGAAGAAGCATTATGGAAGCAAAAATTAAGGGTAAATTAGCTCCAATTAGGTGACAAAAACACAAAGTTTTTTCGTGCTAAAACTCAGCAACACCGACAACAAAACATGATTCACCAAATCAACGATGGTCAAGGCATCACCCAATAAGGCAATACAAGCATTGGTTAGACTGCAATAGATTTCTATCAGAACCTATTCACGACTTCGCACCCTCATTTTTCGCTTAACTCCTTAGATGGACTTGAGGGGAGAGTTTCTGCTTGCAACAATAACATGCTCTATGCCCCGGTTTTACTTACCGAAATCAAATATGCTATCTTCTTGATTAATCCTAATAAGCCCCCGGAGATGACGGTCTAACGCCAAAGTTTTTCCAATCCTATTGGGATATTATCAGCAAAGACTTTTTTAATGCCATTCTCAACTTCTTCAACACTGGTCACTTACTTAAAAGTTTCAACCACATGCTAATCACCTTAATTCCCAAGGTCAAGACTGTTGAGAACATGACTCAACTTAGACCTATAAGCTTATGCTCTATTTTTTACAAAGCCGTCTCTAAAATCCTGGGCACTAGATTGAGGAAAATCATGCCCCACTTGATATCTGAATGTCAAATTGCCTTTGTTGAAGGAAGACTCATCTCAGATAGCATCCTCATTGCCCACGAAATCATGCACTATCTAAAAATAAGAACCAATCAAAAGAAATATGAGCTTGCCCTCAAGCTTGACATGTCAAAAGCTTTTGACAGAGTTGAATGGAAATTTATCAAGGCCGTTATGCAAAAAAATGGGTTTTGATAAAAAAATGGATCAATTAGATCATGGGATGCATCACCTTCGTTTCCTATTCAGTGGTCATAAACGGAGAAAAACATGGTTTGTTCAAGCCATTAAGGGGTAACCGCCAATGAGATCCTCTCTCGCCATTCCTTTTCGTTCTATGCGCAGAAGGACTCTCAAACTTACTTAATCAAGCAGTAAACAAAGATTAAATCCATGGTATTAAGGTAAACCGAAACTGCCCTATTGTTTCTCATTTATTTTTCGCTGACGACTTTATTCTCTTTTACTGAGCTACGGAACAGGAGTGTAGAAAACTACTAGAGATTCTTCACGTATATGAAATGGCAAGTGGACAGAAAATTTACTTGGAGAAGTTAGCAGTCTTCTTCGGCAGGAATACCCCTATAGAACTCAAAAACAAACACATATCCATCCTGAGGGTTAACAACGTAGGCACTCAAGATAAATACTTGGGATTGCCATCGCTAAACAATTGCTCCAAATCAGAATCATTCAAAGAGATTAAAGAGAAAGTTGCGACAAAGCTCGAAGGATGGAAGGGCAAACTCCTTTCTCCCAGTGGGAAAGAAATCCTTATAAAATATGTCGTAACAATAGTCCCATCATACTCAAAGTCATGCTTCTGAATTCCTCGATCACTATGCAAGGACCTTACTCAGATGATTGGAAAATTCTGGTGGGGCTAAAAAAACCAAGAAAGAAAGATCCACTAGGTAAGTTGGCAAACGATGAGCGAAAACAAGAACTGAGGTGATATTGGATTCTGGGATTTAGAGGCTTTCAACCAAACACTCCTAGCGAAACAAGGATGGAAACTCCTAACCGAGCCTAACTCACTTTTCTCTTGTTTCTTTAAGGGCAAATACTTCGCTAATACCTCTTTCCTGCAGGCAAAACTTGAAAATAACCCATCCTAGGCTTGGCGAAGTATCCTTTTTGGGCGAGATATACTACACAAAGGGGTTCGTTCCAGAGTGGGTTCTGGCCACCAAATTAACTGTTGTGATGATCCTTGGCTCCCAAGAGATGACGCATTCCACCCACACCGCATCAACCAATTGATTGAGCACACAAAGCATGAATGGAACAAAAGCCTGATCGCATCCCTTTTTCAATAAAGATGCTGGCCAATCCATCTTGTCCATCCCATTAAGCCATATAAGAGCGAAAGACAAATTCACTTGGCATTATGCTCATGATGGTCGCTACACCGTAAAGTCAGGCTATCAGATTGCACTAAAACTAAAGCTTTTGTCTCCTAGTGGCACATCAAGATCCAATATACTCAAGGAGGTTGATTGGGACCTATATGGAAGCTCAAAGTGCCGAACAAAATAAGAATTTTCATGTGGTGACTGGTTAGTGATAGCCTAGCCGTTGGTGAGAACCTCAGGAAGTGAATCCCAGACTTAAATGCAAACTACAAAACGTTCTCTACACATCTTGAATCAGGGATGCATCTTTTTCTCTCTTACTCCAAATCACATAAAGTTTGGTCAGAATTCCCCCTCCATATTAATTCTCATATTTTGCAGGTTCCCAATATCCAAGAATGGTGGAACGCAATGCAGACACTAAGTAAAAATCAAGGAGCGCAATCAAATTTCCTCGAGATAGTAACATTCACATGTTGACGAGTGTGGAAATCCCGCAATGATCTCTCCTTTAACGACAAATCATGGTCACATACTGACATCATAAGTAAAGCTTGCTCACAACAAAAGGACTTTGAAGACAGTATAGTACTAGAGGTTACCAACCCAAATAATACTCATAAAGGGGGTCAATCAACCAATAATCATAGAGTCCCTACCTGCTGAATCCCCCCTCCTCAATCCTTCCTAAAAATCAACACTGATGGTGCACTAATTGCTAAAGAAAAAATAGGCTCTGTTGGTGAGGTTACAAAGAATAGCGCTGGTATGTTCGTAGGCAGACTAGCAAATAAATACCAAGGCATCTCCTCTACTCAAGAAATAGAATTGCTAGCCATTATAGACGCACTTTCTTGTGTTGTACAACAAAATTGGTATTCCATTCTCATCGAAAGTGACGCAAAGGCAATCATTGACATTATCAATCGGGCCATCACTTCTAATGTTGCAGTCTATAATGTCATCTTAGAAGACATCCTAATACTTAAAAAATGTTTTCACCACTGCTATTTTCATTTTGTGCAACGATCATTGGGTAGCCCATGATGTGGCAAAACAAGTCCTAAATGATGATGTACTATGCTCCTCCAGTAGTTCGGTTATGAGTTGGCTTCGGACCTCGAGTCACATGTAAAAGTCAGCTTCTTCTCTTCTCTTTTTTTCAATGAAAGCTCTATATATCTATTGACAAAAAAGAAGTCCCAACTGTGAAAAAAATGACTAACGGAGATAAACTCTGTTAAGTATGTACACATGACGTTTTTTTGGCATTCCATGTCATATGCCACGCCATCATTTAAAAAAAAAATCAAAAAATTAGAAAATAAAATTCCAAAAAGACTTGAAAAAAATTCCAAGAAATATTTTTTGGAAAATTTAATGTGTCAAAAAAATTAAAAAATACAATTTCAAATTGCAAAAAATTGTACAAAATCTTAAAAAACCAAGAAAATAATTTAAAAGACCAGTAATGTTTATGTAATCAGATTCAAACATATACCTATTGAAGATCATGCTAAACTATTGAGATTATCTTCCTAGAAATTTTATTGTTTGTCCACAAAAATCTTATTTGGAAAACTGATTATTCTGGTATTTGCGGCACTGATGATGTTTCTCAATTAATGGCGATTATATTGATGATGATGGTAAATTAATGGTTATCCAAACATAGCTATTGCAAAACTGTATGTATAGAAAATAATTAGCTATTTAAATTAAGTGTTTTCTCAATTAGTGGTTTTTAAAATTTTTTAAGAATAATTAGAGTATTTTTTCTGTAAATAGAATAATAAGAATGTAAGTAGATAAGTGAGAGTGCTAATAGTCCACCCAAAATTTTCCTTATTTTTTGCAATAATGGTTGATTAGGGAAAAGTAATTTTTTTTTTGAAATAAGACAACGAATTTGATTAATTAACGTCTGCAAGTACAAAAGGCGTGATCGCCTTGGGGCATTCCCCTACCAAAATATTTCCTAAATAGGAAATTAAAGCCATTTGGATTAACTCATGTGCTGGAGCATTCAAGGTCCTTTTTGTGTGCGTAAAGGAACAACTGCGGAACGTAGACGCTAGCCATGCCACCTCCTCTAGCACCAAACCTGTATAGTTTAAAGGGAAATCTCCGTTGGACAGGGCCAAGATGTTCTGTAGGCAGTCCGACTAAATGATGATCCTTTCACATCCCCACTGCCTGGCCTGCATAATAGCGTCTCGTAGCGCCAGAGCCTTCGTTGTTGGTGCATCAGTCCTGTGAGGGAGGAAAATAGCCCCTGAGAAAATCAGTCCTCCCTTTTCGTCTCGAGCTATGAAACCTAGGCCAATCCCCGAACTCTCGACGGTTGCATCTGTGTTAACCTTTACCACCTCTGTCGGGGGAGGCTTTCACTTCGTATCGATGTGTTGGCATAGGGGGAGAAGACCTCTGCTGCGGACGCCAGGTGTTAAGGTCTAAGCTCGTCCAGGGCATGTTCACGCCCATGGCCGCTTAACCTTAACGAGAGCTTACGGGTAATCTTTGTATTCGGGTTGGGGGAGTGAGTAATCAGTCCCTTTGTGCCGTGGGCTCAGTTATTCATTGGAAGGGTGTTTGAGTCGGCCTTTGTGCGGGCGACCCCCTAGTCTGTGACCTTTTTGGCCCTTGTCCGTAATATAATACTTATTCAATGAAGTGATGTCTTTCATGATTGTATGCCCTATTGCCTATGTGTTTGCTAGATGTTATGCCTATGATAACCTATAATGGCCCTATTGTGCTTTTAACCTTATGTTCCTTGGTGATGCAGGTCTAAGGTGTGTGTGAAAGGCTGGTTCCATAGAGAGAGTGTGTGAACGCCGCACGAACTTAATCCCTTTGGCTTCCAAAGGATTAGTCTGTGACAGTTGGTAGCGGAGCGATTTTGATTTCTTTTAGATGGCAAAGACTTCGAAAGTCAGGTGCACTAAACTAGAGAATCACATGAATGCGATTGATGTGTGGATACAGAGTCAGAGGACTCTAGGTGTTGGCTCCTCGTAGCCACAAGTAACATTGGAACAGATACTTGAGAGGGATAGACGCATTGAGATGTTAGAATCCCGTCTGACCCAATACGATGAAATATTTAAAGGCGAGAACGCCGATAATGATTTCTCTGTTCAAGAGAATGTGGAAACGTTCCGTCTCTTTGAGGAACGAGTGCAACACGTAGAGGCACTAGAAGCACAGTTAACAAAGAGACTTTTAAGTCTCGAAGGTTGAACCCCAAAGAAAGAGGGTGACCACGAAAATCTTGATGAGCTGTTAGAGAGGGCAGATATTAGAGAACTGAATGAGGCACTTACGACCACTGGAATTAGGGTGGATGAATTGCAAGATATTCTAAAAGAAGCGTGGGATACGTTTCGTGAGACCAATAAGAAGGTGGGACTGTTGGACGCCTCCCTGATTGAGATACAGGGCAAACTCACCGAATTTGAGCAAAGGAATATTCATGGCCCTTCGGCAATGGGGATGGCTGAACTCAACAAGTGTAAAAGTTTTCAACCAAAACCTTATAATGGGGTGAGGAGTGCAAAAAAGATAGATAATTTCTTGTTTGACGTAGAAAACTATTTCAATGTGTGCTAGGTTTTGTCAAATGAGTTGAAACTGACGGTTGTAGTAATGCTACTATCCGATGATGCTAAAGTATGGTGGAGGACTCGCGCTAATAGCATTGTCACGTGGGAAGAGTTTAAAGCGGAGTTGAGGAAATCCTTTTGTCCAGAGGATGTGGAATATGTTGCTCGTGTGAGCTTGCGTGAACTTGTGCAAACGATTCCTGTGAGAGACTATGTGAATAAATACTGCACGCTTATGCTCGATATTAAGGAGATGTCGGAGGCCGATAGATTGTTCAATTTTACTCAGGGGTTGAAGCCTTACCCTAGGAATGAAGTCCACCGGCAGAATCCTAAGACCCTGAATGATGCAATCACAATAGCAGAGAGAGTAGGAGATAGATCGGATGTTGGGACAAAACAGAAATTTGGAGGGTCCAATGGATCAGATGCTAAGCCGAACAATTTTATTAGGAATAGTACTGGAACTAGTGAGAATTGGTTCCCATCTAGGAACTCGATAAACTTCCAAGGCTCTAACAAGTTCGGCAATAGAGTCCCGCGACCTATTGTGTGCTTTATCTGCGAAGGTCCTCACAAAGCGGCTGAATGCCCTACAAAAGTTACCTTAAGTGAGCTGCAGGTAGTTCGAGGATCTACGAACCCTGAACCAGAGAAGGTGTTGGCATTGACCCAGGGTGAATACCCTTCAGAGAAGAGTTTTTTATCGGCCTTGAAGAAACAATTGGCCACATAGGAGATGGCGAAGGGCTTAATGTATGTGACAGTCCAAATGGGATGTTATTCCATGGAGGCCCTCATTGACACAGGTGCCACTGATAGCTTCTTGTCGGACTCCTTTGCAAGAAAACTTGGAGTGACGGTTGTCCCGGATGGGGGAAAACTGAGGCTGTGAATTCAGCGGCAAGGGAAACGAAGGGGAGTGCGAAAAACATTGACATACAGATGAGCTCTTGGAAAGGTAAATCAGACTTTGTAGTGGCCGTTATCTACGATTTTGATGTGGTCCTAGGCTTAGACTTCCTTGTTTTGGCTAAAGTTGTTCCTGTCCCATCATCCCGTTGCTTTCTATTGATGGGTGAAGAACCTGTGGTAATCCCAGTGACGATAAGCCCTACGAGAGAGAAAATACTACTCTCGGCTATGCAGCTTAAACGTGGCCTAAAGAGAAAAGAGGCAGCCTTCTTAGCGATGACCTCCTGGAGTGACGATAGTGTTTTGGCGGAATACCCATCTATAGTTAGTAATCTGTTGGTCGAATACGCAGATGTGATGCCTGACCGGCTGCCCAAGAGCTTGCCTCCACGTAGAAATATTGATCATGAGATTGAATTAATCCCCAGCGCCAAAGCCTCTGCTAAGGCGGCCTACCGTATGGCCCCTCCTGAGTTGGCTGACTTACGGAAACAATTAGCTGAATTGTTGGATGTTGGGTTCATCAGACCAGTAAAGGCCCCATTTGGAGCTCCGGTGCTTTTCCAAAAGAAACACGATGGAAGTCTTCGTATGTGTGTCGATTATCGAGCGTTGAATAAGGTGACGGTCAAGAATCGGTATCCGCTTCCTTTGATAGCCGATCTGTTTGATCAACTAAGTGGGGTGAAGTTCTTCACGAAGTAAGACTTGAGATCGGGGTATTATCAAGTTAGAATAGCTGAAGGTGATGAAGCTAAGACGACTTGTGTTAGGAGATATGGTTCCTTTGAATTTTTAGTAATGCCCTTAGGGTTGACCAACGCCCCGACCACCTTCTGCACTCTAATGACTCAGGTTTTTCGAGACTACCTTGATAAGTTTGTGGTTGTGTACATTGACGACATTGTGATTTATTCAACCAGTTTGGAGGAGCATTTGGAACACCTGAGACTTGTGTTCGACAAACTCAAAGTGAACCAACTTTACGTAAAAAGGGAGAAATGTGCCTTTGCCCAAACCAAGATTAACTTCTTGGGCTATGTCATCGAACGGGGTAAGATTCACATGGATATGAGTAAAGTACAAGCGATTCAAGAATGGCAACCTCCGAGTGGGCTGACAGAACTGTGTTCATTCTTGGGTTTAGCTAACTATTATCGACGGTTTATCGAGGGATATGCTAGAAGGATTAGCCCTCTTACGAACTTGCTGAAAAAGGGAGTGATTTGGTTGTGGTCTATGGAGTGCGAAGAGGCATTCAGAAATATCAAACGAGCTATGATGGAAGATCCTATGTTGGCACTCCCAGACCCAACACAACCTTATGAAGTTCAAACTGACGCATCTGACTTTGCACTAGGTCGGGTGCTCCTCCAAAACCAACATCCCGTAGCTTTTGAGAGTAGGAAGCTGAATGATGCGGAAAGGATATACACAGTGCAAGAAAAGGAGCTTCTAGCCATTATTTATTACGTCACCAAATGGCGTCATTACCTATTGGGTTCTAAATTCATAGTGAAGACAGATAATATGAAGACTAGTCATTTTCTCACCCAACCGAAGCTGACTGCTAAGCAGGCTAGATGGCAGGAGATTTTAGCAGAGTTCGATGTGAACTTTGAACACAAAGTTGGAAAGTTCAACCAAGTTGCGGATGCCTTAAGCCGAAGAAGTGACTTGGCTTCAATGAGTATGATGGCTCAAGCTAGCGTAAGTAAAATCAGTACCCCGCTGAGAGGGGAAATTAGAGAGCAGATGAAGTCTGATTCAATTGCACAAGCGCTATTAACACTCGTAAAAGAAGGTAAAACTCGAAGGTTTTGGGTGGAGGACGACTTGCTAATGACTAAAGGACAGTTAGTCTATGTGCCAAAAGGAGGGGACTTAAGGAGGAAATTACTTTGCGAATGTCACGATACCTTATGGGCAGGACACTGCGGTTGGCGTAGAACCTTGGCGCTCATCAGGCAGGCATACTTTTGGCCAGCAATGAGAGATGACGTTCGTATATATACGAAGACTTGCTTGATTTGTCAACAGGATAAAGTAGATAGATAGAAGTCTGCAGGCCTACTTGACCCATTGCCAGCTCCCAACCGGCCGTGAGAGAGTGTATCTATGGACTTCATTACTTGCTTTCCAAAAGTGGGGAATTTTTGTGGAATTTTTGTGGTAGTAGATCGATTCTCGATGTATGCGACATTTGCTGCGGTGTCTAAAATTTGCATTGCGGAAGATATTGTGAAGTATTGGGGCATCCCGGAAAGCATTATTAGTGATAGAGACCCTCGATTCACTTGCACTTTTTGGAAGGAACTATTCAGCTTACTTGGCTCTAGGTTGAATATGTCTTCAGGATTCTATCCTCAGACCGATGGGCAAACTGAGAGAATGAATGCTATTCTAGAAGAGTATCTAAGGCATTTTGTTCATGCTAATCAGAAGAACTGGATTGAACTCCTTGATGTGGCACAATTTTGCTTTAATTCCTTGAAAAGTTCTACGACTAACAAGAGCCCTTTTGAACTAGTTACAGGCCAACAATAGTTGTTTTCGCACATGGTGAACGAGTATCGGGGGAAGAGTCCTAGTGCCTTTAACTTTGCTAAGGAATGGAAGCAGAACGCTGAAATAGCCAAAGCTCTGTTGGAGAGAGCTTCTTGTCGAATGAAACAATGGGCGGATAAAGGGAGGAGGGCCCTTGAATTTCAAGCTGGCGATAAAGTAATGGTGAGACTTATGCCAGAACAGATTCGAGCGGTCCAACAACAGGATCATCGCCTTTTACGACGATATGAGGGCCCTGTGATGATTGTTGAGAAAATAGGGAAAGTCTTATATCGTGTTGACCTGCCAGATTGGATGAAGTGCCACCCGGTGTTTCATGTTAGCCACTTAAAACCGTTTCACGCGGATGAGGAGGATGCAAGTAGAAATCAACTAGACAGAGCTGAAGTCCGTTTCAAGGTGCAGCCTCAACCAGTGAAGGTAGTCGAAGCTATCCTTGCCGAACGCACGACGAAAATCAGGAGGCAAATTCAAAATGTGAAGAGACAGATCCAACAACGACAATTCCTCGTCAAGTGGAAAGACTTGGGCGATGAAGAAATCAGCTAGGAAAGCGCAGAGGCCTTGGCAGATGCACAAGAATTGATTAAAGAATTCCTCGAAGATAGGTCGATGAGGGCATCAATGAACTGAGTGGGGGAGAGTGTTAAGGTCTAAGCTCGTTCAGGGCATGTTCATGCCTATGGCCGCTTAATCTTAACGAGAGCTTACGGGTAATCTTTGTATTCGGGTTGGGGGAGTGAGTAATCAGTCCCTTTGTGTCGTGGGCTCGGTTATTCATTGGAAGGGTGTTTGAGTCGGCCTTTGTGCGGGCGACCCCCTAGTCTGCGATCTTTTTGGCCCTTGTCCGTAATATAATGCTTATTCAATGAAGTGATGTCTTTCATGATTGTATGCCCTATTGCCTATGTGTTTGCTAGATGTTATGCCTATGATAACCTATAATGACCATATTGTGTTTCTAACCTTATGTTCCCTGGTGATGCAGGTCTAAGGTGTGTGTGAAAGGCTGGTTCCGTAGAGAGAGTACGTGAACGCTGCACGAACTTAATCCCTTTGGCTTCCAAAGGATTAGTCCGTGACACCAGGCCTCCTTAAAATATGTCAACAACTTCCCTCCCCTAATTACCACCTCCTGGAATGATTCGTCACATTGGGAGAAAATCCTGTTTGTTCCTTGAAGTCCATAGCGACTATAGGATCGAAATCAGTTCTTTGAGGTCCGATTCATCTAGAGATGCCCTGGTTGCTGCTAGCCAATGAACCCAATTATCTCCTTGAAGCCCCGGAACTGTAACCCAAAAGTCAAATTTTGTCCATACCCCACTCGCGAAAGGACAAGACAACAATAAATGTAAAGCCGACTCAACCTCCTCATTACAACAGGGGCACACTAGATCCACCATTAATCCTCTCTTCCCCAGTTTTACTCTGGTCGGGAGAGAGCCATTACTCTACCTCCACATGAAGTTTTTAAGCTTTGGAGGGATTGTTAACCCCCATAGATATTTCCACCAGCCTCTAGTCAAGCCCAGGTCCTCATGTGCAGTTGTCGATGTTAGACTGTGGTACCCACTACGGACTGAATACTTCCCATTTGTAGTTCCTCTCCACACAAAAGTATCATTTGCCTCAACCAGACTAAGCGGTAGGCCTAAAATTTCTGATACTTCTTGTGGTAGAAAGAGCTGCTCCACTAGGTCAGTCTTCCAACACCGCTGTCCTTGGTCAATTAGCTCAGCCACAGTTGCTCCTTGTCCAAACTTGTCACAGGCATTGAGATCATCCCTTTTGCAACTGATGGGAGCCACGAGACCTTCCAAATACATATCCGCTCCCCATTCCCCACCCGCCAGAAGCAGCCTTTCTGAAAGACCTCTCTACCTGCCAGAATGCTTCGCCAAATATAACTAGGGTGCGATCCCACCCCCGCCTCTAGAAAGTCTGAGTGGGGGTAATACCTAACTTTTCAGATTTAGGAGAGCAGAGAGTTTTTATGCAAATGCCAACCTTGCTTAGTAAGTAGCGCTAGGTTGAATTCCCGGACTTTCCTGAAATCCAAGCCTCCCACCTCCTTAGATCTATATAATTTGTCCCAGGACACCTAGTGCATCTTGCGTTCATCCGCGTTTCCCCCCACCAGAATCTTCTTGTAGCTTTCTCTAACTCTTCATAGATGGAGATTGGGATTTCAAAGCAACTCATCATATATGTGGGTATAGACTAGATGGCTGATTTGATCAATACTTCCCTCCCTACTTGGGATAATTTCTTCTCTTTCCACCCCACAGTCTCTTGCAAACCCTATCTCGAATTGTTGTGAACATTCCCTTCTTTACCCGCCCAAAAGAGATTGGAAGCCCTAAATACTTCTCATGAGAGTCTGTCCCCACCATTCCTAATCTCTCGGCTATCCGCGTTCTAGCATCTTGACCTACATTCTTGCTGAAGCATACCTCCGATTTGTCTAGGTTGACCTTCTAACTGGACGACTCCTCATATTCCTTCAGAATTGAACAAATGACCCCTGCCTCATCCTCATTTGCCCTCACAAAAATGAGAATATCGTCCGTGATCGGTTGTCGAACCCGTCAAAAATAATAATATAAATGTGCAGTCAATGTGCACAATAAACTGTGTATAATGGTAGCAGGGTTGAACACAAGGATTAAGGGATCAACACTCAATTCAATCTGACAGACTAAGTAATCCTAGTGATAAGTAACAAGGGGTTTTTTGGATGGTTGTTTGATTAATTAATTATTAACTACGGAAGTATTAACAACTAGTAACAAAGAATAATAGAAGTAATAAGAAATCAGTAGAGACAAGAGTTCCCAATAAGAGTCCGAATCCGGTTGCAATTATGGTCAGCCGGTCATTGGTGCAAGCATTGTCTACCCCGAGCTGATAGACGCACTATAGGGACCAGGTACGCTTAGGTCCCCTACTTACTTTCGTAATAGAAGCTATCCCAAAGTACGCTTATGGGTTAACCTTGACAGTCCACCGTCCTCCAAGGTACGCTTATGGAGGCAACACTCGGATGCCTATGAAGAAGAGGTAAGATGCGTCTAGGGCGAGACACTCAGTACGCTCGAGGCTCTGCTCTAACGACTTGTTCAATCCAACTGGGGGATACCAGGTTTCCAGTCAGGACCAGTATGGTTATCTACTTTACCCTGCAGCTTCGCGTTAGGTATAACTACAAGGATGATTGTAATACTCTAGTTCAATTACTAGGTGATCAATCTAATAATTAACCTAGGTAAATTGACAATTAATCATCAAACAAGAAAGATACCAACACAGAATTTATGAAGTACGATTTGACCTCACGGCTTCCCGTGCAACCTTCAATCGACTTTTACCAAGAACAAGAAAACTTAGCCGCACATATTAATAATAAAAACAAATAAATAAATGAATTGCATAATTAAATAAGAGAGACGAAGAAGAAACAAATCCCGATTATTACCGGCCGGAGCAACTGCTCCGTTTTATTGAAGAGAAAAACAAAGATGCCGAAGGCAGTGGTGGCGCCAAAAGGTTCAGCGGGAGAGAGGAAGAAGAGAGAAAAAAGCCCCTAAAAACGTAATTACTAAAAGTATTTATAGAATTATTACAAATTAAATTCCTATTCCGATTTGAATTCAACTCCCCATAGGACTTCTACTGCGATTGGGACTTCTGGAGCATTAATTTTAGCGGATCCGATATTGCGCTTATTTCCTTTTCTCGCTAGGACACTACTGCCTTCCGCGAACGTCCAGCTGCTCTATTACTTCCAGAAAATGATAGAAAACGTCCTTTTCGTATTTTCCTCTTAATTAGCCCAGATCTGTAAAAAGTGAGTAATCATAGCAACATAAGTAGCATTATGATCTAAAAAGGCATACAAAAGAGGGAGGAATTGTGGACATAAAACACTCTATAAAACATCCCCACACTACCCCGATGTTCGCCCTCGAGCATTAAAATCAGAAAGCATCACCTCATTAAGAACACACAACCTTAATCCACAATACATAGAGTTACTTACGCCACCACTTACGCCTCGACCGAGCAGTACGCCACCCTCCTTCCTTGATGAACTCTGCACTACTCTTAAGGAATAACGAAACTAGAAGAGTAGCTTTCCTACATCAGCCTACTGCAAGCAATCCTCACAAGGTATAGTGTTTATCACTCACGCTCAGAAATAGGGTTAGGTGTTTAACACTCATCAATGCAAATGATCATGCACAAAACTAAATTTGCAATAGCGACCCGAGTACGGAGAACACACGCATGGGCAATCATATGATCATAGAGACTTTGCAAGGGTAGAACAAAATATGATGTTGAAGAAGGAGGGGGGTTCAAAGTAGAGAGAAGGAAGGATAGAAGTTTCTTAGCTGGAAAAGAAAGCAAGTTGGTGAGAAAACCCCCTAGTGGCAATGACGCGGGCAAGATAGAGAACGCTGAAGGAGAGTGGGGGTATCTTCTGTTGGAAAGTACCATCGGTCTTCTGATCTTTGTACTGCTCTACTCCAGTTCTGAATTGTACTCCTGTTTTGCTCAATTGCTTTATTGTTCTTCTTCTTTTTTTTCATTTTTGTTTTTCACATTTTTTTTTTGAATTTGATTTTGATTTTGAGCAGAAAGGGAGCGTACATGAAATTCTGGATTGTTGAACTTGGAGCAGCAAAATTTTCCTTGGGCGTCCGATCTTTAGTATGTACATGATGCAAACGGCTCGGCCTAGCTGTTGATCTCCATATTGCTTACTGGAGTGCTTTGATTTGCTTTTGAATATCTAGGCCGAGTCGCTAGGAATCCCCACACTAGAGCTTTTGTCTCTCTGATGCGCTTTGTGGTAGTTGCCATTTAACTACTTCCAGCATCTTGATGTAGCAGTTGAACATTCATAACTCAAATCTCTGCAACTTTTTTGTTTTCAGCTTCTTAGTCTGCTCTCTGTGTCTCGATCTAGCAGCTCAATACCCCCACATCAAAGATTGTTGTTTTTCTTTATCCTGCCTTACCACTGCCGGAGGCAACTCTCACCTGCTAAGAAAAGAAAGGAATGGCTCAAGCAGTTAGAAGGGTAGTGAAAGAAGGGTATGAGCAGTATGGGTAAGGAGATAAAAAGTGAGAAAAAAAGATAACAAAGAAAAGTGCAAAAGTCCCTAATCATATCATCGCATTCCGATGTCTGATCATGTCTATACCCAAGGGGTCTCATACAAATTCGGCCAGCACACAAATCATGCATCCACTCAGAAATAAAGTACGGCATGAAAGCTCAAACACTTACGGGAGAAAAATTCATTGATTACAAGCAGCTAGGGCAAGACGTAGTCATAAGAGCTAACAGGCAGTATGGTGTGCAAGTGGTTTTGGTGCAGTGGGTGAAGATTCTGTGTGAAGTGGGCCTACTCTGTGCATTCCATCAAATGTGAGTTTAAAAATAGGGGTAGTGTAAACAGTTGAAAAATCTTTTAAGGGAAATTCAAATCGGGGAAAAACATGCATATGTAGGGCAAACAGTCATGCGATACGATACTAATCAAGCAGTCATGCAAAAAATGCTAAAAATGCACACAAAATATATCATAAAAGTATGAAACCCATCCCCACACTAAAGCAAAACACCGTCCTCGGTGTGGAGAAAGGAATCAAACAAACGGAGTTCATAGAAAATAGAGAAAGGGGGAAAGGAAATTGTTCACCGAGAAATTAAAGTACAAAAATGAGCCCGAAGGCAAAGAGTTAGAAGAGTTTGGGGGAGAAGGTCATGGACTAGCTGGAGGACGCAGCCTCGAAGCCAGCTCATCAGGGAGGTTCTGGAGAAGGGAGATGACCGTCCGGAGTAGGGCATTCGTCTCGGCGATGGCAGCAGCAGTAGGTGAGGCATCGACAGTGTCAGGAACGGCTTGCCCTGGACGCTCATCGCGAGGGGGAGACTGAATAGGGGACGGAGGAAGTGAATCTGCAGACAGGTTAGGCCACTCGAAGACTCCCCCATTCTGGGCGCTCCAAACTCTCTTCGCGCTGCCAGTGTATCCTTTGCTGAAACACAAAACACGACCTTTCAAGCGCAAATGACCCATACCGTCTAGGGTACGGGCATCAAGCAATTTAAAACCAACAGGCACATACATGTCACAATTGGATACATCAAGACCACGTTTTTCAACAGCCAAACGAGTAATAAGGGAACCAAGAATAGGATTACGGTTGCAAGTGATAATGGCGTTTAATTGATGTGCAATCCAGTATCCTGGGTTGGCCTTATGGCCATTATGCATACACCACAAAAAGAATAATTCCTGGACAGAAAGGGTTCCCGAGGATTGCATCTTGCCCGCGAAGGTGAGGGCAAGGAAACGGTGAAGGACACGAAGGGTTGGGTCACGCAGTTCATGGCCTTTAGACTTCCGTGAAGTGTACTTGGCATTAGGATTGCCAGTAAGCTGCTTAAAGGCACTAGTGACATCAAATTCAGGGGGGTATGCAGCGAATGCACCAAGGTACCAAGGGGCACCCAAATCAGATTGCTTGACAAAGCCAAGCATGACATTAAATTTATCAACAGAAAGGTGCTCCCAAACATCCATTAAACAAAAATTAACTACCCTATTTGCCCCTAAATGCAAGCTACCCTTTCTCTTTTGTTTAAGCGTGGCAGTATCAAACCAAAAAGAAGCAAAGAATTCATGGCTTAATTCAAGGAAAGTGGGGTGCACAAGATCAAACAAGGGGCACCAGCCAATATTATCAATCAACACATTCATCCTAATAGCTATGCCCATTTTCGCACAGAATTCAGAATCAATTTTAGCACAAGGAGAAACGAGCATACCATGCAAGGCTAGCAACCTATCATTGCTGGGCTTATTAGGGAAATCCAGCCATCCATGCAAATGAGCAAGGTCAGGTGTTACCTGGGCAAGGGGCGCGGCTGCGCCTGCTCTGGCGTGGGCTGAACGGGCGGCAGGAGTGGGCATCTGCACCTTGGCCGAGCTGTTGTGACGCGAGCTGATTTTCTGGGCTGAGAAGAAGCAGCTGGCGTGGCAGGGGCCTTTCGCTTTGGGCGAACGGGCGATGGTTCCTCAATGTCCATGGAGGTGTCCTCGGTCGTCTCAGTGGCCGAAGGGATAAAGGCCTCATCTTCGGAGTCGTCGTCGGACTCGGGAGGGAACTGGAGTTGGACTTTCTTCTGCTTGCCCTCGGTGTAGCACACTGGCTCGATCAAGCGGCCACGGGAGGTCATTCTACGGCCCATAGGCAAGCCGCTGGGACCTGGAACAGATCTAGTGATCTGGACATCGAACGTTGGAGTGGTAGTTTTGCTCTGGCCGGCCGTCATCTCGGGTTGGTCCTTAGGAGCATCATCGACAGCCTCCTCCGATTCTTCTTCAGAGCCTACGTCCTCACCAAAATCTTTGCCAGATTCCTCTCCCTCCTCCCCGAATTCCTCCTCACCTGAGGAATCGCCAGACTCAGCTGTGACAGTGGAAGCATCAACGGCAGTAGTGCCGGAGGCACTCGGCGGCGCTGTCGTCGAGGGAGCGGGTTGGTCGGTGGTGGCAGTTTCGATGGAGTCCGCTGATTCCTCAGAACCAGTCTCATACTCGCCGGACGAAGACTCGTCATCGGCTAAAGGGGCTTTTGGGGGAGTGAAGGTGGTTTTAGGAGTAGGTTGTTTTGGAGGCGAGGGTTTGGGAGGTGAGGTGATGAGTGGTCTGGCCATTGGTGGTTTGACGACTGTTGGGGTTGGTGGTGTCTGTTTGGTAGGAGACGGTCGGCACGATAGAGGTGGTGGTCGTCGGAGTAACTGGGGTAGTAGCAGCGGCGGTGACGGTCGGCTGCGGTTGCTTTGGCGAAGAGAGAAGGGTGGAACGTATTTTGGGTGTTTTGGGTTTTGTGGAGGCCGATGGTGGAGTACCAGTGGTGGCAAGGATGGTGGTGGAAGGAGTGGCAGTGGCGACGGTGGACGGAGTGTCCTGCGGTTGCCGGCTAGGGGTAGCGCTGAGGCGGGCGACGGATTTCTTTGAGCGAGCCATGGGAGAAGATGGAGAGTTTGTGTAGGAGTAGGGAAGTCGAGAGCAAGGAAGGAGATGGAAGAAAAGTGGGAAAGTGAAGAGAAAAAGGGAAGAAAGGGGTCTCCCTTTATGGCTGCCAGCTGCTAGCCGTTGCTCACGTGCGGATGTAGCGGCTGGTGATTGGGGTCCATCAAATCTCAACTGCAAGACTCCAACTGTCACGCTCCTGTCATCATTAAAAGTTTAAAATTCAAAAGGGAATTACCTAAGATAAAAAGGGAAAGTAAATAAATAAAAGGAGAAAATTAAAGTAAATAAATAGAGATAAAATGGGAAGGGAATCGGGATGGAGAAAATCACGGGATGGAAATCAAAAGAGGGGAATAAAAAAATAAAAGGAGAGAAAAAATAAGAATGAAATAAAATAAAATAGGAAAAAATAAGAAACGTGGGCTGCCTCCCATAGAGCGCCGTGGTTAATGTCTCGGCCTAGACGCTAGCGACTGGAATCAAAATTGGTCAGGTGGTTCAGCAACATTCATCTCCTCAGCGACGAATGGCTTGAACCCCTCATAGAATGCCTTGAGACAGTGTCCGTTGACCTTGAATGTGACTCCAGTATCCAAACTTCGAATTTCAACAGCGCCGTGGTCATGAACGACTGTGACAACATAAGGGCCTGTCCACTTGGACTTCAATTTCCCTAAAAACAATCTCAAACAGGAGTTATAAAGCAAGACCTTCTGTCCGACATCAAAAGATTTATGAGATAGAAGTTTGTCATGGTAAGCCTTCGTCTTGCCCTTGTAGATGAGAGCATTCTCGTAGGCATCATCACTAAGCTCTTCTAACTCCTGGATTTACAATCTGCGATGTTGTCCAGCCTCATTAAGATTGAAATTGGCTCTCCGGATAGCCCAGAAGGCTTTATGCTTGATCTCAACGGGTAAGTGGCAAGGTTTGCCGAAGACAAGCCGATAGGGGGTCATGCCAATAGGAGTCTTGAATGCTGTTCGATAAGCCCAAAGAGCGTCGTCAAGCTTCAAACTCCAGTCCTTGCGGGATTGGTTGACCGTCTTTTCTAAAATTGACTTGATCTCATGGTTTGATACCTCTGCCTAACCGTTGGTCTGCGGGTGGTAAGCTGTGGAGACACGATGCGTGACTCCATACTGCTTGAGTAAGCTGTTGATGACCCTATTGCAGAAGTGGGTTCCTCCATCACTAATGAGGGCTCGTGGGGCTCCAAACCTGCTAAAAATACGAGAGCGGAGGAAAGCTGCAACCACTTTGGAATCATCAGTCTTGGTCGCCTTAGCCTCAACCCATTTAGAAACGTAATCTACCTCTAAGAGGATATATACGTTTCCATATGAATTGGGAAAGGGACCCATAAAATCAATGCCCCAAATGTCAAAAATTTCGCAAGCGAGTATACCTGTGAGCTGCATCTGGTTTCGGGCACCAATGTTACCTGTACTTTGACAGTGCAGGCAAGCCGCACAGAACATGTAACTGTCTTTGAAAAGTGAGGGCCAGTAGAGTCCTGCTTCCAGAACCTTCATGGCTGTCTTCTTCGCCGCAAAGTGGCCGCCTTCTGTGGAAGAGTGACAGAACCTGAGGATGGAAGGGATCTCATCGGTGGTGACACATCTTCGAATGATTTGGTCCGAACAGAACTTCCAAAGGTAGGGACTGTCCCATATGTAGGACCTGGATTGCCTCCTGATACGCTTCTGTTCCGAGGGGGAGGAATCTACCGGAAAATGAGCTGTGGCAATGAAATTAGCAATATCAGTAAACCAGGGGTACTCAATGGCTTGGGCAAAACAAAGTTGTTCATCAGGGAAAGTGTCCCGAATAGAAATAAGTGAGTCGCCTTTCTGGGCAGACAGGCGACTCAGATGATCAGCTACGGAGTTTTCGGTGTCTTTCTTGTCCTTGATCTCAAGGTTGAACTCTTGAAGTAGAAGTATCCACCGGATAAGTCGAGGTTTGGCATCCAGCTTGGTCAAGAGGCAGCGGAGCGCGGTGTGGTCTGAAAAGACAGTCACTTTCGTTCCCAAAAGGTACTGTCGGAATTTATCCAAGGCAAAGACCACGGCGAGGAGCTTTTTTTCTGTAGTTGTGTAATTTCGTTGGGTAGCATCCATGAGTTTTGAGGCATAGTAGATGACATAAACCTCTCGGTCTTTCTTCTGTCCCAACACAGCTCCCAAGGCATTATTGCTCGCGTCGCACATAATTTCGAACAAGAGAGTCCAGTCTGGTGCACGAATAATGGGGGCTGAGATCAGCTTCGGCTTGAGGAGGCCAAACGCGGCTTTACAGTTCTCGTCGAAGATGAACTCAACGTCTCGGCCAAGAAGCTGGCACATCGGTTGCGTGATCTTAGAGAAGTCCTTGATGAATCTCTTGTAGAAACCTGCATGACCAAGAAACGAACGTACCTCACGTACACAAGTAGGATACGGTAAAGACTCAATTACCTCGATTTTCGCTTTGTCTACCTCGATTCCCTTGCGAGAAATGATGTGTCCTAAGATCAGTCCCTGATCTACCATAAAGTGACACTTCTCATAATTAAGAACGAGGTTAGTTTCAACACATCTCTGTAGAACTTTTCGTAGAGTGAGTAAGCATTCAGGAAAAGAATTACCGTAGACTGTGAAATCGTCCATAAATACCTCAATTCCATGTTCAACGAGCTCGGAGAAGATACTGACCATACAACGCTGGAATGTGGCAGGTGCGTTGCAAAGACCAAAGGGCATCCTTTTGTAAGCGAATGTACCGAAGGGGCAGGTGAAGGTGGTCTTGTCTTGATCGTCTAGGGTAACTAGTATCTGATGAAATCCTGAGTAGCCATCGAGGCAGCAATAGTGTGTCTTTCCAGCCAAGCGCTCTAGCATCTGGTCAATGAACGACAGGGGGAAGTGGTGCTTCCTCGTGGCAGCGTTTAACCGATGGTAATCGATGCAAACGCGCCATCCGTTCTGAATACGTGTGGAAATCTGTTCACCATTTTGTCCCGTGGTGATAGTGATACCGGTCTTCTTCGGGACAACTTGAACTGGGCTGACCCAAGTACTATCCGAGATGGGGTAGATCACACCAGCATCGAGGAGCTTCAATATTTCCTTCTTAACGACCTCCATCATTGGTGGGTTAAGACGGTGATACGATCCTTGCTAGGCTTGGATCGATGCTCCTGTTGCGATCGTTGTTCAAGGATGGACTTTGTGCGGAAATACTTAAACTGAACCCAAACGTGCGCTGACCCTGCTAAGTCGTGATGCCTAGCCAACCCAGCTACGCGAATGAGGATCTTGATCGAACTCCTAACCCTCTAACCAGTAAATTGGTTAGCAACCTAGGCAATCGAACAATGGGGGTGAACTTTCGATTTACTTGATATGCTCTTCGAGCGTTCGGACTCAAAGGATTCAAGGTTCTTGTGAGACTTAAATTTAACTCAAGTGTTTTGGCAAAAAAAGTCTGATTTTATTAAGCCAAGCGGCTGCCTTAAATAGGTGCAAGAAATACAAATCCTACGAGAACTAGAACTTCTATCTATACAAGAATTCTACTTGAATAAAAGCTGAAATAATTAATTAATTATAATACTAGTACTAAGAGTATTAGTAGACCCAAGCAATCATACGCACGGTAGAATTGCGCAATGCGCGTCCTTCCTCAAGTCGAAGTCCTTGGTGCGCTAGGACTTGCGCATGCGTTGACCCGCTCGGCCATTCTTCCAAACGCGTCGGGCGTTTGACTTGAAACTCCCGTAGCCTCTTCTAGACCCTTGAAGCTATCTTCTAACTCGGCTGGAGCTTGGTAAATATTTCCCAAGTCTGACTTGGCTCGGGCGTCCGTTTCGTGGGTGCTAGTGTACGCGCTGGGTGCGACCAGCAGCGTCACTGAGCGCGGTGTGTGCTCGCGTAGTACGGACTCCTCCAGCGTAGCCTCGCGCTGAATCTCATTATGTAGGAACAAGGAAAGCTGGCTGGACAGGCGCTTGCTGTGTTGGCGCGTCATCGGGCCAACGGGCGGCAAGGGCACGTGCGAAGGTGCGGCGTGCGTGCGATGCGTACTAGGGTTCGCATCAGTCCCTCCCTCTTCAAGAGGATTCGTCCTCGAATCCGAGTCTTCCTCATCATCTTCCACCCAATCACACAAACTTAAATCGGAGATGTTGAAGGTAGTACTTGCGGATCCATAGTCGCTAGGAAGGTCGAGGACATAGGCATTATTATTGATTTTCTCCACGATCAAAAATGGGCCATCTCCTCTTGCGGAAATTTTGTGACGCCTCAAGGCCGGAAATCTTTCCTTCCTTAAATGTAGCCAAACCCAGTCGCCTACTTTGAAAGATGCAGTCGCTCTTCCTTGATTTTTCTTGCGGACCAAGCGTTCATTCATCTTCTCTATATTTTTCTTGATCTGCTCATGAATCTTTTTCACCGCTGCTGCCTTTGCGTCTCCATCTAAACTCACGGCATCTTGCAAAGGTAAAGGTGCTAAGTCCAGCGGCGTCAAAGGATTGAAGCCGTAGACTATCTCAAAAGGTGAAAACCCCGTGCTAGAATGCGTGGCTCGATTGTAGGCAAACTCCATAAAGGGTAGCTGATCATCCCACTTGGTCACATGTTTGCCTACCAATGCTCTCAATAAGGACCCGACTGTGCGGTTTACTACTTCTGTTTGTCCGTCAGTTTGAGGATGGCAAGAAGTCGAAAAGAGTAGCTTAGTCCCCAAACGTCGCCATAACACTCGCCAAAAATGGCCAAGAAATTTCCTATCTCGGTCACTTATAATGCTTGCGGGCATCCAATGTAAGCGAACGATTTCCTTGAAAAATAAGTTGGCGATGTAGCTTGCGCCATTGCTAGTGGTGCACGGAATGAAGTGTGCCATCTTCGAAAATCTGTCCACGACAACGAAGATGCAGTCTTTCCCTTTCCATGATTTCGGCAACCCAACCATAAAGTCCATCGAGATGTCTGTCCAAGGGTGCGAAGGAATGGGTAGAGGCATGTACTCACCGTGGCTTACAACTTTTGACTTGGCCTTGCGACATGTAATACACCGAGCCACAATGCGTATCACGTCCCTTTTCATATGTGGCCAGTAAAAATGCCCCTTTAATATCTCAAGGGTCTTCGTAACTCCGAAGTGTCCCATAAGTCCACCACTGTGCGACTCTAAGACAAGTAATTCTCGCATCGAACAATGCGGAACGCACAACCTCTTGTGCTTAAATAGATACCCTTCATGCTGAAAATACTTAGACCCATGTGTCGTCATGCATGTCGAGTAGATCTCTCCAAAATCAGAATCAAGAGGGTAGAGAGAAATTATGTGTGCAAACCCTAAAAGTTTCACACTAAGAGAAGAGATGAGGGCATACCGTCTAGACAACGCGTCGGCTATGATATTCTCCTTTCCTTGCTTATATTGGATGTGGTACGGGAATGCTTCTATGAATTCCATCCAGGTTGCGTGTCTTTTGTTCAATTTCCCTTGTCCCTTTAGATATTTCAAGCTAAGGTGATCGGTGTGCACTAGGAACTCTCGCGGCATAAGATAATGTTGCCAAACCTCTAAGGCGCGCACGAGCGCATATAGTTCCTTGTCATAAGTGGGATACCGAAGCTGTGCATCTTTTAATTTTTCACTAAAGAACGCAATCGGCCTCTTCTCTTGCATCAGAACTGCTCCAATGCCGATGCCACTTGCATCGCATTCCACTTCGAAAGCCTTTTCGAAATTAGGCAATGCTAAAACAGGCGCGGTGCATAGTCTCTCCTTAAGCGTTTGAAACGCTTGTTCCTGCGGCTGCTTCCATGTGAAGGGCACTCCCTTCTTGGTCAATTCGTTCAAAGGTGCTGCTACAGTGCTGAAATCCTTGACAAAGCGCCTATAAAAGCTCGCTAAGCCATGGAACGAACGTATGTCACTTACGTTCTTTGGCGTAGGCCACTCCTTGACGGCTTTGATCATTTCTTCATCGACCTTGACGCCTTCCACACTCACAATGAACCCTAGAAAACTGACTTGCTTAAGTGCGAATGAGCACTTACTCGCCTTAGCATATAACTGTTGCTCACGTAGGGCTAAGAACACTTGGCGTAGGTGTGCGCCATGTTCTTCAAGTGACCTGCTATAAACGAGGATGTCATCAAAGTATACCACTACGAACTTGCCAATGAACCGCCGTAGCACATGGTTCATAAGTCTCATGAATGTGCTTGGTGCGTTTGTCAAACCGAAAGGCATGACCATCCACTCGTAAAGACCGTGCTTGGTCTTAAACGCTGTCTTCCATTCGTCCCCTTCCTTCATTCAGATTTAATGGTAGCCAATCATAAGATCTATCTTCGAGAAGATTTGGCTGCCACTCAATTCGTCTAACATGTCATCTAGCCTCGGAATGGGGTGTCGATACTTGATTGTGATCTTGTTCACGGCCCTACAGTCCACACACATTCGCCATGTACCATCCTTTTTAGGCACAAGGATAACGGGTACGGCGCAAGGGGAAAGACTTTCCCGCACATACCCACGGCTCAATAAGTCATCCACTTGCCGCTGTAATTCTTTGGTCTCTTCGGGATTACTTCTATAAGCTGGCCGATTCGGAATTGTAGAGCCTGGAACAAAATCTATTTGGTGCTCGATCCCTCGGATTGGAGGCAAACCCGCGGGCATCTCATCGGGTAATACATTCGCAAATTCTTCCAATAATTCAGAAATAATAGGTGGGGTAGAATTTGTAGATGAAGAAGAAGTGAGACAGTAGGGCTTGAAGCGAAGTAGAATCAAAGGCTTACTTGATTCGCAATTAGAATTGTGCATGGTAAGTGCTCGCCGAAGATCCTTCCCTTTGGCATAGAGACTTATCTTCTTTCCAATCTTCACTTCGCTTGGGCTACTCTTGTCTTCTTCTTCGCTCTCCTTGAGCTTCTTAGCAATTTCCCACTCGGCATGGGCTTTCTCGAGCCATTGTTCATCTTCGAATACTTGTGCTGGAGTCAAAGGCGTAAGTGAGTACTTCTTGCCGTCTTTGACTAGCTTGTACTTGTTGGTTCGGCCATCATGTACGGCTGATTTATCAAACTGCCACGGTCGTCCCAACAGAATATGACTCGCATGCATAGGCACTACGTCGCAAAGGATCTCATCCTTGTACCTCCCAATTGCGAATGAGACGAGTGCTTGCAGGCTCACTTTAATGGCACTGCCATTATTCATCCACTGTAGCGAATATGGCCTCGGATGGCGTATGGTAGTCAGTCCCAACTTCTGAACTAACATTGTGCTCACACAATTAGTGCAACTTCCGTTGTCTATGATCATAGAGCATCCTGTTTTGTTGACAACGCAACGGGTGTGAAACAAGTTTTCCCTCTGCTCGTCTCCATGCGCCTCCTCTTTGACTTGCGCGCTAAGACTGCGCCTCGTTACTAAGGACAACGAGTTGATCACAACTTCGTCCGAGTCACTGTCCTCGTTAGTGCCTTCATCGTTCCTCTCAATCTCTTGCTCATCATTGGATGCTAGCTCACCATCCTCGCGTATTAAGAGAAAACGTTTGTTAGGGCAATCAGCTTGCCTGTGTCCCCGTCCCGAACACTTGAAACATACTATATCTTTAGTAGAAGGCCTGTTCGGCGCCGTGTTGGCACTGCTGTTGAGTGGCTTAGGAGGATTGGTGCCGCTGCTGGGACCCTTGTAATCATACGGCAAGACTTTAGGCGGTGCACGGACCCCTTTGTCTTCCCTGTTCCATTGCGACTTCTTCCAACCTTGTGCCTTAGTCGCAACTGAACCCGAATTAGAGTAGGAGACTCTAGCCTTGGTCTGCCTCTCTATCTTGATGGCCATGTGCAGCATCTCTTCTAAGGACCCATAGTACACCAGCTCCAACTTGTTGGCAATATCACGGTTTAGGTCATTAAAGAAGCGCGCCATTGTAGCCTCTTCTTCTTCTTCGATTTGTGATCTTGCTAGCGCAATCTCTAGCTCATTGAAGTACTCGCTTACTGACCGAGTCCCTTGGGACATAGCTTGCAATCGCTGATAAAGGTCCCGCTGAAAATACGTTGGGATGAAGCGCCTCCTCATCTCTCGCTTCATCTCGTCCCATGTCCGAACGGGTGGAGCATTCGCTCGACGCTTGAGCTTGTGAAGCTGTTCCCACCAATGTATGGCATAGCCATTGAATTCAACGGCTGCTAAGCGGATCTTCTTTTCTTCAGAATAATTATAGACTAAAAAGATCGATTCAATCTTCTGCTCCCACATTAAGTATGCATTAGGGTCGTCCTTGCCATCAAATGGTGGAATTTTGAGCTTGATGCTATTCAGATTGGCATCAACTCGATCTTCTCCTCTAGGCCGCCGCTCATTAGCTCGGTCGCGCCTAAACAACTCAGGTTCCTCCTCCTCATACGCCTCATTCCAGTGCATACGGGGCGTTGGGTGCCACTGCTCGTCGTAGTCGGGCTCGCGCTCCATGCGCCTATGCGCTCGACGTGCTAGGCGCTCCGCATTGATGCGTTGGGCTTGCGTGGGCATGCGCCGCTGCTGCTCATTATTCCCAAGCAACACAAAACGCCGGTCTTCATTCCCCTCACCAGCAAAACCTTCGGGTAAGTCAGCAAACGGACCTGGCTTGTCTTCCTTTGGTGCCATGTCATAGAGGTGAGCTGCGCGTTGTGGGTTTAGGACTTGGGTCATGTGGGGCGTAGCTGTTGCCTTTTTCTTTTCATCTGATGGTTGTTCCGATTTAGGGATGTTGCATGCTTCCATCTTATCCATTCGGGCTACGAGTTGGAGAAGTAGCTCTCGGGTAGATAGGTCGCCCTCTTCGGTCTTGCCTTCGGTTCCCTTGATACTTTTGTTTCCTGAATCTTGAGACATTCTTTCTTTCCTTTTCCTTTTTTTTTTTTTTTTTTTTTGACTCTATATAAACGAAAATACAACTAGATGGATGAAGGGTGATTTAGCTCTGGACTAGAGTAAATCGACTCAAGAATGTATCGAAATAAAGAAGCAATTAAATTACCAAGCTTGAACAGCCTTCGCTCCGCTACCAACTGATACGATCCTTGCTAGGCTTGGATCGATGCTCCTGTTGCGATCGTTGTTCAAGGATGGACTTTGTGCGGAAATACTTAAACTGAACCCAAACGTGCGCTGACCCTGCTAAGTCGTGATGCCTAGCCAACCCAGCTACGCGAATGAGGATCTTGATCGAACTCTTAACCCTCTAACCAGCAAATTGGTTAGCAACCTAGGCAATCGAACAATGGGGGTGAACTTTCGATTTACTTGATATGCTCTTCGAGCGTTCGGACTCAAAGGATTCAAGGTTCTTGTGAGACTTACATTTAACTCAAGTGTTTTGGTAAAAAAAGTCTGATTTTATTAAGCCAAGCGGCTGCCTTAAATAGGTGCAAGAAATACAAATCCTACGAGAACTAGAACTTCTATCTATACAAGAATTCGACTTGAATAAAAGCTGAAATAATTAATTAATTATAATACTAGTACTAAGAGTATTAGTAGACCCAAGCAATCCTACGCACGGTAGAATTGCGCAATGCGCGTCCTTCCTCAAGTCGAAGTCCTTGGTGCGCTAGGACTTGCGCATGCGTTGACCCGCTCGGCCATTCTTCCAAACGCGTCGGGCGTTTGACTTGAAACTCTCGTAGCCTCTTCTAGACCCTTGAAGCTATCTTCTAACTCGGCTGGAGCTTGGTAAATATTTCCCAAGTCTGACTTGGCTCGGGCGTCCGTTTCGTGGGTGTTAGCGTGCGCGCTGGGTGCGACCAGTAGCGTCACTGAGCGTGGCGTGTGCTCGCATAGTATGGACTCCTCCAGCGTAGCCTCGCGCTGAATCTCATTATGTAGGAATAAGGAAAGCTGGCTGGACAGGCGCTTGCTGTGTTGGCGCGTCATCGGGCCAACGGGCGGCAAGGGCACGCGCGAAGGTGCGACGTGCGTGCGATGCGTACTAGGGTTCGCATCAGACGGCGTTGTGGTTGGCGGACTGACTTGCTAGCATCGTCTAGGTGTATCCGATGTGTGCATAGAGCTGGGGATAAGCCTTCGATATCTGAAATCGTCCATCCGATGGCTCTCTTGAATTCCTTCAGTAGGGCAACTAGAGATGTTTCTTCTTCTGCATCAAGTTTGCTGGAGATGATCACGGGTAAGGATTCGTTTGCACCAAGGTAGGCATACTTCAAGTGCTCAGGCAAGACCTTGAATTCCAGATTCGGGGCCTGCACAATGAAAGGAGGGAGCTTAGTGTATTTCAGAGGGCAGAGGAGTTACTACCATCCTAAAGGGAGAATGAGGAGTGGTTTCCAAGACAGAAACGATCTCTCGCAGAGCTGGAGGAGTGACAAATTTGGATTCCAAATTTTGCATCTCCGCGAAGTTGACACTATTGGCTAGGGCAAGCTGCAGAGGATCCAGAGAAAATAAGTCAACGATTTCCTCAACATCTGGGTCAACAATATCAATAAAATTGAGACTAGAAAACTCAGAAGGGAAACGCATGGCATCAGTCATGCTAAATCAGATAATCTGTCCATTGAACTCGAGTGTAATCGATGCATCATAGACGTCTATCTTCGCACGTGTAGTCCTGAGGAAAGGTCAGCCCAACAGAACATCGGAGGATTTGGTGCCTTGTTCTTTCTCCATGCTGATCACATAAAAGTCGGCCGAAAAGAGGAGGCTGCCAACTTGGACTAGGATGTCTTCGATGATCCCTTCTGGATAGATTAGTGATCGATCTGCCAGCTGGATGACAACTCTGGTTGGCTTCAGTAGTCCGAGTTCCAGCTGAGTGTATATCGTCAAGGGCAAGACGTTGATACCTGCACCTAAGTCACACATAGCTTTACCAATGTCAGTACCTCCAAGCTTGCAAGGAATTGTAAACATTCCTGGATCTGCACACTTTGGAGGGATTTTTCTTTGGATAACAGCAGAGACATTAACACCCACGCTAATTTTATTCACGTTAGCCAATTTACTTTTGTTAGTGTATAAGGATTTCAGGAACTTAGCATAACGTGGAACATTCTTAATAGCTTGCATAAGTGGAATGTTAATTTGGACTTTACTGAATAAGTCAAAAATTTCTTTTTCTTCTTTATCTTTTTTCTTTTTGACTAACCTGTGTGGAAACGGAGGCTCAAGGACCTTGATGATGAAATCGTCAGAGAATTCGGAATTCTTGTCATGCTTAATCGGCATACCTGGTTTCCTAGAAGTGTAAACCTTCTTTTCCTTTTCGGCTGTGACCTCAACATTCTCAGCCACAGGGGTGGAGTCAGGGAGCTCAGCTTCTCAGGCAAGCGGCTGGCGGTCAGGTATCTGCGTGCCACTGCGGAGGTTCATGGCGCAAGCTCTATGCTTAGGATTGGTTTCTGGCTGTGGTGGTAGTCGTCCTCCATTCTTCAGCTCCTTCACCTCAGTAGATAAGGCAACCAATTGTTTTTGCATATCAATAACAAGATGTCGTAAACTAGGCTCCTCAGCAGCTGGGGGAGGGAACCCCATCTGCCCCTGTGGAGCTTGGTATTGGTGCTGCTGATTGTTATTGTAATTGGGCCGAGGCTTGAAATTATGGAGGTTGAAGGGCGGCTGCTGTTGATTCTGGAATGGATTCTGTGGTTGCATCTGGTTCGGCATAGACTGCTGCTGGTTATTGTTGCCATAGCTCAAGTTCGGGTGACGCCAAACATTGAGATAATTCTGAGTATACGAATCATACTTCCAGGGGGGCCCATTGTAGTTCCTAATAGCATTCACATCCACTTCATTTGGAACATACGGACATGCGTCCGTGGGGTGGTCAGTAAAGTTACAGATGTCGCATGCTTTGATTTGCACGGGCTGGTTGCTGGCCATATTCTGAATCATTCAAGTAATGGTGGAGAGTTGGTTCTCTATAGCAACAGATCGAGCGTCATGAGTGGTAGAAGTTAGCTGGTCCAACGGTACAACATTCTTAGCCATCCTTTCCAGGAGAGCTTTGGCGCTTGCTGGAGTCAGGGATAACATATCACCGTTACTGGCTGCATCAATCAGTTCCTTACTTCGCCCGCGTAATCCCTCATAGAAATATTGGAGGAGAGCGTGGTCAGGGATGTTGTGCGAAGGGCAAAGGGTTTGCATCATTTTGAACCGTTCATAATACTGTCCAAGGTTTTCATTCTCCTTCTGCATGATGGAAACCAACTGTTTCTTGGTTACATTAGCCATAGAAGTGGGGTAGTATTTTTCTGTAAATGCCTTGAATATATCGGGCCAGCTAGTAATGGATAGGGCGGGCAGATCATAGAACCAGTTGCGAGCGTCATCTTCAAGTGACCACATGAACGCTCTAAGCTTGGCCTGATTGATATCCACTAGCGCGGGTTTTAGGGTCTCGCAGACAGTATGGAGTTGCTGAAGATGTCAAAGTGCACTCTCCCTAGGGATGCCATGGAATTTGGGCAAATAGTGGAGAACGGAGGATTTGATAATCCAGTCGTGAGCAACAGTAGGCCACGCGATACATCCAGATGTGGTCTCCATGGTAGCGTTAAGATCTGAGATGCAGGGTTGACGACAACTTGGCCATCCCCACCGTCATTGTTTTCAGCCATGGCAGGTTGTTCGGGATGTAGGTTGTCTTTAATATCGTGATCCAGCGGATCGACGTAGATAGGAGGTTCCAGATTGTCAGGGGGGTGAGTTTCGTGTAGGAGTGGCAGATTGATGTTGCTTAGCAGACTTGTGAGCTAATCGTTATGTTCTCTGGATTTCTGGATCAAGGGGTAGTAGAGTAGCGTTGGAAGACCTGGTCATACAGAAAAAGAAAAGAGCGTCAATTGCGTTAATCCCCGGCAACGGCGCTAAAATTTGATCGGTTGTCGAACCCGTCAAAAATAATAATATAAACCTGCAGTCAATGTGCACAATAAACTGTGTATAATGGTAGCAGGGTCGAACACAGGGATTAAGGGATCAACACTCAATTCAATCTGACAGACTAAGTAATCCTAGTGACAAGTAACAAGGGGGTTTTTGGATGGTTGTTTGATTAATCTAATTATTAACTGCGGAAGTATTAACAACTAGTAACAAAGAATAATAGAAGTAATTAGAAATCAGTAGAGACAAGAGTTCCCAATAAGAGTTCGAATCCGGTTGCAATTATGGTTAGTCGGTCATTGGTGCAAGCATTATCTACCCCGAGCTGATAGACGCACTATAGGGACCAGGTACGCTTAGGTCCCCTGCTTACCTTCGTAATAGAAGCTATGCCAAAGTACGCTTATGGGTTAACCTTGCCAGTCCGCCGTCCTCTAAGGTACGCTTATGGAGGCAACACTCGGATGCCCATGAAGAAGAGGTAAGATGCGTCTAGAGCGAGACACTCAGTACGCTCGAGGCTCTGCCCTAACGACTTGTTCAATCCAACTGGGGGATACCAGGTTTCCAGTCAGGACCAGTATGGTTATCTACTTTACCCTGCAGCTTCGCGTTAGGTATAACTACAAGGACGATTGTAATACTCTAGTTCAATTACTAGGTGATCAAGCTAATAATTAACCTAGGTAAATTGACAATTAATCATCAAACAAGAAAGATACCAACAAAGAATTTATGAAGTACGATTTGACCTCATGGCTTCCCTTGCAACCTTCAATCGACTCTTACCAAGAACAAGAAAACTTAGCCGCACATATTAATAATAAAAACAAACAAATAAATGAATTGCATAATTAAATAAGAGAGACGAAGAAGAAATAAATCCCGATTATTACCGGCCGGAGCAACTGCTCCGGTTTATTGAAGAGAAAAACAAAGATACCGAAGGCAGTGGTGGCGCCAAAAGGTTCAGCGGGAGAGAGGAAGAAGAGAGAAAAAAACCCCTAAAAACGTAATTACTAAAAGTATTTATATAATTATTATAAATTAAATTCCTATTCCGATTTGAATTCAACTCCCCATAGGACTTATACCGCGATTGGGACTTCTGGAGCATTAATTTTAGCGGATCCGATATTGTGCTTGTTTCCTTTTCTCGCTAGGACACTGCTGCCTTCCGCGAACGTCCAGCTGCTCGCCCTAGCTGCTCCATTACTTCCAGAAAATGATAGAAAACGTCCTTTTCGTATTTTCCTCTTAATTAGCCCAGATCTGTAAAAAGTGAGTAATCATAGCAACATAAGTAGCATCATGATCTAAAAAGGCATACAAAAGAGTGCGAAATTGTGGACATAAAATGCTCTATCAGTCTGCATAGAATAAGTGGCTAACCTCTGGGCTACCCTGATAGATCTTGTAACTATGTATGCTGTTAGCCGAAGTTGTGGCTTGGAGCATTGCCAAGAGGCCTTCTGCACATAGAAGGAACAAATAAGGGGACAATGGGTCCCCCTAGACCCCTTTCTGGGTAGAACGTAGGGCCAAGGGTCCCGTTTAGGAGGATGGCATATGAGAGCGATCTAACACATCGCATGACCAACGATGTCCATCGAGATGAGAATCCCATACGGGACATGATCACCTCCAAGAAATTCCACTCAACTCTGTCATAGGCCTTACTCATATCCAACTTCACGCTCATCCACCCTGACCTAGATCTTTTAGTATTCATCCCATGGAAAATCTCCTGGGCGATCAGGGCATTTTCTGTAATGAGTCTGCCTGGAACAAAAGCACTCTAGTTTTCCGCCACTACACTTGGCAAAATCTTCTTCACTTTATTTGCCAGTACTTTGGTAATCAATTTAAAGACGACATTACATAGGCTGATTAGGCGAAACTGTGAGCATTTAGAAGGGTTGGCTACTTTAGGGATAAGGGTGATGAAGGCGTGATTGAGGTAGCTGGGATCCTCCCCATCATTTAAAATTCCAAGAACCGCTTTGCAAACAGGGTTTTCTAGAAAAGACCAATTTTTTTGAAAAAAGAGCGGCCTAGGGCCTTTGTGGGGTGCATCTGTATTAAAGCTTTAAAAACTTCATCTTTTATGAAAACCTGATCGAGACACAAATTCATAGAATGGGAAACACGGGGAGTTATGATTTGTAAAACAGTTGAAGAAAGGTCACTACCACCAAAAGAGAATAAAGACTTATAGTACTATAGGAATGTCCCTTCTACTTCCTCACGAGATTCCCTCCAACTACCTGATTCATCCTGAATTCTTTCAATGGTATTCTTCTTTTTTCTTTGAGAAGCTCGTGCATGGAAGAATTTTGTGTTCCTGTCACCCTCCTCAAGCCAGAGGACCTGTGATCGTTGCTTCCACATAACTTCCTCCCTATGGATTAATTCCTTAATCTCTTTACTAACCTGCTCAATTTCATCTAGGGTGGGATCCGACACTGGTTGGTTCCGCAACCATCCCAATTTTCCTCTCTTGTTAACAATGGATCTATGAACATTCCCAAAAACCTCCTTACTCCACCTCGATAGCTTTTACCCGCAGAGCCTTAGACGCTGGTTAAGCGAGTCTCTAGACCCTTGAAACTCTATCCCACACCACATCTCTTTAACGAAATCAAAGCACGATTCCTCCCTTAGCCACGCCGCCTCAAAGTGAAACACTTTACCCCTCGGAGTCCTGTCAACTTCAGGAGTCAACTTAATCAGGATAGGGCAGTGGTCTGATCCGAAACGGGGGAGATGTTTGACTGTAACTTTAGGAAAACAACTCCTCGACTGCTCGTTCGCCGTCCCTCTATCGAGTCTTTCCATTATAGTTTCGTTGCCCCGTTGGTTATTACACTACGTAAACTTAGGCCCCGAGAAACCGAGGTCGATAAGATCACAGTCGTCAAGAGCGCACCGAAAAACATCCATCTCGTTGAAATTTTTATCTATATCGCCCAGTTTCTCATGGCCCCATATCACCTCATTAAAGTCTCCAACATAGAGCCACGGAGGAGAGCTCTTGTCCTTTATCGATCTAAGTTAGGGGTGTAAACCGAACCGGACCAGAACCGGACCGAACTGGAATTTCCGGTTCGGTTCGGTTCGGTTTCTGGTTTTTTCAAAATTTTTAATTTTTTTTAAAACAATTAGGAAAACTACTATTTATTCATGCAAAAAAATTATTTCTTTGTTATCATGATTGGATATTTTAAAACAATTAGGAAAATTTATTCCTAAATAAAAAAAGTGGATTTTAAAAAAAAAAAATTAAAGAAACTGGCCCGGCCCAGCCTTAGCCCTCCCAGCCAACGAAGGAAAAAATAAAGAAATATGAGGGGAAGGGGATTTGAAACCCTTCCCTTTTGAAAGGGAGTGAAAGGGTTAACCACTGAAGCAAAGCTGAACTTTTGATAATTAATACATATATATAAAAGTTACGGTTCGGGTCAAATTTTTCCGGTTCTGGTTCGGTCCGGTTTCTTACACCCCTAATCTAAGCATGTCCCAGGTTTTGTGTTTATCCGTAGTACGTGGCCATCCATATATGCCCGTCAATCTCCAAGGGGAGTCATTCGACAAGCCGTTCAATAATTCAATGTCAATATAGTGGGCATCACAATGTAACACATTAACAGAAATATCTTTTCTACACATTAAAGCCAACCCGCCCTTCCTAGTATCCCCCTCACAGTCAACAACAAGCACATAAGGAAATGACCATTTATTATTAAAATTTCGAACTTCACTTGCATACAATTTTATTTCTGACAGAAAAATTAAAGTAGGGAACTCTAATCCATGCAACTTCGAGAAGTTTGCCCCTGCCTAAGGATTCCCAAGCCCCCGACAGTTCTAAAATATGAGACTCATAGCTTTGGGCGGGGTTGCTCAGCAATCGCCATCGGATCAGTAACATCATCCGCATCCCAATGCACCACTCTTTTCTTCTTATGCAAAGAGGATGACAAACCACTATTATCGCCATCATCTAGGACTTCCCTGTAATTGTGCCTTGGGGCTGTGGTCCCATGTCCTTATATCGAGGCATACTCTTCCGAGTTGTGTGGACCATCCTGGCAAAGCGAGCAACCAAGGGAATTAAGAAAATATTTTAAAAGACCAATTAGCGAAAAAGTATTGAAATTGATTACATACACATTTTTGGTCTTTTAAATTATTTTCTTAATTTTTCAAAATTTTGTATAATTTGTTTATTTTGCAAAATTTTGTTAATTATTTTTTTCAATTTCAAATCATTTTTTTTCTTTTTCGAAACATTATTTTTTCAAGCCTTTATTGAATTTTATTTTCTAATTTTTTGATTTTTTTAAATGTCACGTGAGTAAAAAATGTCACATGTGCTTTATTAACAAAGTTTATCTCCGTTGGTCTTTTTTTCACAGTTGGAACTTAAATAAACTAACGAATATAACGTTTGATACTGAAAAAAAATAGAAAAAAAAATTAGGGCTAACTAAAATAAATTGATAAAAATTTGGAATTCTCAGTGTATTAACCTGTTATATCAGCATTAAATAATAATAATAAAAAAAGTAATGACCAAAATCTGTCACGTACATCATGCGTTGTACCTCTCTCTCTCTTTTATTTCTTTTTGCTTCTCCCTAAGGGAAGGCATTACCATCGACTCGAGGAATCGATCTTAACTTAGAAACTTAAAAAAATAATTCATTAATTTAAAACTTTTGTTTTTTCTCTCTTCACAATCTTCGGTTGCAAGAAGGAAATTATTTAATGCGTCTAAATCAATTTTGATGTGGATACCGTTTTAATGGCATATGTTATTATTTTTGGAAATTAAGTTTAATGGTAAAATTTACCCTTTATTTGTACTATAAATTAAAATAAATTATTACATTTTTAATTAAGTCGATTAAATTATTATATCTGTCCACTCACTCAATATATATCACTATTACATAAAATAGTTATAGTTTGTTTAACACCTTATTACAACTGAAAGTAATAATATTTTTTAAATAAAAATTATCGTAGTTATTTCTTTCTCATTAAAAAAATAAAATGGAATAAAATAACCTCCTCACTTTTCCCAGTAGAAAAATATCGAGTATCTCCTTCCATTTACAAGGTATCTGACTCGCCGTCGAACCGGGTCAAAAATAACAATAAAATCTGATGCGTAGATGCACAAACTAATTTGCGTATAATGGTAACAGGGTCGATCCACAGAGACTGAAGGACGAATCTTGCCCTAGATATATGACAGAATGAAATGCACAAACAATAACACAAGGGGGGGGGGGTTGTTCGTTAAGCTAGTTAACCGAGAGAGATCGAGGGCGAGACAGATAACAAAGACAGGAATGATAAAATTAACAGAAATAACAATCATAAATAAAAAGAAGCAGGGAAATAAATGAGATAAAATCAGATAAGGAGAAATCTTAGCAAGGGGTTTTCCTGGGTTACGTCGAGGACTAGTCAATCATCGACGCAAATATATTCAATTCTCAAGTCATAGACGTGCTATAGAGGCCAAGTACGTTTAGGCCCCTCTACTCTCCTCGTAAGAGAAGTTACCCCCCATTTTCACATATGAGGTAGCCTTGACGCTTCGTTGTCCTCCCAGTCACGGGGCAGGGAGGCAATGAAGATAAGGAAAGACACGTGATACGATCCTGGTTCCTTAGGATGCGTAGCACCAATTTTGATCTTTGTTCAAAGACGAATTTCCCTGCGGAATAAGATAACTCACTTACACAATCTAAGTCTGCTGAACGCTAAGCAACAGCCACCCTAGATCCGAGCAAGAGAGGTTCCTTGATGTTACTGAACTTGCACAATTTAAGTCTGCTGAACGCTAAGCAACAGCCACCCTAAATCCGAACAAGAAGACAGACAACAAGTAGAATGCAATTCCAAGATTTACTTGTATACGACTCAAGTATTGTGGACTCAAGAAGAACAAGGTTCAACCAACATGAACAAAGGGCAGAAATTTGAAGAGAATATCTCAATTTATCAAAATAACAGCCAAGTTTTTAAGGAGGCCAAGCGGCTCCTTATATAGAGTTTTACAAGCAACCCTAATTCCAAAAGAGGAATATTAAATAAAGTAAAACACTTAACTAATTAATATAAGTGTCTAATTAATTAATTAAGCTAAAATAATTAGAAGGTCGCAGCCTTGCTAAAAACGGTACAGTCAACGCACGTCAACTCCAGGATAGGCGAAACGGACAGGAGCCGTTATCAACAACGAGTGAACGCGGAACGGATATAGCAAACGGCATGCGCGACAGATGATAGAATCGGCAACGGCTAAGTGAAACGGACAAGTGCCGTTTTGTCCCAAACGGTAAGTGCCGATTGTTTTGAATCGGACAGATACCGTTTGGATGAAAACGGTCAAGTGTCGTTTGCGTGAATCGGCTCCATGCCGTTTCTATCAGATGGGACATCGGTCATTCCGAAGGTGAGAAGATTCACCACTCTTGTTGTCTTCTCTCTCAGTGTAGCTTTCTCACTTGTCATCTCGGATTCCAGCTCCTTGTGAATGAGAGATGACAAACGGTCTTGAAGCTTTTGAGCCCTGGCTCGAGTCATTGGACCGGCTGGCGGTAAAGGCACCTGGATGCTTGGATTCGCATCATTCCCTCCCCCTTCGGAAGGATTCGCCCTCAAATCCGAATCGGCATCAGCAGCAAGTCCATACTCGTCATCTGTATCAAACAAGACTAAGTCAGAAACATTGAAAGTAGAGCTAACGGCACACTACTCACTCGGCAATGCCAGTTTGTAGGCATTGTTGTGGATCTTCTCAACAATCTGGAACGGTCCGTCTCCCCTAGGAGATAGCTTGCCGTGGCGTTGGTCAGGAAAACGCTCCTTGCGCATATGCAACTAGACCCAATCGCCCACCTGGAACGTCACTAGCCGTCGGCCATCGTTCCGTTTCTGCATTAGCTTCTCATTCATGCGTTCAATGTTCTGTTTTGCCTTAGCATGTAATTGCTTGACAAAATCAGCTTTCTGTGCACCATCTAAACTTACAATATCACTCAACGGTAAAGGAGTTAAATCCAAAATAGTTCTAGGATTAAATCCATACACAAGTTCAAACGGTGAGTAATGAGTAGTAGAATGAACAGCACGGTTGTAAGCAAATTCAATAAACGGTAAATGATCAACCCAAGTAGAGACATGCTTACGAACTAACGTGCGTAATAGTGAACCAAGCGTACGATTCACAACCTCAGTTTGACCATCCGTTTGTGGGTGATAAGAAGTGGAATATAACAATCGGGTACCAAGCTTTTTCCATAAAACACGCCAAAAATGACTAAGGAACTTAGTATCTCTATCACTCACAATAGTCAAAGGAACACCATGCAAACGGACTACTTCACGAAAGAATAAATCAGCAATCTGAGTAGCATCACAAGTAGTCGAACATGCAATAAAATGGGACATTTTCGAAAATCTGTCCACCACAACAAAGACACTATCCTTTCCGTTCTTAGACCGAGGCAGGCCAACGACAAAGTCCATGGACAAATCGGTCCAAGGAAGGGAAGGAACAGGTAACGGCATGTATTCGCCATGACCAGCAGACTGAGACTTGGCTCTACGACAAATTAAACATCTTGCAATAATGCGCACTACATCACGCTTCGTGTGAGGCCAATAAAAGTGATCATGTAACACATCTAAAGTTTTAGTCACGCCAAAGTGACCCATTAAACCACCGCTATGGGCTTCATGCACAAGTAATTCACGAAGAGAGCAATGAGGAATACACAATTGTTTGCCCCGAAACAAATAACCCTCATGCTTATAAAATTTAGAACCAGAAATAGAAACGCCATGCAAATAAATGTCACCAAAATCAGAATCGGCAGCATAGAGTTCTATAATGTGCGAAAATCCAAGCAATTTGGCATTAAGAGAAGTGATCAACGCGTACCTGCGTGATAAAGCATCAGCAACAACATTCTCTATACCTTGCTTGTACTGAATGTGATAAGGGAAAGCCTCAATAAATTCCATCCAAACGGCATGTCGCCGATTCAGCTTCCCTTGTCCCTTGAGGTACTTCAAGCTCAAATGGTCAGTGTGGATGATGAACTCCCTCGGCATCAAGTAATGTTGCCATGTCTCCAACGTTCGGACAAGAGCATAGAACTCCTTGTCATAGGTCGGATACCGGAGTTGAGCATCCTTGAGCTTTTCACTGAAAAAGGCAATCGGTCGTTTCTCTTGCATCAGAACGGCACCGATTCCCAACCCACTGGCGTCGCACTCTATCTCAAACGCCTTGTTGAAGTCATGCAATGCTAGCACGGGAGCGGCATAGAGCCGTTCCTTGAGGGTAGCAAACGCTTCCTCCTGCGGCTGTTTCCACCTGAAAGCAATATGCTTCTTTGTTAAGTCATTCAATGGAACAACAATGGTGCTAAAATCCTTGACAAAACGCCGATAGAAGCTCGCCAATCCATGGAACGATCTCACATCGGTAACGGCCTTCGGCATCGGCCATTCCCGAATCACGCGGATCTTCTCTTCATCCACTTTAACACCATCGACACTCACAATAAAACCAAGAAAACCAACTTGTTCCATTGCGAATGAACACTTACTAGGTTTAGCATATAGTTTCTGTGCACGAAGTGTTAGAAAAACTTCCCTAAGATGTAAAACATGCTCATCAAAAGATTTGCTATAGATTAAAATATCATCAAAATAAACTACAACAAATTTGCCAATTAAGTGCCGAAGTACATGGTTCATTAACCTCATAAAGGTGCTAGGAGCATTAGTTAAGCCAAACGACATAACCATCCATTCATATAAACCATACTTAGTTTTAAAAGCAGTTTTCCATTCATCCCCTTCTTTCATACGAATTTGGTGGTAGCCACTCATTAAATCAATTTTCGAAAATAACTTACTACCACTTAATTCATCTAGCATATCATCTAATCGAGGAATAGGATGGCGATACTTTACAGTGATTTTGTTGACTGCTCGACAATCAACACACATGCGCCAAGAGCCATCCTTCTTTGGAACTAGAATGACTGGAATGACACATGGAGACAGACTCTCCCGAACGTACCCACGCGCAAGCAAATCGTCCACTTGCCATTGCAGTTCCTTGGTCTCCTCTGGATTGGATTGGTAAGCTGACCGATGTGGAATTGCCGATCCAGGAACAAAGTCGATCTGATGTTCTATGCCGCGGATCGGAGGTAAGCCAGGCGGCATCTCTTCGGGCAGTACGTCTCCAAATTCCTGCAAGAGAGAAGAAATAGGAAACAAAACGGTAGGAGACTGTTCCGCGTCATCGGACGTCAGACAATAAGAGCGAAAACGGATTAGAAGAATAGGACGGCTTGCGTCAAAACAATTTTGTTGAAAAATCATGGCTCTCCTCACTTCGCTCCCTTTGGCATATACACTCAAATTATTTTTACTTGCCTCTCCTTTTCTCTCAATGCCACTCTCAGCACGCTTACTCTTTTCGTGCGAATGTTTACTCTCTCCCTCTGCATGCTTACTATTTTCATGCGAATGTTGAAGGCTCACACACTCATTGTTTCTCTCTTTATTTGGCACACACAAACCTTCTTTGTCTCTCTCAATCTGCTTTGTAATTTCATGTTCAGCATAAGACTTAGCAAGCCATTGCTGATCTGCACATACTTCTGCTGGTGATAACGGGGCTAAGGTGAATTTTCGGTCATCTTTTACCAACTTATAGAAATTCCGTTTGCCCTCATGGGTCGCATCTCTGTCAAACTGCCATGGTCTGCCAAGAATAATATGACTGGCTTGCATTGGGACCACATCACAAAGTACTTCATCCTGGTATTTGCCGATACTGAAATTGACAAGTACCTGCCGATTTACCTTGACACCGACTCCGTCTGTCATCCAATGGAGCTGATATGGCTTCGGATGTCTGATCGTTGGTAAGTCCAGTTTATCTACCATCATCCAACTCGCGCAATTGGTGCAGCTGCTGTTGTCAATGATGATGGAACAACCCTTCTTGTCTATTACCCCACGGGTATGGAACAGATTTGTCCGTTGTTCCTCGTCAAACACTTCCTCTGTGGCTTGCACACTGAGATTCCGACGGACAACAAGCAGATGAACCTGCTCACCGTTCTGACAGTCACCATCCGAACCGGCACAACCATCTCCCTCAGGTTCCGATTCCCCCTTATCATCATCCGATTCTTCCTCTCCATTCGGCCTGATGATGAAGACTCTTTTATTTGGACATTCTGATTTCTTATGCCCTCGGCCGTTGCATTTAAAACAGACAATTTCCTTAGTAGCTGGCCGATCCACTGGTGGAGTATAAGGTTTGTGAGTAGCCGTTTTGGGAGGAAGAACGACACTAGCAGATCCCTTCGAAACGGCAGGGACCGTTTTGTCGTCCTTAGTCCAAGACGTCTTCTTCCAAGGCGTCGACCCAGTAGACTTATAGGAACTCCGAGCTTTCCTATGTTTCTCAATCTTTTGGGTCATGTGAAGCATCTCCTCAAGAGTATTGAATTGCGTCAGCTCCAGGGCGTCGGCAATCTCTGCATTCAAACCAGCAATGAACCGATCCATTGTTACCTCAGGTTCCTCAGTAATCTTTCCTTGAGCTAAAGCAATCTCCATCTCATTAAAGCAGGCACCAACTCCCTTGCTGCCCTGCTTCAAGGTCTGAAGCCGTTGATGAAGCTCTCGGTGAAAGTGCATCGGCACAAACCGTTGCCTCATCGCCTGTTTCATCTCACCCCAATCATCAATCGAACCAGCAAGAACAGCTACTCTCTTCAGATTGAATTGCTCCCACCAATGACTAGCATATCCACTGAACTCCACTGCTGCGAGCTGTACCTTTTTACCTTCCGAATAATTGTGGCATAAGAAAATAGCATCCACTTTCCGTTCCCATGTCAAGAATGCATCAGGGTCATCAGTACCCTCAAATGGAGGTATTTTAATTTTGATGTTGCTGAGGTTAGCATCTAATCGGTCCTCTTCCCGTTCACGTCTACCATCCCGATCATCCCTTCTTCCCCTTCTCGGTCCGTCCCGAGCATATATCCAACCTTCTCCCCCGTCAGGTTCTTCCACCAGATCAGGTTGTGGGACTTATGGCCCACGTCTAGCAAGTCGCCTGGGAGGAACGTTGGCCAGCTCACGTCGCCGATTCACATCACGTGGTCGACGGGCGTTGTCATCTACTTCGGACCAATCGGATAAATGGCCGTCACGCTGATCCTGACGATCCTCCGCTGCTCTAGGGTTCGGTTTTATGGTAGCTAACGCTTCTACCCTAGTCATCCTTACATCGGCAGCCATCTGCCGCTCATTGGCAGCTACTTGCCGTTCATTCAAAGTTCGGAGTTGTTCCATTATGGCAGTTAACATAGCCACCATATCGGGTTGTGGTACTCTTTCTTGAGACATCTTGTATTCTCCTGAAATCACAATCACAAAAGAAAAACGTAAAATTGCACTATTCCTAGCACTCCCTCACGTGTTTACTCTCGTGTTTAATCACTCTAATAATCTGACAATTTCTCTCAAAATCTCCGCAATGTTCAAGCGTTAGTGAGACTCAAGAATCCAAGAAAAGCTTCCAAGAAGACTCTCAAAGAAAACTAGCTTCAAACAAAACGGGATAGTTGGTATTTGATTAATTGCATGATCAATCAATTAAACAAATAACAAGTGGAATAGAAAACAATATTAACGAATCAAAGAAAGCTCTAATTGACTCGAACGGACTCAAATAAAATTAATCTCCAATATAATATTGTAAAATTTATGTTGCATGGGTGAAAGAATAAACTAAGATTTGCCTTTAGAAAGTGGAAGACAAAACAGAGAATATTCCAACTAAAAAGGTAGTGGGTGCGGGACAAGACAAAGTGGAAGGATGGGTTGCCTTCTACTTTTAGAATAAAAAGGACCAACTTTTAAAGTATGTTTAACAAATGATTGCACATGGGATTTCCAAGTTGGACGAATGTTGGATCTAACAACACAAACTGTTTTTCTTCTTGCTACTGAAACGGATCAAAGCAAGCTTTGTACTGCTTTTTTGTAATTTTTTTTTTTTTTTTAACTTCACAAATCCCAGTTCAGTGAAACGATCGTAACTTTTTTTTTTACTCAGTTATCCGAATCGACTGATTCTTATTGATTCGGAAACCTCACAAGCACAGCTTTCCAACAAGACCAAAATCATCCAAATCGGACTTCAACAGCTATACTTAAAAATCAATTTCGACAACTGACCAGAATTTGCACATCTACGAACCAAGCACAGCAAAGAAATCGGTTTTGAATGGAGTAGAAAGAATTACCGATTTCAACAATGAAAACTTGAAACAAAGATAAAGATAATTACCAATCTTTGAACGCCTTAAGATCGGCTACCAACTGATACGATCCTGGTTCCTTAGGATGCGTAGCACCAATTTTGATCTTTGTTCAAAGACGAATTTCCCTGCGGAATAAGATAACTCACTTACACAATCTAAGTCTGCTGAACGCTAAGCAACAGCCACCCTAGATCCGAGCAAGAGAGGTTCCTTGATGTTACTGAACTTGCACAATTTAAGTCTGCTGAACGCTAAGCAACAGCCACCCTAAATCCGAACAAGAAGACAGACAACAAGTAGAATGCAATTCCAAGATTTACTTGTATACGACTCAAGTATTGTGGACTCAAGAAGAACAAGGTTCAACCAACATGAACAAAGGGCAGAAATTTGAAGAGAATATCTCAATTTATCAAAATAACAGCCAAGTTTTTAAGGAGGCCAAGCGACTCCTTATATAGAGTTTTACAAGCAACCCTAATTCCAAAAGAGGAATATTAAATAAAGTAAAACACTTAACTAATTAATATAAGTGTCTAATTAATTAATTAAGCTAAAATAATTAGAAGGTCGCAGCCTTGCTAAAAATGGTACAGTCAACGCGTGTCAACTCCAGGATAGGCGAAACGGACAGGAGCCGTTATCAACAACGAGTGAACGCGGAACAGATATAGCAAACGGCATGCGCGATAGATGATAGAATCGGCAACGGCTAAGTGAAACGGACAAGTGCCGTTTTGTCCCAAACGGTAAGTGCCGATTGTTTTGAATCGGACAGATACCGTTTGGATGAAAACGGTCAAGTGCCATTTGTGTGAATCGGCTCCATGTCGTTTCTATTAGATGGGACATCGGTCATTCCAAAGGTGAGAAGATTCACCACTCTTGTTGTCTTCTCTCTCAGTGTAGCTTTCTCACTTGTCATCTCGGATTCCAGCTCCTTGTGAATGAGAGATGACAAACGGTCTTGAAGCTTTTGAGCCCTGGCTCGAGTCATTGGACCAGCTGGCGGTAAAGGCACCTGGATGCGTGGATTCGCATCAACACGTCTAGGGCTAGATAAGGAAAGACACATCTAGGGCTAGATGCCTCTCAATTTGTCAGGCTCACGACACCGTCCTAATCACTTGCCCTAGACAGAACGGACCAAGCTAATGACAATCTGTCTAGTGTCTACTCTATTCTAAGGCTTCGCGTTAGTTATAACCAAAGAAATGACAAAGATCAAAGAGGGTAAACTAGCAGGTGATCAAACTCCTAATAAAACTATCTAGATCTAGCAATAAAAATGACAAGCAAACAAATACAACAATGAGAAAATGCGAGGAACGATTTGGCCTCGTGATTGCCTCGTGACTGCCTCTATGTAACCCTCAATTAGCCCTTGCTAAGCTGATAAGTTTAGCCACTCATAATAATAAACAACAAGACGGATTTAATGTAAAGCATAAAAGGAAAGAATACGAAATAAATAGAAGTGCGATATCAATAAATACCAGCCAGAGCTAAAGCTCTAGTTTGAAGAGTGATGCCGGCGACGGCTACAAGAAGATGGGAGTGACAAATCCTGAGAAAACTAAGAAGGCAGGTGAGCGGCTGCTCCCAAAATGATTCTATGATGTAATAATGGATGATCTCTTAAAAACCTTAAAACTAATGTTTACATACCCTCCAAGGCTCACTAAAATATAAAGGATAGCTAAGAGAGGGCACAAGGGGTGCGTGCGCCCTAAAGGAATATTCCTAGGAAAGCCAAAATAGAATCTGGAAGGAATCTCGCATCCTTCTAGAAATATCTGCACGTGCGGTAGTGAGTCTCGGTCAATATGCTGCTCCAGATGGCTTCAATGTAGGTCCAGGGCTAGACAGCATGGCTCGCATCTAGGGCTCGATAACAGGAAAGCAGCTAGGCCTTGACGCTAGTCTTGATGCTTTGCGATCCATAGCAAAATTCCATTAAAAAGGGCTTTTTTCAGCATATTTTCCTCTTTGGGCCTAGATCTGCAAAAAAAGTGGATTCAAAGGAGAATTAGTAGTATCAAGCCCAAAATAAGACTATAAATCAAGAGGAAAACACGCATAAAACACACTATCAAAATATCCCCACATTGCCCGATGCTCGCCCTCGAGCATCCACAAAACTGAACACCACCCCAAGACATAGACAAGCACAACCAATCAATACACAAGAACAAAACAGGCATCAAACTATGTTTCGCCAAGACACAACCTCGCCTAGATAAGCACCTGCATCAAATCAAAAGGATAATGACCCTAAAGATGAGACTTTCCCACATCAGGCCCATTTACCAGCAATCCTCACCAGAAAGGTGTTTACGCTCACACTCGTTAACAAGGTTAAGTGTTTAATCTCTCAAAAATGCAAATAACGAAGCACAAAACCAAACTTACATATCAATCTGAGTACGTAGTACACATGCATGGGCAATCAATCAATAGGGAAGAGCAACACATCAGCAAAAAGAAAGAAAAGGGAAGGGTAAGGCTTAGAAAAGAAGAGAAGAGGGAAGGATAAAACAAAGAAGAGAAGGGATAAAGTAGGAGAGAACAGAAAAAAGATAGAGAGAAAAGAAACAACCAACTCAAACATGGATGATGTTGTTGAGGGCTAGACGAAGGATTTCTTCTTTGGCAGGGAGTTCTTCTCTTGATGCGGTGCTGGCAGCAGGTTCTTTTGTTCGCGTTTTGCCCCTTTTTTTTATTTTTGATTTTTATTCTATTATTTTTTTGAATTTTTTTTTTCAAAAAAAGGGGGGCGAACCTTTCTAGCTTTGGTTTGACTAGGGCATAAGACTTTTGAGTTCTCTTTTGTGTCATGCTCTAGATCTGCTTCCAGCACCGATGTTGACTTCTTCAGCTTCCCCACACTTGGGTTTTTCTGAGGGGGAGCTCGAATCTTTCTTGGATAGGCTAGGGCTAAAGAATATTTTTATTGTCTTGCCCTAGCTCTTGGCTTTCTGTGCTTGAGTCTCAGTTTCCTCTACTTCCCCACACTTATACTTTTCTGTGCGTCCTTCTGCGTGTCTAGCCCTCGACGATACCCTCAACAATTGCTGCTTACCTGCCAAGGAAAAAGATCAAGAAAATAAGCTCAAGAAAAAGAAAGAAAAGAAAAAGGCTTAAAAGCATTGGAAGCCTTAAAAGAAAAATATCAAAACAGCCCCCATGAAAAGAGTGAGCATGGGAAAAGAGATGAAAAGAAAAATAGCCCCCATGAAAAGAGCAAGTATAGGATAAGAGATGAGAGTCAAAACAGCCCGCATGAAAATAGAGAGCATGTGTTAGTTGGCATGAATACAAAAGGAGAGAATGAATATGCCATAGGGAGAGAAGTGAGCAAAAACTGTTTTGGCGTAAGCCACCAAAAGCTGATTTTTTTGGCCATTGCGCCTTGATCTTTCTAACCCTAAACCGTTTGTTTCCTTTACTTTGGTTGTTTATTCTCATGAGCAGCACAAGAGAAGGTTGTTGGCAGAGGAGAAGCCTCTTACCTTACCACTAAGAAGAGGGAAAGAGCCTTGTGCATCTGTGGTGCCTATTTCGGCAAACCCTAACCGAAAAGGTATGGTATGGTTCTCTTCCCTTAGGTTTGATTGGTGTGAGTATATAAACATCATTAATTTTCATACTTCTGGTTATAAAATTAATTTAATTGATAATGATTATATGCAAGAACCGAAGGTCAAGTCATATGCCTTTGAACTTTACTCGCGAAAGCGCAAACAGTTTGGTATGTTGACTAGGCCGAGAGACATGGATTGTGTTGTCTCTAACACAACTTTAATTGAATTTTCACATGTTTTTACAATGAATAAATATTCTTACAAGTGTGAATTTCATGACAATTTTGTTTTTAAGACGACAAGACTTGGAGGAGCTCTTTTCCGACGCAATTGCTTATATCGGTCGCATGATCTTTTGCGAAATTTTGATGAACATGATATGTGTTGAGGATTGTGTGATGAGTTGCTATTTTATTATTAACTTAACTTTTAAGGATGTTATTATTTCATATATTGTTCCTTGGATTTTTGTTAGTAATCAAAAGAAGAAGTCCTTTAGCGACTTAGGTCAAGAATCGTGGCGAACGTTGAGTGCGCCTATGGAGCGAGATTTATCCTTGCCACCAAAATTCTTGAGGCAACCAGAGATGGAGAAGAGAGCTCTTGGATCTGTGAGACATGTGTCGATTTGTGAGTATGAACTTACTTGGAAGGAATGTTTTCCTTTTCTTTTATATACTTACTACCTTTTGATACACACTATTATTTTTGGTGTGTTATTGAAACACATGTGTGATTTTATTCTTATGGCATTATTTGGTTTAATATTGTTGCCTTTGAGTGTATTATTTAGTATAAGTGGCAGCAAAGAGATCAAAGTAATGCGGATAGCCCATGGACAAGCCAAGCGCTATGGTGCGCGCTTGAGTGTCAAGATGGCAACTTTGAGAAGCCATAGAAGGATGAGTGGATCCTTCAAGATAGGAGCTTGGATTTGGCAGTGCTTACACAGGAGACGGTTCCTAAACCAAGTTCAAGCAAGAGTAGCCGCTTGGGGCGATGGTCTTACTCGATGCATTGTAATATTCAAAGACATAACCGCCAAGATGGAATTACAAGGTTGGTATGGTTCGATTTGTGCTTACTTTGATATTACTAACTTAAGGTATTATGGTGCAGGTCTAAAATCATATTCGAGGGCGAATCTTTTTGAAGGGGGAGGGAATAATACGATCTTAGCCCCGAGGCTAGCCCTAGCGCATGCACAACGCGCATACGCCTTGCGACCAAGGCAAATAAAACCAACACGTCGAGCCAAAGACGTTACAATGTGTCAAGGGAGGTTCACACAACCTCTATATATGGAGACGAAGTAAGAGACGTTGCTGGATCAAGTTCTTAGACAAAGGATGACATGGAAGATAGCTTAGAGGTTCCTACGGTTAAGCTTCACGTCCATCCAAGACAAGTCATGGAAGAAAGCCTTCAATCGTGCATCCAGCACATATACAAGTCCTATTGGAGTCTTAGGAAGGTTGTGTCCAAGTTTTAAAGCATTTAGACGAGTAGATCTCAAGAAGTTTTGAGATGACATTCTCGCACACAGGAATTCTAAGCGTAGACACAACAGGCGACTTCATCTGAACCCATTCGGAGCTACAGACGTCGGAATCATGTGATCAAACATGTTTCTGAAACCTAAGGATGTTTTGTACATTGTGGCAAAATGTTAGATCAAACGCACTAGAAGTTTAAATGTTATGGCTAGAGACATTTTCGCTGACAGCAATCCTACGCAGACAAGGACTTCGAGACACGTCAGTCTACGACATCGACCATTTTATGGACCTGTTCGGCCTGGAACAGGAAGATTGGACCTTGTATACTATTTTCAGATGTTATCTTTCGAATGGGATAGATTTTAGCTTAATCGTACGAGTGTATTAAAGTTATCATGGGTAGACATTTTGTTGCGCAGTGTGAACGCGCGACAACCCACGACTTAGAGAATTCGGCCCAAACCTTGGCCTGATGACACGAATGGTTCTAGGATGTTCTATAATGTATTTATTAATCAGTTTTTTAATTTATTAGAGTTATTTCTTAGATAGAACTCCTACTTCTATTAGAATTAAAACTTATAGTTATAGTTAAACTTGTACTAGGCTTTGCCTATATATAGAGCCTTTTGTGCTCATTGTAAATCATAACTTTTTTTGATAATTAAAACCAGAGAGTTTCTCTAAGATTGTTCATGCATGAGCCTTGTCTTTAATTGAGTCTGAACACTCGATTAAAATCATAAGTAAAACCCGAAAGTTCAACCCCACTTGTTCGTTTGCCCTAGGTTGATATCCACAAGGGATATAGGTCTAGTGATTCAACCAAGGAACATCCCTTGTTCGAACTAGGTTGGCTAGTGCTTGTGGCTAGCAGGTCTACATTGTCAAGAGAGTTCTATCAACTTTCCGCATTGAAATCCAAACCTTGAACTAGATCGTCAGAAAGCGCATCCTAGGCAACTAGGATCGTATCACTAGAGAGCATCGTCCAGTTTCAAGTTCCAATCCTTGCGGGATTGGTTAACCATTTTTTCAAGAATGGATTTGATTTCCTGATTGGATACTTCAGCTTGCCCATTGGTTTGGGGGTGGTATGCCGTAAAGACTCGGTGAGTTACCCCATACTTGTTGAGAAGAGAATAAACAACCCGATTACAAAAATACGTCCCACGATCACTGATGAGGGCTCGAGGGGTTCCAAATCGGTTGAAGATGTTGGTGTGCAGAAAATTCACCGCTACCTTAGAGTCATCAGTTTTCATCGCCTTGGCCTTTATCCACTTGGAAACGTAATCCACAACGAGGAGGATGTAGATATTCCCATAAGAGTTTGGGAATGGGCCCATGAAATCAATTCCCCAAATGTCAAAAATCTCACAAGAGATGATATTAGTTAGAGGCATCTGGTTGCGAGCTCTGATATTCCTCGTTGATTGACATCAAGGGCACGATGCGCAATACATGTAGCTATCCTTGAAAATCGACGGCCAATATAGGTTGGCCTCGAGGACTTTTAGAGCTGTTTTCTTTGCAGTAAAATGACCACCCTCTGTTGATGAATAAAAAAATTTCAAGATCGAGGGCACTTCATCCATAGTCACGCACCTCCTAATGAGTTGGTCTGAACAATGCTTCCATAGATAGGGGATGTCCCAAACGTAATACTTTGATTGTCTCTTAATGCGTTGACGTTCGGACGTCGAAGAATCGACAGGGAAAGAATCGGTCGCAAGATAGTTTGCTATATGAGCAAAACCAGGGGAAGTGGACGGCTTGGGCAAGATACAAATACTTGTTAGGGAAGGTGTCACGAATAGGTACCTGTGAATCATCCTCTTGGGCTGGTAATCTACTCAAATGGTCGGCGACTAGATTCTCTCTTCCTTTCTTATCCTTGATCAGAATATTAAACTCTTGAAGTAACAAGATCCATCAAATGAGGTGAGGTTTGGCATCAGCTTTCGTCAATAAACACCTAAGGGCTGAATGATCCAAATACACAATGACGTGCATGCCTAAGAGATATTGTCTGAACTTGTCTAGGGTATAGACAACAACCAAAAGCTCTTTTTCAGTAGTAGTGTAATTTTGTTGGGCTGGATCCAATAGTTTCGAGGCATAATAGATAGCATATGTCTCTTTGTCCTTTTTCTGACTCAAAACGGCGCCGAGGGCATGATTGCTAGCATCGCACATGATTTCAAAGGGGAGTGACCAGTAGAGGGCTCGAATGCTGGGGGCAGTGATGAGTTTGGTCTTGAGCAAATCAAATGAAGCCTTGCAACTATCGTCAAACACAAATTCCACATCTTTCTGAAGTAGTCTACACATGGGTTACGTGATTTTGGAGAAGTCTTTGATGAAGCACCTGTAGAAACCAGCATGCCCTAGAAAGGAACACACATCTTTGATGCAGGACGGATAGGGCAATGATTCAATTACTTCGATTTTCACTTTATCCACGTCAATGCCTTTGCTGGAGACGATATGGCCTAAGATGAGGCCTTAATCGACCATAAAGTGGCACTTCTCAAAGTTCAATACTAGGTTGGTCTTGATGCACCGCTGTAGGATTTTCTTCAAGTTGGCAAGACATTCAGAGAAAGAGTTGCCATAGACGGTGAAATCGTCCATAAAGACCTCGATACCTTTCTCGACAAATTCTAAACAAATGCTTAGCATGCATCACTGGAAAGTAGCAGGGGCATTGTATAAACCAAAGGGCATTCTTCGATATGTGAATGTACCGAATGGACAAGTGAAAGTAGTCTTTTCTTGGTCTTTGAGGGCAACTAGAATCTGATGGAAGCCGGAATACCCGTCTAGACAACAATAATGCGTCTTGCCCGCGAGGCGCTCTAACATCTGGTCAATGAACGGTAACGGGAAATGATATTTGCGAGTGGCTGCATTCAAACGACGATAGTCAATACATACTCGTCAGCCATTCTAAATTCTGGTTGGGATCAAAATGCTGTCTTGCCCTGTAGTGATGGTGATGCCAGTTTTCTTGGGCACGACCTGGACGGGGCTCACCCATTGGTTATCGGAGATGGGATAGATGACACCTGCATCCAATACCTTTAATACTTCATTCTTCACTACCTCCATCATTGGGGGGTTCAATCTGCGCTGAGGCTGACGAACGGTCTTGCTAGAGTCCTCTAGATGGATTATATAGGTGCATAGAGCTGGTGACAAGCCCTTGATGTCGGCAATAGTCCACCCGATGGCTTGTTTGAATTCTTGCAGTAGGGAAATCAACTTCCTTTCTTCGGAATCGTCTAACTTGTTGGAGATAATAACTGGTAGTGATTCGTCGGCGTCGAGATAAGCATATTTCAGGTGCGATGGCAAGGTTTTTAGCTCGAGAACCGGTGCTTGAACAAGAGAGGAAGGGAGCTTAATATGATCATCATATTGAGGAGAGATAATAGGAGGTTCTAGAGAAAGAATAGGTTGTTCTTCTAACGCTGAAACAACTGAATGTAGCTCAGGTGGTGTGGTGACTGTCGCGGCCAAGACATCTAGTGTCTCTGGGGTGATACTTCTGTCGAGGGCAAGCTGCAATGGATCAATAGAATTTAATTCAGCTATTTCATCAATAAAGGGATCAATTAAATCAACATAATTGAGACTAGAAAATTCAGAAGGGTATCGCATGGATTCAAGCATGTTGAATTTAATGATCTCGCCATCAAACTCAAGAGAAATAGTGGCATAATGGACGTCTATCTTGGCCCTGGCAGTAGCAAGAAATGGTCTTCCCAAAAGTATACCCGAGGCTTTAGTTGAACCTTCACCCTCCATAGCAATGACGTAGAAGTCTGCTGGAAAGATGAAGTCACCTACTTGGACAAAGACATCTTCAATAACACCCTCAGGGTAGATAACGGAGCGATCGGCTAGTTGGATTGCGAGTCTGGCCTAGACAGTTGTAAATTGTCGAGGGCATGACGTTGATACCATCACCCAAGTCACACATGGCCTCGCCAACGTCTACTGTCTCAATCTTGTAGGGGATAATGAACATTCCCTGGTCTTGACATTTAGGAGGGATTTTTTGCTAGATGTGGGCGGAAATGTTGGCTCCCACACTTATCTTGTTGACCCCGGCCATATGGCGTTTGTTGATGCACAAGGTCTTTAAAAAATTAGCATAGCGGGGAACACTCTTGATTGCTTGAAGGAGAGGGATGTTCATGACGATTTTGCTAAAGATGTTGAAGATCTCACGTTCCTCCTTCCCTTTGTTGGATTCCACTAGACGTTCCGGGAAGGGAGGCTCAAGGACTTGATGGATATACTTCTGAGTGAACTCCAGAGGGTTTTTGTCATTCCTCGGGGAACCTTTTGGGGAACGAATACGATCCTCCATCACCTCAGGGATTTTTGGTTCTTTTTTCTTTTTCTTAGGCTGATGCTCAGATTTTGGAGGTTGTTCCACATCGAGGGCAGGACTTACTGGAGGTAATTATAGACCGCTTCGGAGAGTCATGGCACATGTTTCGTGCTTCGGGTTTGCCTCGGTTTGCCTAGGAAGTCTACCTCTATTTTTCAATTCTTTCATTTCAGCATTCATAATACTCATTTGTTTCTGAAGTTCAAAAATCACACCCTTGTAATTTATAGTCTCATTAGTCGGTGGAGGGGAAGAATTCTAATCCTTGGGAGGCGGGTGCTAATACTATTGGCTGTGTTGATATGGGGGTCTAGGCCTGTAATTCTGCATGTTGAAAGGTGGCTGAGACAAAATCTGACAGGCCTTGATCTGGACTGGTTGCCCTGAAGCCATATTTTGTAGCATGCCCGTGATGGTAGTCAACTAATTTTCCAAGGCAGCTACTCGGACATCCTGAGTATCATTTGTCACTTTTTCGGATGCAACAACAGTCTTGGCTATGAGTTCAATGATAGCTTTAGCAGCAGCTGGGGTACGGGCGCAGAGGGAGCCATCGGTTGTGACATCTAACAAAGCAAAAATGGAATCTGGAAGGAATCCCGCATCCTTCTAGAAATATCTGCACGTGTGGTAGTGAGTCTCGGTCAATATGCGGCTCTAGATGGCTTCAATGTGGGTCTAGGGGTAGACAACATGGCTCGTATCCAGGGCTCGATAACAGGAAAGCAGCTAGACCTCGATGCTAGTCTTGACGCTTTGTGATCCATAGCAAAATTCCATTAAAAAGGTCTTTTTCAGCATATTTTACTCTTTGGGCCTAGATCTACAAAAAAGGTTGATTCAAAGGAGAATTAGCAGTATCATGCCCAAAATAAGACTATAAATCAAGAGGAAAACACGCATAAAACACACACTATCAGTATCAAATAAGGTATTACTATTTTTAGGTAGTAATAATCAATGTTGACCAAATGAAGAAATGTAATGACTTATTTAACTCAACAACAAATATAATAAGGGGTAATAGCAAAATGCCCCTTGTACTATTTTTTAATACAGAAACCTCCCCTGTCTTTCTTTTTTTTTTTATTTCGCCTCCCCTGTACTAAGGGTCAACGACAAAAGGCTGGTCTCTGTTAGTCAAAGTAACGGACCGTTACTTCTTACCTGTGACTCCCGGTTACCCAATATAAAAAAAACTTGTTGTTTCCTTTCTTTTTCTTTTCTTTTCTTTTTTCTTTTCTTCTTCTTCATTATCATTCATCCCTTCACAACATAGATCCAGATCGAAAACTCACTTCTCTCCACCAAATCATTCATCCCTCTAACCGTCTTGATAGCGGCCACCACATGCTCAGGCGTCCTTTTTATCCACTTGGGTGTGTGAGCTTGAGGTCCCTGGTGCTTCCTCAAGAAACCCCAAGCGTTGTCGTCGAAAAGTGGGCTCTTGGGTTTTTGGATTTCGGTTTTGGTTTTGAAAAGTTGTTCTTGTTGTCATCACTCAAAGACCATGGGTCTAGGTGGATGGAGGATTTATGGGTTGTTTTGTGTTCTTGGGTTTAACTTTGATGGGTTTTATGGGTTGTTTCGGTTTAGGAGGGATGAAAGAGGTGTTGAGAAGAAGAGCAATGTCCATTTCTACAGAAGAATCTGTTGACAGGGAAGAAGAAGAAGAAGACCGACTTCTCTTTAATCTACGAGGGAAAATGATGAGCTGGATGGATGGACATTTCTACTGTGCAGGGTAGACAAAGATCCAGATCCAGATTAGAGCAGAGATAGATTTGCGGTTGTGGTGACGCCAATTCACGAGACATAGCAGAGAGAGAGCAGAGCTTAGAGAGGGGAGACAGATTCACATCTAGGCACCTATGCACAGATCCAGATCGGAAGATTCAATTTGTTTCTTTTTATTTTTTTTAATTTCTGGGTTTTCTTTTCTTTTTAATTTATTAATTTTTAATCGATATTAGTGGTTAATTAATAACTGATGTTGAAGAATCGAAATCCAATTTCAATTTCAGTAAATGTCATATTGGTATTAATTGTTGTAATATGCTTATATTATGGTGTTGTGAAAATCCAGTTTCAATTTCACTTTTGTTTGTGTATAATGATGTATGATTGCCATGATGATGTATAATTACCAAATAGATGATGATTTATAATTGCCAAATAGAATAGGAAGACAAGAAAAGGAACAAAGTGCAGAAAAAATTGCATAATTAAATTTGCAGAAATAAAACTAATGAGTAAGACTAGAAAAAAAATCTGCAGAAAAAAGAAAAAAAGAAAGAAAGAAATTAAGGAATAAGAAAATAAGAAATGAAAATGCTGGAAATGTTTCTTTGAGGAGAAATAATTTTAATTAAATAAAGTAAAGAATTTATTTGAGAGAATAGAAGAAAAGAAAAGAAAAATGGAAAAGAAGAAGCAACCGGGAAGGGAAAAAAAAGGCAACCTGTTGTAACAGGTCAAAAGTAACAGAGTCAAAGGTTGACTAACAGAGATCAGCCTTTTGTCGTTGACCATTAGTATAGGGCAGGCGGAATAATAATTAAAAAAAACAGAAGAGGTTTATGTTTTTTTGCTATTACCCCATATAATAATTTATCCTAATTTATGATACAAATGTAAGGATACACTTTACTTCTTTTTTTCCCATTATTAACTATCATTAGGATCTTACTCATAACTTATTTTATAAAAACGATATGCACCGAAACTAGTTGAAGTAATAGATTTTCATGTTGATTGGGTTTAATTGGTGATTAGACGTGTTAAATTTGTTTATTATTCTATTATTATAAAGACTTTATTTTTTGGCCAACATGTGTGGGCTAGCTAGCCACCGTTTTTTTTGGGATTAAAATGATTTAATCTCATCCATTCAAACTAGATAAATTCTATGGGTGCGATTAAGTCACTATAATCCAAATATGAAAATAGAATCATTGCCCTTATTATAAATGAAACCTAGGTGATAACATATTGACATTCGCCTAGCACTAAAAGGGTGTTTCACATAAAGGAGAAGTCAAGTCGCTAAGCAAGAGCGAGAAAATAAAGTTTCACTTCCAAAGCGAACACAAGGATCTCGCTTTTTCACAAACAACGCTTAAGAGAAGTGAACTCAATCGCTCAACGAAAGTCAAAAGAAAAGTTAAGTTGCCTCGCGACATGGGCGGGAAGCGAGCTCAATCCTTTTCGGTTTATCCCTCCAAGAGCGAGCTCAAGCACATGTCAGGGCCTAGAAACAAGTAACAAACTAAAGGATTACGCCTAGCGATTCAAGGCTCAGCCTAATCTCCGTAAAATGTTAGACTTCTTCACCAACTACCCAACTATTCTTGTAGAGCAAGTAAAAGACCATTTAAGCCCCTGCAAAAAGGAGTCGACGCTCATTAAATGCTACTGAAAAATAGGCATTCCTTCTTGACCAAAAGAGGCCTAGAGAATTAGAGTTGTTAGGGGCGCATTTAATGCCCCTTGAGGTTATGTTTGGAGGCCTATATAAACCTCATATATTTTTTAGACATAATCAATTGAATGTCATCATAAATACACACAACTAGAACATTCTCTCATAATTTATTACCTTTCAATCATCATCTTAATCACACCAATCATCCCCTCATTAACCACATTTCCTTAGAGTCGTTAAACACTTTATCTACCATTCTAACTTGAGCTTTGAAGTGTTTATCACGAAGAGAAACCCTTGTGACCTTACAAGCAAATCCAAGATCAAAAAAAAGACCTCCGCATCGAGATTTAAGAAAATATCAAACCACTAATCACACCCTATACTCCTTAAACACACACCCCTGCGTAAAATATTAACACTTAGAAATGTTTTTCACCCATGTAGAGGTCTTTGGCAAGGGAATTCTCTCTGCACAATCTTTGTTTTTACTTTGTGCAGAAAGTTTCTGAGGTCTTGTTCAAAAAACAGAGGCAGACTACCTTCTTCATCGCTTATCAATTTGCAGAAGAGCTACGCCAATTTCCCGACTTTTCTTTTGCAAATGACATTATAGTGTTTGCACGAACAAATCAACCTCAGTGAAACCGAAAAGCTACTTCAGCTTTTGGAGCAATATAAAATTAACTTGGACAAAGCAGAGCTCACATGAGGAAGTTTATGGAAAATTCTAAAAAATCCGGCCGGCTTCTTAGTTGGAATACTAAAGCAAAAGTATTTCCCTAAATGCAGTATACTACACGCAAAGGGGTGCCAAGGCGGAAGCTATTCTTGAAAAAGCGCTATGCAAGGTGGTAAATTTTAATCCAAAAAGGGGCAAATACAGAGCTAATCTGCTTACGAATTGATGTCAAACTAACAGAAGTTCAAGTATGCAAGTACGGTTCGGACAACATTCTAGTCTATCAAGCTCTTAATAAAGGTACAACTACAGCCTCCTATATATTTTGGCCTGCACAATTCAGAAGTTTTACGCTACCCACTCCTATGTCAAACGTACAGCGAACGCTCTAGCTCACCACTTATTTCTTCTACTCAGACCATTATTTTGGAGGATATCCTCTTATTTTTCTTGTATAGTGTGGATCATTGTCATTTAACTTAAATAAAATAATTCTTTTTTTTCTAAAACAAAAAACAAAAAAAACAAAATACATGGAAAGGATTTGTTTAGAAAAGGAAATAATTTAAATTTATTTTATTCATACAAATATCTTCTTTTTATAGAAAAATGGCTATTAAATCCTAACCATTAAGTTTAGAAGATTTTCAAGATTTAACTAATAATATATTCGAAAACATAAGGGACATTTGACCTGAAATAATTTAGAATTGTTTCGTCAAGGTAATCTTAAAATTCTAAATTTTCCTTGTTTGGTACTCAATAATCCTAAATTTTTTACATTACCTTATGATAATCCTTGAATCAGGGGGTAAGGATAATCAAGTAATACACTCCAATAGGAGGGTGATCGTCCACGTTACAGCTACACCTGCAAGGCGCCGGGGAGGATCCCCAGCGTAGATACTCCGATGATCAAGTTAGTGTTCATAGTGATAAAGAGAGGTGAGCAAAGTAAGAGTAAATTTGGGCAGAGTTTGGGCTTGTGTTTGTGTGTGTTTGGCTTACCTGGTTAGTCTTGTAGAGGGGGTATTTATAGGCCTGTGAACCCCGCCATCCAAGAGAGAATGATTCCGGAGTAGCTGAGATACTGAGGGTGAGAAAAGGTGCCATGTTATTCCGGATAGGACCCCTTGGCTGACGTCATTCATACCAGTACTAAGGCGAATGAGATACCGGGTATACATGGCTAGATTGTAGATAACAGATAGGAGATTCCGGGTTAAGAATTCTAAGACCCTTAGAAAAGACTAAAATACCATGGGGGGTAAATTTTGGATTATCACAAGCCCAACCGAAAACAAGCCCGAGTGTTTACCAAGGGCTTCCATTACTCAGGTGTAAATTTGATAATCTTTTAATTTGATTCCTATTTTTTAAAATTTTACTCTCTTTCTTTTCTAATTGCCCACTAATGGTCAATCGAGAAGACAACAATGCCCCGGAAGTAGTATTTCCAACCACTACTTCTGTTTACCATGTTCAAGCCACCATCTGCTCATTGAGAAGCCAAAAACCTCGTGGAGGAAATAACAGCCCTCTCTCGAGACATCTTTTCTTATTGAGGCTTTGAGGAAAATTCCTTTTTTCTTCCTATGATAATAACGATATTGATGATAATAATGACGATAACCTTCCCTCCCCTTAAACAGGGGCTTTATGATGAATTAAATGTCCTTTGACCGTTATGAAACGCTTCCTGATTCCCCAATGGCTACCTTTATGACCGTTGTATTGCTTGATTTTGCTTTATTTAATTAACTTCTCGAAATGGTGCCTGTATGTCTATAAATTGGCCCTCCTTCTCTTTTGACTTCTCACCTGGCCTATAACTTTTCCTCCTTTCATTCATTTTCTATTCATTTTTGGCACCATGGATGAGCAAACCAAAGGAGAGTTTTTGTTTACAATTGTAGGAGTAAAAAGGAACTCCATTAATCATATTGCTGTAATTCAAAATATAATTCGCCATACTGAAGCAGAAATTAAATATTTAGAGGAAATTGCATATCCCATGGTGGCCAAGAAGAATATGACGATATAAGGAGATGATGATGCCGTAGAGATTGTGTCTTCTATTGGTAATTGTCTCCTTCATATATAAGTTTCTATTAACATGCTTCGCAATAAAAAGATTCTGCTAGAAAGTTGTCTCCAGAGTGTTAGGCCTATTCCTATTGAACTTGGGAATATTGCACACACTCTGGGGGACATTCCACCTTCCAGTGACCGGTAGATAATTTTTTCCTTTCTATTTATTGATTTTGTAGATGTCGTATGGCTTGCAAAAATATAATGAATAAGTTCTTTATGCTTCCAAAGCTCATTAATTCAATCTAGAGTAAATCCAAACCCCAAATCCTAGGTTTTTGAATTTACAAAGAATCACAAAGCTCTAGAGGATTTCCACCCTCTTTAATTCAAAGAAAACCAATTCAAAGAAAACCAAAAGTTTATAGTTTTGTCCTAATAAATGTCAGGTTAAAACTCTTTCTCTTCTAGAATATTAATCATGATTTCAGGTTTCCAAGACAATTTATTTTGCGTATAGAAAGCGAAGTCTTCCTTCAATCACTAGCAAATAAAATAGAAGTAAATTAAAGTCTATAAATACTCTTGTCCCCTTAAACAAAATCTTCAAACTTTCCTCCTTCTTTAATAGAATTCCTCAATACCTTCTCATCATCTCTTTCTCATAATGAGGTTGTTTCCCCGCCAAACCAAGAAAACTATTCACAAAAGAAGAACACTCAAACGTCTATCGAGAAAACCCAAATTTGCGAAAGTTAAAGTGGCTGAAAATTTTGAAAAGATGTTCTTTGAAACATTTGGCACTTCTCTCCATTCTATTCCCCCTAATCCACCTCTTGCCACCTAGAAAACTAATTCACTCTTTCCTCACATTGAACACTTCACATCTGGCAAGGGAATGCGCACTCGTGAGGATGGTTCCGAAATTCCTCCCGTGGAAGATAATAACAAGGCTTCCTTATCCTCCGAGGAATAGAACAATGAGAATATAAATCAGGAATCAAAAACTTCTCACTCTCATCAGAAGGAGAACTTCACGTTTCATCTTCCTTGACTAATGAAGTTTAAACTTAGGGTTAGACTACCCCCTATATCTCTGTGGTGTTCCCAATGGTATTTTTCCCTGTTTTCCTTATTTTCCTTGTTGTAAATATTATATTTTTCGTTTCCTTTATCTTTTATGTTTTCTTTTCACTTAACAATTACTTGACAACTCACAATATATGAGCAAATCTAGAATTAACTCGGAACACAAAATATGAATCCGGCATCCCAATGTTAGCCGTTTTAACAAGCCCAACCGAAAACAAGTCCGGTGCTGCTAGCATAATCTTGCCTAAATTAAATATCAAATCCGGTATTCATATTTAATTAGCTACCAGCAATAACTATTTCCTTAATTTATGCTTAACCGCCAAACCTTTATTCAAATTTCAAAAATTAACTCCTTTACCCAAAAGCCATCTCATTCAATTCTTATCTTATACTTACCACACATGTCCAAATTTTTACTCTTTATCATTGAGACTTATAAAGGGATTTCTCTCCTCTCTCTCTTCTTTACTACCCATTTTCAATATCTACACTTCTTCTATCTCCTTTACTATTTTCCTCACCAAGATTTCACCACTGCAATCTTAATTAAACATTTCGATTAGGCGATCTTTTCCGTTCACACCTTACTTCTCGAGGTATTCCATTTCTTTCTTCTTTTTCTTCTCTTCCTTTTCTTGTAAGATCTAATATTATGCTCCCTACAAGGCCTTCCCTGCATCCACAGAGTCCTATGGATCCAGAAATAGAAAATACTTCTAGTATAATTACCAATAACCTTACTTTACAATACGAGATAACAAACTGTTGGATCTCTGTCCCAAACGTTTATACCCTTAAAGTAGTTAATAAAACCCACTGACTGTATAGTTCCCTAAAAGGAAATCGTAGGATTTTGTATACTATAATGTTTTCCTATGGTTTCCGCCTTCCTCTTCATGCCTTAATTTCTAGTATGCTAAATCAATTTGAGCTCAACCCTGCACAAATAACTCCTCATTCCTAGCCCAGAATCTATGCCTTTATTCAAATTTGCAAGATGAGGGATATTCCTTTCCCATCCATTCCCCTGCTCTGTACTTTTTTCAATTAAACAACCATAACGGTTTAATCGATATCATTCCCCGTTTCCACGATCCGCTTGCTCAACCACTTATAGAAAATTTCCAAGAATTCGATATAATGGTAGCAAGAATAGAGACAGAGAAATGGAAAGATAAAATTTTCATTATTGAACTACCTAGACCCGAATGGCGTTCCGGTTTTAACCGGAAGATTACTAATAAGGATTGGAGAAAACCTACTTTCCTAGGCCAGAGAGACAATACCCATGCTGATATACTATAGGGTGTACAGATGCCCTTCCACATTCTTAACTTTGCTAAGGACATGACTTTAAATGAATGCGTTGTGGGTAAGTTTCTGCCTTTTTCTTCATTTTCCAATCTTTCTATCTTTTAACCAGTAAAATTTCCCCCCCTTTCTTTCAGAAATTGTTGAAGACCGTCAACAAAGTGATTTAGGCACATCATCTGGCCTAAATAATTCCCAAGCTGTAAATGCTTCTGCCCCAATCCACATAGCATTACAGACCGTACTTCCCGTTAAGAAAAGAAGATCCGGCCATACTACCAGAAGGATAACAAATTTTCTAGACACTTGGCTGCCTGCCCGCGAACAGGGCACTAGTTCTCCCCCCGTCCCGGAGACACCCTTGCCAATATTTGAAATAAAAGTTGAGCCCAACAACGTTCCTTCCTTACTACCTTCTTCCTCTATATTACCAATATTCCAATCTTCTGACGATATGGACCAAGAGGTCAGTCTGAACCAAGAAGACAGTCTCCTTTAAGTCTCCAAAGTTTAAAGGATGTTAATGAGAGAAAGGCGAGAAGCCTTAGCTGCAGGGCGCAAAACTTGTCTTCCTTTGGGTGCTCTGAAGGGTCCAAATTTTCCCAATCTGTCTGATGTATCTAGGGCAGAAAGAGCCTTGGCTGAGAGAATTGTTGACCAGTCAATGACACATCTTACTCCGGAAGGCATTTCTATTCCAGAAGAAATTCCTTCCATGCTTCCAATAACTTCCATTCCGAAAGAGACTTTTACTCTGCTCCCCACTACTTTAATTCCGAAAAAGGTTTCTACTCCACTTTCATCAATTACTTCCTCTATTCCAGTGTTAACAACTGCCCCTTTGACTCCAAATACCAACACCTTCATTGCTATTACCCCCAAATCTTTCGCACTATCAGCTACCAATTTGACACCTCTTTTTTCTATTCTGGTTCCCACAGCATCAATCCTTCCGTTTAGCCCTGCACAACATCCGCCTTCACACCCTACTATCAGCTTTCCTTCCGTAATTCCCCAAGGTACTCCTACACATCAAGCCACTTCCGAGACCTCCTTGGGGAATCCTACTTCCTTAGTAAGTAACTCACTTATCCTTCCTCAAGAAGAGGAAGACTTCCGGGCATTAACTCCTGAGGCCCATTACCTCCATCTTCAAAATGACCTTCACTCTGCTTCTCGCAATCTGCGCTATAACATGGAGGCGAACAAGACTAAAATACAAGATTTGACCAACAATATCAATACTAAAAAATCCCAACTTGTTCGAAACCAAGCCAAAACTTGGAAGGCAGTGCAACTCCACAACCGTACCCAAAAGGAGTTAGATAACTGCCGAACCAGCCTTTTGAAAGAAGAAAAACAAAACCGAGCCAAAATTGAAGCTTTGGAGGCAGAATTAGTAGTGCGAGAAGCGAGGTTAACAACAAAAGAAACAGAACTAATGGCGAAAGAAAAGAAAATTTCTACACTTCAAGGGGAAATTTCTACTAAGGATGAGGAGCTGGCCAAAGTTCCCCGTAAGATGGTATGGTGGCAAAAGAAAACCATACAATCTATGAATGCTGGGTTTATGGATTATTACGAGAAAATTAATTTTGACCCAAAGGTAATTTCTGAATACACCCATAAGAGAATAAACACGATTGATGCCAATAAAGCTGGACTTTCCTCCTTTGAAGAAGAAATAACGGATGATGGCGAAGATAATGGAAATCAATCCTTATCTAACGCCTCAGGTGATGAAGAGACTGATGCCACGGAAGTCGATTCAGACCCAGAAGTAGAAGAAGTTCCAAATCCAAAATAAATTGCAAATCCGAAAAGAGAAGACCCCCCCGGATCAAGCCCAAAGGCTCCTACTCCCCAACCAGCATAATGACTTTTATCTTACATTTGTTTGAACAATTTTCTTCTCCTTAATTTTTAACTAATGTATAACTATTTTCTTTATAATATTCCCAAACTTCATTCTCTACAAGTATTTCCTAATAGAAAACAAATAACTCAACATGAATTTCAAAAGAAGAATAGAAAGAGAAGTTTACAACAGGATTCCGGATAACAAAAGGGAGCAATTTTGGGTAAGGAAACAATTCCAGATTCCACTAAACGAGGCAACTTCGGGGCAACAATGTGATTTTTAAAATAAAAATAATTCCTCAAGCAAAGTGATTCCAATATTTAAAAATTTCCTTAACCCCAAATATTATATAGGAATATTATTCAGAGTACTTTCAAGATGACAAAAATCAAAGACACTCAATTAAACAAACTGATTCCGGGATTAAAGAAAACGGGTTTAATTTTCCTTTAAAACTGCCCTTCACCCATATTCCTTATTTTACTAAAAGGAAAACTCTCTTTTTGTCATAGCATTAAATGCTTCCAAATCCTTAATAAATGCAATTAAGGAAGCAATGATGACAAGCACGCGTGCTCTCTACACAAACAATACTTATCTTCTTTTTTACAATAATCACAATAAAAATATTTACACGGGACTAAACGCCACTTGGCAAATGGTAACAGACTAGACAGTCGTACCGCTTTGGTATTTAGGGTTATAAATTGTACCACTATTCTTTTATATTTTCTTTCACTTCTTCCACTTTTTACAACCTTCTTTACTTTCCCTTTTTCCCTACGCCGCTCAAGTTCTTTGTTTCTAGAAAATTTTCACATACCTCTCTTATTTTCTCAATTTCAAACCATTTCCTTCCTCAGCTCCTTATCTTACTCACCATGACTGGCAAAAAACTTATCAACCCTACAGAATCTGATGAAAGTCCTGCCAAAGTTCCCAAACCTCAAGGACGAGGAGAAGAAGAAATTGTGCCAACCATCTCCTCTTTACACACTCTTCAGCGAGAATTAGATAGATATGAAGCAAAAATTCCAGAAGCCTACACCCTCCAAATTGCCCCTAATGAGGTTAGATTAAATAACTCTTTGGAGGGAAACCAACGAATTTTATACACTAAGATGTTCTTCTTTGGCTTTCAATTCCACGTTCATCCTTTTGTAGCCAAACTACTGCCTAATTTCGACTTAAATCCTGCTCAGTTCAGTCCAAATGCCTTTATATACCTATATTATTTTATTTATCTTTGCCAGTCCAAAGGCATTTCTCCCACCATTCTCTTGTTGCAATATATCTTCCGTTTGTACAACCGTAGGGGTTTAATTTCAATATCCCCTTGCTATAGCGGCGATTCTTTGAAGGGCTACACCTGGAAGCTTTATAAGGTTGACTCCTCCTAAGGCAAATAGAAAGATAGGTTTTTTATAATCGATTCTCCTACCCCGCTTTGGAGATACGGATGGAACCGTGAGCTTACAGAAAGTGATTGGGTCAGACCGGATCTGATACGAGCACGACACCACCTCGCTACCTCACTAGGAGCAAGGGCTTGGTGCTCCAACTCTTGAAGGCCTTAAGGGATGAGGAAGCTGACTTGAAGACCTATGAAGGCTGGGTGACGTGCCTTCATGTCGTCACTCACACCGCAACGCCTTCGAAGGCCGTAGACCATGAGATTAGTCGTACTGCGGAACCTCACGGGTTGGTCGGCCAAGGCATGAGGAACGTCCGCGCAAACTCTAGCAACTCATGACACGCTCTCGCACAATCCCTAGCATCCCATGAGGACACCCGCACCTGCTCACCCATGCCCTCGGCCACGCGCCAGCTCGCCCTTGTGCTAGGCCCATCCGTACGCTCGCCTTAGCCCGTCCGACAGCCCAACTCCAAGACACGGTGCAACCCCTTTGTCTAAGGGTGTAAGAGTCCTTTCCCCTTGTAAATAGCTCTAGGTATTTAAAGAAGGAGATAGACTAATTTTAGGTTTGTCTTTATTTTTGTGATAATCTCCAATCTTAGACCAAACACTCTAGTTTAGCTAAATAGGGTTCTTCAAACCTTCTTCCTCCTCTTCTTCAAGCCGAGTGGTTTGCCTAAGAATTGCCCTTAGGAGGGTCACTCTTGAAGTTGAGATCCTTGTTAGTCTTGTGGCTAGGTTGTCTAGGAATCATCCCTAGAAGGGTTAGCCGTGACCTTCAAGTTCATTTACTTGTATTTCTCTTTCAATCAACACATCTCTTTCTTCTTTTCCGTTGTTCTTCCAAGGCTTCCGCAAATCATTACTCCCTCTAAACAAGCAACGCATGCTCAAAATCAAGCTGATCTCCTAAAGTGAGCTAGATCCATCTCTCGGCCACTTCCAAGGCCAAATCATCAAGGATCCCCAAGGAGGCTCGCATCAAGTGGTAGCGGAGCTCTAGCTGCTCACTAGACCGACCCTTTTCCAAGCTTTTCCTCATTTTCATGGATAGAAATCCCTCCACAAGTCACGGTTTCATTTTGGAAATTTTTGACAAATTTATTTTTGTTCAAAATTTTTCTTGTCTTCTAGCATTTTGATCTTGCCCAAACATTAAATCTGCATATTTTTGTGTTTGCAAGCATCTAACACGTTCATTTCTTCTTCTCCCCCTTTGAACGTGTTGGTTGTTTATGTTTTAGTCCAAATGTTCATACTCATGCAAGAAAAAAGAGCCAAGTGTCTTGTGTGCCATGTGGCCTTGTGGTCCAACTTTTGTTTGCTAGCATAGTTGTCATCCACCACACTTGTTGCACAGCCGGCCACATCTCTCTTTGTGAGCATAGTATTCTAAACTCGCTCATTACTCAAAACAGCCACCTCACTTGCACAATTTAGCACACACGGTGGCACATCTTTGCCTTGTCATCCATCCAACTTGTGACACATCATCTTGACTTGCCACATCATATATTTTGGCATTTAGTGCAATTTTTTTTACTTTGGCTAAGCTACTTGTCTTTCATTTCCTTTCCAAAAAAAAAACTACAAGTCTTTCAAGTGGATTCCCTTGCACTCAATTCAAAAAAAAAAAAAAACTCAAAATATTGATCAAAATAAAAAATAATGATCGAGTTCATAGTTCAAAAAAAAAGAAAGAAAGAAAGAAGAAAATACCATTGAGTCAAAAGCAAGGAATTACTTGTGCGTTTTCATTTTGAAGTGATTGACATGCGCAAAGCCACGACTGTTTACCCTTTTTCTTGTGTTTTACCTAAGTAAGCAATTTCGGCTCTCTTTTCCTCACCGTACCCCTTTTACCATTGCACACATTTCCTTATACACACCTCTTGAGTTGTCCTTCTAGCTAGCTTTTCATAAGTGTCTTGAGTTTTCTTTCCCTTACATCTATACATCTTTCTACTCCAAATCAATTCGGTGTGCACTTCACATACACTTCGTGCGCATCCTTTGATTTTCCTCACCTTTACTTCATAGCTAGTTTTCCTTGTATTCCTTGTGCTCCTATAATTCTTAGAGTCTTGTGCTAGGCTTGAGTTTTTGGTTTATTTTGGAGATTTGAGTGGGTGAGTTAGTGAGTGCAATTGAGTGTTGTGTGACACACGAGCGACCAAACACGTGAGGGAGTGACTAACATTTTATCAAGACTTGTGTTTGTTCATTTTGTAGGTACACTCCATTATGTCCAACGATGATAACAATTAAGGCAATTCTAAGGGTATTTCCGTCTTCACACCAGCCTTGAGACCGGAATCCTACAGCGCCTGCCGGGCGTCAGCTGTGGAGGTTGTCGCCCTTTTTTGAAGAGAAGAGCCCTAGGATGTTCGACATCAGCGGCGGGGGGAGGGGGGAGTCTCTGCCTATAAATACTGCACCACTCAAGATGAGAGGTAAGCCTAAGATCGCTACTCGAACCTCTGCTAGTTGGAATAGCCTTACTGACTTAAGCATCGGAGTGTCTACGCTGGAACCCCCCTCCGGCGCTTTGCAGGTACACTCGACAACAACTACAGTAACTCCGAGCGGCCATAATCCTTACCCCGATTCTCCAGAAGTTCAAATCCTATCAAACTGGTCCTTTCGTTGAGAGCTTTGGTTTATTAAGTGAGCGTCCTTAATAGCCAAGCTCTGTCTTTCTTGGAAGATCGGAACGATCATGGCTTCTGATTCAGAGTCCACACAACCTCCATCTTTTGGCATTCCTTTTGCGATTCGCAGACAACTCTTTCCTTTCGCCACTACTGACGATTCTACCATGATGCCAGAGATTACTCCGGAATCTTCAGATCTCTCCTTTAGATCAATAGGAGGAACGCCCTCTTCCTAGGTGAACATCCCTATATCCCAGATGGCGGGATCCAGTTTTTCCACTCCTCCTCCGAGAGGATTCATATTGGATGGCGTAAGCAACCCCCTCACGAGTGAAATATCTGCCCTTCGTTCTCGGTCGGATTACTTGACTGAGCTGGCTGCAAGAATCACGCTAGAGGTTTCTGGGTCGAGTGTTCCTTTCCAGGCTATTTTTACATCATCTATTGTTACCGAACGACCCTTATCGCCCTTTCAACACAGAAATATTCCATTGACCTTGCCCGCGACAGATACACCAATTAGCCTTGTGCAACTCGCTCAGGGGCGAGTAGAGCCTTACGTGCCGCACGTGCTACAAATTCCCGTCTCTCAAGGGGAAAGACGGCTTGACGAGTATAGAGATCGTTGGGATGGTCAGCGGGGAGAAATGGACAGAGATGCATCCCCCGAGCGTAGTGAGAGATCCAGTAGTCGAAGATATCAAACTCGTTCACTAAGGAGTCATAGCCGATCTCCTATGCGTCATCACACTCCCGATCCTCAGTATCACAGGCATCACCCGGAAACGTCACCGTCTCGCAACACTCGCGAAATCCTGGATGACACCTCGGGTAACCCATTCAGTCATCGCATGAGGCGCCATAGGGTCAGCCGACATGTGAAGCTCCCCACGGAGTCCTATGACGGCACTAGAGATCCTATTTCCCACCTTAACAAGGTGAAAGACTTCGTGCAATTCCAAACCCACAGTGATGCGGCTTTATGCCAGATATTTGTCATGACATTGGTAGGAGTTGCGCGCCTCTGGTTCGAGGGTCTTCCAATAAAATCCATTAGCAGCTTCGCACAGCTGGAATCCAAGTTTCGAAGTCGGTTCAGTACCGCGGTCCCCATCAGAAAATCTGCTGCAGCGTTATTCGACATACATAGGAGACCTCAGGAGTCTTTAAAGATTTTCTCAATCGTTTTGACCTAGAAATGTCATTAACGTCGGGCGTTACCATCGATTTCGCTGTGGAAGCCTTGAAGAGGAACTGTCGTTATGAGAAATTGCGAGACACGTTAATGATGGCCCCCCGACAACCTTGGACGCGTTGAGACTGAAAGCTCATAATTACGCAAGAATGGAAGAAGAAGAAAGCAGAGACAAAGCCCGAAACGTGCCACAAAATGTACCTCAGACACCTAACGTTCCTAATAACGCAATCCCTGACGGCTGTTTGGTATACGATTATGCCCAACGAAAAGATCATATCCCAAAACCCTCCAACAGACGAAGAGGTAACTCTTCAAGAGGAAGATCTGGTAACTCCCCTACTCGGTGACAGGCAGATCCTCCCAAGGGCCGGATTTACGACCCGGACCTTCCTTCCCTTATACTGCCAAGGGCAGAGATTTTAGCAATTGTGGAACAGGGGAACCTCCATATCCGCTATCCAGCTTCTGTAAAGCCAGGAGTGGTCATAAGAGGAAGGGAAAATGCCTTCTGCAAATTTCATAAAGTCAAAGGGCACTCTACAGACGCGTGTAGAGAATTAAAGCTGGCAATAGAGTGTTTGGTAGAAGAGGGATACCTCGGAGAATTTTCCACTAAGGCAAGAGAAGAAGTCAGGAATAACCCGATAAACAGGACATCCGACGACAGACAACCCCCTCCTCGCGTATCCACTGGGAGACAATAACATACCCACTGGGAGAGGTAGGGAAACGCTTACGATTGACGAAGACGACTTTCCTATCATCAACATTATCGCTGAGGGCACGTTGTACCTTGACGAGCCTGTACCGTTGACGCCCACAGCCGGAGACAAGCGGAAGCGAGGGGGCATATTAATAAAAAGCGAAGCAATAACTACACTGGATCGGATGGTGTTATCCTTCTTCGAGGAAGACGAGAAAGGCATCGTGTTCCCACATAACGATGCGTTAGTAGTCACGCCTATTATCGGCAACAATGGGGTTAGAAGAACTCTCGTTGATAATGGAAGCGCAGTGAATCTATTTTCGTTAGAGGCCTATAACCTCATGAAATGCCCAGGTGGTGAACTAGCAACGTGCAAGAAGCCGATAATTGGGGTAGATGGAGTACCAATCTCGGTAACTGAAGTTACAACGCTTCCAGTACACTTTAGAGAAGACACATCCAAACGGTCAAAAGAGCTGTTATTCTTAGTCGTTGACCTTACCCTGCCTTACAATGCCATACTCGGGCGACCGTTCCTCAACTGTTTTGGGGCAGCAATATCTCAAAAGCATTTGAGGATGAAGTATCCCTCCTAGGATGGAGTGGTCTCAATCAAAGGCGATCAGAAACTGGCGGCTGAATGCTATTTACTCATGATTCAGAAGGGTTGTGATAGGTACGTGTGTGTCACGGTGGATCCATATGGCCAGAATGATGAGAAGCATACTCAGCCTGTGGACAAGATGGTACCCGTACCGGTTAACGGGATCACGGAGGCGAATTTCCTGGTTAGCAAAAAGTTCAGCCCCGAGGAAAACCTCCAATTAGCTCGACTATTGAACAAATGTAAAAGAGAATTCACCTAGAAGCTTATGGATATGCCTGGTATCTCGCGAGAAGTGGCAGAACACCGACTTAATGTCGATCCCTATGTCAAGCCCGTCCAACAGAAACAACGAGCGTTTTACACAGAAAAGGCGTTAGCCGTTGATAAGGAGGTAATGAAGCTCCTGGTCGCAGGTTTCATTCATGAAGTCCAATATCCAACCTAGTTGGCTAATCCAGTTCTTGTTCCGAAGCCCAATGGAGATTGGCGTATGTGCATCGACTTCACTAACCTGAACGATGCTTACCCCAAAGATTGCTACCCGCTCCCCCCAATCGACCAGTTAGTTGATCAGACCGCCGGGTACGCGTATCTAAGCTCGCTAGATGCCAACTCCGGGTATCATCAAATCCCTATGGCCTTCGAGGATGAAGAAAAGACCGCCTTCATCACTCCAAAAGCCACTTACTGCTACACGGTGATGCCGTTTGGGCTGAAGAACGCTGGAGCTACTTTCCAACGTATGGCAAATAAAATATTTGAAAAGCAGATCGGAAAGAGTGTGGAAGCCTACGTTGACGACATACTGGTCAAAAGCCGAAGCTTCAAGGACCACTTGCTCGACTTGAAAGAAATTTTTGATGTAATGAGAGAGTACCAAATGAAGCTGAATCCCCATAAATACATGTTTGCATTCCAAACGGGCAAAGTTTTGGGCTATGTGGTCAATCAGAAAGGTATCCAGCCCAACCCCTCGAAAGTCAAAGCTATTCAAGACATGATATCTCCTCGAACTGTCAAGGAGGTGCAAAAATTGACAGGGCGTGTTATTGCCCTAGGACGTTTTATCTCCAAGCAGGGCGTGAGATGCCTTCCTTTTTTCAAAGTCATTCGCAAGAAAGCCCCTTTTGGGTGGACAGCGGAATGTGAAGAGGCTTTTATGAGCCTAAAAGCCTATTTATCATCCGACCTGGTGTTGACAAGGCCAGAATCGGGCGACACCCTATACTTATACCTCGGCGTTGCCGACGAAGTGGTTAGTGTCATCCTCGTTCGAGACGACAACCGTCTGTACCACCTTGTCTACTTCGTGAGTCACGTCTTGAAAGATGCTGAGCTGCAATACGCTCGCATTGAGAAAATAGCGTTTGTGCTAATTCAAGCCACGGTGAAAATGGACAGATACTTCCAAGCCCATCCCGTCATCGTACTTACTGACCAGCCTTTGAAAAGGATATTCCGGAAACCTGAGTCTTCGGGAAGAATGCTAATTTAGGCTATCGAACTTGAGCAATACAGGTTACGGTATAAAAATCGACCCTCTGTGAAAGCCCAAGTCCTAGCAGACTTCATAGCCGAGTGCACCTTCACAGAGGACCCGTTAACGGACCTACCGGAAGAAGTAAAGGATGATTTAGACCTCCCGTTCCCTGAAACCTACATCGACTTGTGGGTCATTCATGTGGATAGAGCCAAGAATCAAGAACTAGCTGGAGCCGGAATCTTCATAATCGGGCCACATGACATTCAGATACGATACGCCATCAGAATACTGCAACCGTTATCCAATAATGCAGCGGAGTATGAGGCGTTACTGCCTGGACTTAGGATAGGGAGAAGCTTTTCCACCAAGGCCATACATGATACGGGAATAATGGGAGACTTGCAACTAAAGATTTGTGGCGATTCTAAATTGATAATAGACAAAGTCTTGGGACACTCTCAGGCCAGAGAGCCCATCATGGTTCAGTACCTCGCTAAAGTGAAACGCGAGTTGTTAGAAATAAAGAAAAGTGGCATGCAGGTCAGCTTTGAGCATATTCCCCGAGAGGATAACGTTGAGGCAGACGGCCTGACAAAACTCGCCGTAAATCGGGACGCGTCCATACCTAAGGGCGTATACTACGGAGAGATATCGGTACCCTCCTTCATGGAAGAGCAAGCGTCGCTTTGCGTGGAAGAAATTGAAAATGACTGGCGAATTCCCATAATAAAATACTTGAAACATGAGGAGTTACCTGCAGATAACGCCGAGAAAAAGAAAGTACTGAAACAAGCGGCACGGTACACATACTACGACGGGGAACTGGTTCGGAGATGCTTTTCTCACCCAGCCGCCAAGTGTGTAATAGAACAAGAGGGTCTTCACACCTTGCAAGAAATCCATGAAGGGATATGCACATGCACGCAGCAGGTGGCACCTTGGCCGCGCAAGTTTTCAGGTCCGGATTCTACTAGCCTACTATTTGAAGAGATTGCCACAATTATGTACGGACATGTCAGAAATGTCAGGAGTTCTCCAAGATTCCTCGACAGCCCGCCACGGAAATCTCTGAAATTGTGGCCTCTTGTCCTTTCACGAAATGGGGGATCAATATCCTAGGACCGTTTCCAAAGGCAAGGTCTCAACTAAAATTTATGGTCGTAGCGGTAGATTACTTCACGAAATGGGCAGAAGCGGAAGCGGTTGCCAACATCACAACGGAGAGAATTTGGCATTTCTTTAAACACCAAGTTATTATGAGGTTCGGTGTACCCCGTGTCCTAGTCAGGGACAACAGGACGCAATTCACCAGCTAGTTCTTTAGAGACCAATGCACGGAATTCCAGATCGAACAAAGGTTCTCTTCCGTGGCTCACCCACAGACCAACGGTCAAGCGGAGGTGATGAATCGAAGTATTCTCAGCGGCATAAAGAAAAACCTGGAAGGATCTAAAAAGAAAGCGGCATAAAGAAAAACCTCCTTCCTAACGTGTGCTAACACCTGAATAGAGAATGTTCTTATGTGTTTTGTGGCTGTTGACTATGTGCAGATGATAATTAAAGAAGGATGCCAGGAGTGAAAAGTCTTATCCTTGTGACGGTCAGTCCTGATCAGACGGCTCACTAAGTGAGGGCACGCCCTGGCATACCTAAAAATAAGTGTCGGAAGTGAAAAGTCCTATCTTTGGGGGCAGTCGCGCTAACACAGGCGGGCTGCTAAGATGAGGCACGTTCCGACACCCTCGGAAGTGCAAAGTCCTATCCTTGTGGCAACCGTGCTAATAGAGACGACCCACCAAGATGAGGCACGCCCCGGCTTCTCTAGGAGTGAAAAGTCCTATCGTTGTAACCGGGCTAACACAGATGGTTCACAAAGACGTGGCACACCCCAGAGAGATAGAAACTCCATCCTCGAAGTGAAAAGTCTTATCCTTGTGATGTCCGGGCTAATACAGACGGCTCACTAAGTGAGGGCATGACTCCGGGATGCGAGGTCACTAAGTCCTATCCTTGTGATGGCTGGTCTTGATCAGACAACTCACTAAGACGAGGCACTATCCGGGCCGACCGTGGAAATTTGGGAATACGGAAAGAAATTGTGAAATCACAGCGAGTAACCAGATGGGAAATCCCTGGTGAAGATGACTGGTTGAGAAAGCAATATGTCGAGAAATCCCAGCGAGTAACCAGATGGGAAATCCCTAGTGAAGATGGCTGGTTGAGAAAGCGACATGGATAATGCTGACGACCCTTGGATATAGAGGCGCGACGGCTCCTAAACGGTAATTAATGTTTAATTATCGCACAATATTTTGACTAATGCTCTAAAGCATCGACTGAAAGTGTGCAGGATCTTGTGGAAGTGAGGGGAAAATTGACGCCCGCGCAAGTGATAACATCGTGAGGCCTGCCATGGCTATAGGTGCATGGGCAATGGCTAGAGTTCCTGCTGCCTCGGTTAGGGAAATACAGTCAGGGTAGCACACGCGATTGGCCCCTAGGATATCTATTATTGCGAAAGGGGATAAGTCCGCGTTTATTTACATGGAATTCTTCATCTATAAGGAATTTTTTATCGTTGGTTGAGAATACCTGCATCAGCACGATGCCGTTATGAAAATGCTCATCCTAGACGAAGTCTCGTTGATGGAGTTATCTCTTCAAGTGGTGTAACGCCTCCGGAAGGATACTGCCGCTTCGAGGGCGCATGCGGGTATATGCCACGCGTCTTGGATAATATTGATTAGGAGTCACTTCTATGAGTTCTACTTCTGAAATTATCTACTGAGTAGCGTTATTCTACACCGGCATTGGAAGGCGCATGGTTAAGTCATGTCGTGATATCTAGTGCGGAATTCGTTATCAATGTTTGTCATCCTGTAGAGTATAGGGTGACGCTATGGTGATCTCATCCACTGGCGGAATGATGTTATCTCGCCATGGCAACTATCATATCGTGAAAGTTCAGAGAAAAAGAGATGGTGGGAAAGGGGATCAGTTACGAAAAGAAATAATATATATGTGTGAACTGTTCGAAAAACCCTCAAGGGGCTACAAAATGGCAAAAAACCCTCAAGAGTAAAAAACAAAAAGGGGTGATAACAGCGCCTATTGCGTGCCAGCCTTACTGTCCCCTTGTCCCTCGTTACCACCCATTCTCTCTTGACGAAAGTGGTCATTCGTAAGACCCCTTGATCTCTTCCGAAAGACGTCAATGAGGGCCTCAGCATCATACACGTCTTCTCCGTAAATTTCCACGAAGCAGTCATACATGATGCGGGCCGTATTCTCAGCGAGCCACTTGCCCTTCTCAACCGACTCTTTCTCTAATACGGCTTTTTGCTCTTACAATGCCGCCTTGGTAGCTCTCTCTGCCGTTAGAGCAGCCTCGAGATCAGACGCCCTAGCTGCCTCCTGCTCCCTGGTCACTTTCAAATCTTTCTTGGCCATCGCCAAAGCTACCACCAACCCTTGACGTTCCCCCGACAATCTCTTCTTTTCTTCTCGCTCCTTAGCGAGCTTGTCGGAAAGATCGTGGCGGGCGAAAGCAAGAGAGCTGACCTCCTGTGATATATACTGGGACCAGTAGTGAAACTGGGAGAAACCAGAGAATAAGGTGGAACACACAAAAGCCAACTGCTCGTCAACAGGCTGAGAAAGAAATGCCCCTTTCTCCTCGGGAGACGTTAACGCGTGAGCAGCCAAAAAAGAAGAAATTCCCGCTGAGCTATCTCCCCCAGCGGCCGCAAACCCAACTCTGCGCAAGTTGCTCAAGTTAACCTAATGGGTAACGGGCCCAGACTCCCCCAGCGAACTTAGATCGGCCATCATATGAGGCGTGTTATCGCTACTAGGGCGATACATCGAGGCGCTGGAAGGAACAAAGTGCAGGGTAAGAGGAGATGGAGGTCGGCTGGAAGAAGTACCCCCATGAAGCCCAAAAGGACCGTGAGACTGAAAGGGAGGAAAACTGACCCCCGTGAAGTCCTCAGTAAAGCCTAGGGTAGTGAAATAGGAAGGAGGAAGTGCAAAGTTAAGAGAATTGGGCGAAGCGTCAAAAGACCCAAAAATACCCATAGCCCCTAAAGGGTCAGAAGACTGGCCGTCAAGAGGTGGCATCGAAGCAAAAAGGGCAGCATTGTCCCCTTCACTGATAACAGGATTCATTGGCGGACTCGCGTTTTCCCCATCGGGTCGCTGCCTCTTGCCAGAACGTCGAAGTATATGGCCTAGGTCCATGTTGCCCGATGACGGTAACTGGGTAGGGGCGATAACGGTATCCTGCAAAGAAACCACGAGTAAGAAGGATAAGAAAACAAAAGAAAGCGTCAAAGAGCGCTAAGAAGCAGTGACTGAAATAGTGCGAGCATAAAAGAAACACATACAGTGACATTGTCGCTGACCACGTCTGAAGAAAGAGTAAGGGCGGCAGCGCGCACTGTCTTCTTCTTTTTCTTCTTTGGGGGAGCCTGGGAAGAAGATGTTGGAATAGGAGCAATGGCAACGGATACAACCGGGATAGAAACAGGAATGGTGACGGATCCCTCACCAGCTGCGGAAGAAGGCGCTTGGATGGGGTTTACAGTCACAGTAGACGATATGACTGGAGTAACAGTGGCAGCGGCAGAGATAGCGGCAGTGGCAATTTCCTCTCTCCTCTTTAAAGCCCTCCGCTCTCATCTCCTAACGCTTTCCGACTTTTGATCAGGATCAGGAGCTGCACAATTATGACATAACGTTAGCGTTAGTACTGCCGGAAGTAACAAAGAAAACAACACAACACTCACTCTCAATACAGGCTTGAATGTCAGTGCCGCAAGCCAACTTGCGAGTGTGAACGTAGATGTCCAACTCGAGCAGTTTGTCTAACCAGCCTTGTTCAGGTTGAGGAAGAGCCGTCCGACGACCCCAGGTACTGTCCTTGATAGCATGGTTAAAACCAGTCCGCCATTGGGGGCTAGGTAGCTCGATAACAAAAAATTCGTTCTTCCAATCTTCAATGGAAGACTCAAGGTGCAGGAATTTCCAAGTGAAGGGTTTAAGAGAATCATCATCATAAGGGGGTGATATCGCTATCACACCCCTACGGTTATACAATTGGAAAAGAGATTTAAATAATAAAAGGGAAGGAGAGGTAATCCCTTTGTATCTACAGAGTTCTAGAAACGCATAAACGCAACAGTACGCGTTAGGAGCCAACTGAACGGGATTCACATCCAGAGCAACAAACAACCTTTCGATAAAAGGATCAAGAGGGAACTTGAAGCCATAGCCAAACATCTTGGCATACAAGAGCCTGCTATTACCAGGCATTACACTATTAAGGCAAAGTGAATCAGAAGCAACAAAAGGCTTATAATCCTCAAGGATATGGGCATTGTACTTAGACAAATGATCTTGAAGTATGGATGAGGAGGTGATGGTGGTGGCAGTACTCTCAATTTTTTCCTCATCAACAGACTTGGTATGAGTTCTAGCCATGGTAAAAATAAAGAATCAGATGAAGAAGATGGCAGATGAGGATAGAAATACCTTTTTGGAGGAAAACCTTAGAAGGCCCAGACGTTGGAAAGAAAAAACACAAGTCGGCTCGAGAGGGAGAAGCGAAAATGAAATAACAAAAGAGGGAAAAATAACATGTATTGGGTTTTATAACCCTAGTGGTCACCCAAAATGACTGTTGCAACCGTCGTCGCCTGGAAAAGACGTGAGCAATGAGTACAACCCTAGAAAAGTGAAAAGACGCCTCGATCTCGTCATTTCCTAGGGCACGACAACAGACACGTGTATTCTAGCCATCATGACTTCTCTCTCGCATTAATGAGGGGACCCCGAGCATTAAATGCTCTGACAAGTGGAATCGATTTTCAAATCAAAACAAGCGCGATAACGCGGAGACCAAAATATCGTGGCGCAGCGTTAACTCCACGGGCAGCTGTTGAGATAACGCAAAAGAAAGAGATAGCGCAACAAAGATCAATCATTATTTGAAGGGGAATTCTAAACGCTGTCACAAGCCAGGCGTTATTAATTATTACAAACCGAATGGGATCAATGTTCAGAATAAAAAGAAAGAATAATTAACGGAGATGAGAGGAGCTCTTGACGTTCCCCGCTGCATCAGCACCGTCTGATTATGGGAGCACCCCGGCATCGCCCTCGTCGCTTTCCTCCTCCTCTCCTGAAAAAAGGAAACCTTCCTCGCTCGCGCCTATTTCATTCATTTTTTCAGAGGCATAATCAGCTATCTTAGTCGGATCAAAAGACCTACCGCGATAGTAGTCCCCGAATTCAGCGGTAAAGGCCCACATGGCTCTCTTCTTCCACCAGTTTACCTTTGAAGGAACCTTTGCCAGATTCGCGTTACAAGCCGATATCTCTTCACGAAGAAGAGAATTTCTCTTGTCTGCCGAAACCAGCTCTGCCTCTAACAAATCAACCTTGGCCTCCCCCTTAACTAACTCTGCCTCTAGCAACTCAACTTTGGCTTTCCCCTTAGACTTTTCTCTAGCAAGTTCAGCGCGGTAATCATTCAGGTCTGCCAGGGTACGAGTTTGAAGTCGCGTTAACTCCTTCACTTTAGCCAAGGCAACATCCAATCGCTCCTTCGAGTCAGACGAACCTCAAAGTTTATCACCATGAGCCTTAAGAAAGTAATGCACGTGGCGAAAGCAGGACAGTACGTCATTCAAAACACGTGCGTGCTGAATATCGGGGGGAAGCCGCAGCAACGCCTCTTTATCCTCACGCGAACCGAATATCTCACCCGCCAGGAAGGCCGTCGGCTGATCTCGTGACAACGAGTCCAACACCCCTAAGGCACGAAGCCCGTTAGTGCCTAAGGTTGACAAATCCAACCGGTAAGAAGGAACTCCTTGAGGACCCTGAGGGGAAAGGTTGGCGATAATGGAGGGAGAGAACCCTTGGCGGAACCATCGACACCCGAAATAGAAGTAAAGAATAACGGTTGGGGACCCCCTATCGGTGTGTCAGGAAGCACGCTCGAGTCGGGAGCTGACATCACCACATCAGGAATACAAGAAGAAATAGGAGAGTCAGGGGCGTTAGTCGGTGGAAGCGAATCTGCCGCTAACGAAACTTCAGTAACCTTGGGAGGAGCGTCAGTTGACGCCTCAATAACCTTTGCTCTTTCAGAAGTACTCACCACAGTAGAGGCGTCAATCACCACGGTAGGGACATCGCCGACCTTTTTAGAAGAAACCTCATCAGTCAGATTATTTTTCTCCACTCTGAGTTTCTTCCGTTGAGCCGAGGAAGCATGACGCAGCTCTGTCTCGATATCCATTTCCTCACAATCGCTATCAATTATCCTAGTTGTAGGACGACTTGAAGTTGCTCCTCTACCCCGAACAAGTAGCCAATTATCAAGGAAGCGAGAGGCTCGGGTAGAGATGTCGCGCCCTCCCCTTGCGACTGTCTTAGTTCTCCTCCTTCTTGGCGGAGTAGTCTGACGGCTGGAACCCTCGGGCGGTGGAGAAGCCGGTAGCGTTTGGAGCGGTATCACGTTTAAATGAGCGTCATTCCCTCCAGACGATTGACCCTCAGCGTTTTCTACCAACGAAGCGTGTTAGAACGACAAGTAAAATTAAGTGATAACGTGGAAGGAGAAATGCTTACCTGTAACGTACTCTTCCAAACGCTTATACAAAGCGAATTCTTGAATACAGAAAGACGTATCTATCTCTAGTAAGATGTTAGCATGGAATAACTCATCCCTCGTCAACACCCCTGGGTTTACCCAGACAACACTAGTAATCTCCTGATTAAAGCCCCTGCACCACAAACGGGAAGGTAGTTCGAGCACGAAGAAACCACTCTTCCAGTCAGCTACAGTTTCCTCAAAACCCTAAAATTTTTGCCAGAATGATTGCACGAATGCGTCATTCCACCGCGAGGCGATATCGACCAAGCAGTTATGACAACTCAGGCTAAAGAATTTGCAGATTAAATTGACGGATGGAGTAAAGATATTCTTCATCTCGCAGGCGTAGAGAAATGCATAAATACCGCACCAAGAAGAAGGGGTTATCTGAGCGGGATTAAGATCATACCAGCGCGGCAATCTCTCTATAGAAGTATGAAGTAGAAAGCGAAAGTCGTAGAGAAATATTTTAAAATAAACCATTCTATACTTCCCCCATAACGGATCATGAAGCCGCCAGTCATCTAGGGGAATGACAGGAAAATAGTTGGGGGGAAAGAAAACACCTTGACCCTCTAATTCAGCCCTCAGAATCATTTTGCACGAGAAAATACTGTACGTCCTTTCAATTTCTGGATCTAGAGGCCTCTGAAGACCCCTGGTAGCTCTAGTGTAGCACATATTGAACCAGTAAAAGAAAAACCAAAGCGAAGGAGAAGCAAAATACGTTGAAGGAGAAAATAATGAGTAGACCACCGGCGCCGACGAACGGTTGAAGGAATTTCCTGTGAGCAGAAGAAGAAGCAGAAAGAAAGTATAACAGAGGAAAATTCGAAGCGTGAGTAAAAGTGTGAGAAGAAAGCAATTATTCCCTTTTAAAGGTCAAACTCAGCAACTGAGCGACTTGTGAGAATAAGACACGCGCAAAGTAGAAAATGACACGTGGAACGACCTCAGTGGAATATTTATGACTAAGCATTTATATCCTTGAGAAAAGGCGGTTAGCGATTGAAAAATGAAGAACGGTTGCATTGAGCGATAACCGATCGCTCAGCGTTAACTGTCTAAGGGTCGTAGAAGTTAACGCGGAATATAATAGCGAGAAAGCAAGCACCAACAACGTTATTTTATTCATGATAAGCCATACTGAATCTACAATATGCATGGTATGTGAAGATTAATCCTCGTCAGGCTAGTAAGAAGGCCAGTAGGAGTTATCTCCATCCGAGGACGGAAACTCCTCGTCAGCGAAACGGAAAGGCTCGTCAGCCCCTTTCTCTCGACCAGGCTTTGGTGGACTTGACTCCCTTTTAGTAGCGGGAGCCGCTACCTCGACACCGATACCGCTGGAGGAACCCCCTTCCATGAAACGATTGATGTGAGGAAACAGTTCATCACCCCTCCAAACAGTAGGGACATAGAGGTCAAACGGCACGCTGGCTACCTCGAAGGCTTTTCTCTTCGGCCTCTTGCGACCTTTGCGTCGGGCAGGTCGCCTTTTCAGACGCGGCGAAGGAGGATCGTCGGAATCCGGCGAAGGAGGAGGAGTTGGTGGGGACTCGCACTCAATGGTATCTCTGAAATATGAATCAGCCATGGAACTTTAAGCAATCTCAATGGAGAAATGCGAAGAAGAAGATGAATAGGAAAAAGAAGAAAAAATCTCATTAAATAGCCGAAGCGAAGAAGACTTCCCGCTTTCTCGCATGACCTTTGAGAAAGGTCAATGCGCTTCGAGAAGAACGATCTTAATTACAGAAGCGGATCCTGTGATCGTGCCTGTTAAAATTTCTCACTGATCAAGAGACACCGAAAAACTGCCCAATCAGTTGATACTAAAGAGGCGGCGCGAAATCAATGTGGAACGGTTCACAAGAGTAACCGTTTCTACCTGACGACCAAGAAAAGCAAGCGATGCAGAAGTCCAACCAATGGGGGACTCATTTTCAGTTGGGCTGATGTGGCACTCAACTGAAACATTAACTGGCATGTTGCGAAAAGAAGGGAGAAAAAATGCAAGGTAACAAAAAAATACTTTATTTATGGCCTAACGGCCCAAAGCATACATCCACCTACACACTGAGAACATGCAAAAGAAGATAAAGGGAAACGACGGCGGCAGCGAGCAGTCAAGCATTGGACCCGCCATCGTCCTCCCCCGACACCACAGGAACCTCCCTCAGCGCATCTACAACAGAGGACACGTGTCCCTTGAAAGCCATGCCACCCCGATATCTCGAGAACCGACAAGCATGACACGGGAACAAGAAGAAGCGTTAGCCCTTGGTAAACACTCGGACTCATTTTCAGTTGGGCTTTTGATAACAATTAAGGCAATTCCAAGGGTATTTTCATCTTCACACCAGCCTTGAGACCGGAACCCTACAGTGCCTGTCGGGCGTCAGCCATAGACGTTGTCGCCCCCTTTTGAAGAGAAGAGCCCTGGGATGGTCGACATCAGCGGGGGGGAGTCTCACGCATTATCTACTCATACGCACGGTGTCATCCCATCCCAGGTCAGCCATGACGTCACTCGAGGCGTTATCTTCCCGAGATAACGCCCACCCCTTAGAGGTAACGCCCACGCTCTGCCTATAAATACCACACCACTCAAGGTGAGAGGTAAACCTAAGATCGCTACTCGAACCTCTGCTAGTTGGAACAGCCTTACTGACTTAAGCATCGGAGTGTCTACGCCGGAACCCCCCTTCCGGCGCTTTGCAGGTACACTCGATGGCAACTACAGTAACTCCGAGCGGCTATAATCCTTACCCCGATTCTCCAAAAGTTTGAATCTTATCAAACGAAAATCTCCAAGGGTTTGGATCCGATGGATCATCCAATGTGGGTTTACTAAGGGAAGGGAGCCCCGATGGCGTCACCGGGCCTAACCCCACTTTAGCTACCCTCTCCACCCAAATGGCTGAATTGCAAGGGCATTGGGTGACACAATCTCAAACCAACAAGGCCATTTTGGATGCGATAGCCGCCATCACTCCTCGGCCAGCCCAACCCCCACTACCACCCCCACCATCCCCACCGTCACCACCCCCACCGCCGGACCCTACCCCATCACAACTTCCACACCCTACTGTCCATTACCACCAAACTACACAACCAAATGACCCCGCACATGTCGCTTACTATGGCTTACACCGCCAAGTAGGCAACGATGAAGGTGTCATGGCCGGGAGCTACCACAATGATGACGAGGGATCATTTGAACATCCTTCTCGGCACCACACCAATGTTGGAAACCCCTACCACCATCACCAAAATTACCCCCCAAACTCACGGCTCGTTACCATTAATGAGCCGCGAAACACACACCTACCGAACCCACCTCTACACCTTCGACACCCCAATGTGTCCTCACACTGGGCCAATGACTATGTGCCCCCCCCACGGCAGCCAGCAACCCTACTCCTCCATGACCGGCCACCGCACAACCCAAACTACCCTACACCCCCCCATTCAACCACCCTTGTATGAACACGCCAATGGTGCGCGTAGATTTGACTATGATGAACAATTTGAAGCGCGAGGTCATCGCCATCAAGAAGGGAGAGTGGATAACAACCTCTCTAGCATCAAACTCACAATTCCCCCGTTTGAAGGCAAGGAGGATCCCGACGCCTATTTTATTTGGGAAAGTCAAGTAGAAACGGTGTTTGAGTGCTACAACTACACGGATATGAAGAAGATTCGACTTGTGGTTGTTTGTTTCATGGATTTGGCCATTCATTGGTGGGAAAGGCTAGGTGCTACTAGGAGAATTGAGAGGAGACCACTTATTGACACTTGGGAGGACTTGATGTTTGAGATGCGCCGACGTTTTGTCCCTTCTTACTACCACCGTGACCTTCACCAACACCTCCAACTAGGGGTGTGTGTTCGGATTTTGGATCGGAATTCGACGAGTTCGGATCGGATTTTTTTGGAGTTTTTCACAGGGAATCCGACACCTTCGGTTTCGGATCGGTTCGGTTGGATTTTCGGATCTTTTTCGGATTTTCGATCGTAATTGTAAATTTGTAATTCTATCTCACATTTCACAAACAAAACAAGAAATTCAATATCTGTTATCATTCTAGCAAAACCATGGTCTGCTTTCAAAGATAATTTCTCCAACAATTCTTCAAATTAAGCAACTATACCAATACTTCAATCATTAAAATTTTGATAACTATACATTACAAGCAACTCAAGCAACAAATCCATCTAAAAAACCAAACATACCAGCAACTCAAAAGCAACAAATCCATTCAACAAATTTATCCAAAAGATTAAACATACCAGCAACTCAAAAGCACCAAATCCATCCAACAAATCCATCCAAAAAACTACACATACCAGCAACTCAAACGCACCAAATCCATCCAACAAATCCATCCAAAAAAACTAAACATACCAGCAACTCAAAAACAACAAATCCATCCTAAAAACTAAACATTATTACAAATCTTCACGTTGTACAGTTGAAGTGAATGAAGATCCACCCTCCATCAACGCCTTTCTGCTCATCTGGCTCGTTTCTTCCACTAGTACTATCCATTCAAAGATCAATAGGCTCCAGCAACAACTTTTAGAACTCTAAACACCAAATAAAAAAATCAAATGAGTTAACATTACAGAATACATAAGTGAGGATATTCAAAAATTACAGAAGTGAAGATTTGCATGAAATTACAGAATTGATGTGATAAAAAGTTACCTTCCGTACGTTGTTCAGCTTCATCAAGTTCTTCCTCCACACCAGCCATCGGGGAAGATTTGAGCCAATTTTGTAAGCATACAAGTGTTTGGACCATTTTAAGAGTCAATGAGCTCCTATATGAGTCCAAAATTCTTCTACCAGTGCTAAATGCTGATTCAGAAGGAACAATAGATATTGGAATTGCCAACACATCACGTGCCATGCTGCCAAGGATAAGGAATCTAAAAGAGTTAACTTTCCACCACAATAAAATGTCAAAACCCTTATCACTTGATTCACATGTCACGGTCCCCTCACTAAGATATTGTTCTACTTCTGTTTTGTTATCCCAACATCCTGAGTCCAATTGATGTCTTTTAAACATGTTGTCAAGTAATGTAGATGCAGGTGTAGTAGCATTAGCATTATTAACCATACCAAAACATGCACTTGAAGAAGATAAAGAAGAGCATGAAGTAGCAGAACTTGTTTTCATTTGTCTATCAACCAAGGCAGCCCCTTCTCTCAACACTTTGTACTCCTCAAAAAGATCATCAAATACTTCTTTCACCATTTCACTCATTTCCAAGACAGTTTGCTCATCATGCACAATGCTTAAAGAAAACTTAACATAATAAAATTTACGACGAGGATCAAGAATAACAACCATATATGTTAGCATGTTGTTGCTACCCGATTTTTGACATATTTTTCGCACTTTTTATTTTTTATTTTTTTGTTTATCGCATTATTAGCCGATTTAAATCGAAATTCTATCGATTTTCGATCTTAGGCTATTTATTTTAATATTTCCTACCATTTTGTGTCATTTTAGTTTTTTCGTATTTTTACTGTCTTTCCGGTCGAATTTCTATCGGTCCTGAATAAATTTCCTCGGACCGTGGATCGAACGCATTCTATCTTTAATTGATAATTATCTACTATTATTTTCGTTCGCATCATCTCATGTTATTTTATCTAATTTATTTTGCTATGACATTTATTTTTCTTTCGAACTTTTAAGGATCTCGAGCGAGTAAATACGCACCATAAATCAAACTTTTTCTTTATTTACTGATTACTATTCATTTTGTTACATTTTATTGCACGTTTTAGTATTTTTTGGTCCGGGATTTTATTCAATCCAAGTGTGTTGATAGTTCGAACCAATTAAATAAATATTAAATATTTTCCAAGGTCAAGCCATCACAACCCTTGATCAAACATTGGCCCCTTTTTCTTCTCATCCAACGGCTATCAAATTAAGCATATGGATTCATGCATTTCTTCCCTTCACAGCAACCCGAGCATTTAATGCATTTTCATTTTGGTCATTATTCCTAACGCCACCTCACTCCATTTCTATGTTCTGCTGCTGTAAATTCATCTACGCCCTGTAGCAATTTGTCAGTTCTTCCCTCCTTTCATCCCTATAAATATCAGCCCGCAGCAAGCAAAGGAAGAGGCAAGAAGAAAAAAGAATAAAACACTCACTATCTCACTCATGCTAAATAAATTAGTAGCAAGCAAGCAGCTCTAACAAGTAAGCAAACGGCTCCAGCAAGCCAACCGAACCAGTAGCAAGCAAGAAGAAAGGCAAGGTGAAGCTCTTCCTCGAATCTTCGTTTTTACTCTTAAACATTTAATTAATTACCTAAACTACTCGTAAGCATTCTATTTTCTGGTTAATTTCATGACTGTTGCTTTAATTTGATTGTTGATTACACTATTTATTTATTAGCTTAATTGTAGTTTAATTAGCTTGGTATTCATTTGAAGAAGTTGTTCACTGTTTCTTGTTCAAATGCCGCTGTCGATGCTTCGTTAAGTTACTGTTGTGGTTGGATTTAATGTGGGTGAGTGTTAGCCCGTTTCGGAAGGTTGGCTTCTTCCTAGATCGCAGGCCATGGCGCCGGCGATACCAAGGAAGAAGATGAAGCTGGTCAGGGAGATGAAATGCATGGGCTGACTGTTTTTAAAAGGTAGTGGGCTTGGAATAAAGCTAAGCCCAAATGCAAATAAGGAAAAGGGAGGAGGGACGCGTGCAGCGTCCAAGAGAAGGAAAGCTGGGCCACGCCCGACCCAGCTGGAGGAGAGAGAAAATGGGCTCAGCCCATGCGGAAGAAGAGAGGGAAGAGCTAGCCCTTGGGCTGGCCTGTCTTGGGGCCCAGCTGAGGGCCTGCTGTCAGGCCCATTCTCGGCCCAGTGGGCTGAACCCATTTGCTTTGGCCCGTCATAACATTTTTTCGTGCCCGTTAATTATTTTATTTAATTTTCGTATACATGAATTAATTGTTCGTATGCTACAATTAATTTTTTTATTTTATTTAATTTAATTACCGTATGTATGAATTGATTGTTCGTATGCTATGATCCTTTATTTATGCTATGCCTATTTAATTGTTTGCTTTAATTGCATATTTGTTCTAATACTTCGTAAGATTGTTTAATTACTTATGTCGACTTGTTATAATAATTAGTTAATATTTTTGTCAAATCACTGTGACTTGTTAATTATTTATTCCACTACTCGTACATTTTAATTGTGACTTGCGATAATTGATTAGGAATTGCAGTTTTTAATAATTAGTCAAACTAGACAAAAATCATATATTTTATACCTACATTATTATTTATCACTAATTTTATTTTGAAGGGACAAATTGATTATAACAGATATACTCCTCTTAAGCCTTTTTCACATATATGATTAAATGCATGAACCAATTAAATTTTTAAAATTTAATTCGCATGATAATTAGATTAAAATTTTCAAACACATTTTAAAACAAAAAACACCTCTTTTACCGGTAACCTTTTTAGGATGTGACTCGGGTGCCTAACACCTTCCCGAGTCCATAATACAACCCCGAACCGCTGTTCTCGGGTTCAGACCCATTTTGCCTTAGTTTTTATTTTTTTATGCCACGATGTTAGGTTCCCTAAACCTAGAAACAAATTAGGGTGGCGACTTCATATGCATTATGTGAGATGAGTCCGATTTCATCTCGCATCCAGTCACAAGCCCGTGTCGCATTAGGATAAAATTCAAAAAGGAGGGTGCGACAGTTTGGCGACTTCATTGGGGAATTTAGGGTCGAAGCCGGATTTTTCGAGGTGTTTGTCTTTTTTTTAAATTGTTGAATTTGTTTAATTATTTTTTCATGTACTTAATTACTTAAATTGTTGTCATTAATTATTTTTCATGTACTAACTTGCTAAATTGTTGCATTCTTGTGCAAGGATTATTATTCATATATTTATTCGCTTTAATAAATGGCTGTATTTTTACGCAAGATTTATAAACTACTTTAATAAACTGTCATTCATATGCATTTCATGTATAATGCCCTATCGCCAGGCCTTTTCCCAAATAGAAATAGGTGGGTACTAGTGAGGCCCTAGGGCACGTGTCCCGGGTAGTTTTCATGAACCCCAAAATCGGACTCGAACCCCTAAATGGGTGAGCGCCTAGAACTTTTGATGGTTCGACAGGCAATCATCTATTTACTGATGGACCATCCTTATGGTATCGTCCGGGAACCTTCCAGCCAATTAGAAATAGCCGGTGTCACCCTAGCACGTGCATCATAATACTCAACATTATTATTTGCTAATGTAAGGGAATATTCATTCTATCCACAGGACCCATCTTGCTTATTCACTCAATGGCTACGCCCAAAATGCTTTCGCTTGAAGCTTACGGAGAATCAAGCTACGAAGATCAAATGATGCGAGGAGATATGTTAGGACCAGGTTTTATTCCTGACATCACAACCAAGGTTAAATTGGAGAAGACAGGATTTGGTGTAACAGAAATCAAAAGGTTGAAAAATAATTTGACAGAAGACGAAGAAACACAGTTCAGGAGCTGTTATGGGGAGTTTCTGACATTGTTGGAAATGGAGATCGATTGGGGTTGCATCCAAGCGGCTTTGAGGTTTTGGGACCCTTACTATAGGTGCTTCTCCTTCTATAAAGACGTTGATCTAACTCCTACTCTGGAAGAATATGCCACCCTGCTAGACTTTCCCGCCCCAATATCAAACATATATCAGAATGTGCGCTTGGACTCTACTAGTGTCAAAGTAAGGATAGACAAGTGTTTGGGAATTGCCACTCGTATTAGGGAGGGAGAATACATCTGGTGCTGGTCAGACATCGAAAAGAAATATCGTTCATCTCAAGGAGAAAGACGCCTGAAAATTCTAGCTTTTGCTATGGTAGGACTCGTCTTATTTCCTAAGATGAGAAATAGCGTCGATCATGAAGCCGCTAATGTGTTTTATGAAATGGAGACGAATAAGATCAACCCTACAACGACCATCTTGGCAGAAACCTTCCGTTCCTTGGATCTTTGCCGAAGGACTGGGAAAGGAAAATTCCTTTGTTGCGCTCAACTTTTGACAGTCTGGCTGATCAGTCATTTTAAGCAGACACTAGAACAATCTCTATTCTCCCGAAGCTATATGGGCCCGAGTCCTTGGAGAAAGGTCATAGGAAAGATAGGCCCAGAGATAGACACTAACACATGGAAACTAGAGGATAAGGGTACTTGGGTTCACAGATTTTTACATCTTTTTGAGGAAGACTATGAATGGCATGCTAGATGGTTGGGAGCTGTTGATCCTATAATAAGTTGTGGCTTTCTAATATGGGTCCCCTTGATTGGACCAAGGGGATGCGTGCCTTATAACCCCGCTCTTATTTTAAGGCAATTCTGCATTGTGCTAATTGTCCCTGCAACCTTCGGTATGCCAGATTCAGATCCACCACATGCAGCAGACATCCAACGTCTTCCTCAGTATGCACTTGATTGGAAGAACCCATTTTGTCTCAAAGGACATTACGTCCCCGCTCAGCCAACAGGGGAGTACGTGCGATGGAGGAGAAACAGAGTCAATGGAACTGTCCTACCTTATCCCGAAAATAGGAGGCCGATGGAAGAAGAAGGAGAATCTCATATCGATGTTACGTGGTCTATGCCCAGTTAACAGAGCAATTGAGAATCATGAAGGAAGAACGAGACCAACTAGCATTAGAGAAAGAGAATTGGATAGCTGAAAGGATGGGCTTGGAACTGCAAATACATGAGTTGGAACAACGCCACGAGTGCAATGTTCAAATGAACCTGATGAACCAGCAAATGGCCCATGATGATTTTGAAAGGAGGATGAATAGAGAAATCAGTAAGAGAAAAGCATCAAGCGCTTTCATTAAAGAAAGGGACGCAACCATCAGGTATCTGACTGCTCAAGCGACCGGAGTAGATGGAAGCCAAGCCTTGCAAATTCGCATAGCAGTTCTAGAAGCTGAAACAGAGAAACAGAAGAATGAGATTGCTCTAATGGAACGGATAGAGAAGGAATTACGTCAACAGTCGAGTCTTGAAATAATGAAATTTAGAAGTGAGATCCAAGACCTACAGGAACAATTGGCAAATGAGAGAATGACATCAGAGTTCTAGATTAACTCCTGCCAAGAAATGAAGACATATGTCCCTAAAGATGGGCCACACGCCAACACAACGTTTTACCCCATGTGATGAGAAACCTACCTAGAAGTCTCTAGCCTGTCACCTCTAAGATTAACTATAATAACGAATAAGGATGATTGTATAAAGCTAGTAGGACCTAGCCTGTTCCAGGCTGCTGTTTTGTAAATAGTTGCTTGAATGTGCAAGCTGAGGCTTGACAAGAATGTTGAATATAATAAAGCCCTGTGTAAATTCGTTTGAAAACATTGGTTTCTTTTGCAATCCGACAGTATGAAGTAGTCATCTTCTATAACCAAATAAGCGCTTCTTTATGCTCAGAAAGTGAATAAAGATTTCTATTCATGTCAAGCTCACTGGTCCGAAGATGTTATCACTCGCCTTATTCCAAAAGTATCAAGTGAAAGCCTGATGAGTGATCAAAGAGTGAATAAGCAGGGTGGAGGCCTCAGAATAACATTTTAGACGCATACTCATTATTTTTTTTTTTGTCATATTTTTCAGGATAAAAATAGCTCCTAAGAAACAAACTATTCCCCACAAGCTCCACGCAACCAGATTTCGAGCACGAAAGATGAAAGAGTATAGTAAGTAAGATGGAAGAAACATTGAAAGCAAAGATAGTAGAGTTGGAGGAACAAGTTCGGATAACCACAAAAAGAGCAGAACAAGCCGAAATGGAGCGCGATGAGATGACAAGCAAAGTAGTACCTAGCCTTTATCCTAGTTCATCTGGGCCATCCTCTTCATCTATTTTTTGTGGTTCTTCCATGCCGCCATTATTTACGGGTGAAGGAGTCCAATGGCGTTGGCAGTCACCGTTCTTTAATTCCAACCCCCTTCAATCTGCCACATCAGCTATCCCGGGTCCTACTGTTGCTATCGGACAAGGCGATACCCTTCTTAACCCTACTCTGACCGGGTCCTCTTCCAATTCCGGCAAAGATAAGGTTCAACCAGAACCCCAGAATGTATTCCTGTCACAGGACCAGTCTACCCAAATCACAATCCCTATACCACCAGGAACTCAACCTCTGGGTAATACCCAGGCACAACCACTAGTCTCTGTTGAAGGACCATCAGTTGTTAATTATGGTACTGTTAAGGTAGAAGTACCAAGTATTGACCGGTTGAGCCTACTAGAAGAAAGATTGAGAGCTGTAGAAGTAGCGGATCCCTTTGATCCCGCAGGACCAGCAGACATGTGCATGGTTCCTGGAATAACCATGCCGCCAAAGTTCAAAATCCCAGAATTTGAGAAGTATACAGGGATTGAGTGTCCTAAGACTCACCTTAAGGTTTATTGCAATAAGATGGCAGAAGTGATACAGAATGAGCCCTTACTAATCCGTCTGTTTAGAGAAAGTTTGACCAAACATGCCCTGACCTAGTATATGAGTCTGGACAGGACAAAAATTAAAACCTGGAGAGATCTGTCTGATGTTTTTTTCAAACAATACAAGTTTAATATGGAGGTGGCCCTAGACCGTTCTGACTTACAAAATCTTGAGAAGAGGACCGATGAATCAGTGAAGGTTTACGCCCAAAGATGGAGAGAACTCGCTGCTAGAATCTCCCCACCTTTGAGTGACAAAGAGCTTATATCCATCTTTGTAAATACCTTTAAGGCCCCGTACTACACTTACCTCATCAGCAACTCATCCAATAGTTTCTCCGATATTGTCCAGGTGGCAGAAAGGGTCGAGCAAGGAATCAAGTCTGGAAGGATTGTCGTATCAGAAGTAAGGCCAAAAAGAACACTTCCCCCGAAGAAAGATGTTGGATTCGTATCCCGCCAGCCAAGTTACAGACCACCGTATTTTCCACCACCACCATACCTTCCACCATCACCATACCAATCAAATTTTTTCCCTCCTCCACCAATGCCAGTTGCTAACATAGCACCTCAGTTCCCACCATTTCTGCCACCTCCGCCATAAATGTCACAACCTGCGCAGCCGAGGCTAAATAATCCACCAAAGAACCCAAATCCACAAAACAACCGCTGGAACCAGGAACCAATGCCACCACTTCCCCTTCCTGCAAAGGAAATATACAAACATCTCATCGCAGCCAGATAAATTGTGCCAATCCCAACCCCACCTTTGCAGCCCCCATGCCCAAAATGGTATGACCCAAATGCAAGGTGTGAATACCATGCTGGAGCCCAAGGTCATACGTTGGAGAATTGTTTTGCCTTTAAAATAAAGGTAAATCACTTGATCAAGAGTGGATGGGTCTCTTTTGAAGGGTTGCCCAAAGGACCCAATACAACTACTAACCCTATTTCGAACCATACTCCTAATAATAGAGGAGTAAACGTCATCTCAACTGAAGGAGTTACTGACACTTTTCTTTTGGTAATGAGCATGCCCAAAGAAAATCTTTTCTTTGCATTGGCAAGTGCGGGGTATTTGCAATATCCAGAGGATGACTTAAGTATTTATCTGTTCTGCCCTAAGGAAATCAAGCATGGGATCCACGAATTTGGGCCGTTCTTACAAAAGCTGAAACAGTTGACAGACTTTGGGGTCATCCAGGTTGAAAGAAAGACCCGAGAGATAGAGAAAGTTGGGGCTATTGATGATAGTTCTTCCATCCCTTATTCATTTGAATATAGGGCCCAAGAAGGGACTCCAGTTGTGACGCCGCCTAAGTTGATCTTCAAGTTCGCCCAAAATACTCCTAGCAAGGATCTGCATGGAGGCCCCTACAATTACGGGTATGAGGTTATCACTACCCCTTCTACTATAGCATCAGCAAGCCCTCTAACGGGCGAAGCATCTAACATTGGAGGCTTGACCCATAGTGGGAGATGTTACATTTTTGAAGAGATTGAGAAGCAGAGACAAGCTAAAGGAAAAGGTCTATTAATTCCTGAAGAGTTTGCTGAGGACATACCAGGTATGAATAAATCTATAGTAGAGGATGATGCAACAGAGTTCCTGAAAATCATGAAGCAAAGTGAATTTAGTATCATTGAGCAGCTGAAGAAAACTCCAGCCCGCATCTCTATTATGGAATTAATTCTTACATTCGAGCCTCATCGCCGAGCTCTCTTGAAGGTATTAAATCAAGCCTTCGTGACCAGGGATATTACCATAGAAGGAGTGGAAAACCTCGTTGGGAGGATTCAAGCTCAGAGCAATATTACCTTCTTTGAAGAAGAAATTGACTCAGCCGGAACCAGTCATAATAAGGCTTTATAGATCACTGTGGAATGTAAAGGCCATGTCATAGCAAAAGCTTTGATTGATAATGGATCTGCACTAAATGTCATGCCTAAACATGTCCTCGAGCAGCTGCCGGTTCATATGGCCTATCTGAGACCCAGCAGAATGATGGCTAGGGCCTTCGATGGTACTGTCAGAGAGATTGTCGGGATTTTTAATTTGGACCTAGTTATTGGACCCCCACACTTTCACTGCGACATTTCAGGTAATGGAAATCCGCCCTGCTTACAACATGCTTCTTGGGCGACCATGGATTCATTTAGCAGGAGTTGTTCCTTCTTCTCTCCACCAATGCATCAAATATGGGATCCCCGAGACGATCATTATAGATAATGGCACTAACCTAAATAGGAAGCCGATCAGTGATCTCTGCCAGCGATGGAAAATAAAACATCAAAATTCTTCACCAGAATGGTGCAATCGAGGTCGCAAACAAGAATTTGAAAAAGATCATCGAGAAAATGGTAATCACCCACAAGGATTGGCATGATATGCTTCCTTTTGCCTTACACGCTTATCGGATTGCAATTCGTACCTCCATGGGAGTGACTCCTTATTCCCTAGTTTATGGTATGGAAGCGGTGATTCCACTCGAGGTGGAAATTCCTTCTCTCAGAGTCTTAGCCGAATCCGGAGTAAAAGAGTCTGACTGGGCAAGAATAAGATACGAACAGCTAAACCTAATTTTGGAAAAATGGTTGGCTACTTTGTGTCATGCTCAATTATACCAGAAGAGGATGGCTCATGCCTACAACAAGAAAGTACGACCTCGCGAGTTCAGAACCGGGGATTTGGTGCTAAAGAAGATTCTCCCCCATCAGGAGGAAGGTCAAGGGAAATGGGCTCCATGATACGAAGGTCCATATGTAGTCAAGAATGCATTCTCAGGAGGGGCTCTAATGCTTACCAATATGGATGGCGACGACTTACCAAGACCAGTGAATGCTAATGCTGTCAAAATGTACTTTGCTTAAAGACCAGTGGGTTCAATCAAAGGGCATAGGGTTCTTTCAAGACGGAACTATTTAATATTTGTTCTGAATCAATAAAATTATCCTTAAAATTTGCATCTTCAAGATTCATTTTTTATCTTTTTCTTTGAAATGACAAAACAGGGTTCTAGCAAATTTTGGAGAATGATTTAACCAAGGTTCCAGCAAATTTTGGAGAATGATTTAACCAACTGCACTTGAACTAACATCATTAATCAATGCTAGTTTTGCAGGCTAAAATACTTTATGATCCCTCATTTTGTCATTGTATCAAGGATTCCAGGCAGCATACTTGATGTAGTCTCCAATGGACCAAGGTTTCCCCCCTCACTCCAAATGATGTTTAAGCCATATTCCTTGAACAACTCATCAGCAATTCGCCATCCCAGCATAGAAGATGTCTCCTCGCTAAAAGCAGCTAAGGGGCAAGTCGGAAGAGATTTTAAAGATGGTCCTTCATTTGCTAGCAACCAGTCTCAAGCTATGATGGGACCATTAGAAATGTTTGCAACAATACTATTATCCGGGTGCTAGTGAACCTGTCAGATCATTTAGCTGTTGATTGTTGTACACATATTCAGAGAAGTTCGCTTTTTTTCTACTTCTTTTGCATTCATTCCCATATTAAGGGGGCAAAAAAAGAAAAAAAAACACACACACACACAAAAAAACACAAAAAGGGTGTTTGTGAGTGGTCACGCCCTCACGTTTTGCTTATAAAATTGATAAGAACTGTTAAGACTCTTGTAGTTGTAAATAAAATTCTTTGAATAAAATCCACACTACTCTTTTGAATTTTCAAACCTTCCTTAAATTGAGCATGTTCAACATGTTACTGCATCAAGAATAACTTGTGCATCCATTTGAAGTTATATGACATGCATGATCTCGCCTGCTAGTTCTTATATCTGCAGCATGATTAGATGTAAGCAATCACAAACACATCTCTGTGAGCATTTTGGGCCTTCACGCCATACTTCTTTCATGAGTGCAAATGCCAAACTAAGTGCTAGTTAGATTTGCATAATATCTAGGGTACATGCACCATTAGACATGGGATAGCTGTAAGATGACAGGGGACATTGCTCTTTGCTTCCACCTTTCTTTGGTCTTTTCCATTCTTTTGTCTTCAAACACTTGCCTTTGCTTTCTATCCGCTTCATTTCTAAGTCACTTGTAAAATATCTTGCATCCACTTGAAATAATGAGTAGTGCCCAACTGAGGTTGATAACAGAAGAAAAGGTGCACATCTAAATTGGTTTGTGCAAGAGGAATTGCAAAATTTCCGAGGATTGCTAATGGTCAACACCAGAAGGAGACCAAAAATCAAGACTTAAAGGCCTCTGCCAAAGACGGAAATGATGACGGACAAGACGGAAAATGTACTTGCTTTACTCTCAAAAAAAAAAAAAAAAAGAGAAAAAAGGGATCATTTTTGATGAAAATTCAAAAATGGTCCTAAGTCAACAAGAAATGGTCTCAAAACAGTAAAAGAGACCATTTCCAATGAAAATTCAAAATTGGCACTTCGTCAACAACTAATGATGGTCTCAACAGTAAAAGAGATCATTCCCGACAAAGATTCAAAAACCGGTGCGCTTCGTCAACAACAAATGGTGATCTCGAAGAAGGAGCATCCCTAAAAAAAAAAAAAAGAAGCTAAAAAACTTGTACACCTTACTTCCGGCTAGCAACCTCAGTTGTGCGTTGCTCATTAAAACCCTATTTCCTTCTGCTAAACAACCTTCTTCTTTCCAAATAAATTTCTTCTTTCTGTCTACACACTTTATTTCTTTTCCCTTGTGAAGTCCTCTTGATTATATGAAGGCCCATGCATGTGCATCTTCATCTGAAGTTTATTCACTCAGATTGACATTGCAAATTTGACTTTGTGCTATGTTTGTTGCATTTTTATGAGCGGAAACACGTAGCCTCATTTCTGAGTGTGAGCGCAAGCACCAATACCTGGTGAGGATTGCTTACGTTTACATGATGCGGGAAAGTCTTGTCTTTGAGGTCGTTATCTCCAGGGCAAGATCCAGATGCTTTTCTAGGCTTGTATCAAACATGCTTGTATGATAAAAACTGGATGACATGTTCTTCAAAAATGCATAAACTTGTTGAACCTTCTCTTGATAGGGAAGTTGTTTTTCGAAAATAATGGGGGCAAACCTTAGGGTAGTGTGGGAATACTTTCATATACAACATACATGATTTGATTTCATTGTTTCTATCTATCAATTGCTTCCTCTTTTTCCACCCATTGCTGCTTCGTGTTTGTTTCCTCCCTATATACAGGATACATATATGCGTCAGTGAAATCTCACACCGCGATCAATCTTCACCAACAAATCCATCCAATAAATACCTCAATGGAGTACGTTACCACTTCTCAATCAATTTCGTGTGGTGGCCCATCTTCCCCACCGTCCAATGAACATTCGAATGGAGCACGTTACCACTCCCCAATCAATGTCGTGCGACGGATCAAGCTCCTTTTTTCGCATCAACATCCGATGGGCAGCAGCGTCCGAATTCAGCGCTGACACCCAACAGGGCAGCAATGTCCGGAAGGATTTTCGCATCAACCTCCAACAGGCAATAACGTCTGAGTAGAGTTTTTTGAGCAGGGGGCAACAAACACCCAAGCAAAGCTACATCACCATCAATTTTCTGCAACGACGGACTACGAGTGCTACCCTCACCGGAGCTGAATTTACTTTTTTTGCAACAGCAACGGACTACGAGTGCTACCCTCAACGCTGCTGAATTTACTTTTCTGCATAAACAGCGACGGACTACGAGTGCTACCCTCGCCGGAGCTGGATTTACTTTCCTTGCAACAGCAACGGACTACGAGTACTACCCTCGACGCTGCTGAATTTACTTTTCTGCATAAACAGCAACGGACTACGAGTGCTACCCTCACCGGAGCTGAATTTACTTTTTTTGCAATAGCAACGGACTATGAGTACTACCCTCGACGCTGCTGAATTTACTTTTCTGCATAAACAGTGACGGACTACGAGTGTTACCCTCGCCGGAGCTGAATTTACTTTCCTTGCAACAGCAACGGACTACGAGTACTACCCTCGACCCTGCTGAATTTACTTTTCTGCATAAACAGCAACGGACTACGAGTGCTACCCTCGCCGGAGCTGAATTTACTTTCCTTGCAACAGCAACGGACTACGAGTGCTACCCTCGCCGGAGCTGAATTTACTTTTCTTGCAACAGCAACGGACTACGAGTACTACCCTCGCCGGAGCTGATTTTATATCTTTAACACCAACCTAGGGATCATCCACTCCCAGGTAAGTCTGCATTATTAGTTCGGGAGCAACCATCTTTACTGCTCATAAAAAATCTCGGTTACACTGAACTTTTGATAAGACAGTAAAGAGGGGGCAACTGTTGCTACCCGATTTTTGACATATTTTTCGCACTTTTTATTTTTTGTTTTTTATTTATCGCATTATTAGCCCATTTAAATCAAAATTCTATCGATTTTCGATCTTAGGCTATTTATTTTAATATTTCCTACCATTTCGTGTCATTTTAGTTTTTTCGTATTTTTACTGTCTTTCCGGTCGAATTTCTATCGGTCCTGAATAAATTTCCTCGGACCGTGGATCGAACGCATTCTTTCTTTAATTGATAATTATCTACTATTATTTTTGTTCGCATCATCTCATGTTATTTTATCTAATTTATTTTGCTATGACATTTATTTTTCGTTCGAACTTTTAAGGATCCCGAGCGAGTAAATACGCACCATAAATCGAACTTTTCTTTATTTACTGATTACTATTCATTTTGTTACATTTTATTGCACGTTTTAGTATTTTTTGGTCCGGGATTTTACTCAATTCAAGTGTGTTGATAGTTCGAACCAATTAAATAAATATTAAATATTTTCCAAAGGTCAAGCCATCACAACCCTTGATCAAACATTGACCCCTTTTTCTTCTCATCCAACGGGCATCAAATTAAGCATGTGGATTCATGCATTTCTTCCCTTCACCGCAACCCGAGCATTTAATGCATATTCATTTTGGTCACTATTCCTAATGCCACCTCACTCCATTTCTATGTTTTGCTGCTGTAAATTCATCTACGCCCTGTAGCAATTTGTCAGTTCTTCCCTCCTTTCATCCCTATAAATATCAGCCCGCAGCAAGCAAAGGAAGAGGCAAGAAGAAAAAAGAATAAAACACTCACTATCTCACTCGTGCTAAATAAATTAGTAGCAAGCAAGCAGCTCTAACAAGTAAGCAAACGGCTCCAGCAAGCCAACCGAACCAGTAGCAAGCAAGAAGAAAGGCAAGGTGAAGCTCTTCCTCGAATCTTCGTTTTTACTCTTAAACATTTAATTAATTACCTAAACTACTCGTAAGCATTCTATTTTCTGGTTAATTTCATGACTGTTGCTTCAAATTGTTGATTACACTATTTATTTATTAGCTTAATTGTAGTTTAATTAGCTTGGTATTCATTTGAAGAAGTTGTTCACTGTTTCTTGTTCAAATGCCGCTGTCGATGCTTCGTTAAGTTGCTGTTGTGGTTGGATTTAATGTGGGTGAGTGTTAGCCCGTTTCGGAAGGTTGGCTTCTTCCTTGATCGCCGGCGATACCAAGGAAGAAGATGAAGCTGGTCTGGGAGATGAAATGCATGGGCTTGCTGTTTTAAAAAGGTGGTGGGCTTGGAATAAAGCTAATCCCAAATGCAAATAAGGAAAATGGAGGAGGGACGCGTGCGGCGTCCAAGAGAAGGAAAGTTGGGCCACGCCCGGCCCAGCTGGAGGAGAGAAAGAAAATGGGCTCAGCCCATGCGGAAGAAGAGAGGGAAGAGCTAGCCCTTGGGCTGGCCTGTCTTGGGGCCCAGCTGAGGGCCTGCTGTCAGGCCCATTCTCGGCCCAGTGGGCTGAACCCATTTGCTTTGGCCCGTCATAATATTTTTTCGTGCCCGTTAATTATTTTATTTAATTTTCGTATACATGAATTAATTGTTCGTATGCTACAATTAATTTTTATTTATTTAATTTAATTACCGTATGCATGAATTGATTGTTCGTATGCTATGATCCTTTATTTATGCTATGCCTATTTAATTGTTTGCTTTAATCGCATATTTGTTCTAATACTTCGTAAGATTGTTTAATTAATTATGCCGACTTGTTATAATAATTAGTTAATATTTTCGTCAAATCACTGTGACTTGTTAATTATTTATTCCACTACTCGTACATTTTAATTGTGACTTGAGATAATTGATTAGGAATTGTAGTTTGTAATAATTAGTCAAACTAGACAAAAATCATATATTTTATACCTACATTATTATTTATCACTAATTTTATTTTGAAGGGACAAATTGATTATAACAGATATACTCCTCTTAAGCCTTTTTCACATATATGATTAAATGCCTGAACAAATTAAATTATTAAAATTTAATTCGCATGATAATTAGATTAAAATTTTCAAACACATTTTAAAACAAAAAATACCTCTTTTACCGGTAACTTTTTTAGGATGTGACTCGGGTGCCTAACACCTTCCCGAGTCCATAATACAACCCCGAACCGCTGTTCTCGGGTTCAGACCCATTTTGCCTTAGTTTTTTATTTTTTTTATGCCACGATGTTAGGTTCCCTAAACCTAGAAACAAATTAGGATGACGACTTCATATGCATTATGTGAGATGAGTCCGATTTCATCTCGCATCCAATCACAAGCCCGTGTCGCATTAGGATAAAATTCAAAAAGGGGGGTGCGACACATGTTATGCCCATTCATGTCTGCCCAATACTTGTCATATTTTGCCTTCATACTAATTGTGATTCTTATAAACTCAAGATCACCACTTTCCAACATTTCAGTCAAAATTACAAAAATTGTGGAAATCTCCCTAAAGTATGTATTTGATGTTACATATAGTAATCCAGACACACTCAAAGTAAGTTCATAAAACCTACGCAAAAACTTAACCAATTTCCTAGCATTGATCCAATCAACATAAGTAGGCACCCCATTATCCGCATCAAGATCAGATTTATAAAAAGAATCCACTTCCTCAAACTTATCAAATACTTTCTCCTAATTTTGGGCAACTTCTAGCATAACATATGTGGAATTCCACCTAGTTGACACATCAGTAACTAACTTGAGCTTACATGCAATTCCCTCAATTTCAGCACTCTTTAAACTTTGCAAGCCTTGCCGAGGAGTTTCCCACATACCTAACCGCTGACCTAATTCTTGAGACGGACAATCCCAACTCTTTCACACCATCCATAACAATAAGATTGACTATATGAGCAACGCATCTCATGTGAAGGTATTTTGAGTTGGAAATGGTATTATTTTTGGCATTAAACTTCCTCTTCAAGTGTGAAATAGCTACATCATTACTAGATGCATTATCTACGGTAATTGTTAAAACCCTTTCTATTCCCCAATCCTTCAAACACCGCTCAATCATCCTAGCAATCCCCTCACCCTTATGACTAGAAATAGGACAAAAATTGATAATTCTTTTGTGCAATTTCCAATCCCTATCAATAAAATGAGCCGTGAGGCACATGTAGTTGTTTCTTTGGACTGATGTCCATGTGTCCGTGGTCAAACAAACTCGGTCACAAGAATTCTTAAGAGTCACTTTAAAAAGGATTTTTTGCTCAACATATTTCTCAAAAATATCCCTAGAAACTGTCCAACGCGAATTTATATGAAACCTAGGTTGGGCAACCTCCATAAATTGCCTAAATCTCTTACCATCAACAAACGAAAAAGCAGGCTCATCTATTACAATCATTTTAAATAGAGCTTTTCTAGTGGCAGCTTGATCAAACTTCCAAACACCTAGCTGGGTTTCATCATTTTCAGTGTTTGCATTAGATAAACGAGATTGCTCATCATCAACATCACAAGGAATGCAAATAGATTTGCGTATGTGCTGTAACATTGGACCAGTACCTTGTTTTTTAGGGTGTACTCTGGTCTCAAATAGACAATGCTTGCACCTACTCCATTTCTCATTGTCCCTGGTGAACTTGGCAAAGTGCTTCCATACGATTGATCTTCCACCAGTGCTTTCCCTTTTTGAGGCCATAGACTCAGCTTCTAATGATTCTTCTGCTGGTTGTTGTTGCACTTGCTGTTGCTGTGCCTCCTGTGACTGTGGTTGTGGTTGTAATGATGGAGATTGAGAAGCTGGTGGTTGTTGACATGGTGGTGGCATCATGCTTGAATTGCCTTCGTCCTATTTAGGAATTAGAAAATTAGAAATTAGGGATTTAGGAATTAGGGATTTAGAAATTAGGGATTTAGCCTTAGGAATTAGAAATTAGGGATTTAGGAATTAGGGATTTAGAATCTTACCATTTTGAAGCGGCGACGAGAACGGGATGAAGTAATTTGGGACTTGGGAGCACGCGGCCGCGACGGGATGGATGGAGCGACGGTGACGTGACGGGTAGGAGCGAATCGGGATTCGGGAGGAAGGGAGCAACTAACGGCGACGCCGCGACGGGATGGAGCGGCTGGGATGTTGACAATTTCGGGAGGGAACGGATGGCAACGGTGACAGAGAGGCACAAGGGTTGGGTTGGGGTTGGGGACAGCGGGCGGCTGCGTTTGCGGGTTGGGTTGGGGATTAGGGTAAACTGAATTAGGGTTGGGTTGGGTGTAGGTCTGGATCATTTAATCATTTGGATTATCGGAATCCGACGGATTCTGATACTCCGACCGTAGGAATCGAAATCTGATCGGATTCCGACTGCCTCCTCCGAACCGGATCCGAAAATGGTACGGATCGGATCGGATGGGTGAGTTTGGATCGGTCAGATCCTCCGATCCGAGCTCACCCCTACCTCCAACGCCTATCTCAAGGCTACCATAGCGTGAGTGACTTCTACCACGATATGCTCACATGTGTAATGAGGGCAAACATCAATGAGACCGAGGAAGCCACAATGGCTCGGTTTCTAGGAGGCCTTCGCAAGGACATTGCCTACACCCTCGACTTCCACTCCTGTGACAATTTGGAGGATATGCTTCACTTGGCGTTGAAAATTGAAAGGCAAGTGAACTCTAAACCCAAATTTCCATTCACTTCTTCCTCTACCTCTACAAAACCCTCATGGACCCCTTCGGCTAATTCAAACAAGCCCCCACTAGACACTCCCAAACCCCCATTTTCCTATAAACCAAACACCTACACCCCGAGACCTACTCAAGCACCAAATGCTACAAGACCACCTACAAACTCAACCCCTAACCAACGCATACCTTCTCGCTCGATTGAGTGTTTCAAGTGTGGAGGCAAAGGGCACATGAAAGCCGAATGCCCTAATAGGAGACTCATTTTGATCCGTGAGAGTGGTGAGCTTAGTAGTGATGAGGACGATGTGGAGAATCTTCCACATCACCTTTCGGATACACCACAAAGTGACAATGAGGACACGGATGACTATGATCATGTTGAGGTGCCTACTTGCCTAGTGGTGCGCCGAAACTTAAGCTTGATCCCCAAAAAGGATGACTTGGTACGAGAACAACGCGAGAATCTCTTCCACACTCGCGGTGTCTCCCATGGAATGACTATATCCATTATTGTGGGCAACGACAGCTGCACCGACGTCGCAAGCACTCTCTTAGTGCATTCTCTAACCCTTTCCACCACTAGACACCCTCGTCCTTACACCCTCAATTGGTTTAATGATGGCAGCTCCGTCAAAGTCACTCGCCAAGTCCTTGTGCCTTTCGCAATCGGCACATATGTAGATGAACATCATTGTGATGTTGCACCAATGCAATCTAGCCATCTTCTACTTGGTAGGTGTTGCTACCCGAATTTTGACACGATTAGGTTAATTATTGCGTACCCCCATTTTTATTCATTCTATTATTTATTTCTGTAGTATTCATTTTAATACCTATCGTATATTTATTTCTTATCGTATTACCCTTTTTTCTTTCTCCCTCTCCGTAAATCTTGGCTCCTTCAAACACCCAATTTGCCTTCATCATTAAAAGAAAGACATCTTCATTACCCTTTTTTTAAATCCCCTGTAAAGATTGGCTTTCTTTTTTCCTTTAAACCATTCCCTCTCCATTCCTTCAAACGTTCAAAATTTGTTTCATCATTAAAGGAAAAACATCATCATTTTACCACTACTAATTAACTCCATAAAATCCCTCCCCATTTTTCGACCAAAGGGGATCCAATTGGATTACTCTCACCAATCCATACCCTCGCTTCCTCTCGACTCATCTCTCCCTCTAAAACCCATTTCTCCGGCCAAACCTACACACAAAAAAAACCAGTCCAAATCGCCGCACCGCCGTCGGCACCAACCCAAACCAATTAAATACCAAATCTATTCCAACCAAGTAAATCCACCGCTGCTTACACCCTCAACCAAATCACTGCCAACTCGTCCCTCACTACCGAACCCGATCCGCCACTGCCGAACTCAAGTCGGCCACTAAACCAAAACCAAACTCACACCTCATTGCCCAAACCCGTCACTCACACTGCACAAAACCAAGACAAATCACCCACAACCAATCCCGCTCCCTCTCCCGAAGCACAATCAAACCGAACCAGCTGCTCACCGCACCACTCCGCCGTTGTTGCTCTCTCGCTTTCCCGGACCAACAACCACTGTAATTTCTAGTTTCTTTCCTCTAGCTTGATTGTTGGTTTTTGCTTGCCTCGCTGTTGTGTTTGTGTTTGTTTGCAGGGAGTTTCGGGTTGAGGAGAAGGGAAGGGGGTAGCCGCCGCCAGCGGCAGAAGAGAAGAAGAAGGGTCTGGGTTGGTAGCCGCCGGCGGCTTAGGAAGGAAAAAGGGAATTGGCTTAGGTTTTGGGGTTTATTTGTTCTTATTGATTTGTTTATGGGCTCGGGCTGGCTAAGAAGAAAATAAATGAGAAGATGGTGCTTAATTATTTAGGGCTTGGGCCGGCCCAGGGTAGAAAGAAAAGAGATTTATTTGATGCTAGTTTTGGTAATGGGTCGGCCCGTTAAAAAGGCTTGTAATATTTATTTATCTTCGTTTTGTGTTACTAACCGATCTGTGATGCAGGTATCCACTCGAGGAGATTTTTGTTAGCTATTCTATTTATTATATGATCCAATGCATGATTATTTATGATTATTTAGAATTTCTAGAGTTAAATGAGCCCATTTGCATGAGAATTAATTTATATCAATAACTCCTTTTAGTAATTTCATTCAAATTGATACCCTTGCTTGAATGAACTAGGTTTAGTAATTACTCAACATTTATTTTATTAAATGCATGAAAATAAAATAGGATTAGTAATTAAACATCACGATTTAATTGCATGATTATCAATTACTAAAAATCCTAAAATCCCTAAAATCCAACAAATCAAAACAAATAAAATCAATACAAGAAAACTAAGCAAAGTAGTAATCAAAATATAGGATTTAATATTTTCCAATAACTTAGGCTCCTCTAAATTTTTAGGATAGTAAATCACCAAAGAGAATAATCACTTGAAAGCGAAAAGATAGTAAAAGGGTCTTAAGCCCAACTCGTAGAAAATACCTCCATATTTTTAATCCCTCTTATAGTAAGAGATTCCCTCCTAAAACGTTTTAAAATCTTTAATGTTGTGTGGTCATTTAAATCCCTCGCTATTTATTTTACGCTCATGATTGTATTTTAATGTTATCTTGACGAATGTGTTATGTGCGCGGCTTTGACCCCACTTCCTAGTTTTTCTCTTTTCAACGTGTTTTCTCGCATTCATATAAATGGTACTTTGCTAGTCTATGCATGCTAGACTCACCTAGCAAATAGGATTAATCATGTGCATTGGCCCGATGATGATAGTGATCCACCGTTGTTCGCTAGGGTCGTCGCTTTGGTAAAGATTAATAAAACGGTAGTAATCTCACCAATTTTGCATGTAATCGGACTAATCTTGAACTTGGCTAAATATAACCGGAATAGGTATACAACCGACCTTCCTTATCTTTTAGAGGATAAAAAATGTTATTTTCTGTTAAACAACTCGACAATAATTAGGATAAAATCAATCAAATCAACTAAAAAACTAAAGCGACGACTCCCCCCTGAGGGCCCAATTAATTATTTTCAACATGATTTTTAAACACCTCTTTTTAGAACCGGTAACCTTTTTAAGGATGAGACTCGGGTGCCTAACACCTTCCCGAGCCCATAAAACGACCCCGAACCGTTGTTCTCGGGTTTAGACCCTTTTTATTTGTGCCTTAGTTTTATTTTATTTTCTACGGACTTTTTAGGTTTCCCTAAACCTTAGAAAAATAGGGTGGCGACTTTATTGTTATGTGATTTTCATTGCGTCCCAAATTGCTCGCGACGATGCGACAGTAGGCATTGGCAATTTGATAGGCATGCCCTCCATGACGGCTTTTGAAACACCTACAAATTGACTCACGGTGACCGCAAGTTTCTAATCCCTCCTTTGCCACCACATCAAGTCTACGAAGACCAATTGAAGGTAGAAAAGGCGTGTGCCACCTTGGACATTACGTCAAAATTGGAAAAGAAAAATGAGTGGTGTGGAGTGAAAAATGTGAGTAGTGTGAGTGCTAAAAAATTTGGGTATTAAAAAATTGAGCATACCCCGAGTGGAGTGAAAAGTGAGTGCCAAAAGCAAGAGGAAAACAACCGGCAAGAAAAAATTGAGCTTGCCAATAGAGGAAAAACAAAACTTGACATCCAAAAGCAAGTTAGTGAGGCAAAAAATGACACTAGAGTGAAAAGTAAGGCCATGGTGAGCCGTATGGCAAAAGGAAGAGATATTCGTTTGGCTTTGATGATGCGAAAACCATGTATCCTCATTAGGTTCACGGATCTTTGTCTATCTTCTTCTAACTCTAACCCACCTTTGTCTAGTGATATTGCCTCACTTGTGCAGGAATTTGTTGATGTTTTTCCCGAAGATATTCCCCTCGGTTTGCCCCCCACCCGTGGGATTGAACATCGCATTGAGTTCCTTCCGAGTTCTACAATCCCTAACCGACCGGCCTATAGATGCAACCCGAAGGACACCCATGAGCTTCAAGCGCAAGTGGAGGACCTCCTTGCAAAGGGTTTCGTTCGTGAAAGCCTCTCCCCTTGCGTCGTGCCTGTCATTTTGGTGCCCAAGAAGGATGGCACGTGGAGGATGTGCATGGATTGCCGTTCAATTAATCAAATCACGGTAAAATATTCTCATCCTATACCTAGACTTGATGACATCCTTGATGAGCTTAGTGGTGCCATAATTTTTTCAAAAATTGATTTGTTGAGTGACTATCACCAAATTAGGGTTCATGAGGGTGATGAATGGAAAATGGCATTTAAAACTAAATTTGGATTGTATGAGTGGTTAGTCATGCCGTTTGGTCTTTCTAATGCCCCTAGTACTTTCATGAGCCTTATGAATCATGTGTTTAGACACCTAATAGGCAAATGTGTGGTAGTTTACTTTGATGACATCTTAGTCTATAGTTTATCTACACATGATCACATGAACCATTTGCGTCATGTTTTCCTAACCTTGCGTGCTCATCAACTCTATGCCAAAATGTCTAAGTGTGATTTTTGCCTAGAAGAAGTGTATTTCCTTGGTTTTATTATAGGTGCATTCGGCCTTAAGGTTGACCCGGCCAAGTTCAAAGCAATCACCGAATGGCCAAGACTCTCCAATGTCCCCGAGGTCTGCTCCTTCCTTGGCCTCGCGGGATTCTATCGCCTCTTTGTCCAAGATTTTTCAACAATCGCAGCACCTCTTCATACTCTAACCAAATCCAATGTGCCTTTTGTTTGGGGTCTGGCCCATGACGTGGCCTTCACAGCCTTGAATAGCAAGCTCTCCTCTAGCCCCGTTCTCGCGCTCCCTAACTTGGAGAAGACCTTCGAGGTCCAATGTGACGCTAGCGGCATTGGTATTGGTGCGGTCTTATTGCAAGACAAGCGCCCAGTGGCCTATTTCAGTGAGAAATTGAGTGGCGCACAGCTCAATTATTGCACCTATGATGTTGAGTTCTACGCCTTAGTAAGGGCTTTGGACGTGTGGGAGCATTACCTTTTGCCCCGAGAGTTCATTGTCCACACGGACCACCTAAGTTTGAGATACTTGAAGGGCCAAGGGAAATTGAACAAGCGCCATGCGACTTGGATGGAATTTCTTGAACGTTTCACTTACCACATCAAGTACATGAAGGGAAAGGACAACATCGTGGCCGATGCCCTTTCCCGAAGTTACGCCCTCCTTAACTCCCTTCACACTCATTTTCTTAGTTTCTCGCATTTGCCATCTTTGTATGCCCATGACATGGACTTCAAACAATTGTATGATACTTGTCATCTTGGTTCGGTTCCTAAATATATGAGGCATGATGGATTTTTGTTCCGAAAGGGCAAATTGTGTGTACCAAAGTGTGATACTAGGGATTTACTTGTTAGAGAAGCCCATGGTGGCGGATTAATGGGCCATTTTGGCATTGATAAAACTCTTAACACTCTCCATGAGCATTTCTTTTGGCCTAAAATAAAACGTGATGTTGCACATTTTGTCTCCACTTGCATTGCTTGTAAACGTGCGAAATCTACATCTCTAGGTCATGGTCAATATATGTCTTTGCCAATTGCTTCGCACCCTTGGTGCGACCTTTCCATGGATTTTGTTGTTGGTCTACCGCGAACCAAACGAGGCAAACACTCCTTGTTTGTAGTGGTGGACCGTTTCTCTAAGATGGCCCACTTCATCCCATGCCACACCACACATGATGCTTCACACATTGCACATCTTTTCTTCAATGACATCGTTAGACTATATGGCATGCCTAGGAGCATTATTAGTGATAGAGATCCAAAATTTCTTAGCCACTTTTGGCGTGTCTTGTGGGCAAAACTCGAAACTAAACTCTTATTTTCCACTTCTTGCCATCCGTTCTGAAGTAGTAAATAGAACTCTTGGCACAATGTTGCGCATTATGGTACATGAGTATGCTAAATCATGGGATGATTGTATTGCTTTTATTGAATTTGCCTATAATCGAACAATGCATTCGGTCACTCGTTTCACTCCTTTTGAACTTGTCTATGGGTTCAACCCTCTTATACCCATAGATTTGTTACCTTTACCCTTACATGATCTTACTAGCCTAGATGGTGACAAGAAGGCAGCCACGGTCCAAAAGATCCATGAGAAGGCCAAGGCCCGCATAGAAAAGATCACGACCCGTTTGGTGAAGAAAAGGAACACCGGTCGCCATCTACAATCCTTCGAGGTTGGGGATTGGGTGTGGCTTCACTTGCGCAAGGATAGGTTCCAACAACAACGAAAGGGCAAGCTAAGCCTCCGCGGAGACGGCCCTTTCCTTATCCTAGAGAAGTTCAACAACAATGCCTATCGCCTTGACCTCTCTCCTTCATTTGGCAACGTCCATCCTACCTTTAATGTGACTGATTTAGCTCCATTTTTTGCAGACAATGAGGATGTGCAAGCTGACTTGGACCTTGCCAATAGCAGCCCCCTTCATTCGAGGCCGAATCCCCTCAAAGGAGGAGGGAATGATACGAGCACGACACCACCTCGCTACCTCACTAGGAGCAAGGGTTTGGTGCTCCAACTCTTGAAGGCCTTAAGGGATGAGGAAGCTGAATTTAAGACCTATGAAGGCTGGGTGACGTGCCTTCATGCCGTCGCTCACACCGCAACGTCTTCGAAGGCCGTAGACCATGAGATTAGTCATACCGCGGAACCTCACGAGTTGGTCGGCCAAGGCATGAGGAACGCCGGCGCAAACCCTAGCAACCCATGGCGCGCGCCAGCACAATCCCCTAGCATCCCATGAGGACACCCGCACCTGCACGCCCACGCCCTCGGCCACGCACCAGCTCGCCCTTATGCTAGGACCATCCGCACGCTCGCCTTAGCCCGTCCGACAGCCCAACTCCAAGACACGGTGCAACCCTTTTGTCTAAGGGTGTGAGAGTCCTTTCCCCTTGTAAATAGCTCTAGGTATTTAAAGAAGGAGATAGACTAATTTAGGTTTGTCTTTGTTTTTGTGATAATCTCCAACCTTAGACCAAACACTCTAGTTTAGCTAAATAGGGTTCTTCAAACCTTCTTCCTCCTCTTCTTCAAGCCGAGTGGTTTACCTAAGAATTGCCCTTAGGAGGGTCACTCTTGAAGTTGAGATCCTTGTTAGTCTTGTGGCTAGGTTGTCTAGGAATCATCCCTAGAAGGGTTAGCGGTGACCTTCAAGTTCATTTACTTGTATTTCTCTTTCAATCAATACATCTCCTTCTTCTTTTCCATTGTTCTTCCAAGGCTTCCGCAAATCATTACTCCCTCTAAACAAGCAACGCATGCTCAAAATCAAACCGATCTCCTAAAGTGAGCTAGATCCATCTCTCGGCCACTTCCAAGGCCGAATCATCAAGAATCCCCAAGGAGGCTCGCATCAGGATCCCCTTCCTGATGCAGAACGTACCTGGGTTAACCAATTACTTCAATTGGATATAGCCTTCCACACCCGTTTCCTAGCGATTAGGCTACCAATGTCAAAGTGCCAATTATGTAAGTTTCCATTTACTTTTATTACCTAATCTATTTGATAAAATATTGTCTTACTATACTGTTTTATAATATTATTTAATATTAATAGTTGTTGATCTCAATTGGAGACCGGAGTTTCTCCGGAAACGTGCCCAGAGCGCCCGGAGGCTTCATACTCAACCTGCCGCTCCTGCTTCCAAAGGAATTATCATTGTGGAGGAATCTTCTACAACTCCTCCAAAAAAAAAAAAAAACTGACTCCAAGTCACGCAGGCAAAGGCAAAGGTCCCGCTATTGCAAACAAGAGTAAAAGCAAAAGAAGCTATCCCAAAGTTTCCGGTGTTGGATCAACTTCTTCTGCACCTGTAACGTCCAAGGCTCTCAATGAAAGCACTAATTTGATAATCCTTGAACCAGGGGCTAAGGATAATCAAGTAATACACTCAAATATGAGGGTGATCGTCCACGTTACAGCTGCACCTGCAAGGCGCCGGGAGGGTCCCCGACGTAGATACTCCAATGATCAAGTTAGTGTTCATAGTGATAAAGAGAGGTGAGCAAAGTAAGAATAAATTTGAGCAGAGTTTGAGCTTGTGTGTTGTGTGTGTTTGGCTTACCTGGTTAGTCTTGTAGGGGGGGGGGGGGGAGGGGGTATTTATAGGCCTGTAAACCCCACCATCCAAGAGATAATGATTCCGAAGTAGCTGAGATACTAAGTGTGAGAAAATGTGCCATGTTATTCTGGATAGAACCCCTTGGCTGACGTCATTCATACCAGTACTAAGGCGAATGAGATACCGGGTATACATGGCTAGACTGTAGATAACAGATAGGAGATTCCGGGTTAAGAATTCTAAGACCCATAGAAAAGACTAAAATGCCCTGGGGTAAATTTTGGATTATCACCTTAGAAAACTATTTTCCTCTAATTAGATAAAATACAGGATAAATAAATACTTCAAAAATATATCGTATTTTAAAAAATAAACTATATTTTTATGAAAAAACTATCCCTCCACGTTTGCAAAATAAATAAATTGTCTTTTTGATGGGTATATTTTTACTTTCCCTCTACGTAATCCCTCTATGACCGGCCTCTCCCATCCTTTCGGTTAATTTGCCAAACACTTCTTCTTTTCTATTATTTCAATTAATTCCAATTCTTTTCTTGTCATTTAGCACCAAATATCTAGCGTTTTTTTTTTTCAATCATTAGCTTCAATTTAGTTTTCTTTTCATTTGGCATATTTAATTTTAATACTAATCAAATAAGGGAAAAATAAATTCCTATAAATTTTATAAAATACAACCAAATAAAATATTTTCTTAAATAAAAAATAAAATAAATTGATTTTTTTAAGGTAATTTTAAATTTTGTCGACCGAACGTCCCCTCAGACCAGCAGGATTACCAACACGCGTCGGCGTCAATGAAGTTTCTCTATTTTTCTTTCTTCTTTTGACCAGAATCAATGAGATTTCTTTCTTCTCAGCCACACTTCAACGTGGATTACACTGGCTCATCAAATGCCCTGACATCACCCATTTTTTTTCCAGTGTATGAAGTTCCACAGCCGTAACTGCCGTATGATATCTCATCTACCACATGATGCATGTCTTGTCAACGACCACACGTCAACACCCCCATGATTGATCACACCACACATACACACGTGTTCCATGCCAAAAATCCATCAAATTTCATCAAACCTCGTGTCGCTCGCTGATTGGCTAAAGTACAAACTCAACAGCAACACGTTACTATCCGAACAAATCCGCACAAAATCCTCAATTTTCAGAAATCAGAAAAACCTCCCTACCTAGTACCGTAAAGTTCTGCACTGTTCCCCACCTTAAGTGGAACAACATGGTAGGTAGTACTATGATCGCCCGCCACGTACGCCATCAACTGTCTCCCTATTCGCCACGTGTCAAGCCCATGTGGCTCTGCTTTGACACGTTTGTTTACGTAGTGCAGTAGCTAACCATAACCTTCCGGTACGTCTTGGTCACGTAAATTAATTATAAATATCAGAAACTATATGCTTTTTTAATTCTTTCAATTTCTTTCGCATGTATTAATTCTGTTTTTTCTTTCCTTTTCTTTTGTCGGAGTCGTCTGAAGAAAACATATGGGAGATGCATCAATGGTTCGTCTACAAAGAAAATCATCAATAGAAACCGAGCCAAGAACTCTAAATGTGGATCAAATCCATTTTGCCAGGGTAACTAAATTGATCTAAATTTTTTTTCGATAGAATATTGCTGGTATTTTATCATCAATAAACTCATATTAGGTTACATTTTTAATGGTTAAATTAAGTAATTATATATATATATATATTTATTTATTTATTTTAATTAAGTTTTTGTTATTAATTTGGTTGTAGGAGGCAGCTTTGTGTGTTCTAAATACAGTGAACATAGAAGATGCTTTGAGGATTTTCACCGAGGTATATATAATCTTTTTATCTATATACACCATTTCTCTTCTCATGAACAAAATCTATTTTATTAGTTATTAATCAATCAGCTTAGCTGCAATTTAGTTGTTTTTTTATTAGAAATTAACTAATTAGCTAGGTGAGTTTTGACATAAAACTCTAATTTTCAAGAATGATGAATTAATATAAAAAATTCTAAATGGTTCCATTTATATACGTACGTCTAGTGTATATATTCATGTAGGCTTTATTTGAAATTTTGAGTCAAAATTTATTTGATTTTATTCATGTGCTATAATGTGTACTTGTTAAAATTTTATATTTAAATTAACACTATTGTTTTTTAATCTATTGTTACCGATAAAGAAATTATGAAAAATTAATAAATAATAGCAATAAACTATATTTTAAATGTATATTCTATGCACTAATATATGAGAAAATGGTTAATTATAAAATAATTAGTTACTTAGAGAGAATTAATTTAACTTGAACCTCTCTAAAAAATGTGGTAAGATGTAATTAATTTATTTTATTTTTGGATACTCTCTCCGTCCCTCAATGATTGTCGTTTTAGTTTTTGCTTTTACTGTTTCGGCACGTATCTTAAAACGGCCGCCAGACGACCTATTTGAGATAATTTTGCCCTTAATTTTTTCTAGGAAGTACGTTAAGGATTAACGTACGTTCAAAAAAAAATTCGGATTTTTTTGGGGTCAAATAGTGCCTCATCCGGCCTCCTCGATATGCGTTCCTTACTGAATATTGGGATGCGAGGAAGACATTCATTGAGGGACAGAGGGAGTAATTTGTTGTTACTTATTGATATTATTATTGTATGTGTTGATTTGCTCCTAATGAATTTGTAATGTATTGCTTGCAGGGTCTCAAGCCTGTAGTTGATGTTGCAAGACAAGATGGAGAATCACTAAGAGAGAGAATCAGCGATAAAAAAGAAGTACGATTTATTTCAGAAAGAGAAGTGGTTACTGCACCATTTTAAACATTCTAAATTATTTTACAGAAAGTAAAGCACATATTTGGGTTTTGTTAGGTCGATATTCGTTTATGGTTTTCTCGAGGGGTTGGTCTAGAAAAATAACGTGCAAGAATGAGTATTTTAGGATAGGATTTTGAAGTGATTGAAAGTGATTAAATCCAATAATTAAAATTCTCATTTATAATATAAACGTTCTTATAATTACATAAGAATCACAATCATGGTTGTGTAAATTGTTCAGCATTTAACGCTTGAACTAATGGTTGACAGTGTCCTTATGTAAATAGTTGATATTTTTCTTTCATAAGAGTGATTTTTTTGTTATATTTTTTCACGATTTTGAGCAATTTTACTGTTTTTTTTCTTCCCTAAAAAGGTAATAAATTTGAAGTGAAATATTTTGGTTCTTAATAATCCTGAGTTACCACCTTGTTCGAAAACTTCTTGCTTCCTCTTTATAGTAAAAACTTTATCATGAGCTCACTAAAAATTGAAAAAGAAAAAAATGATATTATTTATTAATGGTAAGAATGTACGAATGTACGAATGTATGACGATAGATATTATGTCTTATATTTAATTATATCGTTCCAATAATATTGTTTCTTTCAATTTTTGCTTGTACTATAAAAAATTTCACTTTTTTTAGCACATCATTTTCAACATTACTCCTTATTATTACCGTTTTCCAACTTTTCATCAAAAAAGAAAAAAACAATTTAAATGATATATCTGAAAGATGCCAACCACACATATATAATCATCCTACTTTCAAAATAAGTATGAAATGTCAGGCATAAGAGTCATTGTATATAAATTTCCTATAAATACAAAGTTTAGAATGACATGGAGAGTTTACTCAATGTAATTTACGATTAGTCAAAATCAATGAACCAGAATCGATTAGCATGATAATTTTAAATAATGAGGATGGATAATATAACGAGAATTATAATGATCATGAGCGGTCAATAATATTGAAGGCAAATTCGTTGTCGTCGCGGCTATAGTTATTGTGTAAATCCTTAAGAAATTACTTCTATTTACATATTTTCAACATTTTCTGAAAATAAACATATATTTTAATATAATTATAAATAAACGTTAATGAAATTCAAAATATGTATCATATCATAGTTTTGATTTAGACATTTTCAAATAAAAGTAAGATAATTAAAATAATTAAAGTATAGTGAAGGTTAATCAGTGAATGTGAATGAAGTTGGACTACCTAGGAGTTGGAATTTTCCTCTTAAAAAATCTCTCTAAAAAATTCTCTCATCTCTTTCTCATTTCTAGGGTTTTCCCTTGGGCTGCCGCCAGCCTCTCCCTTAGTCGGCGGAAACCCTTTCTTTTCCTTTCTTTACGTTTTCTCTCTCTTTTATTTCATTTTTTGTTCTTTTCGGCCACGTAAGAGATGTGGCGACGATGGGTGAAGCGGTGGCACTGTGTGATGTGGCCGGAGGCGAAGACGGCGGCTAGGAGAGCAGAGGGTGTCGCGGATGGGCTGCAACGGTAGCGCGGTTGGAGTAAGGCAGCAAATCGGAAGTAAGGGCGACGACGAAGTAATGGTGCTGGTTTATGTGGTGACGGCGAGGACGACGGCTGGGAGGGAAAGTGATCGACGGCGGTGAGAGAGCGGTGGAGACAGTGGCTGTAGAGGTTGTGGCAGCGGTGTTGGGTTTGATTTGAGATTTGAATAAGGGTGAGGCGCGGTGGTGACGAGGTAGTGGCGGCGACTGCGATGGAGGAAGCCGGTTGAGACTTGGTGGCTGGGTTGGTTTGTGATGTTGATTGTGGTCGGAGGAGGCAACATGGTGACGCCGGTTGGAGGCGGACCGAGGGTTTGGTTGTGTCGGTGGTGTGGGTGTGGTTGCGCCAGCCCTGGCGATGTTTGTTGTTGGCCGGTCGAGATGGTTGGGTCCGGCGGTGGTGTGGACGGCGACGACGAGGTTGGTTTTTGGAGTTTCGTGTGAGAGGAGACCGAGGTTTGATCGGTTGTCGGCGGATGTAACAATGGCCGAGGAAGACGCGCCGGCGATGAAGCAGGTGGCACAAAGAGAATAGTCCTAAGATCTTTGAGATTTTTAGGGTTTTGATTTTGAGTGATAAAGAGTAACTTGGGCTTGGGCTTAGGCTCGGGCTTGGGCCTGGGCCTGGTACTTGAGTGTGGCTTGCTTGTTTTGGTTCTAATTGTTTTTTGGAACCATCTTCGGGTAGTTAGTTGCGATGTAATACGCGTTGTTAGCGTGACCGCTGGGTCATTAGTAATCTGTATCTCCCAAGTTATATTCGAGGGGAATGTCAAGTGTGTTCATTGTCTATTGTCGATTTAGCCAGCTTGTTTGGCCCGTTTCTCTTGAATTTTCCAATTTGGTTCGTGTTCTCTATGGTCATCTATTCTGAATTTATCCACAACTATTCTGAATTTTAGGTTGGAGGTTAGAGAATAAAGAAAATTACAGTGAGAGACTCACCCCTTTTAAAATTAGGCCATACTTAAAGATGATTGTTTTCATACTGAAAGAACATAAATGACACTCAGATATATAAAAATAAAATAAAAATAAAAAGGTTATACTAAAAGAAAATCCTATATAGGTGAAACAATCAAAATATCGACTGTAGTGGTAAATAACAGTGTCGCACGGTAATAAACCTTACACCATCTAATGAACTTTATGACTGATGTAGAAGAAATAATGTAACAATGACCTAATTTTCCTTTACATATTAGCGTATACCTGATTGAGTGTCGAATTCATCAAAATTAATTAAGAATTTCAACTTAACGCAATTTACAATAAAACTGTAAACAGTGAAAAGAGGTTCGTCCTTAGAGAAAATGGTGTAATTTTGCTAATGTCTAAAAACTAGAATTTACACTTAGGTGAAAATTTGAGTTTGTTTTGCTGTCAAAAGTAATAAAAATAAGAACAAGGAAAACGAAGTTGAGTTGTAACAGTAGTAAAAGTGACTCCTGTTAAAAATTCTATCTAGGCAATATGATTTATGACATTCGATCTTTGATACAAAGGTTTTAGTTTCCAAATTGCAGAATTGCTATAGATTCTATGTCCCTTAGGTCTCCTACTTCCCTCATGTATCAAACTACTTAAAAGAGGCGCTTGTTTTTACAATGAGCACAATCGACCCAATATATAGGCAAAGCGCCTAGTACACTTAAACTATAACTCTAAGTTCTAATACGAATAGGAATAGAAGTTCTATCTAATAAATAACTCTAATAACATAATAAAGTAAATATAAATATAATTAAATACATTCCAGAAGCTCTAAGAGGTTTCCCCATCATCGGGCCAAGGTTTGGGCCGAATTCTCAAGTCGCTCAATTCCTAGCACACACTTTGCGCACTATAATGTCGACTAGGGTTAACTTTTGATTCGTTCGTCCGATTAGGCTGAAACTAATTGCAAACGAAAGCTAACATAAGAAAGCTTCAGGAACAAACTCTTTGTTCCTGGTCTGGATCACAGTGGTCTAAAAAGGCTCTAACGCATCTTGGAGTCCTTGTCTGCGTAGGACTCCTGTCAACGAAAATGTTGTCTTAAGCTTTTGAACGATCCACTCATCCAAACGTCCTGAAATTTGGACACAATAAATATAACACATTAAAGTATCCATAAAGCCTTTGTGATCCTTAATCGGACTCCATCTGCTCCATTATGGCTCGACGCTTTAGTGTATCTAGCCATTGTTGTTTGGTGTATATGTGTGTGGCGAGGCTAGGATCGTATCATTCCCTTCCCCTTCGAAAAGATTCTTCGAAAAGATTCACCCTTGAATCTATTTTCTCAATGGCAGAAACACTCTCCAAGTTAGAATCAACAAAGGAAGCAAAAGAAGGAAAGGGTTTACCCAAGGCATCCAACTCGACGGTGGTACCTTTATGTGCGACGGTGGTTTGGGTCAAACTAACGTCTCTAATAGCGGTTATCTTGTTGACTCGAGTAGGCAGCCAAAGCTGGTGTAAGAACATCCTTCCTCTATCAATAATCCGAAAGAACTACTTCAACCTCCCTAAGTATTCCTTAGTCGCATAAGGAACACTTAAACGCTCCATGTGAGCTACAACTTTCTTCCTCCATTGCCTCTTCTCACCAAATCTCAAGTCAAGATTCCATAATAGGGCAAGCACTTCTCGTCTCCACATATCCTCGCCTGGTGATTCCTCCGACATGACTCCTGAAAGTAACAACACTAAAATGAGAAGCGTAAAATAGTCCTATAAACCTAACACTCCCTCACGTGTTTACTCGTGTTTAAATTCTCTATTGATCTCACAATTTACCTTGTCTTCAAGATACCACTGTTTTTAATCGTGTGCTCAAACCAATTCAAGACAGACTCAAGAGTTCAAAGAAAAGCTTCCAAGAAGACTCACAAAGATAACTCGCTTCGAAAGGACTTTTAGATGCTCAACAAAAGGTTAGTTTCAAAAGCAATCAACTAAACAAATGTTGAACTAGAGTAGAAGATATATAGATGTAAAGGAATCAAAGAAAAGGCTCAAAATACTCAAGAAGACTCAAGTAAATTCACCAAATTATGAATGATATGCGTTTAGGTGTGTGTGATTTATTTTTGAGCTATCTCTCAATTCTGACCATCAAATCCCATGATTCTTTTTGCAATCGCTTCACAATACTTAGTAGTATGTTGTATTTCTTTTCCGTTTTGTTTTGATTTTTTGATTTTTAGTTTTTGACTCTTTGCAAAAAAAAATTTAAATAACAATTAAAAGAAAAACTCTTTTTGGTATTTTTTACACTTTTTGGACAGAAAATAAAGACACAAAAATCGCACAATGATTTGTTGGACAAGACACACACAAGAACTATTGCTAGTTCGACTTGACTCACAAATAACTAACACAAGCACACAAGAAGATTGGTTATAGAACGGATAGAAAAAGAACCAATCTCAACAAGGAAAATAGGAACATAAAGATAGATACCAAACCTTGAACGCCTTGAGCTCTGCTACCAACTGATACGATCCTAGTTGTGTAGGATGTGTAACGAGTACTTTTTGATCTAGTTCGAAGGATTGGATTTTGAATACGGAATAAAATAACTCACCTTGGAAGTTTAACCCTGCTAATAACTTGTACTAGCCAACCTAAACGTAACAAGTGAGGTTCTTATTTCGGATCCCTAACCCTATATTCAACCTGTGAATGGTACCTAGGTGATACGACACAATGGGGGTTTGAACTCTCAGTTTTTACTTGCCAGTTATTCAAGCGTTCGGACTCGAATAGTAACAAGGCTCACACTTGAACAATTGAGAAAATCCTCTCTAAATTTAATTGATAAAAAGCTTTATTTTTACAATGAGCACAATCGACCCAATATATAGGCAAAGCGCATAGTACACTTAAACTATAACTCTAAGTTCTAATACGAATAGGAATAGAAGTTCTATCTAATAAATAACTCTAATAACTTAATAAAGTAAATATAAATATAACTAAATACATTCCAAAAGCTCCAAGAGGTTTCCCCATCATCGGGCTAAGGTTTGGGCCGAATCCTCAAGTCGCTCAATTCCTAGCGCACACTCTGTGTACCATAATGTCGACTAGGGTTAACTTTTGATTCGCTTGTCCGATTGAGTTGAAACTCATTCCAAACGAAATCTAACATCCGAAAGCTTCGGGAATAACCTCTTTCTTCCTGGTCTAGCTCACAGTGGTCCGAAAAGGTCGCTCGAAGTCGTCTAATGCGTCCTAGAGTCCTTGTCTGCGTAGGACTCCTGTCAACGAAAATGTTGTCTTGAGCTTTTATACGATCCACTCGTCCAAACGTCCTGAAATTTGGTCACAATAAATATAACACATTAAAGTGTCCATAAAGACTTTGTGATCCCTGAACGGACTCCATCTGCTCCATCATGGCTCGACACTTTGGTGTATCTAGCCCTTGCTGCTTGGTATGTGTGTTTGTGTGGCGAGGCTAGGATCATATCAGAGTTTAAGATAAAAAAGTTCCCCTGCAGCTGAATTAACATAAGGCACACGACCAATACACCTGCCTAATTTTTTCCTCCTTAGTCGCCAAATTTTTTGCCGACTCTCAGAAGTATTCGGAAGGGAACTGAACATAAAGTAGCCTTCTAGCATTTGGATTGGTTATGTGCATAGTAAACCATTCGGTAAGCATGGTTCACTCAATTCAAAGCTGATGCAAGGGGTCGATTAGTGGAGAAAGTTAATGAATGTTCGAGAGGTAAATGCACAACTAGTTTCTCAATTGTTGGGTTCCTAAAATGTAAAGGAAACTGAAAGAGACGCCACACAAACTCATAAAAGAGTTAAAAATATGCAATTAAGATAATTATTAATCTTATCAACATCAATATCATTCTGCTTAATATATACTCTTAGCTCTATCAGAACCTTTTGTGATGTATTTGAAAAGATATTTTATCATCATTGACTTGACACATGCCTCATCATTTATGTGAGCCTCAAATCTAACAGTAGCTCACAATTATATAGAACAACCCATGAATTATCAAGCTTAATACCATTTTTATGACAAAAATATTTATCTTCTTGCGCCTATACATGACAAAACTGTTCCTATTAATGTGATTGAGTGCTTTTGTATATATTTGTCATCTATTTTGGTTGCATTTGAGATGGTGATACTTCAAATTTAGGCATATTTTCCTATTTTTTGCAGAAACAAGTCAAGGAAGATGATTGTGAATAAAATGAACAAAAGAGCCCAGAAAAGAGAGCAAAAAGGATCAAGTGATGGTCAACATCTAATCTGAAGAAACCAAGCCTCTTCCCTAGACCAAGGGAGGAGTAATCAGTAGTCTCAACCCTTGGCCAAAGTGGAAAATTTGAACCAATGGGCCACGAGTGGCCTTTGGTCATGAATTGAAAGAGGAGCACGTCAAAGAGCTTTTTGAAACCCTAATACACTCTATCTCTTATCAGTTGGAAAAATCTCAAGAGGATAAGATACAATTTCCAGTTTTATCATTTAGAGATAATCAATGAAAAGGTTTACTACGTAAGATTTCCTTGTTTTACCATCTTTCGATCCATCTTTTAGTATATTATTATTCTTTTAATCTTTTAGACTTCTGAATAATAATAGTAGTTTTTAATTTTAAAACTCTATTTTTTTCCTCCTCTTTGTATCTTTCTCTTTGGGAAGACAAGGGAGGAGGAGTTCATCTTCATTAATTTTAATTATGTCTTTCGTTTCTAGCTAAACTTCTTTATTCCTAGTGAAGGTAATTGAATGTTATGATTCATTTCATTTGTAAGATCTAAATGTTGTTTATATTTTCTACACTTGTATTTCTTCTTTCTCTGATTTCTTGTCAATATTGTTCATGTTAGATTTAGGTCTAATCAACTTAGATTTTTAACTTGAATGATTAATGTTATTCCTAATAACTTTGGGTCTACATGGTTAAAAGAATATAGTAAACAACTAGATCAAAATCAACATAGGATTTGTTCTTTGAGACTAAAGAGAGAACAATTTGGCTTAAAGTGACAAGTGGACTGTTCTCTTGGCCAAGGGAAGTCTCTCCCTAATTTTATCAATCAATTAGTTAAATCCTATAAGTGAACCTGATTAGTTACTCTTTTTGCCATTTTTTCTTGTCTAAATGCTAGTGATTTTGTATCATGATACTATTGAAAAGTAATGTTTTTCTTTTTTTTTGCAGAAAAGGGACAGTTAAAAGCATTTAGAAGAAAAATGCCACAAAGAGCACTTCAAGACTATTTCGGAGAGATGAGTTATAACGGGGCTAGGATGTTGTCTTCATCTAGGCCATGATCATCCCAGACAAGCGATAAAAACCCAGCTACAAAAGCCTATCTGAAGCGCAGTAGAATCTCTCCAGCAGAAGCTGGCATTAGAGTAGAAGTCAGCTAGAACTTGATCACTTCAAGAGGAAGATTTCTAAAAGGAGAGGAAGACTTAATACCATAGACCACGCTTATAAAGGCATAAGAAAACATAAGTTGGAGGCATTGAGGATTCTGAGGAAGAAAATAGATCTCCAAGAATGTTGTTGGTTGGAGACAATAGAAAAATAACTTTACTTTGCTTATGTTTTATTCCCCTTTTATTTTGAATTCAATTATAAATTTCATGTGTAGTGATAAGATTCAAGGTCGTGTCTGATCGGAACGGCGACGATCGGCGTCGGATGTACCTGCAAAGCGCCGGAGGGGGTCTCCGGCGTAGACACTCCGATGCCTAAGTCAGTTCGGGGGTACAAAGTAACAAGAGGTTCTGCTGGGTGATCTCGATCTTACCTTTTGTTTAAAAAAGTGAGGATATTTATAGGCCTCGATGGCGATACCTGGCGATAACAGTCCAGGCGATGTCTGGTGATGACGTCACGAGCGATGCCAGTAGGTGACGTCATGAGCGATATCTAACGGGGCTGCCGGGAGCGATAACCTCGTGGTTCCCTAGGATGGGATGGTGTCGTGCGCATAGAGACGCGTGAGTCCCCCCTCCGATGATGTCGACCATCCTAGGAATCCTTCGCTGATCCCTGGGCGATATGAAGATATACTACGGGACTTATAGGAATCCATCCCGGTAGGAGCCGCAAGTGTAGTAGCACCGTGAGGGTTGTCTTGATTGTTATCATAAGCCCAACTGAAAACGAGCCCGAGTGTTTATGAAGGGCTATTGTTCCTTCCACGATGGGATCCCTTCCCTTCGAACGTCCGGGTTCAGAGCGTCGTACTAGTCTGAGGATCTGCTTTCGTGGGCGGTCGAACGTCGCTATCCGTCTGGAATCAGTAGGAATGGGTTTCACAAACACAAGTGTTCTTTCTTTCCTTTTCGCTTGGCGGAGTCAATCTTGACACGATTTACACTGACATCTGTCGATGATTGGTGCAGCCTTCCTGCCACGACCGTTTATGATATCACATGTCTTTGTGTTCCCCATGACTTTATTTCACGTCTTTCTCAAGTTCTGAAACTCTTAACAAGACATGGACGTCAATCGGGGTTTATCGCTATTTGAGGGTAACGGGATGATTCACCTTTTATGGAATTTTTCTTCAGAGGTCCATCCCTCGAAGCCTATAAATCTGGGAGTTTCCTTCATGCGGGATCATCCTTTCTTTTGCTTTCATAAACTTCCCTCATGGATCATCTAACTAAAAAATTTCTCCTCTCTAAGGGCCATACTCTCAAGAACCTTAATGACGGTGACATAGGGTTCTTGGAGAATATGTTGATTAAGACTGCCGAGGACATCTTGAAGTTGCAAGGGATGCTGACCCCACTCCATTCTAGGCTGGGAGTTATATCTATGGAAGATTTCAGTCCTCTAGAGAGCGTGTCGTAGCTGGCTGCCTCCGTCGCTCGGATTCAAGTGGTGATCGCCATGCTGCAGCAACGCAAGGATATGCTGGGGTGCTGCCCAAAGGGAATGAGAGCCACCTCCTATGATCTAACTCTGGTCATGGATTCCCTAAGAGACCTTCCCATGACTCCCGAAGATGCTGGCTCTGACGCGTGACGATGGTGGCTCCTTTCGAGCCTTTTTTCCTTTTTAACGTTGTACCTCTTTAGCCAACAGGCCATAATAAATAAACTACTTTATCATAATAGTCGCGACTGTTCTTCTTCTATATTGCATCTTTTGTCTTTTTCCTGTTTGAGGTATTCTTAGTCCAACTGAAAACGATTCAGCTACTGGGTGGTTTTCTGGTTGGCTGTTTTGCATTAAATCTACGCCGCTGTTGTCCTGGCAACTGATTGGGCGATTTTGCAGTTTTCCTTGATTCACGTAAGATTTCAATAGGCGTGACTGCAAATCCATGTTCACATTTCAGGCTGTACACGTGTCCACCCTCTAGGATCGGGTTGGAAGAACGAAGATCCTTTTTTTTCCGATTTTCTAGCTATTTAAGGGGATCCTCTTTCCCTCGTTTTTATTCACCTCCTTGTTCATTTTTCCTTTGATAAGTAATCTGCGATCTCATGGTTGATTCTCATTTTTTAGATACGGCCACACGAGATTCTCCACCAACTCCTCCGACTTCTCCCGATTCGGATAATCCTCCTCTGTCGCCTCCTTGGAGGCCGCCTGTTCGCCGACGGTGTCGCAAGAGGCGGAGGAAAGATGCTGCGAAGGCATCTAGATCATTCTTTGATTCTCTTGCTTCTCTCTCTACGAAGGGGGAAGAAACGTCTTTCCTTCCTAGCGAGTCACCACAAAGGGCTCCCTCTCCCTGCTCAGCCGTTGAAACGGTATCGCCAGCTGTTAAGGAGGAGTCAGATCGATCGTCAGTTCGGGCAGGGGGAGGATTGAGGAGCCTTTCCCTCTCGCTGGCGAGGATCCATCGCTTTTAGGTGAGGATGATGATGACGTGGTCTACTGCTATGGCATCTCCTGGTCTGACGGCGAATAGTTGTGCATACCATGCCTCTTTGTAGATGCCGTATGGCTTTCCCAAAATAATAAAATGACGCTTTATTTTCTTTTCGCTCTCCTGCCGCTTTTCTCCCTTTATTTTTTCAGGTTTCCAGGGTTATCGCGGAAGTGTGCCTTTCACTGGGTGCAACCGCCTTTTGGTTTTCAATCAGTAACTGTCTTCTCCCAAAAGATACTGATGACTGTCCACGCGTCCTCTTCCACTCTGCACGTGTTTTATTTTTACAGGCTGTTTCTTTTTTAGGTTTAACCTTTATAAGGAATTCGCTCTTCTCTTTTAGTACTTTTGCTAATATTTTGAAATTCTTCATATTTTCTCTCTTCTGTGCTTCTTTCTTCCCGAGGGGTTTTACTGCAATTGCTCGCCGGTGCCGACGGCCTGTTTACTGGCTCTTTGCTCCAGGTATTTTGTTTCTCTATCGCCATAGCTTTACTTTTCCAGTTCATTATGTCTCGCGCTAGATCCTCTGCAGTTATCGAAAATCCCCTAGATCCCGAACTTAGGAGAGCTCGTAGTGTTTTTGATTGTAATGAGGTTTTGAGGGCTGAGTTAGAGGAGAACGGTATCACTTTTCCCACGGGATACCGCCCCTTTGTCCCTTTGAAGGATACTCGGCTCACTGATGCCATGTGGGGGACGTTCCGGCTGGTTTATTTCAATATGTTTATCTACGGATTTCGTTTCCCACTTTATACTTCTCTGATGAAGCTGCTAAACCATTACGATCTCAATCCTGTTCAAATAACTCCACCTTCCTGGTGTGGGCTTTACGCCTTTCTTCGTTCGTGTGAGATGAAGCGTATTTTCGCTCTATCGCTCGATCTGTTCCGTACATTTTTCACCTTGAGGTGTCGCAGCTGCTTGGTGGATATTACCCAAGTTGGAATGATGCCCTTGTTCGGTTCTTCTGGCGGAACTTTCAAGGTTTCGAAGAGAACGTGGACAACTGGAAAAATGGCTTCTTCACCCTTCGCTTGCCCTCTCGGTACTGGCGCGGTGGTTTCAACCGAGAGATTACCAGTGCCGCTTGACAAAAACCAGATGTGCTGTCTAGTATGGATGTGTCTAATGTTAACGCCCTGTCAGAAATAGAAGGGCCCTTCCTCATTCGGGAATTCGCTCGGTTCAGGCCTTTGCCAGAGTGTGTCGTTGGTGAGTTTTTCTTTTGTCACCTTATCGCTTTGATTTTCTTGCCATACTAAAAATCTTTTATTGGCAGGTAACGCTGAGGGTCGCTCCTCCAGGGAAAGTGACGCTCATCTGAACGTGGTGCCGCTTTAGACGTTACCTCCTTCTCCTCCGCCTGAAGGCTCAAGTCGTCCGCCTATTCCGCCACGAGGAAGGAGAAACAAAACCGTCGCGACACGCAGCGCATCCGCTCGACCTTCCCGTTTCCTTGAGAATTGGCTATCGTCTCGCGGTAAGGGAGTGGCTCCGAGTAACCCTGTGATTCAAGAGGTTGACAGCGATAGTGAAAGCATGGATACCGGTTCCGAGCTGCGTCATGCCACCCTTGCCCAACGGATGAAACTTAGGTCGAGAAAGAGTGAACCCGCAGCGGAGTCAACTGAGGACGATAGCGAAGAAATGGCCGCCGAGACGGAGCATCTCGTAAAGAGAGTTCGTAAAGAGAAGTTTGACCCACCAATTCCTCCCGTGGAGGAAGGCAACGCGGTTCCTACCGAGGGAGTTAACGCTTCACATGTTGCGGGTTCCCCGCAAGTGACGGAAGTTGTCAAGGTGCCCTCTGCCATTCTTCCCAAAGTTAACGAGGCTTCATCAGTGGTGGGCTCTCCCTTGGCATCTGGCGGTCCTAACTCTCCGATCCACTCCTTTATTCCGGATGTGAACTTATTGGTTTCGAATCCGATCGCTCCTCCTAACCCTCCTCCACAGAAACCTCAGCCTTTGTTTCTTTCTTCGATTTCAGGCATTAGTGATTCCGGAAAATGTTGTTATCCCTGACGATTATAAGGCCACTGTTGCCCCCGAGTCACTACGTTTGAACAGCATTTTGACGGGCAATCGTAGGGTCTTGTACGCGCAAATGTTTCGTTATGGTTTTCGGCTTCCCATCGACTCTTTTGTAAAAGAATTGCTTGTTGTCGGCGATCTGAATCCGGCCCAATTATCCCCAAATGCGTATTGTTGTGTTTATGCTTTTCTGGAACTTTGTAAATACAAAGGGATCACTTCCCCTTCCCTTCTACTGCTCAAATCTCTTTTTAAGCTGATGAAGTCCCGGGGAGTGATAACGATATCGCCCCGCTTCGACGATGACTCTCTCAAGTCCTTTACTTGGAAACTCCTCCACATCGAGTCTTCCGTTGATGCTTGGAAAAAGGAGTTCTTTGTGATAGATCTTCCTGAAGATCCTGGTTCCTGGTGGCGATCTGGGTTTAATCAAAATGTCGATGATAACGTCTAGAGCCGACCAGGGACCCTTCCTCAGCGTGAACAGGACTGGTTAAACAAATTGCTCAAACTGGAAATCAGCGTTCACATTCGTCAAGTGGCTTGAAGAATGGACATTCGTTCTTGTGTTAAACGTGAGTGTCGCGTTACTCCCTTCTTTGTTATCGCTGATACTAATGCTGACGTTATTTTGTGACGATAAATTGTTTTCTTTTATGCCATTAATTCACATACATGATGTAGATTAAATACACACTTTCATTTTAAAAATCATTAGCTAGATTGTGCGAATTAACTAGTTTTCGATAATTAATGGTTTTGTCGTTTTTTCGAAATTAAATTTTGTACGAGTCAAACTAAAAATCGGGGTTTGTACGGTTAGGAAGTCATCGAAGAGACGAACATTTCGGTACGAAACATTTTCAAATTGGCTGCTTGAGGCCGGAGAATGGCCGCCGGCAGTACGCCGGCGACTAAGAAAGGTGACGATGAACAGTGCCAGGCCAAACGACACTGTTCACGCGGGAATGGGCCAAGCCCATTCCCATTTAAATTTTTATGGGCCAGGCACTATTCCTGGCCCATTTTCGTATTCTTTTCATTCTTCAATTGGGCCCAGCCCATTTTCAATTGTTTTCAAAACTTCGGATCACGTTTTTCCGTAAAATAAATCGTATGCTTCGTATGATTATTTTTCGCACTATCAACTTTTTAATTTTCTGCACTTATCAACTGCTTTATTCTTCTGCACTTTAATTGTTCGCAATTTACTTTCGGCAATTTAAATTCAATATACCGCCTATATGGTCGGTCGCATTTTAATTCTCGTAAATATTCAACTGCTTTAATTTTTTGCAAACTGCTGGAAATCCTTCCGCAAATTATCAACTGTTTAATTTTCCGCACTTTAAAATTCTGCAATTTACTTTCGGCAATTTAAATTCAATACCGCCTACATGGTCGGTCGCAATATCAATTGTTTATTTTCTGCAATATCAACTTATTTAATTTTTCGCAAACTGCTGGAAATTCTTCCGCAAATTATCAACTGTTTAATTTTCCGCACTTTACTTTTCCGCACTTTAAAAATTCTGCAATTTACTTTCGGCAATTTAAATTCAATACCGCCTACATGGTCGGTCGCAATATCAATTGTTTATTTTCTGCAATATCAACTGCTTTAATTTTCAGTAATATCAATTGCTTTAATTTTCTGCAGTATCAATCATTAAAATTTCTGCAAATCATCAACTGTTTTAAATTTTTTAATCATCGACTCTTTTAATTTCCTGCACTTATCAACTCAGCATTTAACTTCTCGTATGCGTCAAATCCATCATTTTTCGCATGCAATCAACCCAGCATTTAAATTCTCGCACGCTTAAAATCAATCATTTTTCGCATGCAATCAACCCAGCATTTAAATTCTCGTATGCTGAAAATCAATCATTTTTCGCATGCAATTCACGTAGCATTTAATTTTCAAATGCTTAAAATCAATCATTTTTCTCATGCAATCAACCCAGCATTAAATTTTCGTATGCGTAAAATCAATCATTTTTCGCATGCCATCAACTCAGCATTTAATTTTCGTATGCGTGAAATCCATCATTTCTCGCCTGCAATCAACTGTCATTTAAATTTTCGTACTCATAAAATGGTTTATTTATTTCTCGAGCTATCACTAACACTCTCATTTTGTAGGTTTTAATTTCAAGCTTCGCTCGAAAGTACGCCTTTCGATTCCTTTTTATTTATTCGATGCTTTTCGCAAATGCCAATCGTACGCATGATATATAGAACTGCTAGAATTAAAATCAACCCACATGAACAACGTGTTTAAAGACTTGCTTAAAATGCCATTTTCATATGATTTTAAATTCTCGTCTGTAGTGACTGCATGTACATAGGGACTTTCGATCCCACATCAGTTTTCCATTTCAAAAAAAAAAACTCTCATTTAATCTGTACTCTGTTAGCAATCCATGTTAGGATCACATAGTAATTAATTTAATCATGCATGGCCCGATGATGAAAAAAGAGGGCGCTCATTCAGTCTTACGGAAAATTCAGTCCCATCACGTTACGATCAGGGATAATCGATCGATCTTGATAAACAGTAACCCCATCCGAAAGATCTTTTTATTATTCCTGAACGGTCACGATCATAGAAAAGACTAAAGTGACGATTCCTCTGAGGGTCCCCTTTTTCAAAACGCATTTTTCAAACACCTTTTTAAACACCTCTCTCATCAACCGGTAACCGTTTTCGGGTGTGACTCGGGTGCCTAACACCTTCCCGAGACCATAATACGACCCCGAACTTTTTGTCTGGGGTCCAGACCCCTTTTTGTGCCTTTAGTTTTTTTACTTATTATATTTCCTATGCCATGACGATTAAGGTTCCCTAAACCTAGCAACAAAATTAGGGTGGCGACTTCATTGCATGCTGCTAGGCGTCCTTTTACGCCGAGCATTTGAAGGTCTCAAATTTCGTAGCACACTCGCGAATTTTTAATTTTCGGGGCGCGACAGGCTCTTTACCCTAGGTTTTGGCTTAAGTTCAGATTCTGGAGAGTTTTCAATGTCGAGGGCTGGATTCGTTGGAGGTGTCAAGGTCGTTCCACTTCATAGAGTCATTGCACAGACATTGTGTTTCGGATTGGTTTCAGTTTGGGGTGTAACATCACTGACACTGCTAGATTTTTCTATCCTCTCATTATTTTCTTTTTGGGATCATAAATCTCACAATAAGCCATATAAATCCTCTTCAAATCCTCCCTCAGCTTCTTTCCCAAACTCTCACCAAGTATCTCATCATGCAAGTCAGTCAATGTAAGTTCCACAAATTCAATTTTATTTTTTGGATCAAGCAAGTCAGCAATATAGAACAAAGAATTGAATTTGCTAACCTCACCCCAATACTTATTGAACTTATCAAACATTGCTTCAGCTAAAAGACTTAGTTCAAATGCATTACTATTTCTCCATTTTTTCAGCAAACATGCAACATTAGTTATTTCTTCAAAGTAAGCATTAGAGGTGACGTACAAAGACCCAGATACAAAACATGTCAAGTCATAAAAATATTTAAGAAACATGCACAATCTTCTAGCACTAACCCAATCCTCTTCAGTAGGTATTCCCCTTCCCCCCACCCATATTTTCTTTAGAAATTAATCCATAATCCATCCTTATCCTTTTTTGACACCCGATTATGTAGCTCAGTTTTAAAAAAATTGATCCATATGAACAAATGCATCAAATGCCTTTTCATATCTACAAGAAACTTCCAACATCAAATAGGTGGAATTCCACCTAGTACACACATCTAAACACAAAAGAGAGCTTGTGTCAATCTTCTCTTTTTCAGCACACAATTTAAACTTCTCTAACCTAGATAGGGACTGCCTCACATATCTAACATCTTCTCTAATTTTAGAAAGAGATTGCCCTAATGTTTTGAGACCATCTTGCACCATTAAATTCAAGAGATGAGTAATACACCTAACATGGACAAATTCCCCACCTAAAATGCTAGTACCCCACTGCACTATTTTTTTCTTAATATGTGAAACAACCCTATTATTAGAGCTAGCATTGAAAACCTTATCAGTCCCCCACTCTCCCAAACATACCTCAAGTGCCCTCCCTATTGCATCACCCTTACGACTACTTATTGGACAAAAAATCAATCTTTTTTTGTTCATTTTCCATTCATTGTCAATAAAATATGCAGTTACACACATATAGTTAATTCTTTGTATTGAGGTCCAAGTATCGGTGGTAATACACACCCTTTGTTAGTTTGTAGCAAGAAGTTTAACCAGTTTTTTTTTGTCATTAAGATAAAGCTGATAACAGACCCTAGAAATAGTTGACTTAGAAGGCACCTTAAACCTATTTTGTGTTGCTGCCATAAACTTTCTAAAACCAGGCCTCTACAAAACTAAAAGGTAGTTCATCCTCAATTATCATGCTTACAAGCATCTTGGTCAAATCTCCAAGTTCCTACAACCTTACTCCCACCATCATTTACACACATATCAATTTCTGTTTGTTTAGTGTCAGATGTGTGTGGTACTTGTTTACAGGTTTTCATATGGTTTTTCAAACCAGTTGTGCCATGTACTTTTGGGTGAACCAATTTCAACAGCACAAAATTTGCACTTACCTTTTGGATCACCATCTTCCGTCACAAATCTCTCAAATTGTGCCCACACCGAAGATCTTGGAGCTATGGCCTTTCCAACTTTTGGTTTCTTTACTGCTGTAGCAGCAGGAGAATGGTCTTGGGAGGGAGTAGCAGCAGCTGAGGGTTCTGCTCCAACTTGCTCTTGTGAGGGAGCAGCAACAATGTCAAGTTGCTTTTGGGAAGGAGTCAGTCTCCATTGGGATAAAGCTGAAACAAAAAATAGACCAGAGAATAAACACAATCAAAACATACGTAGAATTCAAACCAGAGAATAAACACAATCAAAGCAGCAACAAATTACAGAAGGAAAAAAAAAACCTAGAAACACAATCAAAGCAGCAAATAAAGAACAAGAGGAACAGAGAAACATCAATTTAATGAAACCCATGCCGAGACAACAATTTAACAACAATAAACAACAAATCGAAGGAACAGAGAAACGCAATCAAGGCAGCAACAAACAATAAGAGGAAGAATGGAGTGTACCTAAAAAATAACCAGAGAAATAAACATATGAATAACATATTAGGGAAAATGCTTGACAAATTGCAGGCGTAATTTAATCCACCACGAATTTCAAAAGGACATAAACTAATACAAACAATTCATCGTTTGAAATTCAAACGAATACAAATCCCCAAATTTCAAAATTAGGATTTTTTAAGGTTGAGATTGATTTTTATAAATCAAATACAAATCCCCAAGTTAGTTTAGAAAACTTACCGATATAACTTTTTTGTCGCAAACTTGAAGGTCTGGATTTGGCGCAAACTAGTTTAGGGTTCGGCGCAAACTTGAAGGTCTGAATTTCAGCAGTGGGTGGTGGAGAAGGAGGAGGAGGTGGTAGTACAGATGGAGAAGGTGGTGGGTAGTGGTGGAGGAGCAGCCGAGAGGAGTTGGACTGTCGGACAGAACGAGGGCAAGAGAGGAGAAGAGCCTTTTATATTGGTAAGAAAAGTTTGGTTATTTCGGTTAACCAAAATTTTCTTACCAACTTCTGTTCCGTTTTGTATAAATGTTCGGCTTCGAAATTTCCAAAACTGAACTTTTAAATTCCAAAATTTCGAAACCGAACAAGTGAAATTCCGGTTTTGAAATTTCGGAAGTTCGGTTATGCAAAACCGATGAACAACCCTAGTCCAGCCCTACACAGCAGGTTATGGTTTACGGATTATGTTAAAATCTCGAACATCTAGTTGATCGTTGCCCATTGGTTAACGAGGAAGTTTAGGTTAATGCGATCAATAACTACAACCAGGGGCAGAAGAGTTATGGGAACAATTACTAATATAGTGCATTTTGTATATGTTTTTCTCTTCTTTATTAGTCTAATTTTGAGCATGATACTATTAATTTGTCCTTGTTTCCATCCTTTGTGCAGTTTCAAACTAAAGAAGAGAAAGATGCAGAATACGCATATTTTGGATGAATTTCGCTAGAGCATTAGGTGTCGAGGCCTACTTGCAGATCGTCTAGGCCTAGATGTCAAGCGCTGTAGATGCTTACAACTCCGATACACAAAAGGAAATTCTGGAAGAGGATCTCTAGCAGATTCTGAATCCCATTCCCCGCAGTCTTCTATTCCAGCAAGGATTTTATTTCCATCTTTTTTAATTCTATTAGGAGTAGAATTTCCCTTTTTAATATTTTCCACTTTTAAAACTCCCTATTTTGTAATAACTATTTAAGCCTTTTTAGATCTAGGGTTTAGGGGGCTCTCTCTTCTGCCTCTTCTCCGACTTTGGAGAGCTGGCAGTAGCTCTTCTCTTCTCTTCTCCTCTTCTTCTTCCTCTTCTTTTATTTTTATATTTACTATTTTATTTATGTTTTCTTTGTGGAACTAATCCCGATTTCCTAGTAAAAACAATTGAAGGTTTTTTATTCATTTGACTGTGAGATCAGATTGTGCTTAATATATTTCTGCGCTAGTATTTATTTATTTATTATTTAAACATCAATATTGCTTGTGCTTGATTTATGATCTGATCTATCTGCATTAGGGGTGTCAATCTAGGCCTAGATGTCAAGCGCTGCAGATGCTTACAACTCCGACACACAAAAGGAAATTTCGGAAGAGGATCTCCAGCAGATTCTGAATCCCATTCCCTGCGGTCTTCTATTCTAGCAAGGATTTTATTTCCATCTTTTTTAATTCTATTAGGAGTAGAATTTCCCTTTTTAATATTTTCCACTTTTAAAACTCCCTATTTTGTAATAACTATTTAAGCCTTTTTAGATCTAGGGTTTAGTGGGCTCTCTCTTCTGCCTCTTCTCCGACTTTGGAGAGCTGGCAGTAACTCTTCTCTTCTCTTCTCCTCTTATTCTTCCTCTTCTTTTATTTTTATATTTACTATTTTATTTATGTTTTCTTTGTGGAACTAATCCCGATTTCCTAGTAAAAATAATTGAAGGTTTTTTATTCATTTGACTGTGAGATCAGATTGTGCTTAATATATTTCTGTGCTAGTATTTATTTATTTATTATTTAAACGTCAATATTGCTTGTACTTGATTTATGATCTGATCTATCTACATTAGGGGTGTCAATTTGGGACCAGCCCCGTAGTCCCGTCCTAGACTCGGGACCCGAATTCTTAGCCGGGTCAGGACCGAGATCGAGATTTGGTCCCATTTTTTGTCAGGGCCGGGTTTGGTCCCGACCCGGGTGTCTTCAGGTCTAACCCAGTCCGGGTCGGGTCCGGCCCGCAGACCCATTTTGACACCCCTAGTTTGCATCTTGCCATTGTTGTTTACCGCCATCTCTATAGTAATAACTAACGTGAGGCTACAAAGTAGAGTAGGCGACCAAATCAGAGTCACTAGGTTGCTAGTCCGATCTAACTGCAATAAATAACTAATTAGGGTAGTGCCTCGAACGTACTGAGTGTCTCTCCTTAGGTGTGTCTTTCCTCCTCTTCATGGGCATCTGAGTATTGTCCCCATAAATGTATTTTGGAGGACGGCGGATTGTCAAGGTTACCCTATAAACGTACCTTGGGGTAACTTCTCTTACGAAGGAAAACAGGGGACTTAAACATATATAAATCCCATAGCACATCTATAAGTCAGGAATTGAATATTGTCGAATCTATGATCGGTCAAATTGAAATCATAACTAGATATTTATTTTTGCTAGGAAAGATTTCTCTTATTTGTTTTCTTATTTATTCTATAGTTAGTTTAATTAGTTTTAAATCTCAAATCCAAAACCCCCCATTGTTTCTTTTATTGTTTTATTTTATATCTAGACTTGTCTAGTTTATGTCTTCACCATTCTCTACGGATCGAACCTCTTACAGCTGTCTTCAATCTTTTTTGTAGCTAGTGATAAGTTGTAATTATTTTTTACGGCTCCGACAATCCATCAATTTTTGGCGTCGTTGCCAGGGACTGGTGTTAACGCTTGCCCTAGATGATCCCAAATTTTTATTTCTTTCTTCAATGTCTTATATTAGTTATTATTCTCACTCACCCTCTTTTCCTCAGTATTTTGATGTAGGCAACTATGATGAAAGGAACGTGACTGCCTATCGAGGATTCTATAGCCCACCACAGGAGAGTTTCGATTCGTACTATAATTCATATACATCTCACGGTCCACTGCAGGGAAGTTATGGGTGTAGACCAAGAGTTATGGAGAAACTCAAGTGTGCCAAAGGTATATTATTTAGCACAACTCGAGAGACAGCCACAAAAGGAAAAATGAAGTCTTGGAGCTGTTTGGTATTCATTGGTTTATAAGTTTGAATTTGTTGATGACTTTTCACTTTTATATATTTCTAACAAATTTGCTTATGGATTTATACTTGTGGTACTGCTTAATCCTTTGTCCTTGAGTTACTATGCAAGTTTAGGGAATGGCAAGGATTCGGTAATGGCTAAGATACTAAAGGAGCAAGCCGTGGCTCACATAGAGCGCTTAGGCGTTTCTCGGATGAATCATGGCTACAAAAGAGGACTTCGCTTGTTCTTCAAGGTCCTTGATTAGGATAGGATGTGCTTATGCAAGACATGGTTGCCTACTCAATCTGAGGATATAGCTACTGATTTAGGCGATGGGTCAACCTAACCCGTTGCCAAACGCTTAGACACCAATGACGCATTGGATGTCTTGGGTAATTTTGAAACTAATTGTGTGCCTTTAGTTCGTGCTGACTGATCGTCACTCAAATATACTCAATATTTTCCTGATGCCTAAATGCACATATAAATGTGTACAGGGCAAGACAGGGTCGAACCACAGAGATTGAAGGATTAATATGTTGGTCTAGATGTATGACAAGAAACAATTGCAACAGAATACAAATAAGTAACACGGGGGGGGGGGGGGGGGGGGGGGTTATGTTGATTAATGAATTAATCCTCAAGGATTCATGTCAGTTATAACCAAGAGAATGACGTTACTCACACAGAAATATTAATAGTTGATAAAGCCCTTAACATTTCTAAATGAGCATGGGATTAAAACGATAAACAACTGAATATGACAAGAGAATATATTAAGCATGCATTAGGCCTCTTAACCTATCCTTACAACCCATGAAATACCCTTTACTAAGAAGATGGTGTTTAGCTACTCATGATAGAATATGAATAGTAGATGATAATAATCATAAAATAAATAAAAAAGGGAAGATTAGAAGAAACCGAGAGATGATTTAATTAATCAAAGGAGTTCTTCTTTACAAACTGACGGTTGCTCCACAAATCAAGAGAATAAGATCCCTAGAAATTAGGGTAAAAGAAAAAGTGATGTATTAATGTCTTAGGATGGCCGTCCTTACAAAAACCCTAAAGCTAAGCTTATATAGCCTAAAACTAGCAAGGGGACAAAACAACTAAGGGGAAGGAGAAGCAATGGGAGCGTGACAACACATGTCCTTCAGGGGAATATCCTGGAATCTATGGCGCACCTGACAACTTCTGGAAATGCATGGAATCCCGTGCGGATCTTCAAAGATTCTTCTCTTTCGTTTCGATTAAGAATAGATGCAGAGATATCGCGGGCGAGAGACAACTCACTGGTCCGGTTAGTGTCGAGGGCTCGACAACACTCTGATCTTCTAGGCCTTGAAGCTCAAAATCCCAAGAATTCCTCCAAAAATACTTCTTTTCGCTCTTTTCTCCTTTCAGGTCTAATCTGCAAAAAGGATTGAAATAAGGGTCAAATAGCAGAATCAAGCCCCCGAAAAGGCTAGAAAAGAAGATAAAATCATGCCCATGAAACATGCTATCAAACATCCCCATACTGCCCTAATGCTTTCCCTCGAGCAATAACAAAATTGAAAAACCACCTCATGCAAAAGCATGCATCCTCAACCCCTAACACACAGAATAGATGTCATTCAGCAAACAACACCCAACCAAATCCAGCCCTAGAAAAGCACCTGCATCTGGCTAATAGGATAACGACCCTATCAATCAGACTTTTCCAGACCAAGCCTATTCAGTAGCAGTCCTCACTAGTTATGTGTTTGCACTCATACTCACAACAAAACTTGTGTTCAGGCTAATCACTCAAAATATAAATAACACAACATGAGGCAGAGCTTGCACATCAATCCAAGTACTGTAGGTCACATGCGAGGGCAATCTAACGATCCGAGACGACTTTGCAAAAAGAAAAAATAAAGAAGGAAAAAGAAAAAGAAAAGAGCAGGAGAGAGTATGGGAGGGAGCGAAGGAAAAGAAAGAGAAAAGAAACAGAATGAAGGGGTAAAAGGAAAAGAAAAGAAAAGCAGAGGAGAAGGAGATAAATCTGGAGGTGGAGAAGTCCTTAGCTTGGAAGAAGGCGAGACGGTGAGTAACACTTACTGGAGAGGGTTGATGGCGAGGACTAGATGATGGCTTCGGCTCTCTTCAGTGGGGGAGATCGTTGTCTTGCTTCGGGGGCTTGAAACTGTTGCCCTCTGCCATGCCTGCTCTGCTTTTATTTGAATTTTTTTTGGAAGAAACCGAATTTAAAAGTAGGCAAACATTTACTTCTTTTTCAGCTTCGGAACTTTCATCAACATTTATTTTCTTCGGAGCTGGAGCTGGCAGTCTTTAAATACTGCTTTGAGCGCTTGTTTTCAAGGCCTTGGAATGTGACTTTACTTCCCCACACTTGAGTTTTGGTGTGGTGAGGAAGTAATACTGCGTTGCTGTCGTGGCCCTGATTCTTGATTTTTGCACTTGCTCTGCCTTGCCCTGTCTTGCCCTTGATCTATATTTTTCCTCCCCATACTTATCTTTCTTCGGATTCTAGCCCTTGCCTTTTTTATGAAGAGTGTTACTCACCTGCCAAGGAGAGGTCAAAGAAATTTGTTAGAGGAGAGATGGGAGTCGAGGGCTCAAAAAGGAAAGGAAGGAAAGATAGAGAAAGATAAGAACAGATGAAAATAAAGAAAATAAAATAAAAATTTTGCAAAGCTTCTCGTCGTTCCGTTGCTTTCCCTCGTCTAATGGTGCCTATACCCAGGGATATTATGCAAACCTAGCCAGTGCCTAGTCAAGCATTATCACACAAGAATAAAAGGCATGAAGCTCAAATGCTCACGGGTTCAAATTGTGACTACTGGTGTCTAGGGCATGACTGGACATAAGGGCTAGTAGGTCTAGATATGCATGGTCAGGCAAAGATGCATTGAATGATAGATTTCTCCGATGCATCTGAAGTCATAAATGCATGCCAAGGATGAGGGTTTTAAAACAAGCAGTGGCAAAATTTCCTAGCAAAGTCTAAAAATAAAATCTGAAAATTTTGAAAAATCCGAGGAACACGCAATCATGAAACAAACAAAAAATTAAACATGCAAACATACACACAAAACACGAATAAATCCCTCCCCATACTTAGGCAGCGCATTGTCCTCAATGCGGGAAGGGCACACAAAGGAGTTCAAGCAAAATTAAAATAGTACAGTACAACCAAAATAAAAGAAAGCGGTAAAAAAATGTTTGGAGCCCTCCTCGAGGGCATGAAAAATTATATTTTTCAGGGGGGGGGGGGTCACTAGGGTGGAATATTTCGCTGGGCAACTTCAGCCGTCAAAGCTTGAAGTTCCCTAAGAATCGCTTGGAGGAGACGCGTCTGTACTGGGTCATGGACAAGTGCTGGAATCGGGGGCCTGACTGCTGTGGGTGCATCAGGGGCTGGACGAGATGTCTCGGCATGGGCAGGAGGAATGGACGAAGATCGGGGCTTCGAAAGATATGGATAGTCGAAGTGGCCACCGGACTTTGTCCCAAAAACCTTATCTCCAGCTGGGGTGCATCCTGCAGAAAACTCAGCACACCTTGTGAGACACATAAATGGCCCATACCATCTAAGGTACGGATATCTAAATCCTTGAATGCAAGGGGCTCCGAAAGGTCACTGTCATACAGGTCAATATCATGCAATTTCACTGCAAGCAGAGAGATAAGGGATCCTAAAATGGGGCCTCGAGAGCCATTTAGAACGTGAAGAATACCCGAGGCAACCCAAAAGCTAAGATTAACTCTACGTTTATGCTTCATGCACCACAAAAAGAAAAGCTCCTGCAAAGACAACTGTCCCGAGGATCCAAACCGACCCAAGAAGGTGAGGGCAAGATATCTATGTAGGATGCGCAATGCAGGGTCAACCATTTCATGGGCTTTACTAGACTTAGGGTTGAATTCAGTATTGGGGTAATTAGCAAGCTCACGAAATGCAGCAGAAGCATAAAAAATAGGGGGTATAACAATCAAAGCATTTTTATAGAGGGCAGAATCTAACTCAATAGGCTGAACAAAACCAAGCAAACAATTGAACTTGCCAAGGGTCAGTTGGGTCCATTTGTTTGTCAATCTAAAATTGACAAGACCAGGGGTGGAAGAGTTGGGACCAAACTTGCCCTTGGGCATAAAGCTATCAGAAGCGACCCAAAAAGTGGTAAAGAATTCGAGCGAGAGTTCAATAAAGGTTGGGTGTTCTAAATAGAACAGAGATTCCTAACCTATATTAGCCACAAACTCTCAGACCCGAGATTCTATGCCTATTTTGGCCAAAAATTCCAAATCTAGGCGCGCACAGGAGCTAACACCTTTGGAGTTCAACATATGCAATTTATTTAATGAGGGCTTATCATTGAAAACTAACCATTTATGCAGAACAGAAAGGTCAGAAGTCATCTGGGTGGAGTTTGATTGGGGGGCAGAAGGGGGAATTGGTGTCCTGGCCTCAAGACTTCTTGGAGGTCGAGGGCTTTCCCTTGCTGGAGGTTGGAAGCTTGCGTTTTTGATCCACCGGCATTTTAGGCTCTGTCGCCGGCTCTGCTCTGGCCGGAGTCTTGGATTTACCATTCTTCGTCGCCGATCTGGCTGTGGCCTCTTTCTCGTTCTTCTCTTTCTCAGCGGCTTCTTTCTTCGCTGCTGCCTTGGCCTTGAGGTCCTCGGCCTCTTCTTCTTCCTCACCATCGGCCTCGCCACTCTCTCCAATACCTTCTTTCAGGGCATCATCGGCCTGCTCAGGCTCAGCATCCTTCTCCTGCTCTAGGCCGGGCTCTACTGGCAGCTCCTCCTCTTGGGTTATTTCGGGGGCTAGAAACCGGTCTATGGTAGCATCGATTGGGAGCTTCCTAGCGGCTGGACATACCTTTTTGGGCTGGGGTTTAGCCTTGGGGATGAGGATGAGGATTGCGTGTTTGGTGGGAGAGAGAGATGATAGTGATGTGATTCGGTTGAGAGGAGAGTGAGGATGAAGTAGGAGCGTGGGAAAGAGAAGAGGAGCTGGCGTTTGCAATAAATGGCGTAACTTTATCATTGATTAGGGTTTCTTTTCTGTCCCTTATTGACGACGTAACGTCTTGGGCTTTGAAGAAGAGCAGGCCCGTGCGTATCCCAACCACCTAAAAAGTAGAGTAGCTTTTTAAATTTCAAAAAGGAGGCAGTTGGAGAGGATAAAGACAAAAAGAGAGAATAAAGGGATTAATAAAAATATAACATCTCCTATGAAATAGTGAGATTAGAGATTAAGGGAGATAAATAAGAGATAAAAATAAGGAATTAAAATCAAGGGAAAACAAGAATAAAATCAGAGAATTCAAAAAGATACAGAAAAGATAAGGGAGAGAGAAAAGGGTGGAACGACATATCAGATGCCTCCAGTGTGGCCTGTTTACTCGTCGAGGCCTCGACGTGTTCTGTCAATCTAGGTCTAGATAGGTGGAGGATCCACCATCATCTCTTCAATGGTCGAGGGCTTGAATCCTTCATAGAAGGGTTTCAGCCTGTGGCCGTTTACTTTGAAGATGGTTCTAGTGTCTGGATTCTGAATTTCGATCGCTCCGTGGTCAAAAACTGTCTTGACCATGAAAGGTCCGGACCATTTAGATTTGAGCTTTCCTGTAAACAACCGCAAATATGAGTTATACAATAATACTCTCTGGCCAATGGAAAATGTTTTGGGATGAAGGTGCCTGTCATGATAAGCTTTGGTCTTGCCCTTGTAGAGCAAGGCATTTTCATAAGCATCGTCTCTCAACTCTTTTAGCTCCTGGATTTGCAAACGTCTGTTTTGGCCGGCCTGCCCTAGATCCGTGTTTACTTTCCTAATGGCCCAAAAAGCCTTGTGTTCTATCTCAACTGGGAGATGGCACGACTTGCCATAAACGAGTCTGTAGGGCGTCATACCAATCGGGGTCTTGAAGGTTGTACGGTATGCACAGAGGGCGTCATCCAACTTCAAACTCCAATCCTTTCGGGACTGGCTGATGGTTTTTTCTAGAATCATCTTGATCTCACAATTGGACACCTCAGCTTGTCTATTTGTCTAAGGGTGATAAGTTGTAGAGGTTCTGTGATGGACTCCATACTTGGTCAGAAGAGAGGCCACGACACGGTTGTAGAAATGGGTGCCTCGATCACTAACTAGGGCCCGAGGTGTACCAAACCTATTGAAGATATGGGTGCGTAGGAAATTCACTACCACCTTGGAGTCATCTGTCCTAGTTGCCTTGGCCTCAACCCACTTTGAAACATAATCAACGGCAAGCAAGATGTAGATATTGCCAAAGGAACTGGGGAACGGACCCATGAAATCTATACCCCAGATATCGAAAATCTCACAAACAATGATATTGGTCAGAGGTATCTGGTTCCTGGCCCCGATATTGCCCATGGCTTGGCATCGAGGGCACGAAGCACAAAAGAGGTAACTATCTTTAAAGATTGATGGCCAGTAGAGACCGACTTCTAAGACCTTGAGGGCAGTTTTCTTGGCCACGAAATGTCCTCATTCAGAATGACAGAATTTTAGGATCGAGGGTACCTTGTCCATGGTTACACAATGGCGAATTATCTGGTCCGAGCAATACTTCCATAAATAAGGGTTATCCCAAATATAGTATTTGGCTTGCCTTCTAATTCTATTGCAATCGGATGAGGAAGCATCTGCGGGGTAGGTACCAGTAGCACAAAAAATTGCAATGTCCGAGAACTATGGGAATTAGACCGCGTGGGCAAGACACAGTTGTTCATCTGGAAAAGTGTCTCAGATAGGGACAAGTGAATCGTCTTCTTGGGCTGGAAGTTTGCTCAGATGATCCGTCACAAGATTTTCTCTTGCTGCCTTATCCTTGATCAAGATGTTAAATTCTTATAACAGCAAGATCCAACGAATGAGTCGAGGCTTTGCATTAGCCTTCGTCAATAAGCATCTAAGGGTTGAATGATCCGAGTAGATGAGAACATGAGTGCCCAAGCGGTACTGCCTGAACTTGTCGAGGGCATAAACAACCGCCAAGAGTTCTTTTTTTGTGGTTGTGTAGTTCTACTGGGCTGGATCTAGTAACTTTGAAGCATAGTAGATGACATAGGTCTCCTTGTCCTTCTTCTGACCCAAAACAGCGCCTAGGGCTTGATTGCTAGCATCGCACATGACCTCGAAAGGTAATGTCGAATCGGGGGCACGAATAATCGGGGCCGAGATAAGCTTGTTTTTTAGAAGTTCAAAGGCAGTTTTTCAATTCTCATCAAAATCAAAGGGTACTTCTTTCTGGAGCAGACGACACATAGGCGGGGCAGTTTTGGAAAAATCCTTAATAAATCGTCTGTAGAAATCGGCGTACCCTAGAAAAGATCGTACATCGTGAACACATACTGGATAGGGTAAGGATTCAATCACCTTAATCTTGGCCTTGTCGACTTCAATTCCTCTGGCCGATACGATGTGACCCAAAACGAGACCTCGATTTACCATGAAGTGGCATTTCTCAAAATTGAGGATAAGATTGGTTTCTATGCAACGCTCTAAACATTTTTTCAATTTGGACATACACTCTGAGAAGGAATTACCATAAACCGTGAAGTCATCCATAAAGACCTCGATCCCATTTTCAACCAGTTCAGAGAAAATGCTCACCATGCAGCGCTGAAAAGTGGCAGGGGCATTACACAGGCCAAAGGGCATACACCTATAAGCAAAGGTACCGAATGGGCAAGTGAAGGTGGTCTTTTCCTGGTCTTCGGGGGAGACTGGGATCTGATGGAAACCAGAGTAACCATTTAGACAACAATAGTGAGTCGTGCCCGCGAGACGTTCCAACATTTGATCTATGAAGGGAAGAGGGAAATGATCTTTCGTTATGGCAGCATTCAAGCGGCGGTAGTCAATGCACACTCGCCACCTATTCTGGATTCGGTGGGAATAGATTCACCGTCTTGCCCTATGGTGATGGTGATACCAGTTTTCTTGGGCACGACCTGTATAGGGCTGACCCATGGGCTATCGGAGATGGGGTAGATAACTCCCGCATCTAGCAATTTCAGAACTTCTTTCTTGACCACCTCCATCATGGGTGGATTCAATCGGCGTTGTGGCTGTCGTATAGTCTTGCTAGCATTTTTCAAGTGAATATGATGAGTGCATAGAGCTGGCGACAAGCCCTTGATGTCAGCGATGGTCCATCCTATGGCTTGTTTGAATTCCTTCAACAAGGAAATTAGCTCAGACTCTTCAGGATTGTTGAGCTTGTTGGAGATAATGATGGGCACGGAGTCATCGGGGCCGAGATAAGTATATTTCAGATGGGAAGGCAGTGGTTTCAGATCGAGGGTTGGAGCCTGATCAATAGAAGGAGATAACTTGACATGGTCTGGGCAAGTAGGAGACACTATTGGGGGCTCATACTGGACAACAACGCACTCTTCTAGGACAGCGACCACTGAATGTAATTCAGGTGGTGTGGAAAATGTCGAGGCCATGGCGTCCAGAAGAGTTAGTGTCAGACTCCTGTCATGGGCAAATTATAAAGGGTCAGTAGAATGAAGTTCAGCAAGTTCCTCGATAGAAGGGTCAATCACATCAATATAATTAACACTAGAAAACTCGGAGGGATATTGCATGGCTTCTAGTATGCTAAACTTGATGATCTCCCCATCAAACTCGAGGGAGATGGTTGCATCATGAACATCTATCTTCGCTCGGGCGGTGGCCAGAAATGGATGCCCTAGAAGGACATCATTAGACTTGGTAGAGTCATCATTCTCCATTGCGATGACATAAAAATCGGCTAGGAATAAGAATTCGCCCACTTGGACCAAAACATCTGTGATGAGTCCCTCGGGGTAGATGACAAAACGATCAGCAAGCTGGATGGCGAGGTCTGTAGGTCTGAGAGGTTCGAGGCCTAGACTGTTGTAGATGATCAAGGGCATGACATTAATGCCTGCCCCTAAATCGCACATGGCCTTTCTGATGTCGATAGTACCAATGCGGCAGGGAATGATGAACATTCCTTGATCCTTGCATTTCGGGGGAATTCTCCTCTGGATGTGGGCAGAAGCATTAGCTCCTACACTGATCTTGTTAACTTCGGCCAATTTACACTTGTTCATACTCAACTGTTTCAGGAACTTGGCATATCGAGGCACATTCTTCACTGCCTAGAGGAGAGGGATGTTTACAACTACTTTGCTGAACATGTCGAAGATCTCACGGTCTTACTTGTCTTTCTTGGATTTGATCAATCTTTGGGGAAATGGGGGATCGAGAATCTTGTGAATGTATTCCTGGGTAAATTCGGGTGGATTGGGGTCATTCCTTGGTGAACCTCTAGGAGAGCGGATTCTGTCTTCCATGACCTCTATGAACCTGGGCACTTTTGGGCTCTGTTGATACCCGAATTTTGACGCCATTTTTATTTAATTTTAGCATTTCTGTTATTTAGTTAATTTATAGTCATTTTCAGTTGATTTAATGTCGCTAGCATTCTTAGGTGTTTCGTTGCATTTTAGCATCGTCAGCTTTCGAAATCACATTTTTAATTTTTCAGCACATATTTTCATTATTATTATCATTATTATTTTTAGCCTTAAAAGACACATTTTTTTATTATCCGGCAGTCGTTTGCTAGTTTTTTCTTCGTTTTAGGTCATCACATGAATTTTAGGACTTTTAATATTTTAGCGCATTTTTTAGTATTTTTATTATTTTATTATTATTTTTATTCGAGCTTTTATTGGACCCGAGTAAGTCCGCTCGAACAATAGCTTGACTTTAAAATGTTTTCTATCAACTAGCAACGGTCTACAACGATTAATGTAATTTTCGGCGTAACGTTATTATTTTTCCATTCAAACGTTTCACGTTTTTTAACGCGAAAATAAATACGTTAAACGAGAAATTCTCGTCATTCGCTGTAGATGGTTAAACTCATCATATTTTTCTCTACGCGCCGGTACCTTTGGCTCAAAAAATCGGAACGTTTGCACGCGGGAACCAGCTCGAGGCCATTTAAATCAGATAAAAGGTCATTTGATCATGGCCATTGATCTGGTCAACCAAGGAAAGTCAACCAGATCAATGGCCCTTGAATTAATGTGCATAATGCACATGCACAGTGCACGCACGAGGAAGCCGCGAAGTCCTCGCCCGAGCCACCTGCTCCTATCGCGTCCGTAGCTTCCTATCCCTCCGCCATCATCACGGCTAGCACCCTAGCCTTGCCACCGCGACCAGCCGGCCTCCACGCGCAGCTCCTCGTCTGGCAAGCCACGCGTTTGAAGGCTATAAATACAGCCCCTCATCGAACGAAAAATGGGTACCAAAATTGCAAGAAGAACTTGCTCCTCCTCCCTCTCTTGATTGATAGCTCATTTAGAGCATCGATTGTCCAGTTCAAGCTTTGCCGGTGAGCTTTCTCTCTCTAGCTCACTTTCGATTTTTTGTGCAAGTTTTTGTTTAAATTCGTTTAGCTCGATCTTGAGCAAATAAATTGTTTTCTTTTATGCCATTAATTCACATACATGATGTAGATTAAATACACACTTTCATTTTAAAAATCGTTAGCTAGATTGTGCGAATTAACTAGTTTTCGATAATTAATGGTTTTGTCGTTTTTTCGAAATTAAATTTTATACGAGTCAAACTAAAAATCGGGGTTTGTACGGTTAGGAAGTCATCGAAGAGACGAACATTTCGGTACGAAACGTTTTCAAATTGGCTGCTTGAGGCCGGAGAATGGCCGCCGGCAGTACGCCGGCGACTAAGAAAGGTGACGATGAACGGTGCCAGGCCAAACGACACTGTTCACGCGGGAATGGGCCAAGCCCATTCCCATTTAAATTTTTATGGGCCAGGCACTATTCCTGGCCCATTTTCGTATTCTTTTCATTCTTCAATTGGGCCCAGCCCATTTTCAATTGTTTTCAAAACTTCGGATCACGTTTTTCCGTAAAATAAATCGTATGCTTCGTATGATTATTTTTCGCACTATCAACTTTTTAATTTTCTGCACTTATCAACTGCTTTATTCTTCTGCACTTTAATTGTTCGCAATTTACTTTCGGCAATTTAAATTCAATATACCGCCTATATGGTCGGTCGCATTTTAATTCTCGTAAATATTCAACTGCTTTAATTTTTTGCAAACTGCTGGAAATCCTTCCGCAAATTATCAACTGTTTAATTTTCCGCACTTTACTTTTCCGCACTTTAAAATTCTGCAATTTACTTTCAGCAATTTAAATTCAATACCGCCTACATGGTCGGTCGCAATATCAATTGTTTATTTTCTGCAATATCAACTGATTTAATTTTTCGCAAACTGCTGGAAATTCTTCCGCAAATTATCAACTGTTTAATTTTCCGCACTTTACTTTTCCGCACTTTAAAAATTCTGCAATTTACTTTCGGCAATTTAAATTCAATACCGCCTACATGGTCGGTCGCAATATCAATTGTTTATTTTCTGCAATATCAACTGCTTTAATTTTCTGTAATATCAATTGCTTTAACTTTCTGCAGTATCAATCATTAAAATTTCTGCAAATCATCAACTGTTTTAAATTTTTTAATCATCGACTCTTTTAATTTCCTGCACTTATCAACTCAGCATTTAAATTCTCGTATGCGTCAAATCCATCATTTTTCGCATGCAATCAAACCCAGCATTTAAATTCTCGCACGCTTAAAATCAATCATTTTTCGCATGCAATCAACCCAGCATTTAAATTCTCGTATGCTGAAAATCAATCATTTTTCGCATGCAATCCACGTAGCATTTAATTTTCAAATGCTTAAAATCAATCATTTTTCGCATGCAATCAACCCAGCATTAAATTTTCGTATGCGTAAAATCAATCATTTTTCGCATGCCATCAACTCAGCATTTAATTTTCGTATGCGTGAAATCCATCATTTCTCGCCTGCAATCAACTGTCATTTAAATTTTTGTACTCATAAAATGGTTTATTTATTTCTCGAGCTATCACTAACACTCTCATTTTGTAGGTTTTAATTTCAAGCTTCGCTCGAAAGTACGCCTTTCGATTCCTTTTTATTAATTCGATGCTTTTCGCAAATGCCAATCGTACGCATGATATATAGAACTGCTAGAATTAAAATCAACCCACATGAACAACGTGTTTAAAGACTTGCTTAAAATGCCATGTTCATATGATTTTAAATTCTCGTCTGTAGTGACTGCATGTACATAGGGACTTTCGATCCCACATCAGTTTTCCATTTCAAAAAAAAAACTCTCATTTAATCTCTACTCTGTTAGCAATCCATGTTAGGATCACATAGTAATTAATTTAATCATGCATGGCCCGATGATGAAAAAAGAGGGCGCTCATTCAATCTTACGGAAAATTCAGTCCCATCACGTTACGATCAGGGATAATCGATCGATCTTGATAAACAGTAACCCCATCCGAAAGATCTTTTTATTATTCCTGAAAGGTCACGATCATAGAAAAGACTAAAGTGACGATTCCTCTGAGGGTCCCCTTTTTCAAAACGCATGTTTCAAACACCTTTTTAAACACCTCTCTCATCAACCGGTAACCATTTTCGGGTGTGACTCGGGTGCCTAACACCTTCCCGAGACCATAATACGACCCCGAACCTTTTGTCTGGGGTCCAGACCCCTTTTTGTGCCTTTAGTTTTTTTACTTATTATATTTCCTACGCCATGACGATTAAGGTTCCCTAAACCTAGCAACAAAATTAGGGTGGCGACTTCATTGCATGCTGCTAGGCGTCCTTTTACGCCGAGCATTTGAAGGTCTCAAATTTCGTAGCACACTCGCGAATTTTTAATTTTCGGGGCGCGACAGGCTCTTTACCCTAGGTTTTGGCTTAAGTTCAGATTCTGGAGAGTTTTCAATGTCGAGGGCTGGATTCGTTGGAGGTGTCAAGGTCGTTCCACTTCATAGAGTCACTGCACAGACATTGTGTTTCAGATTGGTTTCAGTTTGGGGTGGAAATCTTCCTTGATTCTTGATTTCTTTCATCTCAGCCATCAAGGTACTCACGTGCTTCCGAAGATCCTCGATCTCCTTTTGCTGTTTGGGGTTCCGAGGTGGTTCAGTATTTGGGGGCACGACAAATGTCTGATCTTGAGGAGGTTGGCGTTGATACTGATTTTGATGGTACGTGGGTCGGGGTCTGAAATGTTGCATGTTAGGAGGAGGTGGATGATTCCCATAGGGGTTCTGTTGATGATGGTTAGGGTCAGTTAGTTGAGCGTTAGGAACCCATCCTGGATTCTGCGGTTTCCAGCCCTGGTTATAGTTCTGACCATACGGGGCGGGATATACTAGCCAACAACATTCACTTGGATTTCATCCGGGATATGGGGCATGCATCGGTGGGGTGATCCACGAAATTACAGATTTGGCAGGCCTTGACAGGAGTGGATTGTCCTGCCATAATTCTGAAATATCCCTGTGAGGGAAGATAACTGATTCTGTAAGGCAGCTACTTGAGCATCTTGGCCTCCATTGTGAGCGGTGTCAGACGTGGCATTCTTGGCCATGAGCTCTATAGTTGCTTTAGTAGCAGCTAGGGTGAGAGTTGTGAGAGATCCGTTGGTTGCAGCGTTGAGAAGGGCTCTGTCATGGGCCTTGAGGCCTTCGCAAAAATACTGTATAAGGGCATGCTCTATAAGATTGTGTGAGGGGCACGAAGATTGCATTCCTTCTTTTGGACTATAGAGACAAGTTGTTTGCGCTTGGTGTTGGCAATAGAGGTCGGATAATACTTCTCGGTGAAGATTTTGGACATGTTTTCCCAAGAGTGAATGGATCTTGGTGGAAGGTCATAATACCAGTCGAGGGCATCATCCTTAAGAGACCACTAGAAGGCGCGCAGCTTGGCTTGCTCGATGCTGACGTTAGGAGGTTTCATGGCCTCGCAGATAGAATGGAGCTGTTGAAGGTGACGAAGAGCATTTTCTTTAGCAACCCCCCGAAAGATTGGGAGGTGATGCATAACGGCTGACTTCAGGGTCCAGTCATGAGGGACAGCTGGCCAAACGATGCAACTACTTGACATGTCGGTGGTTGCATTGAAATGGTCAATGGTTTCTTGATCTGGAGGAGGTGGTGGTGATGGATCTTCATGACACACATGGTTGTCATGGTCTTCCATTTCTGGAAAGTCGAAATGGGTAGCTACAGGGTTTTCGAGACCATGATGAAGGTAAGCTAGGTCTAGGAAAAACTGATGGTCTTAGTCGGCCAGATTGGAAGGATGTCCGTCGAGGGCAGGATGTGGGAAAAACACAATCAAGGGCAAGATAGTGAAAAACAATTCGTGGGCAGGAAAACAATGAAAGCAGTAAAAGAGATGTGAATATGATGGGAAGAGATCCTAGCAAAAGGTGTTCTCGGGTTGCATTACAGGTCAGCTAGTCATTGGCACAAAAATGTTCCAAACTCAAGCACAGACCTGCTATAGGGACCATGTTTCCACGTAGGCCCCCTACTCACCTTCGTAGGTAGAAGTCACCACCCGTTTCCACATATGAGGTGGCCTTGATATTTCACCATCCTCCCAGGCACGAATGCGGGGAGGCACTACTCAAAACGCCCATGAAGTGGAGGTAAGACAGATCTAGGGCGTGACATCTCAGTTTGTCAAGCTCGCATCACATAACCTAAACAGTCATTTACCCCCAGACGAAAGACCTCTCGGGATGTCTCCACTAGGTGTCTACTCTAACTCAAGGATTCACGTCAGTTATAACCAAGAGAATGACATTACTCACATAGAAATATTAACAGTTGATCAAGCCCTTAACATTTCTAACTGAGCATGGGATTAAAACGATAAACAACTGAATATGACAAGAGAATATATTAAGCATGCATTAGGCCTCTTAACCGATCCTTACAACCCTTGAAACACCCTTTACTAAGAAGATGGTGCTTAGCTACTCATGATAGAATATGAACAGTATATGATAATAAGCATACAATAAATAAAAAGGGGAAGATTAGAAGAAACCGAGGGATGATTTAATTAATCAAAGGAGTTCTTCTTTACAAACTGACGGCTGCTCCACAAATCAAGAGAATAAGATCCCTAGAAATTAGGGTAAAAGAAAGAGTGATTTATTAATGTCTTAGGATCGCCGTCCTTACAAAAACCCTAAAGCTAAGCTTATATACCCTAAAACTAGTTAGGGGACAAAACAGTTAAGGAGAAGGAGAAGCAATGGGAGCGTGACAGCACATGTCCTTAAGGGGAATATCCTAGAATCTCTAGCGTGCCTGACAGCTTCTGGAAATGCATGGAATCCCATGTGGATCTTCAAAGATTCTTCTCTTTGGTTTCGATTGAGAATAGATGCAGAGATATCGCGAGCGAGAGACAGCTCACTGGTCCGGTTAGCGTCGAGGGCTCGACAACACTATGATCTTCTGGGCCTTGAAGCTCGAAATCCCAAGAATTCCTTCAAAAATACTTCTTTTCGCTCTTTCTCCTTTCAGGTCTGATCTGCAAAAAGGATTGAAATAAGGGTCAAATAGCAGAATCAAGCCCCCGAAAAGGCTAGAAAAGAAGATCAGAGTAGATTGCAAGTTGGCTCGGAGTGACCTAATCGCATGCACCAAGGGTGCGTACAAGCGCAACAGGCGCGTTCAAGAGGGTCAAGTGAGTTCGGGTAAGGTTTCTTAAAGTGACCAGTCTTGTAACATGTATTTTAACATGTTAGGAAGGTTTGGGCCAAGTTTTAGCCCAAACGCACGAGCCAAAGTGAAAATGGCCTAAGAGGACTTTTGTGCCGACATAAAACTACAAGTCCTAGTTCGATTGGAACTAGAAGATGCGTTTGAGCTTGGAGAAGGAGTCGGTTGAAGGAAGGACTCGTGGACGAGTTAGATAGATAATTAAATGTATTTATTTATTAATTATTAGAGTTATTTCTTAGTTAGAACTTCTACTCCTACTAGAATTAGAAATCCTAGTTTTACTTAAACTTGTACTAGGCTTTTGCCTATATATAGCCGATTGGCTTCATTAAATAAATAAGGCTATTTTTATCAAAATTGAGACTTTGTCTTTGAGAGATTTCTCTTGTTGTTCGTGGACTCTGATACGAGCACGGGTGCTCTAGGCGCACTCTCTCATGAGTTGGTTGCGCAAGCCATGACAACTCCCGCACCAGCGCTAACAAACCATGAAGACACCCGCGCCATCCGAGAAGAAAGGTGATACGAGCACGACACCACCTCACTACTTCACTAGGAGCAAGGGCTTGGTGCTCCAACTCTTGAAGGCCTTAATGGATGAGGAAGCTGACTTGAAGACCCATGAAGGCTGGGTGATGTGCCTTCATGCCATCACTCACACCGCAACGCCTTCGAAGGCCATGGACCACAAGAATAGCCTTAGCGCAGAACCTCACAGGTTCGTCGGCCAAGGCATGAGGAACACCCACGCAAACCCTAGCAAACTATGGCGCACACCCGCACAATCCCTAGCATACCATGAGGACATCCGTGTCAGCCCATCCACGCCTTTGGCCACGCGCCAGCTCACCCATCCGCACGCTCGCCTTAGTCCGTCCGAGAGTCCAACTCCAAGACACGGTGCAACCCCTTTTTCCAAGGGTGTAAGGGTACTTTCCCTTGTAAATAGCTCTAGGTATTTAAAGAAGGAGATACACTAATTTTAGGGTTGTCTTTGCTTTTGTGATAATCTCCAATCTTAGACCAAACATTCTAGTTTAGCTAAATAGGGTTCTTCAAACCTTCTTCCTCCTCTTCTTCAAGCCGAGCGGTTGTCTAGGAATCATCCCTAGAAGGGTTAGCCGTGACCTTCAAGTTCCTTTACTTGTATTTCTCCTTTCAATCAATACATCTCCTTCTTCTTTTTCCATTCTTCTTCCATGGCTTCCGCAAATCATTACTCCCTCTAAACAAGAAACGATCACTCAATATCAAGTCGATCTCCTAAAGTGAGCTAGATCCATCTCTCGGCCACATTCAAGGCCGAACCATCAAGGATCCGCAGCTAGAAGGACAACTCAAGAGGTGTGTATAAGGAAAAGGTAACCAAGAGAAAAGATGCACGGTGAGGAAAAGAGAGCCGAAAATGCGTACTTAGGTAAAACACAACAAAAGGAAACAACCGTGGCTTTGAGCATGTAAATCACTTCAAAATGAAAACACACAAGTAATTCCTTGCTTTTGACTCAATTGTAATTTTTTTTTTAAACTATGAACTCGATCACTTTTTTTTTTTTTTTATCTATGTTTTGAGTTCCTTTCTTTTTGTTTTTCTTTTTGAATTGAGTGCAAGGGAATCTACTTGAATGACTTGTAGTTTTTTTTTTAAAGGAAATGAAAGACAAGTAGTTTAGCCAAAGAAGAAAAAAAATTCCACTAGATGCCAAAATATATGATGTGGCAAGTCAAGATGAGGTGTCACACTTTGTATGGATGACAAGGCAAAGATGTGTCATGGTGTGTGCTGAATTGTGCAAGTGAGGTGGCTGTTTTGAGTAAGGAGCAAGTTTAGAATACTAGGCTCACAAAGAGAGATGTGGCCAGCTGTGCAACAAGAGTGGTGGATGACAACTATGCTAGCAAACAAAAGTTGGACCACAAGGCCACATGGCACACAAGACACTTGACTCTTTTTTCTTGCATGAGTATGATCATTTGGACTAAAACATGAACAAGCAACACGTTCAAAGGGGGAAGAAGAAGAAATGAACGCGTTAGATGCTTGCAAACACAAAAATATTCAGATTTAATGTTTGGGCAATATCAAAATGCAAAAAGACAAGAAAATTTTTGAACAAAAATTTCCAAAATGAAACTGTGACTTGTGGAGGGATTTCTAACCGTGAAAATGAGAAGTATCTTGGAAAAGGGTCGGTCTATTGAGCAGCTGGAGCTTCGCTACCACTTGATATGAGCCTCCTTGGGGATCCTTGATGGTTCGGCCTTGAATGTGGCCGAGAGATGGATCTAGCTCACTTTAGGAGATCGGATTGATATTGAGTGATCGTTTCTTGTTTAGAGGGAGTAATAATTTGCGGAAGTGTTGATACCCGAATTTTGACGCCATTTTTAATTGATTTTAGCATTTCTGTTATTTACTTAATTTACTGTCATTTTTAGTTAATTTGTTGTCGTTAGCATTTTTAAAAATTTCATCGCATTTTAGCATCGTCAGCATTCGAAATAGCATTTTTAATTTTTCGTCACGTATTTTCATTATTATTTTTAGCCTTAAAAATCACATTTTTAACTATCCGGTAGTCATTTGCTAGTTTTTTCTTCGTTTTAGGTCATCTCATGATTTTTAGGATTTTTAGTATTTTAGCGCATTTTTTAGTATTTTTATTTTTTATTATTATTTTCGTTCGAGCTTTTATGGGACCCGAGTAAGTTCGCTCGGACAATAGCTTGAATTTGAAATGTTTTCCATCAACTAGTTGCTAGCTTTTTTTCCGTTCACAACGGTCTACAGCGTTTCGTGTAATTTTCGGCGTAACGTCATTATTTTTCCATTCGAACGTTTGATATTTTTGCATGAGAAAATAAACGCGTTAAACGAAAAATTCTCGTCATTCGCTGTAGACGATTAAACCCGTCGTATTTTTCTCTACGCGCTGGTACCTTCGGCTCGAAAAGTCAGAACGTTTGCTCGCAGGAATCGGCTCGAGGCCATTTAAATAAGGTAAAAGGCAATTTGATCACAACCGTTGATCTGGTCAACCAAGAAATGTCAACCAGATCAACGGTTGACAATTTAATGTGCATGGTGCACATGAACAGTGCCGAGGAGCATGCAGCGGAGCAGACCACCGGGTTACCTGCTCCCATCGCGTCCTAGCTCGAGCCCATCGCTTCCTGTCCCGTGTAGCCATCATCACGCCTCCCCCTAGCCCCACCAGCGCACGCTAACAGCCACAACGCGCAACCCTCGTCCTCCCGATCATGCGAGCCTCCCTCCTTCGTTCAAACGGTAGCAATTGGGCAAGAAAAACTTGCTCTTCCTCCCTCCTTAATTGATAGCCCATATTGAGCATCGATCGTCCAGTTTAAAGCTTGAGAGTAAGCTTTCTCTCTCTAAGCTCGTTCTTCGGTTTTTAAGCATTTTTCTTCTTTAATTCGTTTGGCCGGATTTAGAGTAGATTAATTGCTTGTTTTTGTGCCATTAATTCATGTGCATGATGTAGATTAAATACATACTGTCAATTTTAAATATCGTTAGCTAGATTGTGCGAATTAATTAGTTTTCGATAATTAACGGTTCGGTTGTTTTTTTAAAATTAAACTCGGTATGTTTTGAAATAAAATTCGAGCTTCGTACGATCGAGATGCCGTCGAGGAGACGAGCGTCTCGGTACGAAGATCGCGACAAACGGGCAAGGCTAGCCGGAGCTTGGCCGCCGGCAGTACGCGGGCGACCAAAGAAGAAGATGAACAGTGCCAGGCTTCGGTACTGTTCACGCGTGGAAAGGTGATGGGCTTGACCCATCACCATCAAAAATGTTTTCATGGGCCAGGCACTATTCCTGGCCCATTTCCAATTTTCCTTTCATTTTTTAGTTGGGCCCAACCCATTTTGAATTCTTTCCGAGACTTCAGATCACGCTTTTTCGTAAAAATAATTCGTATGCTTCGTATGATTATTTTTTGTATTATCAACTGTTTAATTTTCTGTACTGATCAATTGTTTTAATTATTCGCACTTTAATATTCCGCAATTTACTTTCGGCAATTTAAATTCAATTATTCATTTTACCACCTACATGGTCGGTCGCATTTTAATTTTCGTAAATATTCAACTGCTTTAAATTTTCGCACTAATCATACTGCAGGAAATTCTTCCGCAAATTATCAACTGTTTAATTTTCCGCACTTTACTTTTTCACACTTTAAATTTTCCGCAATTTACTTTCGGCAATTTAAATTCAATCATTCATTTTATCACCTACATGGTCGGTCGCATTTTTATTTTCTGCACTATCAACTGTTTAATTTTCTGCAATATCAACTGTTTTAATTTTCTGCAATATCAACTGTTTTAATTTTTTGCAATATCAACTGCTTTAGTTTTCTGCAAAATCAATTGCTTTAATTTTCTGCAGTATCAATCATTAAAATTTCTGCAAATCATCAACTGCTATTTATTTTTCTGCAAATTATCAACTTAGCATTTAAATTTCGTATGTGTCAAATCCATCATTTCTCGCATGCAATCAACTTAGCATTCAAATTTTGTATGCGTCAAATCCATCATTTCTCGCATGCAATCAACTCAGCATTTAAATTTCGTATGCGTCAAATCCATCATTTTTCGCATGCAATCAACTCAGCATTTAATTTTCGTATGCCTCAAATAAATCATTTCTCGCATGCAATCAACTCAGCATTTAATTTTCGTATGCGTCAAATCAATCATTTCTCGCATGCAATCAACTCAGCATTCAAATTTCGTATGCGTCAAATCCATCATTTCTCGCATGCAATCAACTCAGCATTCAAATTTCGTATGTGTCAAATCCATCATTTCTCGCATGCAGTCAACTCAGCATTTAAATTTCGTATGCATCAAATCCATCATTTCTCGCATGCAATCAACTCAGCATTTAATTTTCGTATGCATCAAAAAAATCATTTCTCGCATGCAATCAACTCAGCATTTAATTTTTGTATGCATCAAATCAATCATTTCTCGCATGCAATCAACTCAGCATTTAATTTTCGTATGCGTCAAATCAATCATTTCTCGCATGCAATCAACTTAGCATTTAATTTTCGTATGCGTCAAATCAATCATTTCTCGCATGCAATCAACTGTCATCATTTATTTTCCTACACTTACCAGACTCAGCATTTAATTCTCGTATGCATAAAATCCATCATTTTTCGTATGCAATCAATTGTCATTTAAATTTTTGCACTCATAAAATTGCTTATTTATTTCTCGAGCTATCGCTAACACTCTCACTTTGTAGGTTTTAATTTCAAGCTTCGCTCGAAAGTATGCCTTTCGATTCCCTTTTATTTATTCGACGCTTTTCGTAAATATCAATCATATGCATGATATATCGAACTGCTAGAATTAAAATCAACCTACATGAACAACGTGTTTAAAGACTTGCTTAAAATGCCATGCTCATATGATTTTAAATTCTCGCTTATATTGACTGCATGTACATGGGGACTTTCGATCCCACATGAGTTTATCATTTCAAAAACTCTCATTTAATCTGTACTCTGTTAAGCTATCCATGATAGAATCACGTAGTAATTAATTTAATCATGCATGACCTGATGATGAAATAAGAGGGCGCTCATTCAGTCTTACGGAAAATTCAGTCCCATCACGTTACGGTCAGGAATAATCAATCGATCTTGATAAACGGTAACCCCGTCAGAAAGATTTTTTAATTATTTCTGAACGGTCACGATCATAGAAAAGACTAAAGTGACGATTCCTCTGAGGGCCCCCTTTTTTCAAAACGCATTTTATCAAACACCTTTTTAACACCTCTCTCATCAACGGGTAACCATTTTCGGATGTGACTCGGGTGCCTAACACCTTCCCGAGACCATAATATGACCCGAACCTTTGTCTGGGGTCCAGACCCCTTTTTTGTGCCTTTAGTTTTTTATTTATTATATTTCTTATGCCATGACGATTAGGGTTCCCTAAACCTAGCAACCAAATTAGGGTGGCGACTTCATTGCATGTTGCGAGGCGTCTGTTTATGTCGAGCATCGTAAGGTCTCAAGTTCGTTGCACACTCGCGAATTTTTAATTTTCGGGGGCACGACAGTTTGGCGACTTCACTGGGGACTTTAGGGTCGGAGTCGGTTTTATCTTTTTAGAGAGGTGTTTTATTTGTTTATTTATTTATTTGCTTTGATCAATTGCTGGTCTGTTCATTTATTTGCTTTATCAATCGTCATATGCATTTCATAGTACCCTACACCCAGGGGACAATTACCAAATTATGAGGGTAGTAGTGACGCCCTAGGACACATGTCCTGGGTAGTGTTCACCAATCCCAACTCGGATTAACCCATAAAGCCAGTCGAAAGGTTACACGATTTCGCAAGAAATCGGGACACTAGACGACACTTTAGGGACCTTTTCATGGTATCATCCGGGAACCATTCAAGCCAGATAGATATGTCAGAATCAGAGCCCCAGCACGTGCATCATGATTATACCTGCTTTGTCGTGGCTCTATTTGTCTTGTTGCCATGATAATCTTGTCTTTTATACGAACTGTAAATTTCTTACACGTGCAGGTTACTTTGCATTTAAAATTTTATTTTTGTCCCATAGGACCCATCTTGCTCATTTGATATGTCGGCACCTACACTACTTTCATTTAATATTTTTGGGGCACGAAGTTTCGACGATCAGGCCGCACGAGGAGATCTGTTGGAACGTGGGTTCGCCCCTAACATCACCACTAAGGTAAAAGTAGAAGTCGTAGACTTCGACTTAACTAGGATTCGGAAGTTGAGAAATGAGCTGACTGAAGACCAGGAGACACAGTTTGAGGGTAGTTATGGAAAGCTACTGACCCTAGTTGACGTAAAGACTGATTGGGGTTGCATCCGGGCAGCCCTAAAATTCTGGGATCCCTATTATCAGTGCTTCTCTTTTGCCTAAGGGGTAGACTTGACTCCCACACTAGAGGAGTACTCAGCTCTGATGTGCTTCACCTCTCCTATATCGGCCATATACCACAATGTTCGACTCGACTGTTCGAGTGTCAAAATAAGGCTCGATAAGTTGTTAGGAATCGCTACTCGTGTCAGAGAGGGTGACTACTTCTGGTGTTGGTCAAATATTGAGGCACGCTTTCAGTTGTCCAATGGAAAAAAAACCCTTAAGGATTCTGGCTTTCGCCATTGTAGGATTTGTCCTCTTTCTGAAAATGAGGAACGCCATCGACTTTGCAGCAACCAACATCTTTTACGAGATGGAAACAAATGCCATCAATCCTACAAACAACCATTTTGGCCGAGACCTTTCGCTCCTTGGACTCTTGTCGAAGAAAAGGGAAAGGGAGACTTACCTGTTGCACTCATTTACTGACAGTATGACTGGTTAGCCATTTCAAACAGATTCCTGATCAGTCCATTTTCTTCAAAAGCTACATAAGGTCGTGCCCTCTACTCAGAGTTATCAACGCAATGACCATGGATAGATGGGAGATGGAGAACAAAGACGTCTGGATTGGCCGATTCATAAACCTCTCAGAAGAGGACTTCAGTTGGCATGCCAAGTGGCTGCGAACCTCTGATCCCATCGTCTACTGTGGACCCCTACCTTGGGTTCCTTTGATTGGAGCATGGGGGTGCACTCATTATTGCCCTGCCCTCGTACTCAGACAGTTTTGCATCACGCAAATCATTCCAGTAACATTCGACATGACGAGATCAGATCTGCCACACACCAGAGAAAATCAGAACATTCAGGTGTACGCCCAAGACTGGGCCAAACCCTTTTGTCTCAAAGGACGCGTTGCCCCTGCAGCAACGATACCATAATATCCGCAGTGGAGGTTGAGACGAGTCAACGGTAATGTCTTACCTCGCCCAGAAAATCAGAAACCGGTGGAAGAGGAAGGGGAATCCCAAGTAAGCAAAGGAATGGATGCCATGGCTTACGCTCAAGTGGTAGAGCAAATGCGAGCAACGCAAGAAGAGCGAGATCTGATGACAGAGGAAAGAGATATCCCCGAAGCCCATCAATGTGGCCTGGAAGTCCAGATGAATGAGCTGGAAAGACGTAACAGGGATTCTATCCGCGTACAAGCAGTAAAACAGAAGGTGGCCCTCAGGGACTTCAAGGAACGCTTGAGCAGCGAAACCCACAAGAAAGAAGCGTCAAGTGCCATAATCCAAGACAGGGATTCGACGATAAGGGTGTTGACTACTCGCGCCGACTTGGGAGATAGGAAAAGTCAGGCACTGCAAAGCCGAATTACCGCATTAGAGGCCGAGATAGAAATGCAGAAAGGGGGAGTTGGCTTCGATAGAGTACCTTTGGCAGGAGAACTCTGACATCCAGGATTGACACCTTCATGGGAAGACTCGGATATCGGCAAACCTTTTCTTTTTCATATAACTAGGATCCCTAATTTCATCTAGTCTAGCCATTTTTGATGAATTTAGGTAGTTGGCAAGTTTACCATACTTTTGTAAACACTTCTGATAAAGTCGTACTCTTTCGGATATTTATTAAATTGCCTCAACTATTTCATATCAATTATCCATACAAAGCAACTCAAAGACCATCGCAAAAGGAAAGAGAAAATCCCTCCAAGATAAACACGATCGTTTCACCAAAAAACCAAAAAATCATACCAAATATCTAAAAACGTCCGAGTATTGCCCACTCATGGCCTTGTCCTCTTAGCTTATCACAAGAAACTTCAAATTCATAGCATAGATCATCCCTCCCCTCGGTTGGGTTCACTAGGCATCAGGCCCTGTATCGTTGAAAGCATAGTGTACAAGAGATCTTCCTAACATGGCGGCATTGGTTGCCCCTGCTGATTTGGGTTTCGCAGATAGTATCTCTGACTGCTTCCTTTGTATCTTGCCAATAGCTGGGATATCTCGCCTCTCCGACCGCCCTGAAAATATCAAGTGAAAGTGTAGCCGGAAAAGTGAATGAGCAACGTGGAGGCCTCGGGGTTGCACATCACCTGTATATCCTCACTTGTACTTACTCTTTTATGTGTTTTTCCCTTTTTCAGGTTCACGATAGCTCCTCGTAAGCACGCTACTCCGCACAAGCTCCCTGTAACTAGACTTCAAAAATAAAAAATGACTGAACAGGCTAAGGCCAATGAAGCACTAACGACCAGAATAGCAGAACTAGAAGACCGAGTTCGAGCATTGCAAACTAAAAATAAAAAAAAAGGATGGGGTCCTTCGTCAACCCCACCATCTTCTGTTCAGTGGAAGTGGCAGGATCCCTACATTAATCCCAACCCTACAGCTGCAGTAGGTACAACCAGACAGTGTTCCCACCCATCTCAGGGCCGTTCTACCCAAATCGTAATTCTTGGACCATCGGAAACTAAGCTTCCGGGAAGCGATCCGACACAGCCACAGTCCTCTCTTGAGTATTCACCGACCATGGGTTTTGGCACCATTAACGCGAAAGGGTCAAGTATTAATAAATTGAACCTACTAGAGGAAAAACTAAGAGCTATTGAAAGATATGACCCTAGGTATCCCGCCACTAAAAGCATGATGCTAGAAATTGCGATGCCTCAGAAGTTCAAGATTCCAGAACTCGAGAGTTACGCGGGGATTGAACGCCCCAAAACTCGCCTCAACATCCACCACAACGAAATGTCTGAACGATACAAGCTCGATGTAGAAATCACACATCTAGAGAAAAGGGTCGAGGAATCAGTGAAAGCTTATGCTCAGAGATGGAAAGAACTAGCCTCAAGGATTTCTTCTCCTTTGGATGATAGGGAACTCTTGTCAATTTTCGTGAATACCTTCAAAGCTCCCTACTACGCTTATCTTACCCTCGGTCCGTCGAGTAGCTTCTTCGACATGGTCTGGATTGTTGAGAGAATAGAGCAAGAGATTAATTCCGGAAGGATCATCATTCCTACGCTAGAGGCGACGCCTATCATAAGGAGAGACGTTGGCTTTGTCTCTCCCCAACCTGATCACAGGCGACCTTTCCCGCCACCTCCCCCTTACTCGTCACCACCACCATATCCTTCCTCATCACTATATCAACCCACGGTTTTTCCTTTTCCACCAACGCCCGTTGCTAACAGGTCTCCCCAAAACCCTACGCCATCTCTACATTACCCATCACCTCCAAAACAAATACCGCAACTTACACAACCTAGACCATATAAACCGCCAAATAAACCAAGAAACCAAAGTAACCATTGGGATCGGGGACTATTGCCTCCACTTCCCGTTCCTTTGGGCGAGATTTACGAGCACCTTTTGGCCGCTAAACAAATTGCACCCACCCCAATCCAACCTTTGCAGCCTCCTTACCCGAAGTGGTATGATCATAATGCTAGATGCGAGTACCATGCCGGAGCTCAGGGTCACACGATAGAAAATTGCTCCGCCCTAAGAGGAAAGATTCACCACTTGATCAAATGTGGATGGATCTCTTTCGAGGATTTAACCGAAAGACCCGCACAACCTAGGCTCTCCAATCCACCAAAGGAGCCAAATCAAGTATCAGTACCGCCACTCCAACTCCCCGCGGGGGAAATATACAAACATCTCATCACAGCTGGACAGATTGTGCCAATCCCGGCCCAACCTCTACAACCTCCCTACCCAAAGTGGTACGATCCTAATGCTAGATGCGAGTATCATGCTGGAGCCCAGGGCCACATGCTAGAAAAATGCTTTACCTTTAAGAGAAAAGTTAATCACTTGATCAAGAGTGGATGGGTCTCCTTCGAGGGCTTGGCCAAAGGACCTAACATGGCCATCGACTCTCTCCCAAACAGCACCTTAGGTGGTGAAGGTGTGAATGCTATTTTGATGGAAACGGTTGAGAAGAAGACTTGTGAGTTAGAGACAGTTGACACCGTCAATAACGGTCCTCCCACCTCTTGTTCCCACAAATATATGTCTCAAGTTGGGCCAGTAACAAGTGAATTTATTGATACTGGGGGCATGACATGGAAGGCAGAATATATCCCCACATCACAGCCACATTCTCCCTCGTAGTCGAAATCGTCAATATAAATCCTACCGTGGTCAGTATAGCTTCAGATTCCTGTATTGATACTCCGGGAGAAGAAGAATCGTCGCCTGGTTCAGTCATTTTCGTAAAGAAGTCAGGGGAGTCTGTGTGCAACTGGACCATCGCCATGCTTCCGGATGTCTCTCCGAAATTACTCATTTTGAAAAAAAAATATGTTTGCACGTTTTCTTACGAAAACATTTTTGTGGGGACTCATGTTCCCCTTTGTTAAAAATCAATATATATGCAATTTTCATTTTTTACGCATCTCTTCTTTTCGCATTTTTAATTTCAGGATAAATATTAGTTCGGATTGTCTTAATAAAACCTATGTCTTTACGGGCGAAGAAATCATCATCACGACCGAAGACAAGGCCGAAATCTCCGGTGAATTGGCCCGTTTACTAGCAAATTCGGAAAAGGAAATAACCCCTCATCGGGAGGAATTGGACGAAGTAAATTTGAGGGCCACCTTGGACATGACTCAGAGAGAAAGGTTGATCTCTCTCCTCAAAAACTACTGGGACGTATTCGCATGGTCATACACCGATATGCTAGGTCTTGATCCTGGGATAGTCAAGCATCGTGTCCCATTGAAACCTGAGTTTAAACCTGTCAAACAAAAGCTTGAAGAAAATCATCCAAAAATGGTAGTCACTCACAAAGACTGGCATGGTATGCTTCCGTTCGCACTGCATGCTTACCGGATAGCAACCCGTACATCTACAGGGGTAACTCCCTACTCATTAGTTTACGGCATGGAAACCGTAATTCCGCTTGAAGTAGAAATCCCTTCTCTCAGAATCCTGGCAGAGTTTGAAGTAGAAGAATCAGATTGGGCAAGAGTAAGGTACGAGCAGCTGAACCTCCTTCCCGAAAAGCGCTTGGCCGCTATCTGCCATGCACAATTATATCAGCAAAGAATGGCCAACGCTTATAACAAGAAAGTGCGACCTCGCAAGTTCGAGGCTGGGGATTTGGTGCTGAAGAAGATTCTCCCTCATCAGGAGGCCAGTCAAGAAAAGTGGGCCCCAAGGTACGAGGGCTCATATCTAGTTAAAAGTGCATTCTCGGAGGGGTGCCCTAGTGCTAACCAACATGGACGGAGATGATCTACCAAGACCGGTAAATGCCGATGCAGTCAAGATATACTACGCCTGAAGTGTCACGGGTCACGCATTCGGCCAGACCAAGGACATAGAGTTTTATCATGACAATCTAGCACAAACATTTGTCCGGAAATTAATAAAACAAGTTTTTTCAGGAGATGCTTATTGTTTTAAAATTTGTTGTCCCCTTTTTCTTAAACTTGTGAGATGCCAAAAGGAGGCATGGCATAGATGGCTCCCCAGGAGTAGCTCGGGACGTAAGATGCGTCACTTAGACTAACGCCACTAATCAATCTTAAGTTTTGCAGGGACGTAAGGTGTTGCTACCCGATTTTTGACACGAGTAATTTAAATCATCACTATTTATCACAGCATTTCCACATTTTTTGCTAATTATTGTTAACAGTTTTACTCGTGTTATTTCACTTTATTTGTATTATTTTTCTGTTCGAGTTTTTTATCGATTTCAAATGAGATTTTTTGGACCGTTGGTTCGAACAAAATTAAATATTTTTCCCGTACACACACAACGACTTTTCTCCTCCATTTTCAAAATAGAGCCGACACACTCATCCTTTTTTTTCAAAGACACCAACGGACACCTTCTCCATTTTCTTTCAAAATACCAACGGATCCAATTTCAATTGGATCCCCGTTATAAAGAGCCACCCAATTTCAATGAGGGGAGGCAGCCACCAAAATTCCCCCCTACCAAATCCAAATCCCAAACCAATCTCTCCCAAAATTAAATCCAATCCCTGCGCTGCCCAATTAATTCAATCCCTGCAAATTCAATTAAATCCAATCCCTGCCAACTTCAATTAAATCCATCCCTCTGCTCAATCAATTCCAAAATCCGAATCCCCTCCCAAATTAATCAATCCAATTCCAATCCTTCTGCCCAATTAATTCCAAATCCCGAATCCTCCATTCCAGCCTTTCCCAAATTAATCCCAGCTAAAATCCTCACTGCAATTAACCCACTGCAAAAAACCAATTCCAATCCTAAATCCTCTGCAAATTAAACCATAAATCCACAACCGAATTCGATCCAAATTAAATACCAAATCCATCCAGCCAAACCCGAAAAATCCAACTACCAATTAAACAAACCAGAAATCAACCCAATTAAATCAAAAGCCATCTCCCTACCAATTTCCTAAAATCACCACTGCTAAATTTCCCAAGACCGAACCCGAAGCATCCATCACAAAAAAATCCACAAAACCCAATTAAGACCGAACCCATCTTTTCCTCTGCCGAACCACAATCATCATCACCACGTTCCAAATCAACTGAACCCGATCCAAGACCCAAGTCAACCAGCTCCAACCAGCAACCGGAATCAGCTGCAGCCACCGCCACCATCCCGATCGCCGCTGCCCAACCACCAGCCACGCCGCTGCCCGATCACTCAACCCCTCACTGCCGTCGCTGCTCCCCGCCTTCCCAGCCACGCCGCATCAAACCACCACTCCTTGGCCGAACAGAACAAAAGAAAATAAAAAAGAAATAAAAAAGAAATAAAAAAGAAATAAAAAAGAAAAGAAATGAGGATGAAGAGAAAAGGGCTGCGTGATGCAGCCCTAGAAAAATGAAAAAGAATGAAAGATGAGTGCAGAGGAGTAAAGAGGAAAGAAAAATAAAAGGAAAGAAGGAAGAAAGGGGCTGCGGCCCAACCAAGAAAAAGGAAAATGGGCTGCGGCCCATGAAGAGAAAAATGAACGAAATAGGTTGTGGCCCAAACCCTTTTAATTAAATCGGTACTGACTCTTTCTTCGTAATTTTTTGTAGGTATCGAGTTTACAATTACCGTCCTGAGTGGATATTTCACCATCGTCGATATCGGTGACAACTTTCTAAACTTAGAACTCACATTTCCTTTATTAGAATTGTTGATTTAATTTATTGCCTATTCGAATGCATGATTATTTAGAATCATTAGAATTTTAATTAATCTGTTTACATGATAATTATGCGAAAGAATGCTTTAATTTTATGCTTGTTCGTGTGCAGCTTTGACTCCACGAATAGATTTTATTTATGCTTATGAACGTGCTTTATGCATTATGCACATCAAATATGGATATATTTATGTGCATCAATAGTATATTTTATTATATACTCGTAATGACTTTCGACTGACTTGATCGTCGGAGTGTATACGCTGGGGAAACCCCCCGGCGTCCTTTTCAGGTACATGCGGAAGGAACAAGAAGGCATCGAATGCTTCGCCGACTTCGATATTGGTGACTATTTTCCAAACTCGAGCTTTAGAGCTCACTCCTCATTTATTTGAATTGCTAAATTATTTATTATTGCTTGTGCAACTAACCTCGGTTTTGTAGGTTAGAATTAATCGGTATTCACTTTCAAGTACACTTCCCTCACCCTTTTATTTATTCGATGCTTTTTGTACATATTTGTATGAATGATTATTTAGAATTGTTAGTATTAAAATCAATTTGATTGCATGAGAATTATTTTTATTAATAACTCCCTTTAATAATTTCACTCAAATCGACCCTTGCTTGAAAGAACTAGGCTTAGTAATTACTCAACGTTTATTTTATTAAAAGCATGAAATAGAATAGGACTAGTAATTAAACATCACGTTGTAATTAAATTGCACGATTATTAATTACTAAATTTACTAAAATCGCCAAACCTTCAATAGATCCCCGCAAATCAAAGCGAATAAAATCAATCAAAGAAAAATAAACAAAGTAGTAATCAAAACATAGAATTTAAATCTTTTCCAATAAACTTAGGCTCCTCTAAAAATATTGGATAGTAAATCACCAAAGAGAATAATCATTTGAAAGCGAAAAGATAGTAAATGGGCCTTAAGCCCAGCTCGTAGAAAATACCTCCATTTTTAATCCCTCTTACCCTTAGAGACCCCTTTAAAACGAGATTTAAATCTTTAATGTTGAATGGTCATTTAAATTATGCTTGTTTCGTGTGCGGCTTCGACCCCACGAATTTATTTTAATTTATGCTTATTTTGATGAATGAATTTCGTGTGCGGCTTCGACCCCACGAATGTGTTTTAATTTATGCTTACCTTGACGAATGTGTTATGTGCGCGGCTTCGACCCCACTTCCCGGTTTTTCTCTTTTCAATGTGTTTTCTCGCATTCATATAAAATGGTACTTTGCTAGTCTATGCATGTTTAGAATCACCTAGTAAATAGGATTAATCACGTGCATTGGCCCGATGATGATAGTGATTCGTCTATAATGATAGTGACTCACCCCTGATCACAGTGATTCGTTGATGTTCACTAGGTCGTCGCTTTGGTGAAGATTAATAAAACGTTAGTAATTTCACCTAATCAATCTTGCATGTAATCTGATTAATTTTGAACTTGATTAAATATAATCGGAATAGGTATGCAACCAACCCTTTTACCTTTTAGAGGATAAAATGTTTATTTTCTTTTTAACAACTCAACAATAATTAGGATAAAATCAATCCAATCAACTTAAAAACTAAAGCGACGACTCCCCCCTGAGGGCCCAAATTACTTGTTTTCAACATGATTTTTAAGCACCTCTTTTTAGAACCGGTAACCTTTTTAAGGATGAGATTCGGGTGCCTAACACCTTCCCGAGTCCATAATACGACCCCGAACCATCGTTCTCGGGTTTAGACCCTTTTTATTTGTGCCTTAGTTTTTATTTTATTTTCTTCTTTTTCGGACCTTTTTTTAGGTTTCCCTAAACCTTAGAAAAAATAGGGTGGCGACTTCATTGTTATGTGAATTTCATTGCGTCCCGAATTTTCGCTCGCGACGGCGCGACAGTTTGGCGACTCCGCTGGGGACTGTAGGGTCGAAGCCGGAATTATTTGCTTGAGGTGTTTATTGTTATTACTTGTTTACTCGCTTTGATATCAACTGTTGTATTCTCATACGCATTCACGCATAATGCCCTGCCGCCGGGCCTGTTCCAAATAAGATTAGGAGGTTAGTAGTGAGGCCCTGGGGCACGTGTCCTGGGTAGTTTTCACCAACGCCAAACTCGGATTCGAACCCCTAAATGGATGAGCGCTACGAACTTTTGATGGTTCGGTCGGCAATCATGTATCCGTTTACTGAGGGACCACTTTTTGGTATCGTCCGGGAGCCTTTCAGCCAGTTAGAAGTAGTTGCAATTACCCTAGCATATGCATCATGATCGCATGTATATGTTCCAATTTGCTTCATCATTCATGAATATATCCCATGTATATGTTCCAATTTGCCTCATTATTACCATGATATATCGCATGTATATTTTCCAAATTGCTTCGTTATTGCCATTATTCTCTCTTCTGCGATTTTAATTTATATCCTTTCAAGGTATTAAATTCTATCCTTATTATTGCTTTTATTAAACCCACCCTTTACTCCTTCTGTTTTCCTATATTAACACGCATATCATGCATCATTCAGGCGAAATTTAGGATTTAAATTTCTGCAATGCACAAGTGATCAAAACCTAGGATTTTAGAAAATGATGTGATATCATTTTTCCTTCCTAGAGATGGAGTTTAAGCTGCCTCTATAGGGACTAGATTTGAATAAAACCTTCTTCCAAGGCACTCAGTTGCCCAACTTGGAAATATCATATAGCAAATACTTGGCTAATTTTCGAAGATAAATCAATCTATCATGATTAAAATGAATTCAGAAAAAATTAGGATAGTTGGACCTTAAGTCAGATGCACACATGCATACATTTTTTTCTTATGCCCATACTTACATCTATCTGTTTTCTTTATTTTCAGGAAGGTTAAAGATAGAACTATTCCCCCGAAAGCTCTTCAAACACAGAAAAGGACAGAACTGGTCATGAGGATAGCAGAGCTAAAGAAGCAACTCCAAACTACTTCAGAACGGGTACTACAAGCAAAAAGAATGGGACAAGATGACACTTGATTATCCGCCTCTTCCATTCATACAACGGGGCCTACTATCACGAGTCCCTCTATGCCCTAATCTGTAATTGGCGCAATTGGACAAGGAACTCCGGATTACACTCTAGAGTATTATTCCGCCTTTAAAGCACATGTTCGTCACTTGATCAAATGTGGATGGACCTCCTTCGAAGGATTAACCAAAAGACTATATGACCCAAAGAACCAAAAAAAAAAAAAAAAAAAAAATCCCAATCAAAATCACCAAAACTATCGTCGGAACCAAGAAACGTTTCCACTTTTCCCATCATACCCACTACAAATGCTGCAACAACCAACACAAAAAACCATATAACCCACCAAAGAACCCAAAAAAAAAAAAACCAAAACTATCCTCGAAACTAGGAGCCACTACCACCTCTTCCAGATATCTACGAGCATCTTCCAAGCAGCCGGTTAAATTGTACCAACTCCAATCCGACCTTTCCAAGCTTATCTTCCGAAGGGGTTCAATCCTAAATGTTACATGTGCATACCATGCGGGTACTCGAAGTCGCACTCTAAAGAATTGTTCCGTCTTTCAAGGCACAGGTTCGTCACTTGATCACGTGCGGATGGATCCTCTTCGAAGGATTAACCAAAGGACTTAACACAACAATCAACCCTCTTCCGAATCATTCCTTAGGTGAAGGAGTGAATATTGTTTCAGTCAAGGAGATTGATGATCCCTTTCCTTTAAGCGTTGGGGAGAAGAGCTTTTCTTTGCGCTAGTCAAAGGAAGATATCTGCGACATTCAGAGGGTAATTTGAGAGGATTGTTTATTTTGCCTGGGGGCAAGTAAACATAGAATCCAAGATTGTGCGATCTTCTTACAGAAGGTGGAATAGTTGATAGTCAAAGGAAAATATCTGCGACATTCAGAGGGTAATTTGAGAGGATTGTTTATTTTGCCTGGGGGCAAGTAAGCATAGAATCCAAGATTGTGCGATTTTCCTTACAGAAGGTGGAATAGTTGGCATCCAGGTTGGATTTTGGATTTTTGGAAGAAACGTAAGGGGCGGGGACTCTAGCCTTGTTAAAAGCTAGGGAAGGCTGTCAATTATGGGATCTTCCATCTTTCATCTTCCTTCTTCCACCATTGCTAAAATTGGGGGGCATGACCCAGAACGGGAGGTGCTATATCTCCAAAGAAGTTGAGAAACAAAGCAAGCCAAGGGAGAGTCCGCTGGAGGAATAGACTCGTGTCTGAAAGTAATATAACAGAATCATCAACTAGAGATCTACTTAGGTCAATACAATTTCGATATTCCGAAGCTCATTGAAAAAGTCTAGAAAGCCGACAGGTAAATTAGACCACCACTATGTTTCCTGGAAGTCTCTCTCAAAGGAGATTATCACCACAAAGGAGGATGATATTGAGGCTCCACACAGGTCAGCCCCATTAGTAGAAGATTCGCAGAAACACCCATCAAGAGATGAACTTGGGGGCAAGCAATGAACATTAGGAAATAGTCGAGATTGGAATGGTCTCAAACTCCAGGAGAAGTTGATTTCACTCTTTAAAGAGTAAATGGATGTGTTCGTACGATCGTATAAGGATACGTCGGGTCGCTACCATAATATATTTGAGCATCGCATTTCGATGAAACGTCAGTCCAAGCCGACGACATCAAAACTCCTCACCTGGCCGTCACAAGATGAATGACATAGTGAAACTAATCCATAACTTGAAGAAGATTATCCAAAAGATGGTGATCATTTGTAAGGATTAACACGACGTGCTCCTTTACACGCTTATCATATTACTATTCGTACTTCAATGGGGGGCAACTCTTTATTCCCTAACTTACAACATGGAAGCAGTGTTTCCACCCAAGGTGGAAATTCCCTCTCCCAGAGTCTTGGCTGAATCAGGAAAAATCCGATTGAGCGAAAGAGAAGTATGAACAGTTGAATCTCATCTTGGAGATATAATTGACAACCATGAGGATGGCTAATGCTTATAAAAAGAAAGAGCGACCTCGCGAGTTCAGAGCCGAGGAGTGAATAGTGAAGAAGGTCTTTCCTCATCTGGAGGAAGATCTAGAAAAATGGGCTCCCAAGTATGAAGGTCCTTATGTGATCAAGCACACATTCTCGGGAAATGGCTTTAATGCTTATCAACATGAATGGGGATGATATTTCAAAAAAATCGTGTGGCGGTTCAAACCCCACATTTTAAGAAAAATCATGTGGCGGTTCAAAACCCCACATTCCAAAAATCATGTGGCGGTTCAAACCCCACCTTTCAAAAAATCATGTGGCGGTTCAAACCCCACCTTACAAAAAATCTTGTGGCGGTTTAAACCCCACCTTTCAAAAATTCGTGTGGCGGTTCAAACCCCACGTTCCAAAAAATCATATGGCGGTTCAAACCCCACCTTTCAAAAAATCATGTGGCGGCTCAAACCCCACCTTTAAAAAAAATCAAAATCATGTGGCGGTTCAAACCCCACCTTAAAAAAAAAAAAAAAAATCAATCAATCAAAATCGTGTGGCGGTTCGAACCCCACCTTTCAAAAAAATCAAAATCGTGTGGCGGTTCGAACCCCACCTTTCGAAAATCAAAAAATCGTGTGGCGGTTCAGACCCCACCTTTCAAAAAAAAAAAAAAAAAAAAAAAAAAAAAAAAAAAATCAAAATCATGTGGCATTATCTGTGATTGTGGAAGTAGGAAGAAAGTCCGAACCACGTTAAAAGAAATCATCTGTAATTGTGGAAGTAGGAAGGAAGTCCGAACCACGTTAAAAGAAATTATCTGTGATTGTGGAAGTAGGAATGAAGTCCGAACCACGTTAAAAGAAATCATCTGTAATTGTGGAAGTAGGAAGAAAGTCCGAACCACGTTAAAAGAAATCATCTGTAATTGTGGAAGTAGGAAGGAAGTCCGAACCACGTTAAAAGAAATTATCTGTGATTGTGGAAGTAGGAAGGAAGTCCGAACCACGTTAAAAGAAATCATCTGTAATTGTGGAAGTAGGAAGAAAGTCCGAACCACGTTAAAAGAAATTATCTGTGATTGTGGAAGTAGGAAGGAAGTCCGAACCACGTTAAAAGAAATTATTTGTGATTGTGGAGGTAGGAAGAAAGTCCGAACCACGTAAAAGAATTTATCTGTGATTGTGGAAGTAGGAAGGAAGTCCGAACCACGTTAAAAGAAATTATTTGTGATTGTGGAGGTAGGAAGAAAGTCTGAACCACGTTAAAAGAAATTATCTGTGATTGTGGAAGTAGGAAGAAAGTCCGAACCACGTTAAAAGAAATTATCTGTGATTGTGGAAGTAGGAAGAAGGTCCGAACCACGTTAAAAGAAAATTATCTGTGATTGTGGAAAGCCAGTCATGATTTTAATCATCCCAACAGCATTAGCGTCAGTGTCCGAGTGGAGCTACATTTGCGAGGCATCCGAGTGGAGCCACCAGCGTCTGAGTAGGGCTGGATTTACATTTATGCATCGCGGAATTCGAGGGGAGACGTCCGAGTGAGTCCGCATTTACTTTCTGTAAGACATCCGAGTGGAGTCATCAGTGTCCGAGTGGAACTGAGTTTTAGGCATCCGAGTAGAGTCATCAGTGTCCGAGTGGAACTGAGTTTTAGGCATCCGAGTAGAGTCATTAGTGTACCGAGTGGAACTGAGTTTTTTAGGCATCCGAGTGGAGCCATCAGCGTCTGAGTAGAGCTGAATTGTCCAACATCCGAGTGGAGTTGTCGGCATCTGAGTAGAGCCGTTATTTCAAGACATCCGAGTGGAGTCATCAGTGTCCAAGTGGAACTGAATTTGCAAGGCATCCGAGTGGAGCCACCAGCGTCTGAGTAGAGCTGGATTTACGTTTATGCATCGCGGTATTCGAGGGGAGACGTCCGAGTGAAGCCGCATTTTACATTCCTGCAAGGCTTCTGAGTGGAGCCATCAGCGTCCGAGTGGAGCTGAATTTATTTTCGTGCAATTTAAATTCCCACGTCAACATCTTAATTGAGGTACATTTACATTTAAGCAATTTAAATTTCAGCATCAACATCCGAAGGGAGCCCAATTTCGAACATCCGAGTGGAGGTAAATTTACATTTCAGCAATTTATATTTCTGCAAAACGTCCGAGTGGAGGTAAGATCACCTTTTTTTTTTTTTTTTTTTTTTTTTTGCAAATTACATTTCTGCATCATGGTATCCAAGTGGAGCCATTTCTTTTATGTCCTCACATGTCATTTTGCGTCCAAAACATTCGTGGCACTGGGCAACCGTCTTTACTGCTCATCAAAAATTTCAGTTACACTTTATTTTTGATAAGACAGTAAAGAGGGGGCAACTGTTGCTACCCGATTTTTGACACGAGTAATTTAAATCATCACTATTTATCACAGCATTTCCACATTTTTTGCTAATTATTGTTAACAGTTTTACTCGTGTTATTTCACTTTATTTGTATTATTTTTCTGTTCGAGTTTTTTATCGATTTCAAATGAGATTTTTTGGACCGTTGGTTCGAACAAAATTAAATATTTTTCCCGTACACACACAACGACTTTTCTCCTCCATTTTCAAAATAGAGCCGACACACTCATCCTTTTTTTTCAAAGACACCAACGGACACCTTCTCCATTTTCTTTCAAAATACCAACGGATCCAATTTCAATTGGATCCCCGTTATAAAGAGCCACCCAATTTCAATGAGGGGAGGCAGCCACCAAAATTCCCCCCTACCAAATCCAAATCCCAAACCAATCTCTCCCAAAATTAAATCCAATCCCTGCGCTGCCCAATTAATTCAATCCCTGCAAATTCAATTAAATCCAATCCCTGCCAACTTCAATTAAATCCATCCCTCTGCTCAATCAATTCCAAAATCCGAATCCCCTCCCAAATTAATCAATCCAATTCCAATCCTTCTGCCCAATTAATTCCAAATCCCGAATCCTCCATTCCAGCCTTTCCCAAATTAATCCCAGCTAAAATCCTCACTGCAATTAACCCACTGCAAAAAACCAATTCCAATCCTAAATCCTCTGCAAATTAAACCATAAATCCACAACCGAATTCGATCCAAATTAAATACCAAATCCATCCAGCCAAACCCGAAAAATCCAACTACCAATTAAACAAACCAGAAATCAACCCAATTAAATCAAAAGCCATCTCCCTACCAATTTCCTAAAATCACCACTGCTAAATTTCCCAAGACCGAACCCGAAGCATCCATCACAAAAAAATCCACAAAACCCAATTAAGACCGAACCCATCTTTTCCTCTGCCGAACCACAATCATCATCACCACGTTCCAAATCAACTGAACCCGATCCAAGACCCAAGTCAACCAGCTCCAACCAGCAACCGGAATCAGCTGCAGCCACCGCCACCATCCCGATCGCCGCTGCCCAACCACCAGCCACGCCGCTGCCCGATCACTCAACCCCTCACTGCCGTCGCTGCTCCCCGCCTTCCCAGCCACGCCGCATCAAACCACCACTCCTTGGCCGAACAGAACAAAAGAAAATAAAAAAGAAATAAAAAAGAAATAAAAAAGAAATAAAAAAGAAAAGAAATGAGGATGAAGAGAAAAGGGCTGCGTGATGCAGCCCTAGAAAAATGAAAAAGAATGAAAGATGAGTGCAGAGGAGTAAAGAGGAAAGAAAAATAAAAGGAAAGAAGGAAGAAAGGGGCTGCGGCCCAACCAAGAAAAAGGAAAATGGGCTGCGGCCCATGAAGAGAAAAATGAACGAAATAGGTTGTGGCCCAAGCCCTTTTAATTAAATCGGTACTGACTCTTTCTTCGTAATTTTTTGTAGGTATCGAGTTTACAATTACCGTCCTGAGTGGATATTTCACCATCGTCGATATCGGTGACAACTTTCTAAACTTAGAACTCACATTTCCTTTATTAGAATTGTTGATTTAATTTATTGCCTATTCGAATGCATGATTATTTAGAATCATTAGAATTTTAATTAATCTGTTTACATGATAATTATGCGAAAGAATGCTTTAATTTTATGCTTGTTCGTGTGCAGCTTTGACTCCACGAATAGATTTTATTTATGCTTATGAACGTGCTTTATGCATTATGCACATCAAATATGGATATATTTATGTGCATCAATAGTATATTTTATTATATACTCGTAATGACTTTCGACTGACTTGATCGTCGGAGTGTATACGCTGGGGAAACCCCCCGGCGTCCTTTTCAGGTACATGCGGAAGGAACAAGAAGGCATCGAATGCTTCGCCGACTTCGATATTGGTGACTATTTTCCAAACTCGAGCTTTAGAGCTCACTCCTCATTTATTTGAATTGCTAAATTATTTATTATTGCTTGTGCAACTAACCTCGGTTTTGTAGGTTAGAATTAATCGGTATTCACTTTCAAGTACACTTCCCTCACCCTTTTATTTATTCGATGCTTTTTGTACATATTTGTATGAATGATTATTTAGAATTGTTAGTATTAAAATCAATTTGATTGCATGAGAATTATTTTTATTAATAACTCCCTTTAATAATTTCACTCAAATCGACCCTTGCTTGAAAGAACTAGGCTTAGTAATTACTCAACGTTTATTTTATTAAAAGCATGAAATAGAATAGGACTAGTAATTAAACATCACGTTGTAATTAAATTGCACGATTATTAATTACTAAATTTACTAAAATCGCCAAACCTTCAATAGATCCCCGCAAATCAAAGCGAATAAAATCAATCAAAGAAAAATAAACAAAGTAGTAATCAAAACATAGAATTTAAATCTTTTCCAATAAACTTAGGCTCCTCTAAAAATATTGGATAGTAAATCACCAAAGAGAATAATCATTTGAAAGCGAAAAGATAGTAAATGGGCCTTAAGCCCAGCTCGTAGAAAATACCTCCATTTTTAATCCCTCTTACCCTTAGAGACCCCTTTAAAACGAGATTTAAATCTTTAATGTTGAATGGTCATTTAAATTATGCTTGTTTCGTGTGCGGCTTCGACCCCACGAATTTATTTTAATTTATGCTTATTTTGATGAATGAATTTCGTGTGCGGCTTCGACCCCACGAATGTGTTTTAATTTATGCTTACCTTGACGAATGTGTTATGTGCGCGGCTTCGACCCCACTTCCCGGTTTTTCTCTTTTCAATGTGTTTTCTCGCATTCATATAAAATGGTACTTTGCTAGTCTATGCATGTTTAGAATCACCTAGTAAATAGGATTAATCACGTGCATTGGCCCGATGATGATAGTGATTCGTCTATAATGATAGTGACTCACCCCTGATCACAGTGATTCGTTGATGTTCACTAGGTCGTCGCTTTGGTGAAGATTAATAAAACGTTAGTAATTTCACCTAATCAATCTTGCATGTAATCTGATTAATTTTGAACTTGATTAAATATAATCGGAATAGGTATGCAACCAACCCTTTTACCTTTTAGAGGATAAAATGTTTATTTTCTTTTTAACAACTCAACAATAATTAGGATAAAATCAATCCAATCAACTTAAAAACTAAAGCGACGACTCCCCCCTGAGGGCCCAAATTACTTGTTTTCAACATGATTTTTAAGCACCTCTTTTTAGAACCGGTAACCTTTTTAAGGATGAGATTCGGGTGCCTAACACCTTCCCGAGTCCATAATACGACCCCGAACCATCGTTCTCGGGTTTAGACCCTTTTTATTTGTGCCTTAGTTTTTATTTTATTTTCTTCTTTTTCGGACCTTTTTTTAGGTTTCCCTAAACCTTAGAAAAAATAGGGTGGCGACTTCATTGTTATGTGAATTTCATTGCGTCCCGAATTTTCGCTCGCGACGGCGCGACAGTTTGGCGACTCCGCTGGGGACTGTAGGGTCGAAGCCGGAATTATTTGCTTGAGGTGTTTATTGTTATTACTTGTTTACTCGCTTTGATATCAACTGTTGTATTCTCATACGCATTCACGCATAATGCCCTGCCGCCGGGCCTGTTCCAAATAAGATTAGGAGGTTAGTAGTGAGGCCCTGGGGCACGTGTCCTGGGTAGTTTTCACCAACGCCAAACTCGGATTCGAACCCCTAAATGGATGAGCGCTACGAACTTTTGATGGTTCGGTCGGCAATCATGTATCCGTTTACTGAGGGACCACTTTTTGGTATCGTCCGGGAGCCTTTCAGCCAGTTAGAAGTAGTTGCAATTACCCTAGCATATGCATCATGATCGCATGTATATGTTCCAATTTGCTTCATCATTCATGAATATATCCCATGTATATGTTCCAATTTGCCTCATTATTGCCATGATATATCGCATGTATATTTTCCAAATTGCTTCGTTATTGCCATTATTCTCTCTTCTGCGATTTTAATTTATATCCTTTCAAGGTATTAAATTCTATCCTTATTATTGCTTTTATTAAACCCACCCTTTACTCCTTCTGTTTTCCTATATTAACACGCATATCATGCATCATTCAGGCGAAATTTAGGATTTAAATTTCTGCAATGCACAAGTGATCAAAACCTAGGATTTTAGAAAATGATGTGATATCATTTTTCCTTCCTAGAGATGGAGTTTAAGCTGCCTCTATAGGGACTAGATTTGAATAAAACCTTCTTCCAAGGCACTCAGTTGCCCAACTTGGAAATATCATATAGCAAATACTTGGCTAATTTTCGAAGATAAATCAATCTATCATGATTAAAATGAATTCAGAAAAAATTAGGATAGTTGGACCTTAAGTCAGATGCACACATGCATACATTTTTTTCTTATGCCCATACTTACATCTATCTGTTTTCTTTATTTTCAGGAAGGTTAAAGATAGAACTATTCCCCCGAAAGCTCTTCAAACACAGAAAAGGACAGAACTGGTCATGAGGATAGCAGAGCTAAAGAAGCAACTCCAAACTACTTCAGAATGGGTACTACAAGCAAAAAGAATGGGACAAGATGACACTTGATTATCCGCCTCTTCCATTCATACAACGGGGCCTACTATCACGAGTCCCTCTATGCCCTAATCTGTAATTGGCGCAATTGGACAAGGAACTCCGGATTACACTCTAGAGTATTATTCCGCCTTTAAAGCACATGTTCGTCACTTGATCAAATGTGGATGGACCTCCTTCGAAGGATTAACCAAAAGACTATATGACCCAAAGAACCAAAAAAAAAAAAAAAAAAAAAATCCCAATCAAAATCACCAAAACTATCGTCGGAACCAAGAAACGTTTCCACTTTTCCCATCATACCCACTACAAATGCTGCAACAACCAACACAAAAAACCATATAACCCACCAAAGAACCCAAAAAAAAAAAAACCAAAACTATCCTCGAAACTAGGAGCCACTACCACCTCTTCCAGATATCTACGAGCATCTTCCAAGCAGCCGGTTAAATTGTACCAACTCCAATCCGACCTTTCCAAGCTTATCTTCCGAAGGGGTTCAATCCTAAATGTTACATGTGCATACCATGCGGGTACTCGAAGTCGCACTCTAAAGAATTGTTCCGTCTTTCAAGGCACAGGTTCGTCACTTGATCACGTGCGGATGGATCCTCTTCGAAGGATTAACCAACCCGAATTTTGACGCCATTTTTAATTGATTTTAGCATTTCTATTATTTACTTAATTTACTGTCATTTTTAGTTAATTTGTTGTCGGTAGCATTTTTAAAATTTTCATCGCGTTTTAGCATCGTCATTATCATCGTCAGCATTCGAAATATCATTTTTAATTTTTCGTCACGTATTTTCATTATTATTTTTAGCCTTAAAAATCACATTTTTAACTATCAGGCAGTCATTTGCTACTTTTTTCTTCGTTTTAGCTCATCTCATGATTTTTAGGATTTTTTAGTATTTTAGGGCATTTTTTAGTTTTTTTATTTTTTATTATTATTTTCGTTCGAGCTTTTATGGGACCCGAGTAAGTTCACTCCGACAATAGCTTGAATTTGAAATGTTTTCCATCAACTAGTTGCTAGCTTTTTTTCCGTTCACAACGGTCTACAACGTTTCGTGTAATTTTTGGCGTAACGTCATTATTTTTCCATTCGAACGTTTCACATTTTTGCATGAGAAAATAAACGCGTTAAATGAAAAATTCTCGTCATTCGCTGTAGACGGTTAAACCCGTCGTATTTTTCTCTACGCGCTGGTACCTTCGGCTCGAAAAGTCAGAACGTTTACTCGTAGGAATCGGCTCGAGGCCATTTAAATAAGGTAAAAGGCAATTTGATCACAACCGTTGATCTGGTCAACCAAGAAAAGTCAACCAGATCAACGGTTGACAATTTAATGTGCATGGTGCACATGAACAGTGCCGAGGAGCATGCAGCGAAGTAGACCACCGGGTTACCTGCTCCCATCGCGTCCTAGCTCGAGCCCATCGCTTTCTGTCCTGTGCAACCATCATCACGCCTCCCCCTAGCCCCGCCAGCGCAGGCTCACGGCCACCACGCGCAGCCCTCGTCCTCCCGATCACGCGATTCTTCGGTTATAAATACGAGCCTCCCTCTTTCGTTCAAACGGTACCAATTTGGCAAGAAAAACTTGCTCTTCCTCCCTCCTTGATTGATAGCCCATATTGAGCATCGATCGTCCAGTTTAAAGCTTGAGAGTAAGCTTTCTCTCTCTAAGCTCGTTCTTCAGTTTTTAAGCATTTTTCTTCTTTAATTCGTTTGGCCGGAATTAGAGTAGATTAATTGCTTGTTTTTGTGCCATTAATTCATGTGCATGATGTAGATTAAATACATACTGTCCATTTTAAAAATTGTTAGCTAGATTGTGCGAATTAATTAGTTTTTGATAATTAACGGTTCGGTCATTTTTTCGAAATTAAACTCGGTATGTTTTGAAATAAAATTCGAGCTTCGTACGATCGAGACGCCGTCGAGGAGAAATGGGCAAGGCTAGCCGGAGCTTGGCCGCCGGCAGTACGTCGGCAACCAAAGAAGAAGATGAACAGTGCCAGGCTTCGGCACTGTTCACGCGTGGAAAGGTGATGGGCTTGGCCCATCACCATAAAAAATGTTTTTATGGGCCAGGCACTATTCCTGGCCCATTTCCAGTTTTCCTTTCATTTTTTAGTTGGGCCCAACCCATTTTCAATTCTTTCCGAGACTTCGGATCACGCTTTTTCGTAAAAATAACTTGTATGCTTCGTATGATTATTTTTCGTATTATCAACTGTTTAATTTTCTGTACTTATCAACTGCTTTAATTATTCGCACTTTAATATTCCGCAATTTACTTTCGGCGATTTAAATTCAATTATTCATTTTACCGCCTACATGGTCGGTCGCATTTTAATTTTCATAAATATTCAACTGCTTTAAATTTTCGCACTTATCATACTGCTGGAAATTCTTCCGCAAATTATCAACTGTTTAATTTTCCGCACTTTACTTATCCGCACTTTAAATTTTCCGCAATTTACTTTTGGCAATTTAAATTCAATCATTCATTTTACCGCCTACATGGTCGGTCGCATTTTAATTTTCGTAAATATTCAACTGCTTTAATTTTTCGCAAGCTGCTGGAAATTCTTCCGCAATTTATCAACTGTTTTATTTTCTGCAATATCAATTATTTTATTTTCTGCACTATCAACTATTTTATTTTCTGCAATATCAACTGTTTTAATTTTCTGCAATATCAACTGTTTTAATTTTTTGCAATATCAACTCCTTTAATTTTCTGCAATATCAATTGTTTTAATTTTCTGCAGTATCAATCATTAAAATTTCTGCAAATCATCAACTGCTGTTTATTTTTCTGCAAATTATCAACTCAGCATTTAAATTTCGTATGCGTCAAATCCATCATTTCTCGCATGCAATCAACTCAGCATTCAAATTTTGTATGCGTCAAATCCATCATTTCTCGCATGCAATCAACTCAACATTTAAATTTCGTATGCGTCAAATCCATCGTTTCTCGCATGCAATCAACTCAACATTCAAATTTTGTATGCGTCAAATCCATCATTTCTCGCATGCAATCAACTCAACATTTAAATTTCGTATGCGTCAAATCCATCGTTTCTCGCATGCAATCAACTCAGCATTTAATTTTCGTATGCATCAAATAAATCATTTCTCGCATGCAATCAACTCAGCATTCAAATTTCGTATGCGTCAAATCCATCATTTCTCGCATGCAATCAACTCAGTATTTAAATTTCGTATGCGTCAAATCCATCATTTCTCGCATGCAATCAACTCAGCATTTAATTTTCGTATGCATCAAATAAATCATTTCTCGCATGCAATCAACTCAGCATTTAATTTTCGTATGCGTCAAATCAATCATTTCTCGCATGCAATCAACTTAGAATTTAATTTTTGTATGCGTCAAATCAATCATTTCTCGCATGCAATCAACTGTCATCATTTATTTTCCTGCACTTACCAGACTCAGCATTTAATTCTCATATGCGTAAAATCCATCATTTTTCGTATGCAATCAGTTGTCATTTAAATTTTTGCACTCATAAAATTGCTTATTTATTTCTCGAGCTATCGCTAACACTCTCACTTTGTAGGTTTTAATTTCAAGCTTCGCTCAAAAGTATGCCTTTCGATTCCCTTTTATTTATTCGACGCTTTTCGTAAATATCAATCGTACGCATGATATATCGAACTGCTAGAATTAAAATCAACCTACATGAACAACGTGTTTAAAGACTTGCTTAAAATGCCATGCTCATATGATTTTAAATTCTCCCTTATATTGACTGCATGTACATGGAGACTTTCGATCCCACATCAGTTTATCATTTCAAAAACTCTCATTTAATCTGTACTCTGTTAAGCTATCCATGATAGAATGACGTAGTAATTAATTTAATCATGCATGGCCCGATGATGAAATAAGAGGGTGCTCATTCAGTCTTACGGAAAATTCAGTCCCATCACGTTACGGTCAGGAATAATCAATTGATCTTGATAATCGGTAACCCCGTCAGAAAGATTTTTTAATTATTCCTGAACGGTCACGATCATAGAAAAGACTAAAGTGACCATAATACGACCCCGAACCTTTGTCTGGGGTCCAGACCCTTTTTTTGTGCCTTTAGTTTTTTATTTATTATATTTCTTATGCCATGACGATTAGGGTTCCCTAAACCTAGCAACCAAATTAGGGTGGCGACTTCATTGCATGTTGCGAGGCGTCTTTTTATGCCGAGCATCATAAGGTCTCAAGTTGGTTGAACACTCACGAATTTTTAATTTTTGGGGGCGCGACGGGAAGCCATTGAAGAAGAATGGAAAAGAAGAAGGAGATGTATTGATTGAAAGGAGTAATACAAGTAAAGGAACTTGAAGGTCACGGCTAACCCTTCTAGGGATGATTCCTAGACAACCTAGCCACAAGACTAACAAGGATCTCAACTTCAAGAGCGACCCTCCTAAGGGCAATTCTTAGGCAAACCGCTCGGCTTGAAGAAGAGGAGGAAGAAGGTTTGAAGAACCCTATTTAGCTAAACTAGAATGTTTGGTCTAAGATTAGAGATTATCACAAAAGCAAAGACAAGCCTAAAATTAGTCTATCTCCTTCTTTAAATACCTAAAGCTATTTATAAGAGAAAGTACCCTCACACCCTTGGATAAAGGGGTTGCACCGTGTCTTAGAGTTGGACTCTCGGACGGACTAAGGCGAGCGTGCGGATGAGCCTAGCACATGGGCGAGCTGGCGCGTGGCCGGGGGCGTGGATGGGCTGACGCGGATGTCCTCATGGGATGCTAGGGATTGTGCGGGCGCGCACCATGGTTTGCACCGACGTTCCTCATGCCTTGGCCGACCAACCCGTGAGGTTCCGCGGTACGGCTAATCTCATGGTCTACGGCCTTCAAAGGCGTTGCGGTGTGAGCGACGACATGAAGGCACGTCACCCAACCTTCATAGGTCTTCAAGTCAGCTTCCTCATCCCTTAAGGCCTTCAAGAGTTCGAGCACCAAGCCCTTGCTCCTAGTGAGCACGATTAAGAGATCCTTGTAAACGTTTGATTATAAGTTTATATATTATTTTCCATAAATTCCCTTCTACAATTCCTTCACATAATCCGTTGCCTTAATACTCCCTAAACATCCAAATATTCCGCACTCAATCCGCCCTCAAGAGTTCATCAATCTCCTAAAGGAGACTAGATCCGAAAGCTCCAAGAACAACACGGCTTCAATCCTTCCAATCAAGCCCGAATGTTATCAAGTGGTAGCGAAGCTCCATATGTCTTCTAGGTTGGTAAACTCTCTCCCTACGGTTAGATTTTTCTTCTCTACCGTTGCTTTTCTTCTTTGGCCAAAATTTTCTCCATTTTCACAATCGTTCCTCTTTGGCCAAAACTGTTTTTCTAGCCATTTCCACGGTTCAAACACCTTCATACTTCATTTCTATGGCTTAAACATTGTTTCCTACCATAGGAATCATTTTCTCTTCATTTGAAAATTTGGTGTTCTTGAGGAATTTTTGTCCTTTAGTGTGCTGATTTTGAAGAAACGCAATTGCTGAAATCTTTTTGTGTTTGTGTGCATCAAAGTGACATTTATTCATCTTGTTTAATTGTGATTGCTTGCTGATTTTGGAGCTTCCTATGATGAGCCTTGAGATCCATGTGGACTTGCTTGTTTCTTAGCTAAGTGCCAAAATTTTGAGCTCCACTCCTAGCCGGCCACATCACCTCTTTTGTGAGCCAAGTATTTGCACTAATTGTGACCAAGCATTTCATCTTGCTCACCACACTTCTCCCTCACAAAGTCGGCCCTAGGTTTGCATCCTTACACAAATGTTTCTTGTCATACATAGCCACATCACCTGCCACATCACTTGCATTGTCATCCACACAAAAATCGACACATCATCTTTACTTGCCACCTCACACTTTTGGCATTTAGTGAAAAACTTTCCAAGAGCAAAACTACTTGTCTTTCACTTATTATTTCAATAATACTTGTCATACAAGTGAGTTCTCTTCACTCTTTGCAAAAACAGAAAAGAAAAGAAAGGAACTAAAAGAAAGATCAAAAAAAAAATAGTGATCAAGTTCCTCAAACTAAAAAAAATAAAAAGAGAAGCATTTGAGTCATAAGCAAGGGACTACTTATATATGAGCATTCAAGTGAATCATATTGCTCTTAAAGTTTCTTTGTGGAAGAACACAAGTTTCAGCTTTCATGTGTGCTTTCAATTTCTGATTTTCATTTTCACTCTTTTTCTTTTTCTTCTTGAGTTGTATTTTGAGCTAGCCTTTTCCTTTTTGTCTTGAGTTTTCGTACCTTGTTTCCCACATCTTTTCTACTCTAGGTCATTGAGGTTCAACACACCAAATCATTGAGCTTCATTTCGGCCTTCTCTACCTTTCCATTTAAGCTTGTTTTTCTTGCTTTCCTTGTGCTGTTTTGAGTCTTAGAGTTTGTGCTAAGCTACATTACTTGGTTTTGCATAGAGATACGAGTGGGTGAGTTAGTGAGAGCATTAGAGTGTTTGTGTGACACACGAGAGCCCAAACACATGAGGGAGCGACTAACCCTTTATTTTTGAATTGCGTTTGTTTCTTTGTGTAGGTACTTTTAATTATGGCTGCGAATCGCTCGAATAGAGAGGAAGGGTCCAACGAGTCCTCCACCCTCAATCTAGCCATGGCCACCCTCACGGTGCAAATGGCTGCCTTGCAACGCCAATGGGAATCACAAGAGCATACCAACAAGGCCATCTTAGAGGCTCTCACCTCTTTGACCCCCAAAACAGCCCCACCTCAACCCCTACCCCACCCTACTCAAACAGCCACACATTACCACCAAAGAACCGACCCAAATGACCCGTGCAATGCAAATTTATATGCTGACCCACCATAATTTGACAATGTGGACGGTCTGCAGACTCACACGGACCATAGTGATGATGACGAGTAGCTGGTTCGGCCCCCACGGCAAAGCCCTCCCATAGGCCACAATCAGGGTCGTAGCCATCCCTACCCTCCTTTCCAAGGCCACGACCCATGCCTAAACCCTAGACAGCCGCGCCATATCCCTCACACTACAAATGCCCACCTTGACATACCCCTACACCAAGCTAACACTTATGTCCCTCCCCTTTGGCCTCAAGTCCCTTTAACTCTCCGAGATAGACCAAGACAACCTCCTTCGCGCGTACCACATTATGAGCATGCTCAAGGGGCAAGGCATTTTGACTATGATGAGGCTTATGAGCAAGGCGGTCGTAGGCCACATGAGGAGAGAGTGGATAGCAACCTCTCTAGCATTAAATTAACAATGCCTATCTTCGAAGACAAAGATGACCCCGATATGTACTATGATTGGGAGAGTAAGGTGGAGCGAGTCTTCGGCTGCTATAATTATTCGGAGCACAAAAAAGGTGCGATTTGTCATTATGGAATTCACGGGGATGGCCATCCATTGGTGGGATATGCTCATCGTGAATCGCCAACTTGAGAGGCTGCCCTCGGTGGAGACTTGGAAGGAGCTGAAATATGAGATGAGGCTCCGATTTGTGCCTTCGTATTATCACCACGACCTCCACCAGTGCCTTCAAAGATTGACACAAGGTTCCCGCGGAGTGAGTGAGTTCTACCATGAAATGCTCACTTGTTTGATGCGTGCGGATGTGCACGAGAGTGATGAGGCCACCATGGCTTGGTTTTTGGGAGGACTACATAAGGACATCTACTACCAGCTAGATTTCATGCCTACGACTCCTTGGAAGACATGCTCCATCTTGCCCTCAAAAGCGAACGCTAAGTAAGCGTTAAACCCAAAACTCCTTTCACTTCATCTACCTTTTATAAGCCTACATGGACCATTACTCCCGTACCTTCTAAAAAGCCTATACAACCCACACAGCAACCCAAGCAAAACACATCCCAAAACAGTAACCTTTCCTCGGCATTGGTTCCCAAACAAACACCAAACACCGACCCTAACACTAGAACCCCTACTAGGAACATCACGTGCTTTAAATGTGGAGGTAAAGGCAATATGCGGGCTGAATGCCCTAATAGGAGGGTGATGACCATCCGTGAGAGTGGTGAATTAGTGAGTGATGATGAGGAACCAGAGAATGAGCTATTGATGGTTACCGCGGGTAGAGTTGAATTAGGAGAGGAAGAGGATGAGGGGTACGCTAGGGCAGAGGTGCCAAAATGTTTGGTAGTTAGGCACAATTTGAGCATACCTGTCAAGGTCCAAGCGGGTATTCTTGAACAAATGGACAATCTTTTTCTCACACGAGGCCTAGCGCATGATTTAGTGATTTCCATTCTAGTGGACAATGGGAGTTGTACTGATGTGGCAAGTGAGTTTCTTGTCCACTCGTTGGGGTTGTGCATAATTCAGCACCCTCACCCTTATGTGCTGAATTGGTTTAATGATGAAAGCGCCATCAACGTGACTAAATAAGTAACGTGATAACAATAAAGGCAATTCTAGGGGCATTGTCGTCTTTACACACAGCGATAAGGCTGGATTATTGTAGATCCAATCAGACGTCATGTCGAGGATGTCGCCCCTAACCAAGCGAGGAACCCTGGGATGGTCGATGTCAGCGGGTGGGGGGGGGGGGGGTCTCACTTGTTACCTGCCCACACGCACGATGTTATCCCATCCCAGGTCAGCCATGACGTCACTTGAGGCGTTATCTTTCCTAGATAACGTCTACCCCCTAGAGGTAACGCCCGCCTTTTGCGTCTATAAATACCCCGTCATTCGAGATGAGAGGTAAGCCTATGATTGTTAGTCGAACCCTTGCTATTTGGAACAACCATACTTACTTAAGCATCGGAATGTCTACGCCGGAGCCCCCCTTCCGGCGCTTTGCAGGTTCATCGGACGGCAAGCACAGTAACCTTGAGCGGCCATGGTCCTCACCCTTGGTTTCCCAGAAGTCCGAATCTTATCAAACTGGTGCTTTCATTGAGAGCTTTGGTTCTATTAAGTGAGCGTCCTTAATAGCCAAGCTCTGTTTTCTTGGAGATTGAAGGATCATGGCTTCTGATTCGGAGTCTACACCACCTCAGCCTTTTAGCATTCCTTTTGCGGTCCCTAGAGAACTTTTCCCTTTTGCTACTACTGATGTTTCTGCCACAATACAAGAAATCTCTCTAGGATCTTCAGATTTCTCTTTCGGACAAACGACAGGAACACCTTTTTCCCAGATGCAGATTCCTCTTTCCCAAATGGCAGGATCTAGCTATTCCACTCCTCCTCCAATGGGATCTATGATGGATAGCTCTAATAATCCTTTTGTGAATTCAATATCTGCTCTTCGTGCTCAGTTAGATCATTTAACCGAGTTAGCCGCCAGATTCACACCTAGTGTTTCCGGGCTGAGTATTCCTCCTCAGACTATTTTCACTTCATCCATTGTCACTGAACAACCGTTATCGCCTCTACAATATAGAAACATACCGTTGACCTTACCCGCGATGACTACACCAGTTAGCTTTGTGCAGCTCGCTCATGGGCAAGTAGAGCCTTACGTTCCGCACGTGCGACAAATTCCAGTCTCTCAATAGGAGTGACGGCAGGACGAGTATAGAGATCGTTGGGACGGTCGACAAGAGGAAAGGGATAGAGATGTATCCCTCGAGCATAGTAAGAGATCGAGTAGTAGAAAATACCAAACCCGCTCACCAAGGAGTCATAGCCAGACTCCAAGGGGGCATCACACCCTCGATCCGCGTGACCGAATGCGTCATCTGTAAGTGTCCCCATCTCGCCACAATTGTGAAATCCTCGACGACACCTCAGGTCACCCATTTAGCCATCGCATAAGACGTCACAAAGTCAGTCGACAAGTGAAACTCCGTACGGAGTCCTATGATGGCACCAAGGATCCCATTTCCCATCTTAACAAGATGAAAGACTTTGTGCAATTCCAAACTCACAGTGACGCGCCTTTGTGCCAAATATTTGTTATGACGTTGTCAGGAGTCGCACGCCTTTGGTTTGAAGGTCTCCCAACCAGATCCATTGACAGTTTTTCGCAGCTGGAATCTAAGTTTCGAAACCGGTTTAGTACCACTGTCCCCATAAAGAAGTCTGCCGCAACTTTATTCGATATATGCAGGAAACCTCAGGAATCTTTGAAAGATTTCCTCAGTCGTTTCGATATGGAAATGTCATTAACGCCAGGCGTTACCATTGATTTCGCTGTGGAAGCCTTGAAGCGAAATTGTCATTATGAGAAACTGCGAGACACGTTAATGGTGGACCCCCCAGCGACTTTGGACGCGTTGAGACTGAAAGCCCATAATTACGCAAAGATAGAAGAGGAAGAAAATAGGGACAGAACCCGAAACATGCCACAAAACGCACCTCAGGTTCCCAACGTTCCTATTAACACGACCTCTGATGGTCATTTTATCGACGATTACGCCCAACAAAAAGATCACATCCCTAAGACCTCCAATCGGCGAAGAGGCAACTTCTCAAGAGGAAGACCTGATAATTCCCCCACTCGATGCCAGACAAATTCCCCCAAGGGCCGAATTTATGACCCAGACCTTCCTTTCCTCATACTGCCAAGAGCAAAAATCTTAGCGATTGTGGAACAACGGAACCTACCTATCCGTTATCCAGCCCCTGTAAAGCCAGGAGTAGTCATGGGAGGAAGGGAGAACGCTTTCTGCAAATTTCATAAAGTTAAGGGGCACTCCACAGACGTGTGCAGAGAATTAAAGCTGGCGATAGAGCGCTTAGTAGAAGAAGGTTACCTCGGGGAATTTTCCACTAAGGCAAGAGAAGAAGTCAGGAACAACCCGACAAACAGGATGTCAGATAATCGACAGGCACCTCCTCGTGCTCCAGGAAACAACGCTACTCCTGCTGGGAGGGGTAAAGAAACACTTACGATTGATGAAGATAATGTCCCCATCATCAATATTATTGCGGGAGGCACGCCGTATCTTGACGAGCCCGCACAGATAACGCCCACAGTAGGAGACAAGCAAAAACGAGAGGGCGAGTAAATAAAGAGCGAAGCGATGGGTGCCTTAGATCGAATGGTGTTATCCTTCTCTGAAGAAGATGAGAAAGGTATTGTGTTCCCGCATAACGATGCGTTAGTAGTTACGCCCGTTATCGACAATCATAGAGTTAGAAGAACTCTTGTTGACAACGGAAGCGCGGTAAATCTATTTTCATTGGAGGCTTACAACCTCATAAAGCATCCCTACAACGAGCTTACACCCTGCAAGAAACCAATAATTGGGGTAGATGGAGTCCCAATCCCGGTAACTGAAGTCACGATGCTACTAGTGTACTTTAGAGAAGACACATCCAAACGGTTAGAGGAGTTGTTATTTTTTGTCGTAGACCTTACCCTGCCTTATAACGCCATACTTGGGCGGCCGTTCCTCAACCATTTTGGAGCAGTGATATCTTAGAAGCATTTGAGGATGAAATATCCCTCCTGGGATGGAGTAGTCTCAATCAAAGGCGATCAGAAATTGGTGGCTGAGTGTTACCTACTCATGACTCAGAAGAGTTGTGATAGATATGTGTGTGTCACGGTAGATCCTTATGGGCCGAATGATGAGAAATGCACTCAGCCTGTGGAAACAATGGTACCCATACCAGCTAACAGAGTCAGCGAAGCGAATTTCCTGTTAGCAAGAAGCTAAGCCCAGAGGAAAACCTCCAATTAGCTCGACTATTAAACAAATGTAAAGGAGAGTTCGCATGGAAGCCTGCGGATATGCCTGGTATCTCGCGAGAGGTAGCGGAACATCAACTTCATATTTACCTTTACGTTAAACCGATCCAACAAAAATGACGAGCGTTTTCTATGGAGAAAGCTTTAGCCATCGACAAGTAGGTGTCAAAGCTCTTGGACGCAGGTTTTATCCGAGAGGTCCAATATCCAACTTGGTTAGCTAAACCAGTTCTTGTTCCAAAGCCCAACGGAGACTGGCGTATGTGTATTGACTTCACTGACTTGAACGATGCTTGTCGTAAGGATTGCTACCCGCTCCCTCGAATCGGCCAACTAGTTGATGAGACTGCCAGGTACGCCTATCTAAGCTCATTAGACGCAAACTCCAGATATCATCAAATCCCTATGACTATTGAAGACGAAGAAAAGACTGCCTTCATCACTCCGAAGGCCACTTACTGCTACACGGCGATGCCGTTTGGGCTAAAGAACGCGGGGGCAACCTTCCAGCGCATGGCGAATAAAGTATTTGAAAAGCAAATTGGAAAGAACATAGAAGCCTACGTTGATGACATATTAGTCAAAAGCCTAAGCTTCAAGGACCACTTGGTCGACTTGAACGAAGTTTTTGATGTGATGAGAGAATATAAAATGAAGCTGAACCCTCGTAAATGCATGTTCGCATTTCAAACGGGTAAATTTTTGGGCTACGTGGTAAGTCAAAAGGGTATCCAACCCAACCCCTCAAAAATCAAAGCTATCCAGGATATGATATCTCCTCGAATGGTTAAGGAGGTACAAAAACTAACAGGTTGTGTTATCGCTCTAGGACGGTTTATTTCTAAGCAAGGCGAGAGAAGCCTGCCCTTTTTCAAGGTCATACGTAAAAAAACCCCTTTTGGGTGGACAACAGAATGTGAAGAGGCATTTACGGGCCTAAAAGCCTATTTATCGTCTGACTTGGTGTTAACAAGACCAGAACCGAGCGACACCCTGTACTTATATCTTGGAGTCGCCAGTGAAGTGGTTTGTGGTTTCCTTGTGCGAGACGACAACCACGCACACCACCCTATGTACTTCGTGAGCCACGTTTTGAAAGATGCCAAGCTGCGATACGCCCGCATTGAGAAAATAGCGTTTGCGTTAATACAGGCCACGTAAAAAATGGATAGATATTTCCAAGCCTACCCCGTCATCGTACTTACAGACCAACCTTTGAAAAGTATATTTTAGAAACCTGAGTCTTCAGGAAGAATGCTGATTTGGGCCATTGAACTCGAACAATATGGGTTACAGTATAAAGCCCGACCATCTGTAAAAGCTCAAGTCCTAGCAGACTTCATAGCTGAATGCACCTTTACGCAAGATCCATTGACGGACCTCCCTGAAGAAGAAAAAGATGACTTGGATCTCCCATTCCCTGAAACCTACACTGACTTGTAGGTCATCCACTTGGATGGAGCCAAGAACCAAGAACTAGCCGGAGCTGGAATCTTCGTAATCGGGCCGCACGACATACAGATACAATACGCCATCAGAATCCCGCAGTCGTTATCCAATAATGCGGCAGAATATGAGGCGTTATTGGCTGGACTTAGAATAGGAAGAAGCTTCTCCACCAAAGCCATACATGACATGAGAATGATGGGAGACTTACAACTAAAGATCTGTGGAGACACCAAGTTGATAATAGACCAAGTCTTAGGACACTCTCAAGCCAGAGAGCCCATCATGGTTCAATATCTTGCTAAAGTGAAACGCGAGCTGTTGGAAATAAAACAAAGTGGCATGCATGTTAGCTTTGAGCATATCCCTCGAGAGGATAACGCTGAGGCGGATAACCTTGCCAAACTTACAGCGAACCCGGAAGTGTCCTGTTGATACCCGAATTTTGACGTCATTTTTACTTAATTTTAGCATTCCTGTTATTTAGTTAATGTACAGTCATTTTCAGTTGATTTACTGTCACTAGCATTTTTAAGTGTTTCATTGCATTTTAACATCATCGTTAGCATCGTCAACTTTCGAAATCGTATTTTTAATTTTTCGGCACGTATTTTCATTACTATTATCGTTATTATTTTTAGCCTTAAAAATCATATTTTTAATTATCCGGCAGTCGTTTGCTAGTTTTTTCTTCATTTTAGGCCATCACATGAATTTCAGGACTTTTTATATTTTAACGCATTTTTTAGTATTTTTGTTATTTTATTATTATTTTCGTTCGAGCTTTTATTGGACCCGAGTAAGTCGGCTCGGACAATAGCTCGACTTTAAAATGTTTTCCATCAACTAGTTGCTAGCTTTTTTCCTGCTCGCAACGGTCTACAGCGTTTCGTGTAATTTTCGACCTAACATTTTTATTTTTCCGTTCGCGCGTTTCACGCTGTTGAACGAGAAAATAAACATGCTAAACGAAAAATTCTCGTCACTCGCTGTAGACGGTTAGACTCGTCGTATTTTTCTCTACGCGCAGGTACTGTCGGTTCGAAAAGTCTGAACGATTGCTCGCGGGACTCGGCTCGAGGCCATTTAAAAAAGACTAAAAGGGCCTTTGATCTCAACCGTTGATCTGGTCAACCATGAAAAGTCAACCAAATCAACGGTTCACCATTTAAGTGCATGGTGCACATGCACCATACGCACGAACCAGCAGCGGAGCAGGCCACCAAGCAGCCTGCTCCCGTCGCCTCCAAGACCGTTTCCCGTCCCATCCACCATCATCACGGCGACCTAGACCCTCCACCTCACTGCCATACACCCGCCAGCACATGAGGAACGGCCACCACGCGCAACTCCAGCGCCGGCAACCCACGCGACTCAAGGCTATAAATAGCAAGCCAATCCTTCGGAAAAATGACACCAATTCAGCAAGAAAAACTTACTCTCTCCCTCTTGATCAGCTTGCTCATTTAGAGCGACAATCGCCCAGTTCAAAGTTTGAAACGTGAGCTTTCTCTCTCTAGCTCATTTTCAGTTTTTGAGCAAGTTTTTTCTTTAATTTCGTTTAGCTTGTTCTTGAGCAAATAAATTACTTTCTTTTATGTCATTAATTCACATACATGATGTAGATTAAATACACGTTTTCAATTTTAAAAATCGTTAGCTAGATTGTGCGAATTAATTAGTTTTCGATAATTAACGGTTTTGTCATTTTTTCGAAATTAAACTCAGTGTTTTTTGAAATAAAATTCAAGCTTCATACGATCGAGACGCCGTCGAGGAGACGAGCGACTCGGTATAAAGATCGCGAGAAACGGACAAGGCTAGTCGGACCTTGGCCGCCGGCAGTAGCGCCGGCGACCAAGGAAGAAGATGAACAGTGCCATGTCTCGGCACTGTTCACGTGTGCATGGGTGATGGGCTTGGCGCATCACCGTTTAAATGATTTCCTTGGGCCAGGCACTATTCCTGGCCCATTTCAATTTTTCCTTTCCTTTTTAAATCAGGCCCAGCCCATTTTCAATTCATTCCGAGACTTCAGATCACGCTTTTCCGTAAAAATAATTCGTATGCTTCGTATGATTATTTTTTGTACTATCAACTGTTTAATTTTCTGTACTTATCAACTGTTTCAATTATTCGCACTTTAAATTTCCGCAATTTACTTTCGGCAATTTAAATTCAATTATTCATTTTACCGACTACATGGTCGGTCGCATTTTAATTCTCGTAAATATCAACTGCTTTAATTTTTCCCAAACTGCTGGAAATTCTTCCGCAATATCAACTGTTTTATTTTCTGCAAATATGAATTGTTTTATCTACTGTAAAAATCAATTATTTTATTTTCTGCACATATCAAATGTTTATTTTCTGCAAATATCAATTGTTTTATTATCTGCAAATATCAACTGTTTATTTTCTGCAAATATCAATTGTTTATTTTCTGCAAATATCAATTGTTTTATTTTCTGCAAATATCAATTGTTTATTTTCTGCAAATATCAATTGTTTATTTTCTGCAAATATCAATTGTTTTATCTTCTGCAAATATCAATTGTTTATTTTCTGCAAATATCACATTATTTATTTTCTGCAAATATCAATTGTTTTATTTTCTGCAAATATCAAACTGTTTATTTCCTGCAAAATATCAATTGTTTTAAATTCCGCACTTATCAATTATTTCCTAGAAATCCATCATTTCTCGCATGCAATCATGTCAGCATTTAATTTTCGTATGCGTTAAATAAATCATTTCTCGCATGCAATCATGTCATCATTTAAATCTAGTATGCGTTAAATAAATCATTTCTCGCATGCATTCATGTCATCATTTAAATCTCGTATACGTAAAGTCAATCATTTTTTGATGCAATCAACTCAGCATTTAATTCGCGTATGCGTTAAGTAAATCATTTCTCGCATACAATCAACTGTCATCATTTATTTTCGTGCACTTATCAAACTCAGCATTTAATTCTCGTATGCGAAAAATCCATCATTTCTCGCACACAATCAACTGTCATTTAAATTTTCGCACTCATAAAATTGCTTATTTATTTCTCGAGCTATCGCTAATACTCTCACTTTGTAGGTTTTAATTTCAAGCTTCGCTCGAAAGTACGCCTTTCTATTCCTTTTATTTATTCAACGCTTTTCGTAAATATCAATCGTACGCATGATATATAGAACTGCTAGAATTAAAATCAACCCACATGCACAACGTGTTTAAAGAGTTGCTTAAAATGCCATGCTCATGTGATTTTAAATTCTCGCTTATATTGACTGGATGTACATGGGGACTTTCGATCCCACATCAGTTTTTCACTTAAAATCTATCATTTAAATTTGTACTCTGTTAGCAATCCATGATAGGGTCACGTAGTAAGTCATTTAATCATGCATGGCCCGATGATGAAATAAGAGGGCGCTCATTCAGTCTTACAGAAAATTCAGTCCCATCACGTTACGTTCAAGAATAATCAATCGGTCTTGATAAACGGTAACCCCGTCCGAAAGACGTTCAAATGGTAACCCCGTTCAACGATTAATTATTTCTGAACGTCATGATCATAAAAAGACTAAAGTGACGATTCCTCTGAGGGTCCCCCTTTCAAAATAAAAACGCATTTTATCAAACACCTTTTTAAAACACCTCTCTCATCAACCAGTAACCGTTTTCGGATGTGACTCGGGTGCCTAACACCTTCCCGAGACCATAATACGACCCCGAACCTTTTGTCTGGGGTCCAGACCCCTTTTTTGTGCCTTTAGTTTTTTTACTTATTATATTTCCTATGCCATGACGATTAAGGTTCCCTAAACCTAGCAACCAAATTAGGGTGGCGACTTCATTGCATGTTGCGAGGCGTCTGTTTACGCCGAGTATTGTAAGGTCCCAAATTTCGTTGCACACTCGCGAATTTTTAATTTTCGTGGGGCGCGACAATTTGGCGACTTCACTGGGGAATTACGGGTCGGAGCCGGTTTTAGCTTTTTAGAGAGGTGTTATTTGTTTGTTTATTTATTTGCTTTGATCAATTGTTGGTCTGTTCATTTATTTGCTTTATCAATTGTCATATGCATTTCATAGCGCCCTACACCCAGGGGACAATTACCAAAATAGGAGGGTAGTAGTGACGCCCTACGACATGTGTCCTAGGTAGTGTTCACCAACCCCAACTCGGATGAACCCCTAAAGCCAGTCGAAAGGTTACTCGATTTCGCAAGGAATCGGGACACTGGACGACACTTTAGGGACCTTTTCATGTATCATCCGGGAACCGTTCAAGCCAGTTAGAGGTGTCAGAATAAGAGCCCCAGCACGTGCATCATGATTATAACTATTTGTCGTGGCTCTATTTGTCTTGTTGGCATATTGACGTGATTTTTCTGTTATACGAACTGCGGATTTCTCACACGCACAGTTTACTTAGCACTTAAAATTCTATTATCCCACAGGACCCATTTTTCTCATTCGCTATGACAGCACCTACGTTACTTTCATTTGATATTTTTGGTGGACGAAGCTTCGACGATCAAGTTGCCCGAGGAGATCTGTTGGAATAGGGATTCGCTCCTGACATCACCACTAAAATCAAAGTAGAGGTCGTAGACTTTGATTTATCTAGGATTCGGATGTTGAGAAATGAGTTGACTGAAGACGAGGAGACTCAGTTTGAGGGTAGTTATGGAAAGCTACTGACCCTAGTTGACGTCAAGACTGATTGGGGTTGTATCCCCCTGAGGTTCTGGGATCCCTATTAACGTTGCTTCTCTTTCGACAAAGGAGTAGACTTGACTCCTACGCTCGAGGAGTACTCAGCTTTAATGTGTTTCACATCTCCCATATCAACCATCTACTAGAACGTCCGACTTGACTCTGCAAGTGTAAAAATAAGACTCGACAAGCTATTAGGAATCACTACTCGTGTCAAGGAGGGTGACTACTTCTGGTGCTGGTCGGATATCGAGGCTCGATTTCAGCTGTCCAATGGAGCAAGGCGCTTAAGGATTCTGGCCTTCGCCATTGTAGGATTCGTCCTTTTTCCAAGGATGAGAAACGCCATCGACTTTTCAGCAGCCAACATCTTTTACGAAATGGAGGTAAATGCCATCAATCCTACAACAGCCATCTTGGCCGAGACCTTTCGCTCCTTGGACTCTTGCCGAAGAAAAGGGAAAGGGAGGCTTACCTGCTGCACCCAGTTACTGACAGTATGGTTGGTCAGCCACTTCAAACAAATTCCTGATCAGTCCATCTTCTTCGAAAGCTACATAAGGTCGTGCCCTCTACTCAGAGTTATCAACGCAATGACCACGGATAGATGGGAGATGGAAAACAAGGACGTCTGGATCGACTGATTCATCAACCTCTCAGAAGAGGACTTCAGTTGGCATGCCAGGTGGCTGCGGACCTCGGATCCCATCGTCTGCTACGGACCCCTACCTTGGGTTCCTCTGATCGGAGAATGGGGATGTACTCACTACTGCCCTGCCCTCGTACTCAGGCAGTTTTGCATCACCCAAATCATTCCAGTGACTTTCGGCATGACAAAATTAGATCTGCCACACACCGGAGAAAATCAGAACATCCAGGTGTATGCCCAAGACTGGGCCCACCCCTTTTGTCTCAAAGGACGCGTTGCTCCTGCAGCGACGATACCACAATATCCACAGTGGAGGTTGAAACGAGTCAACGGCAATGTCCTACCTCGCCCAGAAAATCAGAAACCGATGGAAGAGGAAGAGGAATCGTAAGTAAGTGGAGGAATGGATGCTATGGCTTACGCCCAAGTAGTAGAGCAAATGCAAGCAGCGCAGGAAGAGCGAGATTGGATGACAGAGGAAAGAGATATCGCTGAAGCCCATCAATGTGGCCTGGAAGTCCAGATGAATGAACTGGACAGGCATCACAAGGATTTCATCCACGTGGAAACGGTACAAAAGAAAGTGGTCCTCAGGGCCTTTAAGGAACGCTTGAGCAGTGAAACCCGCAGAAGAGAAGCATCAAGTGCCATAATCGAAGACAGGGATTCGACGATAAGGCTCTTGACTACTCGTGCAGATTTGGGGGATAGGAAAAGACAAGCACTGCAAAGCTGAATTACCACATTAGAAGCTGAGATAGAGATGCAGAAAGGGGAGTTGGCTTCAATGGAGTACCTTTGGCAGGAGAACTCTGACGTCCAGGATTGACACCTTCAGGGAAAGGCGCGGATATCGGCAAACCTTTTCTTTTTAGCTAGGACCCCTGATTTCATCTATCTTTGCCATTTTTGAAGAATTTAGGTAGTTGGCAAAGTTTACCATACTTTTGTAAACGCTTTTAATAAAGTCGTACTCTTTCGGATATTTATTAAATCGCCTCATCTTTTCTATATCAATTATCCATCCAATAAAACTCAAAAGACCATCGCAAAAAGAAAGAGAAAATCCCTCCGAGATAAACACAACCGTTTCACTAAAAAAATGAAAAATTAGACCAGACATTCGAGTAGTGCTCACTCATGGCCCTATCCTCTTAGCTTATCACAAGACACTCCAAGTTCATAGCGTAGATCGTCGTCCCTCCCCTCGGTTGGGTTCACCAGGCATCAGGCCCTGCATCGTTGAAAGCACAGTGTGAAAGAGTTCCTCCTAGCATGGCGGCATTGGTTGCCCCTGCTGATTTGGGTTTCACCGCTAGCATCTCAGATTTGCTTCATATCGTTGGAATGTATAGAGGCTTCCTTCGTGTCTTGTCAATAGCTGGGATCTCTCGCCTCTCCGACCGCCCTGCAAATATCAAGTGAAAGGAGCCGGAAAAGCGAATGAGCAAATGTGGAGACCTCGGGATTGCACATCACCTGTATATCCTCACTTGCACTTACTCTTTTCTGTGTTTTTCCCTTTTTCAGGTTCACAATAGCTCCTCGGAAGCAAGCTACTCCGCACAGGCTCCCTGTAACTAGACTTCAAAAACGAAAATGACTGAACAGGCTAAGGCCAATGAAGCACTAACGACCAGAATAGCAGAACTAGAAGAACGAGTTCGAGCATTGCAAACTAAAAAAGGATGGGGTCCTTCGTCAACCCCACCACCTTATGTTCAGTAGAAGTGGCAGGATCCCTACATTTATCCCAACCCTACAGCTGCAGTAGGTACAACCAAACAGTGTTCCCACCCATCTCAGGGTTGTTCTACCCAAATCACAATTTCGGGACCATCGGAAACTAAGCTTCCGGGAAGCGATCCGACACAGCCACAGTCCTCTCTTCAGTATTCACCGACCATGGGTTTTGGCACCATTAGTGCGAAAGGGTCGAGTATTAATCAATTGAGCCTACTAGAGGAAAAACTAAGAGTTATTGACAGATATGACCCTAGGGATCCCGCCACTAAAAGCATGATGCTAGAAATTGCGATGCCTCAGAAATTCAAGATTCCACAACTCGAGAGTTACGCGAGGATTGAACACCCCAAAACTCGCCTCAACATCCACCACAATGAAATTTCCGAACAATACAAGCTCGATGTAGAAATCACACCTAACCGTTCTGATTTGCAAAATCTAGAGAAAAGGGTCGAGGAATCAGTAAAAGCTTATGCTCAGAGATGGAAAGAACTAGCTGCAAGGATTTCTTCTCCTTTGGATGACAGGGAACTCTTGTCAATTTTCGTGAAAACCTTTAAAGCTCCCTACTACGCTTATCTTACCCTCGGTCCGTCGAGTAGCTTCCTCGACATGGTCTGGATTGCTGAGAGAATAGAGCAAGAGATTAATTCCGGAAGGATCATCATTCCTACGCCAGAGGCGACGCCTATCATAAGGAGAGACGTTGGCTTTGTCTCTCCCCAACCTAATCACAAGCGACCTTTCCCGCCACCTCCCCCTTATTTGTCACCACCACCATATCCTTCCCCATCACTATATCGACCCACAGTTTTTCCTTTTCCACCAACACCCGTTGCTAACAGGGCTCCCCAAAACCCTACGCCATCTCTACATTACCCATCACCTCCAAAACAAATACCGCGACTTACACAACCTAGACTATGTAAACCGCCAAATAAACCAAGAAACCAAAATAACCAATGGGATTGGGAACCATTGCCTCCACTTTCCTTTCATTTGGGGGAGATTTACGAGCACCTTTTGGCCGCTAAACAAATTGTACCCACCCCAATCCAACCTTTACAGCCTCCTTACCCGAAGTGGTACGATCATAATACTAGATGTGAGTACCATGCCGGAGCTCAAGGTCACACGATAGAAAATTGCTCTGCCCTGAGAGGAAAGGTTCACCACTTGATCAAATGTGGATGGATCTCTTTCGAGGATTTAACCGAAAGACCTGTACAACCTAGGCCCTCCAATCCACCAAGGGAGCCAAATCAAGTACCAATACCGCCACTCCCACTCCCCGCGGGGGAAATATACAAACAACTCATCACAGCTGGACAGATTGTGCCAATCCCGGCCCAACCTCTACAACCTCCCTACCCAAAGTGGTATGATCCTAATGCTAGATGCGAGTATCATGCTGGAGCCTAGGGCCACATGCTAGAAAAATGCTTTACCTTAAAGAGAAAAGTTAATCACTTGATCAAGAGTGGATGGGTCTCCTTCGAGGGCTTGGTGAAAGGACCTAGTACGGCCATCAAGGGGTGAAGGTACGAATGCTATTTCGATAGAAACGGTTGAGAAGAAGACTTGTGAGTTAGAGACAGTTGACACCGTCAATAACGGTCCTCTCACCTCTTGTTCCCACAAGTATATGTCTCAAGTTGGGTCAGTAGTAAGTGAATTTACTGATACTGGGGGCATGACATGGAAGGCAGAATGTATCCCCACATCAGAGCCACATTTTCCCTCGCAGTCGAAATCGTCAATATGAATCCTACCGTTGTCAGTATAGCTTCAGATTCCTGTATTGATGCTCCGAGAGAAGAAGAGTCATCGCCTGGTTCAGTCATTTTTGTAAGGAAGTCAGGGGAGTCTGCTTGCAACTGGACCATCACCATGCTTCCGGATGTCTCTCCGTAATTACTCCTTTTAGAAAAATATATGTTTGTACGTTTTCTCACGAGAACATTTTTATAGGAACTCACGTTCCCCTTTTGTTAAAAATCAAATATATATACAATTTTCATTTTACGCATCTCCTCTTTTCGCACTTTTATTTCAGGATGAATGTTAGTTCGGATTGTCTTGATCAAACCTATGTCTTTACTGGCGAAGAAATCATCGCTACGACCGAAGACAAAGCCGAAATCTTCGACGAATTGGCCCGTTTACTAGAAAGTTTGGAAAAGAAAATAACCCCTCATCGGGAGGAATGGGACAAAGTAAATTTGGGGGCAAGCAATGAGAATCAGAAGCTGGTTAAGATCGGAACCACCCTGGATATAATTCAGAGAGAAAGGTTAATTTCCCCCCTCAAAAACTACTCAGGCGTATTTGCATACGCCGATATGCCAGGTCTTGATCCTGGGATAGTTGAGCATCGTATCCCATTGGAGCCTAAGTTTAAGCCTGTCAAAACAAAACAAAATTGGAGGATACATCCAGACATCCTTCTGAAAATCAAAGAATAAGTTACCAAGCAACTAGACGCAGGTTTCTTGAGAGTTGCTGAGTACCCAGAATGGATCGCCAACATAGTGCTAGTGCCTAAAAAGGATGGGAAAGTTCGCATGTGTGTGGACTTTTGGGATCTTAATCAAGCCATCCCCAAGGATGACTTCCCACTTCCCCATATCGACATCTTGGTGGATAGTGCCGCCGGAAATGACATGTTCTCCTTCATGGATGGGTTTTCGGGGTACAATCAGATCAAGATGGCGCCCGAGGATAGTGGAAAGACGACCTTCATCACACCCTGGGGAACCTTCTGCTACAAAGTGATGCCCTTTGGATTGAAGAACGCAGGAGCCACGTACCAACGTGCTGTCGTCACCCTTTTCCATGACATGATGCATAAAGAACTGGAGATATATGTCAACGACATGATAGCCAAATCTCGCGGCACGCAAGATCATGTAGACATCCTGAAGAAGGTATTCGAAAGGTTGAGGCAATTTCAGCTACGGCTAAACCCAGCTAAGTGTACTTTTGGAGTGACCTTCGGAAAGTTGTTAGGATTCATCGTCAGCAACAAAGGCATAGAGGTGGATCCTGATAAGATAAAAGCAATTCAAGAGCTACCCACTCCCAGCATCGAAACAGAAGTACGCTTAGGACGCATCAACTACATCGCTCGCTTTATCAGCCAGTTAACGCTTACTTGCGAGCCGATGTTCAAAATGCTAAGGAAACACGGAGATGCAGAATGGGACGAAGACTGTCAGAAAGCCTTCGAGAAAATCAAGACATATCCGCAGAGCCCACAGGTACTAGTTCCCCCGACGCCAGGACGTCCCTTGCTCATGTACTTGACAGTCACGGCTAGCGCCATGGGCTGCGTTTTGGGACAGCACGATAAGTCAGGAAGGCGTGAACAAGCCATCTACTACCTCAGCAAAAAAATCAATGAGTGCGAGATGCGCTACTCCATGTTAGAACGAACTTGTTGCGCCCTAGCATGGTGTGCCCGAAGGCTCTGACAGTACATGTTGTATTACACGACATGGCTAATCTCTCACATGGATCCCCTAAAGTACATCTTCGAGAAGCCATATCTATCAAGTCGCATTTGTAGATGGCAAGTCTTATTAGCTGAGCACGAGATCATCTATGTGACCCGGAAAGCGGTTAAGGCAAGCGCCCTCGCCGATCACTTGGCTGATCATGCCTCGGACGAGTATGAGTCGTTGAGTTTTGACTTCCCTGATGAGGACATCATAGTGATTGAAGATGAGACTGCAGCCGATCTCCGAGAAGATGACTGGTGGACCATGTTCTTCGACGGTGCGGTGAACCTCTTGCGCAAGGGAGTGGGAGCCGTGGTCATAGCCCCAGATGGTCGTCAATTCCCCATAGTATGCAAATTGAACTTCCCATGCACCAATAACATCGCCGAGTATGAGGCATGCATCAGCGGTCTGACAGCAGCCATCTACTTAAAAGTAAAGAAGCTCCGAATCTTCGGCGATTCAACACTCGTCATCTACCAAGCCTAGGACCTCTGGCAGACATGGGATTCCAAGCTCATCCCTTATCAAAGGTTACTCACCCAACTCACACGGGAATTCGAGGAAACCAAGTTCGACCGAGTCGACAGAGAAAAGAACCGCTTCGCAGATGCATTAGCCACATTGGCATCGATGTTCAACTTAGAGTGCAGAGTAATGCTTCAGCCATTGAGGGTGGAAGTAAAGGAAACTCTGGCATGCTGCGTAGCCTTAGAAGAGGAACCCGATGGGAAGCCTTGGTTCTACGACTTAGCACAATTCATCAGAAACCGGGAGTATCCACCGGGGGCAAGCCGGGTTAGCAAAAAGACCCTCCAACGCTTAGCACTAGACTTCTACCTCGACGGCGAAGTTCTATACAAAAGGAGAACTGATGGGGCTTTGCTTCGCTGCGTCACCATGGCAGAGGCAAAAAGAATAATAACGGAAATCCACGAAGGGGTTTGTTCCACACACGCTAGTGGGCACATGATGGCCAGACAGATAATGAGGCAAGGTTACTTTTGGCTCACCATCGAACGGGATTGCATCGACTATTTCTGGAAGTGCCACAAATGTCAAATTTACGCGGACCATATCCATGTCCCTCCAGCCCCTCTTCAGCATGACATCACCTTGGCCTTTTGCTATGTGGGGAATCGACATCAGCGGCCAAATTCATCCAACAGCCTCTAATGGCCATCGCTTCATCCTCGTAGCAATTGACTACTTCACCAAGTGGGTAGAGGCCGCCTCTTACTCCAACATCACTCAGAAGACAACCATGCGGTTCATTGAGAGGAACATCATCTGCCGTCATGGGGTCCCGGAAACAATCATCCCGGACAACGGCACCAATCTCAACGGAAAAATGATCGACGAGCTTTGCCAACGCTGGAAGGTGAAGCACCAAAACTCATCCCCGTATCGACCAAAAATGAATGGCGCAGTCGAAGCAGCAAACAAAAACCTGAAGAGGATCATCCAAAAGATGGTAGTCACTCACAAGGACTGGCATGACATGCTTCCCTTCGTACTGCATGCTTACCGGATAGCAACCCGCACATCTACAGGGGCCACTCCCTACTCATTAGTTTACGGCATGGAAGCCGTAATTCCCCTTGAAGTAGAAATCCCTTCTCTCAGAATCCTGGCAGAGTCTGAGGTAGAAGAATCAGATTGGGCAAGAGTGAGGTACGAGCAGCTGAACCTCCTTCCCGAAAAGTGCTTGGCCGCTATCTGCCATGCAGAATTATATCAGCAAAGAATGGCCAATGCTTATAACAAGAAAATGCGGCCTCGCAAGTTCAAGGCTGGGGATTTAGTGCTGAAGAAGATTCTCCCTCGTCAGGAGGCTAGTCAAGGAAAATGGGCCCCAAGGTACGAGGGGTCGTATCTGGTCAAAAGTGCATTCTCAGGGGGTGACCTAATGCTAACCAACATGGATGGAGACGATCTCCTAAGACCTGTAAACGCCGATGTAGTCAAGATATACTTCGCCTGAAGCGTCACGAACTGAGTGTTCGGCCAGACCAAGGACATAGGGTTTTATCATGACAATCTATCACAAACATTTGTCCTGAAACGAATAAAACAAGTTTTTTTTCAGGAGATGCTTATTGTTTTAAAATTTGTTGTCCCCTTTTTCTTAAAACTTGTGAGATGACAAAAGGAGGCATGGCATAGATGGCTCCCTAGGAGTAGCTCGGGACATAAGACGCGTCACTTAGACTAATGTCACTAATCAATCTTAAGTTTTGCAGGGGCGTAAGGTTTCACGCCTCAGCTCGTCGTCACGATAGAACCAGGGAGCTCCCCTGGTGGCAGTTCCCGAATTGCCGCAGCAGGCCACCTTCAAGAGCGAATCATGAAAGATTTTAAGCCAAACTATCACCATCTAAAGCAAAATTTCTTTTCCTCGCAGTGCTACCAGCACAACCGGCATCGCAAACAACCGGCCTCAAAGGACTAAATGTTGGGCCAAAGTCACAAAGCCCCTCCTACGCCGGCCGAGCTGTCGGAACATTAGCAACATCGTCTCCCATCTCTGTTCACCTATTCGGAGGAGCTCATCACCAAAACGCCATGGTCGCCCTGCACACCTTTGCAGGCAGAACCCCTGGAAAAAGCACGACAAAAAGCTGTCCTCCTAGGACCACCATCAACATACTTAATGCGGTCTTGTTCAAGAAGTTTCCCAACATCCGCACCATGATCAACACGGTGAAGATCAACCCGTTAGTTGAGGGACAGCCAGGCTGCAAGCATCACCCAAGCCGAAGCAGGAGCTGCGGCAAAGCATCTAAAAGTAAAGCCATCATCAACTAACATCCGATGACAGTCACACCGCAATGACCCACGGATGGCCCGTCCAAAAGGGAGAGCTTAAAACTTCTCAATCACATTACTTTTGCTAAAAATTATCTCGCATTTACTCCTCATTAGTTCTCGCCGTGTCTTAATCAGGAACTGGGTCGTCCCATTCGTTGCCTGCAGAAGAACGGTAAGCATACGCCCTCGCAGCCCCGCTATACATTTCGTTCCGACGTAAGCAGTCATAGACAAATCCCGGTAAGCATTTTTGAGCCATCACGCCTTATCCTTCATGAGTGTAAGAGCCTAACTAGGTACTAGTTGAGTTCGCATAATATCCAGGGTACATGCGCAATTAGACATGGGATAGCTATAAAATGACGTGGGACTTTTACGATCTTCTTCATTTTTTTTCGTTTCTTCCCTCTTTCCACCATATGCCATCACTCATACCAAAACCTTCACTATCACTCATACCCCGGGAGCCAAGGAGCAGTCACAGCTAAGATTTCCAGCCGGAGATAAAAGCACGCCGAGTTCAAGCACACGACGAAGGAGATAGAAGGGATCACCGGAGGATCGCTAGGGACTATCACCGAAGAAAGGCTAAAAACCCCAATGTGAAGGTCGAAGCCTTAAGCCAGAACGAGAAGAGATCAAGACAAAGGTTGTGCTTGCTCTGCTCTGTTGCATTTCAAATCAAATCAAAAAGGGGGGGAATAAAAAAAATAAAAAATAAAAAAAAGAAAAAAAGAGAGAAAAAGAAGAAGAGAGGAAAAAAGAAGAAAAAAGAGAGAGGGGAAAAGGGAAAAGAAAAGAAAAGAGAAATGCTCAGAGACATTCGAAGAATACAAACGATCGAAGAGCTGAAGCAAGCACAGCCCGGGGACAACTCAATTCGAGAATCTCGAAGAAAACTTTCCCTAGTGAACTCGAGCAAAATAGGCCCAAGGCCAACTCGAGAAATCTCAAAGCAAGCATCCCTAGTAAGGACACGAGAAGGAAAGGGCCCAAGGCCAACTCAAGTAGTGAGTCGCAAAAAGAACAGCGACGACACTCCCCAGTGAAGACTCGAGTAAAGGGCCCCTGGCCGAACGGAAAGCACCCCCAGCAAGGATCCCAGAGCTCACGCACTCTGTCCAGAAAGCATCCCCAGCAAAAAGTGAAGGAACTCGTACACATCGCCCTCATCCGGGCCAATCAACAAAGCATTATTCATCAAAAACCTTCCAGCAAAGCAATCTTTCCCAAAACAAACTCCTTTCCGGACTTTTCATGTCCTTTCATTCTTTTCCGTAAAAGTCCCATCGATTATTAGAATGCCCATGCATGTGCATCTTTATTTGAAGTCTATTCACTCGGATTGACATTGCGAATTGAAAATTTTGTATCATGTTAGTTGCATCTTTATGAGCATAAAACACTTAGCCTTGTTTCAGAGCGTGAGTGCAAACACTAATATCAGGTGAGGACTGCTTACGGCTGCAAATCGTGGGAAAGTCTTGTCCTTGGGGTCGTTACCTCCTGAGCAGGACGCAGGCGCATTTTAGGTTCGTATCAAGGCCGCTGACAGCATCAACATTTTTCTCCTCCCAGAGTGACCTTAGTTTAGTTTCCGCATTTCGCGTCTTCTCCTATGGGAATTGACGTTGTTTGCATTTCTGTACCGTATTTCCTCCTCCCAGAGTGACAGCATCAGCATTTTTCTCCTCCCAGAGTGACCTTAGTTTAGTTTCCGCATTTCGCGTCTTCTCCTACGGGAATTGACGTTGTGTGTATTTCTGTACCGTATTTCCTCCTCCCAGAGTGACAGCATCAACATTTTTCTCCTCCCAGAGTGACCTTAGTTTAGTTTCCGCATTTCGCGTCTTCTCCTACGGGAATTGACGTTGTTTGTATTTCTGTACTATATTTCCTCCTCCCAGAGTGACACCATCATGCATTTTCTCCTCCTAGAGTGACATCATTTACATAATTCTACATTTCTGCATAATTATTTCCTCCTCCTAGAGTGGCATCATTAGGACAAATCATTCATACTTCTGCGAATCGCACATTATCCTTCCGAAGCAACGTCAGTCACATGTCAAGCGATTATCTACCCCCAGTGGAGCCGTCATTTACGTTTTCGTAAAATTACCTTCAATTTCTAGTAGGACGACATCAACAAAACTATCTCCTCCCAGAGTGACATCGAAAGCATACCTCCTCCCAGAGTGACATCAACGATTACCTCCTCCCAGAGTGACTGCAACCAACTATCTCCTCCCAGAGTGACATCGAAAGCATACCTCCTCCCAGAGTGACGTCTACGATATACCTCCTCCTAGAGTGACGTCTACGATATACCTCCTCCTAGAGTGACATCAACTTACCTCCTCCCAGAGTGACATTGACCAAATACCTCCTCCCAGAGTGACATCAACCAATTATCTCCTCCTAGAGTGACATCCACAAACAATATCATCAATTTTATAGACACCTTTTTAATCCCAGTGACAACATCAATTTCCTCATCACCAAATAACACCATCAAAAGCATACCTCCTCCTAGAGTGACATCAACTTACCTCCTCCTAGAGTGACATTCAACAAACTACCTCCCCTAGAGTGACATCCCAAAAATATACCTCCTCCCAAAGTGACGTCCACAGCAATATCTCCTCCCAGAGTGACATTCAACAAATTTATCTCCTCTCAGAGTGACATCCACGACATATCTCCTCCCATAGTGACAATCAACGAATAACATCAACGACCTACCTCCTCCTAGAGCGACATCATCACTGTAAGCTTGAGGTAAGACCTGTTGTGTCACCAAAATTCGGATATATAGGGGCAACCGTCTTTACTGCTTATCAAATACTTTGATAAGACAGTAAAGAGGGGGCAACTGTTGATACCTGAATTTTGACGTCATTTTTACTTAATTTTAGCATTCCTGTTATTTAGTTAATTTACAGTCATTTTCAATTGATTTACTGTCACTAGCATTTTTAAGTGTTTCATTGCATTTTAACATCATCGTTAGCATCGTCAGCTTTCGAAATCGTATTTTTAATTTTTCGGCACGTATTTTCATTATTATTATCGTTATTATTTTTACCCTTAAAAATCATATTTTTACCCTTAAAAATCATATTTTTAATTATCCGGCAGTCGTTTGCTAGTTTTTTCTTCATTTTAGGTCATCACATGAATTTCAGGATTTTTTATATTTTAGCGCATTTTTTAGTATTTTTGTTATTTTATTATTATTTTCGTTCGAGCTTTTATTGGACCCGAGTAAGTCTGCTCAGACAATAGCTCGACTTTAAAATGTTTTCCATCAACTAGTTGCTAGCTTTTTTCCTGCTCACAACGGTCTACAGCGTTTCGTGTAATTTTTGATGTAACGTTTTTATTTTTCCGTTCGCGCGTTTCACGCTGTTGAACGAGAAAATAAACACGCTAAATGAAAAATTCTCGTCACTCGCTGTAGCAGGTACTGTCGGTTCGAAAAGTCTGAACGATTGCTCGAGGCCATTTAAAAAAGAGTAAAAGGGCCTTTGATCTCAACCGTTGATCTGGTCAACCATGAAAAGTCAACCAGATCAACGGTTGACCATTTAAGTGCATGGTGCATATGCACCGTACGCACGAACCAGCAGCGGAGCAGGCCACCAAGCAGCCTGCTCCCGTCGCCTCCAAGACTGTTTCCCGTCCCATCCACCATCATCGCAGTGACCTAGACCCTCCACCTCACTGTCGTAGACCCGCCAGCACACGAGAAACGGCCACCACGCGCAGCTCCAGCGCCGGCAACCCACGCGACTCAAGGCTATAAATAGCAAGCCAATCCTTTGGAAAAATGGCACCAATTCAGCAAGAAAAACTTGCTCTCTCTCCCTCTTGATCAGCTTGCTCATTTAGAGCGACAATCGCCCAGTTCAAAGTTTGAAACGTGAGCTTTCTCTCTCTAGCTCATTTTCAGTTTTTGAGCAAGTTTTTTCTTTAATTTCGTTTAGCTTGTTCTTGAGCAAATAAATTACTTTCTTTTATGCCATTAATTCACATAAATGATGTAGATTAAATACACGTTTTCAATTTTAAAAATCGTTAGCTAGATTGTGCGAATTAATTAGTTTTCGATAATTAACGGTTTTGTCATTTTTTCGAAATTAAACTCAGTGTGTTTTGAAATAAAATTCGAGCTTCGTACGGTCGAGACGTCGTCGAGGAGACGAGCATCTCAGCACGAAGATTGCGAGAAACGGACAAGGCTAGCCGGACCTTGGCCGCTGGCAGAAGCGCCGGCGACCAAGGAAGAAGATGAACAGTGCCATGCCTCGGCACTGTTCACGTGTGCATGGGTGATGGGCCAAGCCCATCACCGTTTAAATGATTTCCTTGGGCCAGGCACTATTCCTGGCCCATTTCAATTTTTCCTTTCCTTTTTAAATCAGGCCCAGCCCATTTTCAATTCTTTCCGAGACTTTGGATCACGCTTTTCCGTAAAAATAATTCGTATGCTTCATATGATTATTTTCCTTACTATCAACTGTTTAATTTTCTGTACTTATCAATTGTTTAAATTATTTGCACTTTAAATTTCCGCAATTTACTTTCGGCAATTTAAATTCAATTATTCATTTTACCGCCTACATGGTTGGTCTCATTTTAATTCTCGTACATATCAACTGTTTTAATTTTTCGCAAACTGCTGGAAATTCTTCCGCAATATCAACTGTTTTATTTTCTGCAAATATCAATTGTTTTATTTTTTGCAAAAATCAATTATTTTATTGTCTGCAAATATCAATTGTTTATTTTCTGCAAATATCAATTGTTTATTTTCTGCGAATATCAATTGTTTATTTTCTGCAAATATCAATTTTTTTATTTTCTGCAAATATCAATTGTTTATGTTCTGCAAATATCAATTGTTTATTTTCTACAAATATCAATTGTTTTATCTTCTGCAAATATCAATTGTTTATTTTCTGTAAATATCAATTGTTTATTTTCTGCAAATATCACATTATTTATTTTCTGCAAATATCAATTGTTTTATTTTCTGCAAATATCAAACTGTTTATTTCCTGCAAAATATCAATTGTTTTAAATTCCGCACTTATCATACTGCTGGAAATTCTTCCGCAAATATCAACTGTTTCTTTTCTGCAAATCATCAAACTGTTTTAATTCCTTGTAAATCGTCAACTACATTTAATTTTTCTACACTTATCAAAACAGCATTTAAATTTCGTATGCGTCAAATAAATCATTTTTCGCATGCAATCAACTTAGCCTTTAATTTTCGTATGCGTCCAATAAATCATTTTTTGCATGCAATCATGTCAACATTTAATTTTCGTATGCATTAAATCCATCATTTCTCGAATGCAATCAAGTCAGTATTTAATTTTCGTATGCATTAAATAAATCATTTCTCGCATGCAATCATGTTATCATTTAAATCTCGTATGCGTTAAATAAATCATTTCTCGCATGCAATCATATCATCATTTAAATCTCGTATGCGTAAAATCAATCATTTTTCGCATGCAATCAACTCAGCATTTAATTCTCGTATGCGTTAAATAAATCATTTCTCGCATACAATCAACTGTCATCATTTATTTTCCTGCACTTATCAAACTCAGCATTTAATTCTCGTATGCGAAAAATCCATCATTTCTCGCACACAATCAACTGTCATTTAAATTTTCGCACTCATAAAATTGCTTATTTATTTCTCGAGCTATCGCTAATACTCTCACTTTGTAGGTTTTAATTTCAAGCTTCACTCGAAAGTACGCCTTTCGATTCCTTTTTATTTATTCAATGCTTTTCGTAAATATCAATCATATGCATGATATATAGAACTGCTAGAATTAAAATCAACCCACATGCACAACGTGTTTAAAGAGTTGCTTAAAATTCCATGCTCATGTGATTTTAAATTCTCGCTTATATTGACTGGATGTACATGGGGACTTTCGATCCGACATCAGTTTTTCACTTCAGAAATCTATCATTTAAATTTGTACTCTGTTAGCAATCCATGATAGGGTCACGTAGTAAGTCATTTAATCATGCATGGCCCGATGATGAAATAAGAGGGCGCTCATTCAGTCTTACAGAAAATTCAGTCCCATCACGTTACGTTCAAGAATAATCAATCGGTCTTGATAAACGGTAACCCCGTCCGAAAGACGTTCAAATGGTAACCCCGTTCAACGATTAATTATTTCTGAACGTCATGATCATAAAAAGACTAAAGTGACGATTCCTCTGAGGGTCCCCCTTTCAAAATAAAAACGCATTTTATCAAACACCTTTTTAAAACACCTCTCTCATCAACCAGTAACCGTTTTCGGATGTGACTCGGGTGCCTAACACCTTCCCGAGACCATAATACGACCCCGAACCTTTTGTCTGGGGTCCAGACCCCTTTTTTGTGCCTTTAGTTTTTTTACTTATTATATTTCCTATGCCATGTTGATTAAGGTTCCCTAAACCTAGCAACCAAATTAGGGTGGCGACTTCATTGCATGTTGCGAGGCGTTTGTTTACGCCGAGCATTGTATGGTCCCAAATTTCGTTGCACGCTCGCGAATTTTTAATTTTCGTGGGGCGCGACATGTCCAGACCTAAGGGTGTGTACTATCGAGAAATATACGTGCCTTCCTTCATGGAGGAACAAGTGTCGCTTTACGTTGAAGAAACTAAAAACGACTGGCGAATCCCAGTAATAAAATACTTGAAACATGAGGAGTTAACTGCGGATAACTCCAAGAGGAAAAAAGTGCTGAAACAAGTGGCACGGTGTGCGTATTATGACGAGGAACTGGTTAGGAGATGTTTCTCTCACCCAACTGCCAAGTGTATAACGGAACAAGAGGGTCTTCATACCTTACGAGAAATCCATGAAGGAATATGTGGCATGTATGCATCAGGCGGTACCTTGGCCGCGCAAGTTTTCAGGTCAGGATTCTATTGGCCTACTATTCGTAGGGATTGTCATAATTACGTACGAACGTGTCAGAAATGTTAAGAGTTCTCCAAAATTCTCCGACAACCCACCACGAAAATCTCTAAAATTGTGGCTCCTTGTCCTTTTGCGAAATAGGGGATCGATATCCTAGGCCTGTTTCCAAAGGCAAGTTCTCAACTAAAATTTGTGGTCGTGGCGGTGGACTACTTCACGAAATGGGCAGAAGCGGAAGCGGTGGCCAACATCACAACAGAAAAAATTTGGCATTTTTTCAAACACCAAGTTATCATGCGGTTCGGTGTACCCCGTGTGCTAAGTCAGCGATAATGGGACACAGTTCACCAGTTAATTTTTTAGAGACCAATGCACGGAATTCCAAATCGAGCAAAGATTCTCTTCCGTGGCTCACCCGCAGACCAACGGTTAAGCGGAGGTGACCAATCGAAGCATTCTTAGTGGTATTAAGAAAAACCTGGAAGGGTCCAAAAACAAATGGGCAGACGAACTGCTGTATGTGATGTGGGCATACCGCATGACTATTAAGACCAGCACTGGGGAAACACCTTTCGCGTTGGCTTTCGGCACTGAAGTAGTCACACCGGTAGAAATCGGCGCTCTGAGCCTGTGAGTAGCATACTTCAAAGAAGAGCTAAACGAGGAGAGGTTGCGAGTGATCCTCGACGCGTTACCAGAACTACATGAGGAAACCCTCCTGAAAACGCTACATTACAAACAAAAAATGGTGCGTTATCACAACTGGCGCGTCAAGGAGCGATTGCTGAAAGTAGGAGACTTGGTACTTAGAGACAAACGAGCAGCTGGACAGCGTGTGGGGAAACTCAGCCCGAACTGGGACGACCCATACCGCGTCACTCGCATTATTGGAAAGGGAGCATATCACCTGGAAACACTTGACGGTACTCCCTTACCCAACTCTTGGAGCATAGCTCGTTTGAAATTATACCATGCTAGAATTTGATATATCTCTGCACGTTTTACTAACGCCAGCCCTAACTTGTGCTAATGCTTGAATAGAGAATATTCTTGTGTGTTTTGTGGTTGATTATGTGCAGACGATAAAGGGTTCCAGGAGTGAAAATTCTTATCCTTGTGACGGTCGGTCTTGATCAGATGGCTCACTAAGACGAGGCACTCCCTGACATACCTAAAAACCTAGTGTTGGGAGTGAAAAGTCCTATCCTTGTGGTAACCGTGCTAACGCATGCGACCCACTAAGACGAGGTACGCCCCGACGCCCCCGGGAGTGAAAATTCCTATCCTTGTGGCAACTGTGCTAACATAGGCGGCCCACTAAGATGAGGCACGTCCCGGCATCTCTGGGAGTGAAAACCCTATCCTTGTGATAACTAGGCTAACATAGACGGTTCACTAAGGTGAGACACGCCCCAGAGAGATAGTAACTCCACCCTGGAAGTGAAAAGTCCTATCCTTGTGGTAACCATGCTAATACAGGCGCCCCACTAAGACGAGGTACGATTCCAGGATGTGAGCTATCAACGCCTAGAAATGAAAATCCTACCCTTGTGATGGCCGGTCTTGATTAGACAGCTCACTAAGATGAGGCACATTCCAGGTCGATCGTGGAAATACAAAAAAATCGCGATATCCCAGCGAGTAACCAGATGGGAAATGCCTGGTGAAGTTGGCTGGTTGAGAAAGTGATAGGAGTGGTGCCGGCGACACCCCGACGAGGATGCGCGAAGGCTCCTAGAGGCGACTAACGCTTGTTATTCTATGATATTTTACTAATGCTCTAAAGCAATCATTGAGAATGTGCAGGGACATTGTGGGAACATTGAGGAGATTGACGCCCGCACAGGCGATAATATCACGTGACCCATCATTGCGATAAGTGTACTATCAACGGCCAACGTTCTTATTGTCTTGATTTGGGAAATACTGTCAGGAACACTGCGGTATCATTATGAAGATACTCATCCTGGATGATGTCTTATCGATTGGATTATTTCTTCAACGGAGACAATAGCAGTGTTGAGGCTGTAACGCCTCTGGAAGGATATCGCCGGTTCGAAGACATACGGTTGTGAGTTCTATTTCTGGAGCTATCTACTAAGCGACGTTATTCTACCTCGACATGGAAATACGCATGATTAAGTCATGTCGCAATGTCTTGCACAATATCAGTTATCAGTATTTATGATCCTACGGACTATATGACAGTGCTACGGTTATCCTATTTTCTATTGGAAACCCGTTATGATAACAGCCTTGCAAGCGGCTCTTAGGCTTATTATCAACATCATCACGGTAACATCGATGCTGTTATCTTATCATGAGAAAAAAAGGATGGAGTGAAAGAGGACAACCACAAAGGGAAATAGTAAGCAGAATATATATACATGTGATAATTGTTCAAAAAACCCTTTAAGGGTTACAAAAATCAAAAACCTCCAAGAGTGAAAAAGAAAAAATGGGCGGCACCCGATATTCAAGGGAGGATGACAAAAATGTCTATTGCGCGGCAGTCTCACTATCCCCCTGCCCTTCGCGGCCACCCGTCTTTGCCCCGCGGAAATGATCCTCCGTAAGGATCCCTGACCTCTCTCGAAAGCGTCAATAAGGACATCAGCACGGTATACCTCATCCCCATGAATCTGCATAAAGCAGTCAGACATGATGCCGGCAGTTGTTTCAATATACCATTTGCGCCTTTCCGCTGACTCCCTCTCCAGTACAGTTTTTTCCTCTTTCAATGTCGCCTTCTCTTCCTCCAGCGCGGCATTCTTAGCCCTCTCTGCTGTCAAATCAGCCACCCTAGCAGCCTCTTGCCCTCTTGCATCCTTCAAGTCCTTCTTGGCCATCGCCAAGGCTAGCACCAACTTCTGACATTCCCCTGATAAGTTTCTTCTTTTCTTCTTGCTCTTGGGCAAGCTCTTCAAAAAGCTGACGATGAGCGACATAAAGCCTATCGGAGGTAGAGGTAAGAGAGGCAACCTTGTGCGACATATGTTGGGACCAGTAATGAAACTGGGAGAAAGAAGAGAACAAGGTAGAACGCAATAGACTCATTTGTTCGTCAGCAGTCCGAGAAAGAAGCACCTCCTCTTTTTCAGGGGACGTTAACGCATGAGCGGCCAAGAGAGAAGAAACCACGGTGGAACTATCGCCCCCAACAGCCGCGAACCCAGATCTGCGCAAGTTACTCAAATCAAGTTGATGAGTAACGGGACCAGACTAAGATATCGAACTCAAATCGGCCATGAGATGGGGCGCGATAACCCCACCAGTCCTATATATCGAGGCATTGGAGGGAACAAAAAATAGATTAGTTGGAGATGGAGGCTAGAAGAAGTGCCCCCATGAAGCCCAAAGGAACCAGGAGATTGAAAGGTAGGAAAATTGGTCCCCGTTAAGTCCTCATTGAAGCCCATGACATGGGAGAAGAAAGGAGGAAGTGCCTAGTCAAAAGAATTGGGTGAAGCATCAAAAGCCCCAGAAACGCCCACAGTTCCCAAAGGGTCAGAAGACTGACCGCCAGAAGGCGTCATTGAAGTAAAAACGGTAGCATTGCCCCCTTCATTGATAACGAGACCCGTTGGTAAGCTCGTGTTTCCCTCGTCATGTCGCGGCCTCTTGTCAGGACGTCGAAGCATATGGGACAGGTCCATGTTCTCTGTTGGCGACAAGTGGACAGAGGCAACAACGGTATCCTACAGAAAGAAACATTGAAAAGGGTAAGAAACCAAAAGGAAAATACTAAAGAACATTAAGAAGCAATGGACGAGATAACGCAATCATGAAAGAAATGCTTACAGTTATGATATCGCTAACCGGCACCTCCGAAGAAACAGCTGTGTTTAAAGGTAGAGTAAGGGTCACAACGCGTCTTGTCTTCTTCTTTTTCCTTTTTGTGGGAACTGGGGAAGAAGACGCATGAGCAGAAGCGACAACAATGGGTACAGCCAAAATAGAAACAGGAATGGTGGCAGTTCCCTCACCGACCAAATAAGAAGGCGCTTGGACGAGATTTACAGTCACAGTGGGTGGTACGACTGGATTAGCAGCCATGGCGGCGGCGGCGGCGGCAGCAGCTTCCTCTATCTCCCTTCTTCTTAGAGCCCTTCTCTCCCGTCTTCTAACACTTTCAGGCTTCCAACCAGGCTCAGGAACTGCACAATCACGATATAATGTTAGCGTTAGTATCGCCTGAAATTACAGAGAAAACGACACAACACTCACTCTCAACACAGGCTCGAATATCAGTCCCGCACGCTAGGTTATGAGTGTGAACGCTGATGTCCAATTCGAGCAGTTTGTCTAACCAGCCTTGCTCAGGTTGAGAAAGAGCCCCCCGTCGACCCCAGGCACTATCCCAGATATTGCGATTAAAACCGGTCCGCCACTAGGGGCTAGGCAGTTCAATGACAAAAAAATTATTTTTCCAATCTTCAACGGAAGACTCAAGGTGCAGGAGCTTCTAGGTGAAGGGTTTAAGTAGAGCTGTCAAAATTAGTCCCAGACCCGAGACCCGGGAAATCGGGCAGGGTCGGGTCCCAAAACTAGTCTCAAAAAATTTCGGGACCGGGTCTGACCCGAGACCTGACCCAACCCTAACCGGCTTTTAACTAATCCTCTACCCTCTGCCAAACCAAGGACAACCAATCACCTAAGAGGCAAACCATCTCCCTCTCCCTTATTCAATCCAATTTCAATCTCTACACCCTCTCAATCTCTCACTCTACATCCCCTCCCAAATTAATTCCACACATCTCATCTATCTCCCTTCAATTAAAAATCCTCACTGCCAATTTCCTAAATTATCACTGCCACAACCACCAAAACCCCAAATCCAACCAGCCACACCACAAATCCGACCAAAATCCTCCTCCTCTGTCACCACAACCAAAACGCCGACCACCACAAATCCAAACAGCATACCACACAAACACCACCTCATCACTGCCATCACCGCTACAGAAACAGCCACAAAACCAAACCCAAATCCAGCACCAACCGCCACTGCCAAAACCAACCTTCGCCATTGTTAAAACAAACCTACACCCAACACAGCCGAAATCACCATAAAATCATATAAAAACCCACCTTTTTTGGTGTCTTACATGTTGTATTGGTTTCTCTAAGAGTAGAGAAGAGAGAGGGTTGTGGCCAAGAGGGAAAAGCCAAGAAAAAAAGAAAAGGAAATAAAATATAGAGGAAGGACAGGGCTTGGAATAAAAAAAGAAAGGAATGTCAAAAGAGAAAATAGGAAGAGGAGAGTGAGGCCTCGTTTGAAAAAAAAACAAAGAGACAATTAATTGAAAAGTGAGGCCTCGTTTGAAAAAAAACCCGACCCGACCCAATCCTTTTTATTGTTTTAAGCATTGATTGTTATATTTTATAGTAATTAATTAACTGAATAAGCATTAGTTTAAATTTTAACGAAAGGACCTAATTGAAAATTGATGATTAAGAAAGAAGGAGGACCTAATTGAAAACTGATAATTAAAAAGGATCAAATTGAATTTAAAAAAATTTAAAAAAATGGGTCGGGCTGGGTCCAGTCCCAGACCCGAGCCATTTTTTCGGGCCGGGACCGGGACCGGGATCAAAAATTAGTCCCGTATTTGGCCCGGGTCGGGACCAGTCCCCGCCCGAGTTTTTTCAGGTCTGTCGGGTCCGACCCGCAGACCCGGTTTGACAGCTCTAGGTTTAAGCGAGTCATCGTCATAACGGGGCGATATCGCTATCACACCCCTACGGTTATACAATTGAAAAAGTTATTTAAGTAATAAAAGGGAAGGAGAGTCAATCCCCTTGTATTTACAAAGTTCTAGAAATACGTAAACGCAACAGTATGCGTTGGGAGTTAACTGAACAGGATTCACATCCAGAGCAACAAACAACCTTCCAATGAAAGAATCAAGAGGAAATTGGAAGCCATAGCCAAACATCTTGGCATACAAAAGCCTACTGTTGTCGGCTAATACACTATTAACGCGCATTGAATCAGAGGCAACGGAAACCCTACAATCCTCGGGAATATGAGCATTGTGTTTGGTTAAATGTTCTTGAAGTATGGCTGTGGAGGTGATGGTGGTAATAGTATTCTCAATTTTTTCCTCATCAACAGACTTGGGCCGAGAACGGCGAGTTATAGTCGTGGCAAAAAATAAAGAAAAGATGAAGAAAATGACAGATGAGGAGAGAAATACCTTTCTAGGAGAGAAACTCGGAACGCTCAGATGATGGAAAGAAGAAACACCAGTCGGCTCGAGAAGGTGAAGAGAAAATAGAAAAACAAAAGAGAGAAAAAGAAGCATGTGTTGGGTTTTATAACCCTAGCAGTTAGACAAAACGACTGTTGTAACAGTCGTCGCGTGTGTGACGCGTTATAAAGAAAAGATGCAAGCAATGAGTATGATTCTAGGGAGGTGAGAAGATGTCTCGATCTCACTAATTCCTAGGGCACACCAACCCCTAGGGCATCCACAAACAGACACGTGTATTCTAGCCATCATGACTCCTCTCGCGTATTAATGAGGGGAGCTCAAGAATTAAATACTCTGAAAAAGTGGAGTCGATTTTCAAACCAAGACAGGCGCAATAACGCGGAGACCAAGATAACGCAGCGCAGCGTTAACTCCACTGGCAGCAGTCGAGATAACGCAAGGGAAAGGGATAACGTGACAAAGATCAAACGTTATTTAAAGGAGAATCCTAGACGTTATTACAAGGAAGGCGTTATTAATTATTACAAACTGAATTACATCAATGTTTGAAATAAAGAAGGGGATAGCAATTAACAAAGACGAGTGGAGTCTTTGACGTCCTCCGCGGCATCAGCACCATTTGATTACGGGAGCGCCTCGGTATCGCCGTCGTCACCTCTCTCTTCCTCTCCTGACGAAAGAAAACCTTCTTGGCTCCCGTCTATCTCATTCATTTTTTCAAAGGCGTAATCGGCTATCTTAGCAGGATCGAAAGTCCTACTGCGATAGTAGTCCGTGAATTCGGTAGTAAAGGCCCACATAGTCTTTTTCTTCCACCAGCGTATCTGTGAGACCCCTAGAAATTGTGACTTAAATTTATTTTGGTTAGTTAGATGAGTACTAGTAGATTAGAAGAGGATTAGAAATTTCGTTTGGTTCATGTATAAACTAGTTATTTTTCATAATAATAATAATAATAATAATAATAATAATAAATAAAAGTTGAGATTAAGGAAAAGAAAGGAAAAATAAAAAATAAAATAAAATAAAAAAATGGGATAAGGATTAGAGAAAATGAAAAGTGAGATTAGATAAGAAGAAAAGAAAAAGAGGAGAGCGTGGCTTGTTTAGGGAAGGAGAGAGAGAGAGATAAAGGGTATGAAAGGGAAGAAATAGAAACCGAGAGAGAGGTCGGGAGAGAGAGCAAGAGAAGGTCGAAGCTTTGGTCGAGAAATCAAAGGTTAGAATACTAAAATTATAATTAAGTATCTTCTCTTAATTAAGCTTGAGTTTAGTTAGTAGTTGGGTATGCTATTAATTTTTGGAATTTTTCATCCAAGAATGCGTAAATATCAATTATAGGATTTTGAGATGATTCTCTTTTAATTATTGGTTTCGGTGTTGAGATATCTTATGGGTATTTGAAATTTTGGTCAAATTCGTGTTTAGTTGATCATTGGAGTTTGATTTTATTTGGAGGTTCTGCGGTTGTTGCTGGAAATTCTGGAATAATAATTAAAGAAAATTATTTAAAGTTTAGTCCCTAGAGTTTGGGAGATGGTGAAGTTTAGTCCTTAAAGTTTAAGCGTTTGCAGATTAGTCCCTACAACTGGATCAGTTTTGGGAAAGTTATTTCTGGGTTTTAAAAATGATATATATTGGACCATTATTGGTGTACCGGATGTTTGTTGTAACTACTTTATCTGTTATGCAAGTTTCCTTTTATATTAAATGGATTTTAATTAATTGGTTGTAAGAAAAGAAAGAAGCTGAAATTGAAAAGAAATAGGGAAAGAGGAGATGAGAAATTGTGTTGGTATTTTAATTAATTGTGCAGGTCTGAAATTGATTTAAGTATTGTGTAAATGATGATTATGCTATTTAATTGTGGTGCTAGGTGCGAAATCGGCGACCTCACCTGGGAAGCTTGTTCTTACTCTTGTTGTACATATACAACTGTGAGTGGATAATACAAAGTATAAACTGGATGATAATATTGCATGCTAGTTGTTCGTATGAACTATGATTTGACTTTATATATGGTGCTATGGTGATAATATTGATAATCATGGATGGTATATTATCTTTACGAATTATTTAATGACTGTATACGGTATTATGCTTGTGAATGGATCTGGTGGAAGTGTTGGCGATGACAGATGGTATATTATCTTATGAATTATGATTATGACTGCGTACTGTGTCATGGTTGTGAACGGACAGGGTGGAAGTAATTAGTGATGATGGATGGTATATTTATGAATTATGTTATGACTGTGTGTACTGTATTATGGTTGTTAACAGACGTGGTGATAGAATTTGGTGATGAAAGATGTGAGGTATCATTCTGGTTATGACCCTAGCTAACAGGGGCGGTGTTAGCACATGTGCACATGGTCCGTTATACCTTAGCTAGCCGGAGGTTATGGCGGTAGCACGAAGTGGCTTGGCCAGCACTTCGGTATGTTGAAAATTGTTGAAAATTTCAGGTCCTAGCCGACAGGGACAATGGTATTGGCACGTGATGGGATCACGGTCTAAATATGGTATCCTAGCCTGCAAGGATTAAGGTGCTGACACGTGAATTATCACGGTCTGAACGTGTTTATTTTATTTGTGTGTTGATAATTTTACCGTATTATGATGAATATACGAATTCTAGTATCTGGGTATTGGTATAATTACATTATATTATATGTGGTGAATGCAGTAATTATGAATGATTGCCTGTACATGCCTGTTTATATCTTGTATTATGCATTCACTGAGTTGTGGTAACTCACCCTCTCTTATAAACTATTTTTTTTTAGTTGATGGCAGACAGTCGTGAGTATTGGTTGGAAGATCTAGGGAGTACTCTTCAGGTTGTATAGTCTGTACTGTTACTTATTGTAGTAAATACAGAAGTGATTGTGTGTTGCTGTAATATTACTGGAAAGTCAATGGAAGTAAATCTTGAGTTTGTCTTTATGAACCATCTGTAATTTTTGGAAAAGATCTTGATAAAGAGTTAAGTTAGGCAGGTGAGAGTCCGAGATGAATACAGGAATCCATTCGAATTCTCATGCCGGTCACACGCTCTAGTTTGGGGTGTGACAGAATGGTAGCGGAGCATGGTTGAAAGGTTAGATGGTTTAGGTGTGTTCCTAAGTTGAGATTGAGTCTTGAATAGTGATGTATTCTAGATCACTAGTTGTTATCTATGTTAGGCATTATAAGAAAACTTTATATGTCAATCGGACTAGACATTCAAAAGGCAGAAGAAAGATCAGATGTACTGATTTCCCTTATGTGATTTGTTGATGTGTGCTTAAATGGATCTGTGTTTATTTGTGGAAATATGCAAAAGAAGTAACAATTTGCAGAAAAGTGAAACCGACATAACTTTTGCATATGAAGTCAGAACTAAGTGATCTTTATATGCACAGAAAGCTTGAGATGTCAGCTAAAAGTTTTAAGGAGCTATTTAAGGCTAATTCATTGCATGTTTTGATATATGACGTTGCTGGTTTATGAGGGGAAAATGAGCTTTAATTTAAAACAAATAAATAAATGATGAGTATCATGAGTTTTACGTAGCAAAATTTAAGTATATGAGTCTTATATGTATATATGATGCATAATTATGAGTTTAAATGCATGAAATCATTGTATATCATATCATATGTTTACCTCATATATGTCATAAATGGTCAAAATGGAAATAATGAAGTAAATTGTGCATGTGGTATATATACCTGACATGGAATGGGAACATGAGAATGAGGTTATAGGAAGTTTTATGAGAACGTTTATGAGAATATTAGATGAGAATGAGAATGTTCAGGGGTATATGCACGGAGTATATATATCATGAGAAGGATTGGCATAGTAAAGAACCCATAAGGAAAGAGAGAATGAGTAGAGTATTGACATCGGTTATCTAAAATAAATTTCATAAGCATGCATAAGCACTTACATTTCTAACGTGAGTATTCATTTGCACTAAATGATGTTATAAATATATGTGTTTACATGTGCAAATGTGAGCAACTGCTGGAAAGAATTAAGTGTGTTTTGGAATAAGCGTAACTTGCACATATTAGATTAGAAATACATGAAAAGATATGGCTGGAAATTAAAGGACGATAGCTACATTTGTTATGAAAAAATTCAGAGCTAAATATGCATAAAATGAAAGTGATGAAAGAATTTGTATGTATATATTATATAGTGAGTTTAAGATAAACCAAGGTGTAACTTAGTTTGTAACCGGGACTGTCCTGGACAAAAGAGGTTACAAATCCTAAAATTAATTTGAATTTTGAAAAGGTTCATGCTGTTTAGGAGAGGTTACTACTTATTTTTCTTGTGGTTTTTGACTAGAGGAATAATTAATGACGTGTATGGGTCAATACGAGTAATGTGTCAACAACTTAGAACTAGACTAATTTTGCCCTATCAAATCAGAAGTGAGCAAATGAGATATGGTTGGAAACCTCATGAAGTAAGCTAGAATTCTTAAGAATACCATTGGATCAATTTTGTTTAACTCTGGAGATATAACGTGTGGTTCTAACTTTATAACATCTTTTATCTTTGGGCTATTTTCGAGCATGAAAATTTTATAACATGTGGTTCTAACTTCTCAAGTGAATGTCAATGATTTTTTTTATATATATGATAAAAGATGCACAAAAATGGAAGCAAACGCCATAAAAAAATTTGAACTTTACAGGGTAAAGGGTCTTAGTAACAAAATGGTTAAATATGATAAAATTCATATATCTGCTTCTATAACCTAGTGAAACAGAAAAGAGAAAGATTAGCTTTGATATCTAGGAATCTTATCAAGATAAATTGATTGATGATATATGCTTAACATGAAAACAAGCGTAAGTTTTTTTGTCTTTGGACCTTTAAGTGAGCTTTTAATTATAACTAAATTGCATACAGAATCTGGATATGAATTTTTCTAAAGAATTTTTTTAACATAATAAGGTTTCTATTGATAAATGGCATGATGTCAGGTTTCCTATATAAAAAGATACAAGAGTTTAAAGTAAGTCCTTTTGTTCTGGTAATGTGCTGGAAGGCAGTCAACATTGATGATTTCTTATAAATCACAGAAAAATCGGATTGAAATGATTTAAATTACATTATTTTCCTATATATGACTAGTTGGTATAGTAATACATTCAAAGATAAATTCCATATAGATTACATTCCCTATATGATTATAGAAAAGAGCTGTATAGAAATAAGAATGAAGAGAGAAAGGTGTAGTATAAATGTGTGGAATGAATGGTATGAATAAGGTAAGGCTGTAGGTACTGAAATTGTGTTAAAAGAAACTCTAAAGGAGTTGTATATATGAAAAAGAGTCTTCTCTGAAAAATTAAAGAGGTGAGTAAATTTAAGGTAATAGAATGGTTTTGTGCAGTCATAACACATATAGGGGATATGCTGAATTAATTTCTGTAAAATGATGTATCTCTGGATTGTATAAGAAATGATGACTAGAATAATGATGGAAGCCACAAGTTATAAGGAAAGATTGATCAGGGTAAAGAATGAAATGTCAAACATGTATTGTTTTAATGTACTCGTGTAATGAATTGTTTTAATTTATAGCTTGTTGTCAAGGTTAAGAATAAGAAGAAAAAGAAGAAGAGAGAGAATGGTGCTGAATTGTGAGGATAGAATGAGAATACTAGACATAGTTATATGACCGAAACCTTTATTGTAAACCATTGCCTAGGAGGAATTGTGCATGGACAAAAATGTATGCTTTGTGATGGAAGTGAGTATCTTATGTTAATAATATCATACATTGATGAATTATTTGATCAATTACAAGGTACTCAATACTTTTCTAAGACTGATCTTAGATCTGGATATTACCAATTGGAAATTAGGCAAGAGACATTCTAAAAAATATATTTAAAAAAACTGCACTCAGAAGTTGATATGGTTAGTATGAGTTTTTGATTATGTTGTTCGGTCTTACTAATGCACCTACAACTTTCACGGATATGATGAATGGAACATTCAAGGCTTTCCTTGATCAGTTGTTATTGTTTTTTTAACGATATTTTTGTAGATTCTAAAAGTAAGGAAGATGCATAGTCATCAAATAAAGTTGTTTGGCACGATCATCCTAATGAAGAAAATGTCCACTTTGGTTGTGATACAGAAGAGGAACTTTACGAGTTAGGGGTTTTCTAAACAAGTCGCCTCACTGTGACTGTCATCTCTTTTCGTTATGATATTAAATTCTTCTTTTGGTGTCTTGCAGAGTGATATTAACATATTCTTTTAAGAAAAGAGTCTTTGGTAGATGCATACTCCGTTCTGTTGTGGTGTGTGCTTGTCGGTGCATTTGATGGTTATGGAATTGGCTTTGTTCCTCCTTGTTTAGAAAAGTTGGGGTTGTTGTTCCTAATGTTAATTATGGCAGTTGTTAAGTGGTTCCTCCTGTTAGACCAAATGGTGTTCTTGTGATTGGGCATGGTGCATCAGAGTAATTTTGTGTTCTCCTGTAAACTTCTGTTCAGTAAACTTCCCTAATGCATGTTGCTGCTTTATTTCGTTGGACCTTGGTGTTGTGTTAGTGGCTTGCAGTTTTGTTATATGGTCCTATTTGTTCCACATGACGGAGACTCCTTTGTGAATTGCTGGTCTTGGATCTAGTGTCGGATTAGCTTTTGGTTCTCCATATATGTGAAGCAATTTTTAGGTTATTTTGGTGTAGTATGGGCGAAAGAGGACCATCATGGGACGTTGGAAATTGGTATATGCTACTAGTGAGAAAACTGGTTAGTTAACCTGATGCTCTAGACCTATTATTCCATGTCGTGGTGGATAAGTTAGTGCATTGTTAGGGTGGTGAAAATGCTACTTCGCTTTGTGTGTTGCGGGTATGGGTTGGATTCTTAGTTTACTTGATTTGATGTTGGCATGGCATACTGTAGTGCATATTTCAATCTCATGTTCTCCTGGTTGTTAGTTTTCTGGTGAAGTCACTTCCTGATTTCTTTAGCGATGTATTATATTATGTATGTGAGTTATTTAGGTTGTGCTGCATTTGATGTATAATGTAGGGTTGGACTAAGTTGTAATAATGAGATGCGAACTTATTCCAAGAAGGTGGTAAGGATATTTTAAATACGGGGACCGAATTTCTTAAGGTGGGGAGAATGTGAGAACCCTAGAAATTGTGACTTAAATTTATTTTGGTTAGTTAGATGAGTACTAGTAGATTAGAAGAGGATTAGAAATTTCATTTGGTTCGTGTATAAACTAGTTATTTTTCATAATAATAATAATAATAATAAATAAAAGTTGAGATAAAGGAAAAGAAAGGAAAAATAAAAAATAAAATAAAATAAAAAAATGGGATAAGGATTAGAGAAAATGAAAAGTGAGATTAGATAAGAAGAAAAGAAAAAGAGGAGAGCGTGGCTTGTTTAGGGAAGGAGAGAGAGAGATAAAGGGTATGAAAGGAAAGAAATAGAAACCGAGAGAGAGGTCGGGAGAGAGAGCAAGAGAAGATCGAAGCTTTGGTCGAGAAATCAAAGGTTAGAATACTAAAATTATAATTAAGTATCTTCTATTAGTTAAGCTTGAGTTTAGTTAGTAGTTGGGTATGCTATTAATTTTTGGAATTCTTCATCCAAGAATGCGTAAATATCAATTATAGGATTTTGAGATGATTCTCTTTTAATTATTGGTTTCGGTGTTGAGATATCTTATGGGTATTTGAAATTTTGGTCAAATTCGTGTTTAATTGATCATTGGAGTTTGATTTTATTTGGAGGTTCTGCTGTTGTTGCTGGAAATTCTGGAATAATAATTAAAGAAAATTATTTAAAGGTTAGTCCTTAGAGTTTGGGAGATGGTGAAGTTTAGTCCTTAAAGTTTAAGCGTTTGCAGATTAGTCCCTACAACTGGATCAGTTTTGGGAAAGTTATTTCTGGGTTTTAAAAATGATATATATTGGACCATTATTGGTGTACCGGATGTTTGTTGTAACTACTTTATCTGTTATGCAAGTTTCCTTTTATATTAAATGGATTTTAATTAATTGGTTGTAAGAAAAGAAAGAAGCTGAAATTGAAAAGAAATAGGGAAAGAGGAGATGAGAAATTGTGTTGGTATTTTAATTAATTGTGCAGGTTTGAAATTGATTTAAGTATTGTGTAAATGATGATTATGCTATTTAATTGTGGTGCTAGGTGCGAAATCGGCGACCTCACCTGGGAAGCTTGTTCTTACTCTTGTTGTACATATACAACTGTGAGTGGATAATACAAAGTATAAACTGCATGATAATATTGCATGCTAGTTGTTCGTATGAACTATGATTTGACTTTATATATGGTGCTATGGTGATAATATTGATAATCATGGATGGTATATTATCTTTACGAATTATTTAATGACTGTATACGGTATTATGCTTGTGAATGGATATGGTGGAAGTGTTGGCGATGACAGATGGTATATTATCTTATGAATTATGATTATGACTGCGTACTGTGTCATGGTTGTGAACAGACAGGGTGGAAGTAATTGGTGATGATGGATGGTATATTTATGAATTATGTTATGACTGTGTGTACTGTATTATGGTTGTTAACAGACGTGGTAATAGAATTTGGTGATGAAAGATGTGAGGTATCATTCTGGTTATGACCCTAGCTAACAGGGGCGGTGTTAGCACATGTGCACATGGTCCGTTATACCTTAGCTAGCCGGAGGTTATGGCGGTAGCACGAAGTGGCTTGGCCAGCACTTCGGTATGTTGAAAATTGTTGAAAATTTCAGGTCCTAGCCGACAGGGACAATGGTATTGGCACGTGATGGGATCACGGTCTAAATATGGTATCCTAGCCTGCAAGGATTAAGGTGCTGACACGTGAATTATCACGGTCTGAACGTGTTTATTTTATTTGTGCGTTGATAATTTAACCGTATTATGATGAATATACGAATTATAGTATCTGGGTATTGGTATAATTACATTATATTATATGTGGTGAATGCAGTGATTATGAATGATTGCCTGTACATGCCTGTTTATATCTTATATTATGCATTCACTGAGTTGTGGTAACTCACCCTCTCTTATAAACTATTTTTTTTCAGTTGATGGCAGACAGTCGTGAGTATTGGTTAGAAGATCTAGGGAGTACTCTTCAGGTTGTATAGTCTGTACTGTTACTTATTGTAGTAAATACAGAAGTGATTGTGTGTTGCTGTAATATTACTAGAAAGTCAATGGAAGTAAATCTTGAGTTTGTCTTTATGAACCATCTGTAATTTTTGGAAAAGATCTTGATAAAGAGTTAAGTTAGGCAGGTGAGAGTCCGAGATGAATACAGGAATCCATTCGAACTCTCATGCCGGTCACACGCTCTAGTTTGGGGTGTGACAGTATCTTTGAGGGAACCTTTGCTAAATCCGCATTGCAAGTCGATATCTCTTCAGAATGAAGAGAATTTTTCTTGTCAGCCGCCACCAACTCCGCCTCTAAAAATTCAACTTTGGCTTTCCCCTTAGACTTTTCCCTTGCAAGTTCAGCGCGGCAATCATTTAGTTCCACTAAGGTACGATTCTGAAGTCGCGTTAACTCCCTCACTTTAGTCAAGGTGGCATCCAGTTGCTCTTTTGAGTCGGGCGAACCTCGAAGCTTGTCACCATGAGCCTTAAGAAAGTAATGCACTTTGCGGAAGTCAGCCAGTGCATCATTCATAACGCGCGCGTGCTGAATATCAGGAGGAAGCCGCTGCAACTCTTCTTTAATCTCAGGAGAGCCAAATATCTCACCTTCCAGGAAGGTCGTCGGTTGATCTCGCGATAACTGGTCCGACACCCCCAAGGCATGAAGGCCGCTAGTGTCAAAGGTTGATAAATCCAACCGGTAAGAAGGAACCCCTTGGGGACCTTGAGGGGAAGGGTTGGCGATAATAGAGGGAGTGGAACTCTTGGCAGAACTGTCGACACCCGAAATGGAAGTAAAGAATAACGGCTGAGGACCCCCCGTCGGCGGGTCAGGAAGCGCGCTTGAGCTAAGAGCTGGCACTACCACGTCAGGAATACAGGAGGAAATAGGAGAGTTAGGGGCGGAAGTCGGCGGAAGTGAATTTGCCTTCAGCGGAACTTCAGTAACCGTTGGAGGAATGACAGTTGATGCCTTAGTAACCTTTGTCACTTGAGAAGTACTCGCCACAGTAGAAACTTCAACACTCATGATGGGGACTTCGTCAACCTTTTTTGAGAAAATCCCAGTAGCCTGACCAGCTTTCTCAACTCTGAGCTTCTTCCGTTGAGTCGCGGAAGTATGGTGAAGCTCTGTCCCGATATCCATATCCTCACTATCGTTGTCAGTTATCTTAGTTACGGGTCGACCCAAAGTTACTCCTCTGCCCCGAACCGGTAACCAATTGCTAAGAAAATGAGAGGTTCGAGCAGGAATGCCGCGCCCTCCCCCTGCGACTGTCTTAGTTCTCCTCTTCTTCGGCAAAGTACTTTGATGGCCGGAACCCCCAGGTGGTGGAGAAGCTAGTAGCGTTTGGAGCAGCACCACATTCAAAGGAGCATCATTCCCTCCAAGTGGTCGACCCTCAGCGTTTTCTGTCAATGAGATATGTCAGAACAGCAAGCAAATCAAAGCGATAACATGAAAAGAGAAAAACTCACCCGCAACGCACTCTTCCAGACGCCTGTACAAAGTGAATTCCCGAATACATAAAGACATATTTATCTCTAGCAAGGCATTAGCATGAGTTAACTCATCCCTAGACAACACTACTGGGTTTACCCAGGCAGCACTAGTAATCTCTCGATTAAAGCCCCCGCGCCACAAACGGGAAGGCAGTTCGAGAATAAAGAAACCGCTCTTCCAGTCAGCCACAGTTTCCTCAAAGCCCTAAAACCTCTGCCAAAATGACTGCACAAACGCGTCATTCCACCTTGGGGCGATATCGACTAAGCAGTTACGACAACTTAGGCTAAAAATTTTACAGATTAAATTGACGGACGGAATAAAGATACTCTTCGTCTAGCAAGCACGAAGAAAGGCATATATCCCACACCAAGAAGAAGGAGTTATCTAAGCGGGATTAAGATCATATTGGTGCAACAACTTTTCTATAGAAGTATGAACTGGAAAACGAAAGCCATAAAGGAACATTTTAAAGTAAACCAGCCTATATCTTCCCCACAATGGATCGTGAAGTCGCAGATCATCCTCGGGGACGATAATGGAATAGCTAGGGGGAAAAGAGATACCATGACCCTCTAATTCAGCCTTCAGAACCATCGGGCACAAAAAAATACTGTGTGTTCTTTCGATCTCTGGATCTAAAGGCCTCTAAAAACCCCTGGTAGCTCTAGTCTTACGCATAGCGAATCCGTAAAAGAAATACCAGAACGAAAGAGGAACAAAATACCTTAAAGAAGAAAGTAATAAGAAGACCGCCGGTGCCGACGAACGGTAGGAGAAGTTTTCCTCGAGCAAAAGAAGAAGTAGAGAAAGAGAATGGCAGAGAAAAATTCGAAGCGCGAGTAAAAGAGTGAGAAGAGGAGAGTTATTTCCTTTTAAAGGTCAAACGCAATGACCGAGTAACCTGTGAAAACGAGACACGCATGAAGCAGAAAAGGACACGTGGAAAGACATCAGAAGAATATTTATGGCTAAGCATTTATATCCTTGAAGGAAAACAGTTAACAACTGGAAGTTCAAGAAACGGTTGCATCGAGCGGTAATCAACCACTCAGTGTTAACTGCCCAATGTTTGTAGAGTTATTGCAGGAATGTAATGGCAAGAAAGTGAAAACGAGGAGCGTTATTTTATTCAAAAAAGCCATACGGCATCTACAATATGCATGACACATAAGGACTAATCCTTGTCAAACCAGTAGGAAGGCCAATAGAAGTCATCTCCATCCGAAGATGGCCACTCCTCGTCAGCAAAGGGGAAAGGCTCGTCAACCCTTTTCTCTTGACCAGGCTTTGACAAACTTGACTCCCCCTTAGTGGCGGAAGCCGCTATGTCAGCACTAATATCGTTAGAGGAACCTCTTTCCATGAAACGACTAACGTGAGGAAGCAGTTCATCGCCCTTCTGAACAGTAGGGACATGGAGGTCAAAAGGCACATTGGTTGCCTTGAAGGCCTTCCTCTTCGGCCTCTTACGACCCTTGCGTCAAGAAGGTCGTCTTTTCAGGCACAGCGGAGGAGGATCGTCAGAATTTGGCGAAGTCGGAGGAGTCAGTAGAGAATCACGATCAACGACATCCATGCAATGTGAATCACCCATAAAGTCATAAGCAATCTTAGTGGAGAAATGCAAAGAAGAGGATGAACAGGTAAAAAGAAGAGAAAATCCCATTAAATAGTCAAAGTGAAGAAGCCTCCCCACTTTTTTCGCACGCCCTCTCAGAGAAATCAATGCGTTTCGAAAAGAATGGTTATAATTGCAGAATAGGATTCTGTGATCACGCCTATTAGGATTTCTCGCTGATCAAGAGACACCAAAAAACTGCCCAATCAGTTGATACTAAAGAAACGACGCAAAGTTAATATGGAACGGTTTACAAGAATAATCATCGCCACCTAGTAAGTAAAGAAAAACAAGCACTGCAGGAGTCCAACCAATGGCAGACTCATTTTCAGTTGGGCTAATGTGGCACTCAACTGAAGTGTTCATAAGCATATCGAGAAAGGAAAGAAGTCACACGCAAGATAACGAAAAGACACTTTATTTATGATAACCATTAAGGCAATCCTGAGGGCATTTCTATAATTATGACCCTTGCCAAAGATGGAGTCCCACGAGCCTTGTCGGATATCTAAGCTATCGCTACCAGACCTTGAAGCGTTTACTGGGATGGTCGACTTCAGCGGGGGGGGAGGTCTCACGCGTCTCTAAGCGCACGGCATCATCCCATCCCAGGGACCTATAGAGGTATCGCCCTCGACATCATCGTAGGTATCGCCCCCGGCACCCTCCTCGGAGACATCCACCATGACGCTACCTCGAGTATCGCTGATGACGTCATCCTCAGGTATCACCCGTGATGTCATCCAGAGCATCGTCTCACCTGGATATCGCCCTTTCGTCCAGCTATCACCTCCAGTGGCCTACAAATACCTCTTAATTTAAACATCAAGTAAGCCAGAATTCACTTACTAGAACCGCTGCTATTTTTGAACCTCTTACTGACTTAAGCATCGGAGTGTCTACGCCGGAGCCCCCCCTCCGGTGCCTTGCAGGTGAGATCGACGTCAACTACAGCAACTCCGACCAATAGAAGCCATCTTCCCGATCACCACAGAGATCTAATCTTATCAAATTAGTGCTTTCATTGAGAGACTTGGTGTATTAAGTGAGCATCCTTAATAGCCAAGCTCTGTTCTGCCCAGAGATCGGAACAATCATGACTTCTGAGTCGGAGCGGACGCGACCTCCATCTTCTAATGTTCCCTTCTTGATTCGCCAGACAGTTATTCCCTTTTGCTACGGCTGAACTTTCTGGGACAGCGCAACAAATCATTTCAGAATCCCTAAACCCTTTGATCAGGTCTGCAGGGGAAGTCCTTTCCTTGCAAGCGACCGTGTCGTTGCCCCAAATGGCGGGATCCAGCGTCTCTACTCCTGCTTCGAGGGGATTTGTGTTAAATAGTACAGAATACCCTTTTGCGAGTGAAATAGCGGCCCTTCATTCTCGGTTGGACTATTTGACTGAAATGGCTGCCAGAATGACACCTGGAATCTCCAGATCGAGTGTACCTCCCCGTGTCATGTTCACGCCGTCTATTGTCACCGAGCGGCCCTTGTCACCGTCATTACAGGGAAATCTCCGGCCAACTTTATCCGTAGCTGATCCCCCGATTAATTTTGCGCAGCTCACTTAAGGACGAGTGGAACCTTATGTGCCGCAAGTGCCCCTAGGACCCATCCCTCTAGGTCCCATCCCTCTGGAGGATCGGCACCTGGAAGAGGCCAGAAACCGTTGGGACGGTCGAAGGGAAGGAGCGAATAGGGATTTGTCCCCTGAGCGCAGTGAAAGATCCAGCAGTAGGCGATATCGAACTCGCTCGCCCAGAAGCCACAGTCGGTCTCCTAGGTGACATCCCACGCCAGATCCACGGAATCGGAGGCGTCCTGCGAAAATGTCTCCCCTACGCCAGGAGCGTGAAATTCTTGATGACACATCAGGTCACCCATTTAGCCGTCGTATAAGACGCCATAAGGTCAGTCGACATGTGAAGCTTCCCACTGAGACCTATGACGGCACCAGAGATCCCATTTCGCACATCAGTAAGGTGAAGGATTTCGTGCAGTTTCAGACGCACAGTGATGCGGCGTTATGCCAAATATTTGTTATGACATTATCAGGAGTCGCGCGCCTCTGGTTCGAGGGCCTTCCCGGCGGATCTATTAGTAATTTCACACAGTTGGAATCCAAGTTCCGGAGCTGTTTCAGCACAGCAATTCCAATCAGGAAATTTGCCGCCGCGTTATTCGACCTACGTCGAAGGCCTCAGGAAACTCTGAAGGATTTTCTTAGTCGATTTGATCTGGAAATGTCACTAACGCCGGGCATTACCATTGATTTTGCTATAGAAGCCTTGAAGAGGAACTGTTGTTACAATAAATTGAGAGATGCACTAATGGTGGACCCTCCAACGACTCTGGATGCTTTAAGACTTAAAGCCCATAATTACGCGAAAATGGAAGAAGAGGAAAATAGAGATAGAACCTATGGCATGCCACCTGAGGCACCTCTGATTCCAAATGCTCCTGCAAATACCATTCTTGATGACCGCCTCACCGACGAGTATGCTCGGCGGAAAGATCATATTCCCAAAACCTCCAGTGGGCGGAAAGGTAACACTTCAAAGGGAAAGCCTGGCAGTTCCCCATCTCAGCGCCAAGGAGATTCCTCTAAAAGTCGGGCATACGATCCTGATTTCCCTTCCCTTAATCTACCAAGGGTAGAGATTTTAGCGATAGTGAAACAGCGAAACCTTCCCATCCGGTACCCTACGCCCGTCAAGCCCAGAGTACTCCTAGGGAGAAGAGAAAATGCTTATTGTAAGTTCCACAAAGCCAGGGGGCATTCTACAAAAGTATGCAGGGACTTAAAATCAGTAATAGAACGTTTGGTGGAGGAAGGTTACTTGGGAGAATTCGCAACCAAAGTAAGAGAAGACACCAGAAATAATTCCATGAAAAGGGTCGCAGATGACCGACAAGTATCCCCTCGCGTCCCACAAAAGGATAATACTCTCAGAGGAAGAGGTGAGGAAATGTTCGCAGTAGATGACGAGGGCTTCCCTATGATAAACATCATAGCGGGAGGGACTCCTTACATAGATGAACCAGAACTACCGACGACGGCGTTAGGGGAAAAACACAAGCGAGAGGGCGCGATAAAGAAAGGTGAAACGATAAGCGTCCTAGATCGCATGGTGCTAGCCTTCTCCGAAGAGGACGAGAAAGGTGTTGTCTATCCTCATAATGATGCGTTGGTGGTTACGCCCATCATTGCCAGTCATGGAATCAGAAGAACTCTCATAGATAACGGGAGTGTAGTGAGCCTCTTTTCGTTGGAAGCTTACAATCTCATGAAACGGCCCGACAACGAATTAATACCTTGCAAGAAACCCATAATTGGGGTGGACGGGGTCCCAATCCCAGTCACAGGGATAACTACTTTGCCCGTATACGTCAGAGAAGACACCTCCAAGCGGTCAGAGGATCTGTTATTCCTTGTCGTGGATTTAAACTTGCCCTACAATGTTATACTCGGACGACCTTTTCTCAACCGCTTTGGAGCGGTAATATCTCAGAAGCATTTGAAGATGAAATACCCCTCCTGGGACGGAGTGGTAGCGATAAAGGGCAATCAAAAATTGGCGGCCGAATGTTACCTGCTCATGACTCAAAAGAGTTGTGATAGGTATGTATGTATAACAGCGGACCCATATGAACAAGGCGATGAGAAGCGCGCTCAACCCCTTGACAAAATGGTGCCTGTATCGGTAATCGGCATAGAAAAAGCAGACTTCCTTGTTAGCGAAAGGCTCAGTTCAGAAGAAAACCTTCAGTTGGCCCGGTTATTGAACAAGTATCGAGGAGAATTTGCATGGAAACCCACAGACATGTCGGGTATATCGCGATAAATAGCCGAGCACCGACTCAACGTTGACCCTGGCGCTAAGCCGATCCAGCAAAAGCGGCGCGCGTTCTCTAAGGAAAAAGCCTTAGCTGTTGATAAAGAAGTAGAAAAGCTCCTTGACGCTGGTTTCATCCGCGAAGTTTAGTACCCCACCTAGTTAGCCAACCCAGTCCTCGTCCCTAAGTCCAATGGAGACTGGCGTATGTGTATTGACTTCACCAATTTGAACGATGCCTGCCCCAAGGACTGTTACCCGCTTCCCCGCATTGACCAATTAGTCGATCAGACTGCCGGGTACGCATATTTGAGTTCACTTGACGCCAACTCCGGGTATCACCAAATTCCCATGGCTATTGAAGATGAAGAGAAGACTGCCTTCATCACTCCTACGGCCACTTACTGTTATACGGCGATGCCATTTGGGCTAAAAAACGCGGGGGTGACGTTCCAACGTATGGCAAACAAGATATTCAAAGAACAAATAGGGAGAAATGTGGATGCCTACGTTGACGATATACTGGTAAAAAGCGCTAGTTTTCAGGATCACTTGCGGGATCTAAAGGAAGTCTTTGACGTGATGAAACGGCACCGCATCAAGCTAAACCCCCGGAAATGCATGTTCGCGTTTCAGACCGGAAAATTCCTGGGCTACGTGGTCAGCCAAAAAGGAATCCAGCCTAATCCGTCAAAGATTAAAGCCATACAAGACATGATATCTCCAAGAACCGTTAAGGAAGTACAAAGACTAACAGGGCGCGTTATCACCCTAGGGCGCTTTATTTCCAAACAAGGCGAGAAGTGTCTTCCTTTTTTCAAAGTCATACACAAAAAAGCATCCTTTGGGTGGACCCCGAAATGTGAAGAGGCGTTTGTTAGCCTAAAAGATTACCTATCGTCCGATCTGCTGCTGACCAGGCCAGAACTAGGTGATACTTTGTACCTATATCTCGGTGCTGCTGACGAAGTGGTCAGCGCCGTCCTCGTTCGCGACGATAGCCACACACACCGCCCCGTGTATTTTGTGAGTCACGTTCTGAAGGATGCAGAGTTGCGATACGCCCGAATTGAGAAAATAGTGTACGCGCTAGTACAGGCCACTCGAAAAATGGACAGATACTTCCAGTCTTTTTCCGTTATCGTACTTACAGATCAACCGCTGAAAAGGATATTTTGAAAGCCTGAATCCTCGGGAAGAATGCTAATCTGGGCTCTTGAACTCGAACAATACGGGCTAAGGTATCAGTCTCGGCCATCTGTAAAGGCTCAAATCTTGGCAGATTTTATAGCGGAATACACCTTCACGGAAGATCTGTTAACGGACGTACCCGAAGAGGAATGGCGTGATTTGGGTCTCCCGTTCCCAGAGACTTATACGGACCTCTGGATCATTCATGTAGACGGGGCTAAAAATCAAGAATCAGCTGGAGCAGGAATCTTTATAAATGGGCCGAACGATATGCGAATACAATACGCTATCCGAATCCTGCAGCCATTATCCAATAATGCGGCAGAATATGAGGCGTTACTGGCCGGACTCCGGATAGGGAGAAGCCTTTCATCTAAAGGTAGGCACGATACCGGAAGAACAGGAGACCTGCGTCTGAAAATTTATGGTGACTCCAAACTAGTGATCGACCAGGTCTTAGGGCGCTCTCAAGCTCGGGAGCCCATCATGGTCTAGTATCTCGCTAAAGTGATGCGGGAGCTATTAGAAATAAAGAAAGAAGGCATGCAAGTCAGTTTTGAGCACATTCCCCGAGAGGACAACGCCGAAGCTGACAACCTTGCCAAGCTGGCTGCAAACCCAGAAGCATCCATACCCAAAGGCGTGTATTACCGAGAATTACCTGTACCCTCCTTCATGGAAGAGCAAGCATCTCTGTGTGTGGAAGAACTCGAGAACGACTGGCGAGTCCCCATAATCAAATACTTAAAACACGAAGAACTGCCTGAGAATATCGCTGAAAAGAAAAAAGTGCTGAGACAGGCAGCTCGTTGTACTTATTATGACGGGGACCTGGTCTGAAGATGCTTTTCGCACCCAGCGGCCAAATGCATAACGGAACAAGAGGGTCTTCACACGTTACACGGAATTCATGAAGGGATATGCGGTATGCATGTATCGGGAGGCACCCTGGCTGCACAAGTCTTCAGATCTAGATTCTATTGGCCCACTATACGGAAAGATTGCCACGACTATGTGCAAACTTGCCCGAAATGTCAGGAGTTCTCTAAAATTCCTCGACGTCCCGCCACTGAAATATCCGAGATCATCGCCCCTTGTCCTTTTGCTAAATGGGGAATCGATATCCTGGGTCCGTTTCCAAGGGCAAGGTCCCAACTAAAATTTATAATAGTGGCAGTGGACTACTTTACGAAGTGGGCGGAGGCTGAAGCGGTCGCCAACATCACGGCAAAAAAAACTTGGCGTTTCTTCAAGCACCAAGTTATCATGAGGTTTTGCGTACCTCGTATCCTAATCAGCGATAACGGGACACAGTTCACCAGCCAATTCTTCAAAGACCAATGCTCGGAATTCGGGATAGAGCAACGATTCTCTTCCGTCGCTCACCCCCAAACAAATGGATAGGTAGAAGTGACAAATCGGAGCATCCTCAGTGGCATTAAGAAAAATCTGGAGGGGTCTAAAAAGAAATGGGCTGACGAGCTGCCATACGTGATGTGGGCGTACCGCGTGACCGTTAAAACTAGTACGGGAGAAACACCTTTCGCATTAGCCTTCGGTACCGAGGCTATTACGCTGGTAGAAATCGGGACCATGAGCCTGCGAGTGGCCCACTTCCGAGAGGAGCTGAATGAGGAAAGGTTACGAGTTAACCTTGACGCGTTACCGGAGGTCCGAGTAGAAACCCTCTTGAAAACGCAACACTACAAACGAAAGATGGCCCATTACCATAACAGGCACGTCAAAGAACGGTTGCTAAAGGCAGACGACCTGGTGCTCAGAGACAAACGAGCGGCTGGTCAACGTATGGGGAAGCTCAGCCCAAACTGGGATGGACCATATCGCGTTACCCGAGTTATCAGAAAAGGAACCTATCATCTGGAGACGCTCGATGGTACTCCCCTATCTAACTCTTGGAATATTGCTCGTTTGAAATTATATTATCCTAGACCTTGAACTGTCTGCACCTTTGATTGATGCCAACCCTAACCTTAGCTAACGCTCCCTGAGAGAGCTTCCTTGGGTGTTTGTGGTTGCTTTTTGTGCAGATAGAAAATGGGGCACCTGGGAGTGAAAAGTCCTATCCTTGTGAATGCCGGTCCTGATCAGATGGCTCGCTAAGTGAGGGCACGACCCAGGATGCCTTGAACTAGCTATGGGATTGAAAGATCCCGAGCGCCCCCGGGGAGTGAAAAGTCCTATCCTTGTGAATGTCGGTCCTGATCAGATGGCTCACTAAGTGAGGGCACAACCCGGGAATCCCTGGGAGTGAAAAGTCTTTTTCTTGTAATGACCGTTCTCGTGGAGACAGCCCATCAAGACAAGGCACGCCCCAAGGAAATAGTAACTCCGTTCTAGAAACGAAAAGTCCCCTCTTAGTGACCGGACTAGTGTAATGGGTCCACTAAGTAAGGACATGATTCTAGACGCAAGGACAACGCCTAAAAGTGAAAAGTCCTATCCTTGTGACGGTCTGTCCCGATCTGACGGCTCACTAAGTGAGGGCACTTTCCAGGCCGATCGTGGAAAGATGGAAACGCAAAAATCACGAAATTCCAGCTAGTAACTAGAAGCGTAATCCCTAGTGAAGTAGAGCTGACGGAAAAAGCGATTCATGCAGTTTCCATACTAATGCCCTATGACGGCAGCGGAAAGGCTCCTACGGGTAATTACTATCTCTTGTAACCCGTTATGCTACTGATGGTTTACAATTGAGAATGTGCAGAATACCTTTCGAGTAGCGGAAAGATTGATGACTGCACAAGCGGCAATACTATGAGGCTCGTCGGGAAAACTAATCCTATATTGACCTCAGCGATATCTGTTGATAAAACGCTACGAGCCTGCTCGAGAAAATAAACATATTATATCGCCCGGATGGTAGCGATGCCTAGGAATTTCAGAAGGTAAAAGCTAAAGAAAGGGAAAAGAGAGCAGCAAAGATATAAACTGCTTAAATCCATAAAAGTGCCTCAGAAAGGTTACAAGTTCCAAAGACCAAAACAATAGTGCCGCGGAGGCAAAAAACAAAAAGCCCGAGGGCTGCAAAAGAGGCAGCAAAGCTCGGGAATGTGTCAACCCTCAGGATTCCTCCGTCTCCAACCCTCCGCCTTAGCTCGGCGAAAACCTGCTTCATTAATATCGACAGACTTCTGTTTGAAGGCCTTTGTGACCTTGTCACCTTCATACGCATCTGCTCCATGGACCTCTTTAAAGCATTCGACTAAGATAGTGGCTGTCCGCTCAACGTGCCACAGGCTCTTGTCAGCTGATTCCTCTATCAGAGTGGCTCTCTCTTCCTCCCAGGCCATTTTCTCCCTTGCCAAGGATGACTTCTCTCCTTCCAGCACAGCATTCTTTGCATCAAGGGTAGATACTTGTCTCGACAGCTCCTGCTGAGCCAGTAACAATCGATTGCGTTCCTCCAGCAGCTTATTCTTCTCATTTCGCTCTTGCGAAAGTTCAGAAAGGGACACAGCAAGAGAAGCAACCTGATGCTGAACATGCTCTGTCCAGTACTGAAATTTCACAAAATTGGAAAAGATTCCAGTGCACAGCGAGTTCATCTTATCATCATCTGTCTGCGAGAGGAAAGCTTCCCGCTCAGCAGGGGTCGACAGTATTTGGGCTGCCAAGAAAGCCAAAACCTCAACTGAACCATCGCCCCCGAGAGCCGCTAAGCCCGTATTGCGAAAATCATATAAAGCCACTTGGTGAGTCACAGTACCAGGCTCACTAGAGGAACTCAGGTTCGCAGCATAGTTAAAGGTAGAGACCCCCTCGCCGCAACGTTGCGATAAAGGAACGCTTTAGGGGACAAAGGCCACAGGGATAGGAGGGTGCACTTGAGAAGAAGGACCCCCTTGAACGGCATAGGAACCGTGAGGGTGGTAGCCTGTAAAGTCCTATAAACCCTCCTGATAGCCCGAGTTGGGACCATATGTATGAACAGGCCCACCGAAGGAATTGGGTGAAGCCCCGAAGGTCTCAGCCGTACTCATGTTCACCAAAAACCCAGAAGGGTGAGTCTGGGGAGCATCCATAGAAATAAAGGTGTTGTCCGGTCCGACTTCCATCGCGACGTCAGTAGAAGACAAGCTTCCACCCTCACCCTCCGGCCGGGACCTCTTCCTAGAACCAGCCAGCACATAACATATGTCCATTTCGCCTATAGGAGGCGCGGAAGTAGAAACAGCGGCAGTATCCTGCAAGGAACCCAACAGAAACAATAATAAGAGAAACGGGTAAACTAACGCCTGACACCAAGGTATAACGTATCGTGGATAAAAAGCCCACTCACAATAGTTGTGTCAAGAGGGGGCGCTTCAGAAGAAGCTGCCACGTCCGGAGAAGGAGTGAGAGCGGCAACACTCCTTGTTCTTCTCTTCCTTTTTCCTTTGTCAGGAACCCTAGGGGATTTAGAAGGAGACGGCTGAGTAGAAGGGGTAGCGACGGTTACAATAGGGATACCCGAAGGGATGTCGGTATTCCCCTCACCGGCTGAGGAAGAAGATACTTGAGCGAGGCTCACGGAAACAGCAGGTAGAATAGTGGAGTTATTGGCAGCTTCCGTCGAGGTGGCCTTCTCTTTTTCTTCTCTTTCCTGGGCCCTTTTCAGTCACCTCCTAACGCTTTCAGGCTTGTAGTTGGGATCTGTCGCTGCATGATGACAAAATAACGTTAGCATTAGTATCAGTGATAAAAAAGAAGGAAGCGACTCGACACTCACGTCTAACCCAGGCCTTCATATCGACTCTGCACGCCACATAGCGGATATGAACGTTGATTTCCAGTTGAAGAAGTTTGTCCAAGCAGCCTTGTTCACGTTGAGGAAGAGTCTCCGGCCGACCCCAGACGTTGTCCTTAACATCTTGGTTAAACCCAGACCGCCACCAAGAACTGGGGTCTTCAGGAAGATCTATTACGAAGAACTCTTTCTTCCAAGCATCGACAGAGGACTCAATGTGGAGAAGTTTCCAAGTGAAAGACTTGAGTGAGTCATCATCATAACGGGGCGAAATCGTTATCACTCCCCGACACTTCATCAGCTTAAAAACTGATTTAAGCAGTAAAAGAGAAGGGGAAGTGATCCCCTTATATTTACAAAGCTCTAAAAAGGTACAAACGCAGCAGTACGCATTTAGGGCTAATTGAACGGGATTCAAATCGCAGGCAATGAGCAACTATTTTATGAAAGAGTTGATGGGAAGCTGGAAACTATAACGGAACATTTGTGTGTACAGGACCCTACGCTTGCCCGTCAAGACGCTATTCAAGCGTACCGACTCAGGGGCAACGATCGCCTTATAACCATCAGGGATAACAGCATTATGTGCAGCTAAATGCTCATTAAGAGCGGCCTCAGAGGTGATACTACTAACTGTAATATCCATCTTTTTCTCATCGGCAGATCTCGACTCAGAGCGGCGAGTCTTAACCATGGCAGAAATAAAAAAGCAAAGATGGAGAAGACGACGGAAGAAAAAAGGAGATACCTTTAGAGAAAGAGCACTTCGAGAGCCTTGAACTGTGTAAAGGAAATAAGACGGCTAGAGAAAATATGAAGAAAGCAGAACGGCAAAAGTAAGAAAAGAAATAAGTATTGGGTTTTATAACCCTAGTGGTCAAAGGAAACGACGGACGCTGCAGACGTTGCGTGAGAACATCACAGGGAAAAGACTCAAGCAATGAGTACAATCCTAGAGAAGCACAACAACGCTTCGATTTTGCTAAAATTCTGAAGCACGCTAGCCCTAGGTCTCCTACAAATCGGACACGTGGGCCTGAGTCATCACGGATTTTCTCTCGCATTAATGAGAAGATCGCGAGCATTAAATGCTCCGAAAAGTAGAAAAGATTTTCTGGAATAAGACAAGGGCGATATCGCAATAATGGAAGTAACGCGGGAAAATGAAACAAGGTCTGTTATTGTCTAAGAATGAAGTGCAGATATCGTTTGCGCGAAAAGACGTTATTACAATACAGAAAAAGTGAATAAAGAGAAAAATCTTCCTAGAGGGTCGGCCTTGACCAGTCGATGGCCGGCACAGATATCGCTGCCACCTTCCTCTCACTCCTCTCCGAGAGAAAGAAAATCCCCCTCGCCTTCGCTCAAATCCTTTATCTTCTTGGAAGTATAATCAGATAGCTTGGTCAAATCAACGGCTCCCTGGCGGTAGAGATCTGTAAAGCCAGCGATACAGGCCTCCATAGTCTTATTTTTCCACCAAGCTATCCTCGAGGGTACTTTGGCCAAATCCACATCACGGGACAATATCTCTTCACGAAGAAAAAGAGTTTCTTTTATCGGCCGCCACTAGTTTCGCCTCCATTAGCTCTACTTTAGCCTTCCCTTTGGATCTTTCTCGTGCGAGATCGGCGCGGCACTCGTTCAACTCTGCCCGGGTACGATCTTGAAGCTTGGACAACTTTGTTACCTTCGCCAAGGCGGCGTTTAATTGTTCCGTCGAATCGGGAGAGCGTCGAACCTTGCCGCTCTGATCCTCGAGAAAATAGTTCAGCTCGCGAAAGCTAGCCAGCATATCGTTCAGGAGGCGTGCATGTTGAACTTCAGAAGGGCGCTGCAGGAACTCTTCCTTGTCCTTCGAAGAACTGAACATCTGGCCCACTATGGTCCCTACAGGCTCATCTCGCGATAGCAGATTTGATATCCCTAAAGCACGAAGCCCATCAGTACCGAAGGATGACAGATCCAGCTGAAACGCAGCATCTCCTTGAAGGCCTTGAGGAGAAAGGGTGGCGATAAAGGGAGGAGAGCAACTCTTTACGGAATTACCGACACCCGAGATCGACGAAAGGAATAAAGGCTGAGGCTTCTTCAAGACAAGATTAGGAGGAACATTTAGGTTTGGAACCGGCACGGTCACGTCCGGAATACAGAAGGAAATCGGAGAATCAGGGCCACCGGATGGCAAAGGTGGGTCCACCACCGCGGAAACCTCAGCAGTTTTAGAGGAAACAACGGAAGGTGCCTTGACAACCTCCGCCACTTGCGAGGTATTGGCGATAGGACAAGTGTCAACCTTAGTGGAGGGAACTGCGTTAACTTCCTTCAAGGGAGGAATCGGGGGACCCGTTTTCTCTTTCTGAATTTTCTTTTGAGACGCTCCATTTCGGTAGCCATCTCCTCACTATTGTCCTCGGATGACTCCGCCACTAGATCATTTTTCCTCGCCCTGAGCTTCATCCGTTGGGCAAGGGTGGCGTGACGCAGTTCGGAACCAGTATCCATACTCTCGCTATCGCTGTCAATCGATTCAGTCCCAGGACGACTCGAAGACACTCCCCTACCCCAAAGTGGCAACCAATTCTCAAGAAAACGAGAAGATTGGGCGGAAATGTTGCGCGCTGCGACAGTCTTAATCCTCCTTTTTCTCGGCGGGATAATTGGATGGCTGGAACTTTCGGGCGGCGGAGAAGGAGGTAACGTCTGAAGTGGTGTCACGTTCAGAGGAGTGTTATTTCCATCAGAGGAACAACCCTCAGCGCTACCTGTCAACGGAATATGTTAATATAGCAAGCAAAGTGAAGCGATAACGCGGCAAAAGATAAACTCACCAACGACACATTCTTTCAAGGGTCTGAACCGAGCAAATTCCCGAATGTGGAAAGACCCTTCTATCTCTAACAGAGCAGAAACATGGGACACATCAGTGCTAGACAGCACTTCTGGGTTTTTCCAATCGGCACTAACAATCTTTTGATTAAAGCCTCCGCGCCACCAGCGGGACGACAGTCGAAGGGTGAAGAAGCCATTTTTCCAATTATCCACGTTTTCTTCAAAACCTTGGAAGTTTCGCCAGAAAAACCGCACGACGGTGTCATTCCATCTAGGAGTGATATCCACCAAGCAGGCACGACAGCTCAAGCTGAAAAATGTATGGAACAGATCGAGAGAGGGAGTGAAAATATGCTTCATCTCGCACGCCCGAAGGAAGGCGTAAATCCCACACCAGGAAGAAGGAGTTATCTGAACTGGATTGAGATCATAGTGGTTCAGTAGCTTCATCAGAGAAGTATGAAGGGGGAGATGAAATCCGTAGAGGAACATCTTGAAGTAAACCAGCCGAAACGTTCCCCACATGGCGCCATGAAGCCGAATATCCTTCGTAGGGATATGAGGGCGGCAGCCTAAGGGAAAAGTGATACCATTCTCCTCTAACTCTGCCCTCAGAACTTCATCACAATCGAAAATACTGCGAGCTCTCCTAGCCTCGAGATCGATGGGATTTTTGAATCTCGCAGAGGCTCTAATATGAGACATAAGGAATCGGGAAAATAAACTACGGCAAGAGAGAGACAAAATACCTAGAATGGGTAGCCAGAGAACAGACCGTCGTCGCCGGTGAGCAGTTGTGGGAACTCTCCTCGAGCAAGAAGAAACACAGGAGAAAGAGAAAGTGCGAAAAATTGCAGATAATCAGCAAAAATGATGAAAGAGAATAGGGTTTCCCTTATAAAGGTTCAACTTGAAGAAGAAGTCGGCCTGTAAAAGTGAGACACGTGCGGAGCAGAAAGAGACACGTGGACAGTCATTTATGTCTTTCAGAGAAGACGGTTATTGACTAGAAAACCAAAAGACGGTTGCACCCAGCAGTAACTGTCCCCCCAACCCTTGACGCCTGAAGAAATAATACGCGAAAGCGATAGGGGCACCAAAGAAAATGAAGCGTTATCTTATTCATTCCAAATAGCCATACGGCATCTACAAAGAAGCGAGATAAACTAAACTAATCACCGTCAGACCAAGTGATACCATAGCAATAAACTACATCATCATCCGAGAGCGATCCCTCCCTACTAAAGGGAGGGAAAGGCTCCTCCTTCCTCTTTCCCACGTGTATCAGTGATCGGTCGGGCTCCTCTTCTGTGGTCGACATCGCCCTTTCAGCGCTCGCGGAAGGAAGAGCTAATGTTGGCAAGACACGAGGAGGAATAGAGGGTTCATCCTCCTTTTCAGCAGAAGGGGCACGACACTTGAAAAGCGGTGCAGATACTTTTGGGGCATTTTTCCTCTGCCTCTTGCGTCCCCGCCGGCGAACGAACGGCCTCCACTGAGGCGACAGAGGAGGATTGTCTGAATCCGGCGAAGTCGGAGGAGTTGGCGGAGAATCCCGTGCCGCAGTATCCAAAAAATAAGTCATCCATGAGACCACAAACGATCTGCTAAGAGGGAAAATAAACAAGAAGATGAACAGAAAGGAGGAAAAGGATCCCTTTAAATAGCCAAAAGAGGAGGAAAATCTTTTGATCTCCCAACACAACTTTTGAGAATGGACACGCGTACAACCTGGAGTACAAATCTAGATTTGCAGTCACGCCTGTTGAAGTCTCCCCCAGATCGAGAAAAACCAAAAATTTGCCCAATCAGTTAACACTGAAGCGGCGGCATGGAATTAATGCAGAACGGGTAGCGAGGAAACCGTCCAATGACCGACTCGTTTACAGTTAGGCTTGGGAAGCCTCCAACCAAAAAAAGACAAATGGCACAATAAAGAAGAAGAATAGTGACAAGCGGCATACTAAAGACAGTTTATTTATTATGGCCTAAACGGCCGAAAAAGTACAGTGGCGAAAGCAGAAAAAGAGAAAAGGTACAAAGGGTGCCACCGCCGTCAGGCGTTAGAGCCAGCGTCCTCGGGAACTTCGGGAATATCCCTCAGAGAGTCCATGACCAGAGTCAGGTCGGCAGAGGTGACCCTCATTCCTTTCAAGCAGCACCCCAACATGTCCTTGCGCTGCTGCAGCATGGCGATCACCACCTGAATCCGAGCGATGAAGGTGGCCAACTTCGACACGCTCTCTAAAGGACTGAAATCCTCCAGAGATATAGCTCCCAGCCTGGAATGGAGCGGTGTCAGCATCCCTTGTAGCTCCAGGATGTCCTCGGAAGTCTTGACCAGCATGTTCTCTAGGAACCCGATGTCACCATCATTGAGGTTCCTGAGAGTGTGGCCCTTGGAAAGGAGGAAATTTTTAGTCAAATGATCCATCATGCCAATTACAAAAGATGAGAAGAGCGTGGGTGGAGAAAGCCCCAGATTTATAGGCTCCGAAGAAAAAGGGCCCTTGGAAAAAAAAAGGAGGTCCTCAAAAGACGAGCCGTCCCGTTACCCTCGAAGGCCGATGGACCTGAAACGGAAACCAAGGTCGACGTTCGTATACTACCGGCGACGCAGATATTCGAAGGGAATACAAGATAGAATCCTAAAAATGCCAGGAAGCACGATATTACGGGTGGCCATGACATAAAAGCCATACGGTTGTCGGTATCCACAGTATAAGGTCACGTCGATGTCACAGGTAGCTCCTAGCAGCGTAAAGCCTCGCCGACGTCGCAGGTATCTAGTGGTATAAAGCTGTGCAAATCGTAGGCAGCTGATGGCATAAAACCGCGTCAATATCGTTGTTTCCATGAGCGAAAAGGAAAGGAAAAGCCCGCGTTATCTCAAAACCCCTGTAAGTATAAAGTTTATTAATTCCTCCATGAATACCTATCTCCTCTATGTGTTTGCAGTTCACTCAAAAGGATGATGAACTCGGAACGTATGCTAGCCTATGATATGACCTGGTCGCAATCCGCGGCGGTGTCGAAAGTGGCCCGTCAGTAGCTCTCCTACGGCACGAACGAAGTTGCGACTTTCTAAGCCCTGCCGATGGACCAAGCAGAATAATATCGCTGGGCGAGAGCAACGCCCTAATAGTTATGAACCGGATAGCGGCGTCTCTCGCGGATTTCTTAATGCCTCATGAGGACAGGTCTTTAAACAAGAATGAGGGTCGGAATCTGCTTACTCGGAGGAAAGCTCCAGATCTAAGCTTTACCCGTCGTTTAAACCAACCTCTGTCGTGCTAAAGGAGACAAAGAAGCTCGGAGATCCTATGAGCATATCGCCTTAAGAAAGAAAGGACCCTCACCTAAGATTTCAGACATGGACAGGGAATGACAGCCCTTGGTAAACACTCGGGCTCGTTTTCAGTTGGGCTTATGATAACCATTAAGGCAATCCTGAGGGCATTTCTGTAATTATGACCCCTGTCGAAGATGGAGTCCCACGAGCCTTGTCGGATATCTAAGCTATCGCTACCAGACCTTGAAGCGTTTACTGGGATGGTCGACTTCAGCGGGGGGGAGGTCTCACGCGTCTCTAAGCGCACGGCATCATCCCATCCCAGGGACCTATAGAGGTATCGCCCCCGACATCATCGTAGGTATCGCCCCCGACACCCTCCTCGGAGACATCCACCATGACGCTACCTCGGGTATCGCTGATGACGTCATCCTCAGGTATCGCCCGTGACGTCATCCAGAGCGTCGTCTCGCCTGGATAATACCCTTTTCGTCCAGCTATCGCCTCCAGTTAGGGATGGCAATTCTACCCGCGGATATGGATATTCGTCCAATACCCGCAATTGTGGATGGGTATTACCCGTATATTATGGGTATTTTGCGGGTATGGATATACCCGCACACGCAAAGTGCGGGTATGGATGTGGGTATGGATAGTGCTTACCCGCTCCAATACCCGCACTAAATACCCGTAATAAATATATATATATAATATTTTAATATGTAATTAATTCAATAAGAAAATAGAAGTTTTGCAAAACTCATAGTTTGGTATGTATGCTTGTTTAGAATATGCAGTTTAGTCTCACCACCATATGTTAGTCCAATTAAATCAATTTGTCACAATTTGATTAATTTAATTCAAATTAAAAATTAAAAACACCCACTAATTGCACCCTATAAGATTGGTGCATTATTTTCTGATTGTAATTAAATTCATGTAATTATGAAAAACTATATAGTTGGACAATTTACACATGGTTGAAGTTGCATATTTAGGAAAAACACATTATTAAAAAGAAAAGTACTAAATCATGAATGTTAAATAAACAACAGTTAGAGTGGTGGTTCCTAACACTCCTCGTAATTTTTACGTTAAAATATTTACTTATCATTACAAAATCTATTTTAAACCATTAGTGAAAGTGAAATAACAATGAACTAGTTCCGACACGAAAAAAAATAATGTCCAAATAATAAATATCTCAGTTTAGATGAGAGGTTGAGATCAGCGAGCCTAGGAGTTAGAGAGGACAAAAAGACTTGTCATTTCATTTAAATTCTAACGTACATGTAATGTAAAATGAATGTGGTGGCAAAAATTGATCCATATGTATTTATTTACCTTATAAAATCAAATTATTATTACATACATATGAATCAATTTTTTTTATCATTATCTAATTATTATTTTTTATATTAATTTAATTAAAATTTGAAATTCAAACAAATTTGTGGGTATCCGCGGGTATTCGCGGGTTATCCGCGGGTATAATTACTCTTCTCTTACCCGCTCCATATGGATGCGGGTGCGGGTATGGATTACCCGTAAATTTACGGGTGCGGGTATGGATAGTGCTTACCCGCTCCATACCCGCCCAATTGCCATCCCTACCTCCAGTGGCCTACAAATACCCCTTAATTTAAACATCAAGTAAGCCAGAATTCACTTACTAGAACCGCTGCTATTTTTGAACCTCTTACTGACTTAAGCATCGGAGTGTCTACGTCGGAGCCCCCCCCTCCGGCGCCTTGCAGGTGAGATCGACGTCAACTACAGCAACTCTGACCAACAGAAGCCATCTTCCCGATCACCACAGAGATCGAATCTTATCAATTTATTTATGGCCTAACGGCCCAAACGTACACCCACATGCATACATTATGGAACAAAGAGGAAAATAAAGGGACGTGACGGCAACGGCGAACGGTTAGACATTGGACCCGGCGTCGTCCTCCCTTGGCACAACAGGAACCTCCCTCAAAGCGTCTGCAATAGAGGTCAGTTTAGAGGAGCAAACCCGCATTCCCTTCAAGCAGCACATCAACAGGTCCTTCCTGTACCGCAGCATGGTGACGACTACCTCGATGTAGGAAATGGTGGCGGCCAACTTTGTCACGCTCTCCAAAGGGCTGAAATCCTCCATGGAAGTTCTAAGCTGCCTGGACAGAAGAGGGGTCATCATCCCCTGAAGTTCTAAGACGTTCTTAGAGGTCTTAGTCATCATGGTCTCCAGGAAATCAATGTCAGCCTTAGTGAGATTCTTTAGAGTGTGGGCTTTGGAGATCAAGTAATTCCTAGTCAATTCATCCATGATGAAAATGCCAAAAGAAGTGCTAGAAAGATGTGAAATTTGTGTGATGGAAGTTCAAATTTATAGGCCCAATGAAAGGGCGGTTAAGAAGACGTGCCCCGCGAAAACCGAGCCGCCTCGTTATCTTGAGGACCGCCAGGCATGACACGGAAACAAGAGGAAGTGTTAGCCCTTGGTAAACACTCGGGCTCGTTTTCAGTTGGGCTTGTGATAACAATAGAGGCAATTCCAGGGGCATTGTCGTCTTTACACACAATGATAAGGCTGGATTACTGTAGCTCCAATCAGACGCCATGTCGAGGATGTCGCCCCTCACCAAGCGAGGAACCCTAGGATGGTCGACATCAGCGCGGGGGGGGGGGGGGGGGGGGGGGGGGTGGGAGGGTCTTACGCGTTACCTGACCACACGCACAGCGTTATCACATCCCAGGTCAGCCATGACGTCACTTGAGGCATTATCTTTCCTAGATAACGCCTACCCCCTAGAGGTAACGCCAGCCTTTTGCGTCTATAAATACCCCGCCATTCGAGATGAGAGGTAAGCCTATGATTGCTAGTCGAACCCTTGCCATTTGGAACAGCCATACTGACTTAAGCATCGGAGTGTCTACGCCGAAGCCCCTCCTCCGGTGCTTTACAGGTACATCGAACGGCAAGCACAATAACCTTGAGTGGCCATGGTCCTCACCCCTGGTTTCCCAGAAGTCTGAATCTTATCATAACGATTCCCTTCACCATTGGCACTTATGAGGACGCGCGTTTGTGTGACGTCGCGCAAATGAATTCCAGCCACCTTCTTCTGGGGCGACCATGGCAGTTTGATAAGAGGGTTATCCACGATGGCTTCCTCAACACATACAAGTTGCAACATCGGGGCAAAAAGTTCCTCATCCTACCCTTGCCGCCATCTCAAGTCCATAGGGACCAAGCCAAGCTGTCCAAGGCTTGCACTGCTCTTACGTTCCCTACTGTTATCTTGGTGAAGACTTAAGGTTCCAATTTGATCTTTGTGAGATCTAATGAAACTTCATATTCTTTTGATTCTTTTTTAATTGTTTATCTTATCTTCAATTGGTTTATGAATTAGCTACTCTTAAATTGGTTAGGATAAGTATTGTCAGTTTACGTCAATCGTTTGTAACCACGTTTGAGCTAAGCATCGTAGACGCAAACCCGGGTTCGCCTAGGGTTAAGAATCAAAGGATTTTTATTAAAGAGCTGGGCGTCCCAGATCTTGCCCTAGAACAGTCTTTCCCCAAACTTAATATCACTCTAATTAAATCCTATAAGCGTACCTTATGGTTGCTAGGGGGATTAGGATTCTCTGATAAGCGTACCTTCAGGTAATTTGTTATAGAAAAAAAGCATAAATTCTAAGCAAAACTGAACTCTATAGTTGTTCTACAAATTTGGATTGACTATCTTTGTATCAATGATCAGAAGGTTAATATTGGAACCTCAACATAAGTCTTCACCGGGAGTTTTTCCTCCTTATTAAATCTCAACTCTTTTTGTTTAATCTGCGTTCTTTAATTGTTATTCTAGGTCTTGAAGTACTTTTACAATTTACTCAAATCACTCTTTTCCTGGTTTTGAAACCACCACTTTATTGCTTTTCGCCTGGTTAACTAAGATTAAATTAGTTCCCATTGTCTCTATGGAACGATCCTCTTCCACTATCTATAGTCTTTTTTTGTAGTTTAGTGCTAAATTGCAATTGAATTATTTTTTACGGTATCGATGACCAATTAGAACCTTAGGGTTGTTTGGTGATTAGGGTTCTTAATAGAGAGATTTCTTTAAGAAACTTGATATAGAAGGAGAGTAAGGAGTCAAAGTGAACCTGATTTCTATAGTTTCTCCATAAGTCAGAAATGAAAACCCTTAAATCAATGATCAAAGTTTATGAATCATAACTGGAAGTTGGCCTTTGCTAGGAACTTGTTTATTTTTATTTTATATCAAATTTTATGAATCATAACTAGAAGTTTGTGGATCGAACCTCTTACCATTATTTACAATATTTGTAGTTAATGATAAGTTGAATTTATTTTTTACGATCTCGACACCTGATCACAATGACAGTATGTGACTGATTTTGTTTAGGAAACTTTTTAGTGCATTTTTCCTTATCCATGCAAGAAGGATGTGGCCTAGAATGACCACATGGGCCATGCATCATGAACTTACAGACAATATCATATAATTGTTTGTCAACAGTTGGGTCATCAATTTCTGAAGATACAACACTATCTATGTCGTTAGGAGTGAGCAACTTGTACTACTTGTCAAGCCATAATAATATATGGCATTGTGGGAGACCACTCTTTTGGAATTCAATAGTAGCGACATTTGGTTTCCAACAATTAAGACGAACATCAGCCCAAAAAAGAGTGATGGAAAAAATAGAAGAAAATAAGGAGATATTATGAGTATGAACATGAATTTATAATCAAAGGAAAGTGTAAAACAACTTGATGGGATGCGCAGCAGCACTGGCGGTGGAGGTAACTCCTTGAGAAGGTGGCCCGACCAAAGTAACACCGATAGCCTCACCTTCAGCAGCAGCAGCAGCGGCGGCGGTAGCCTGGGCTCTTCACGCTTGCTCCCTCCTCCTTTTACTCCGAATGTATTCAGGCTCCCAACCGGGCGGAACCACTACACAGTCATGAAAAAACATTAGCGTTAGCATTTCCCAGCAGCACGAGATAGTAAGGGCAAACGCTCACCCATTCTACAATCTGGAACTGCCACTCTGTTTGCCACTTTACGAGTGTCAACACTGAAGTCCATCTGGAGCAGCATTTTTAACCAACCATCTTCCGAATCGGAGAGTGGCTTTCTGCTACCCCAGGCCACATTTTTTATTTCCTCATTAAAGCCAGTTCTCCACAAAGGCTCGGGCAGGTTAACAACGAAAAATTCTTCTTTCCAACGAGGAACGAAAGACTCGATACCCATAAGTTTCCAAGTAAAGGGCTTCAGCGAGTCATCATCATAGCGGGGTGATATCGATATTACCCCCTTGCGGGAATACAACTGGAAAATATCATGAAGTAGCGCTAATGAAGGGGACTCAATCCCTTTAAACCGGCACAGCGCTGCAAAAGCGCTAACAACGCAAATTGCGTTAAGACTCAGTTGGGCCGGATTCAAGTCAGAATCGGCCAGCAACAGTTTTACAAGTGGGTCAAGGGGAAGCCGAAACCCATGATCAAACAGTTTAGCATACAATATCCTACTATTATCGGGCAATGCACTATTAAGGTGAAGAGGGTCAGTGGCGACACTAGTAGAATAGCCCTGAGGAAACCAAACATTGAAACCAGGCAGACAACGATGAACTAAGGGCAAGGTGTAAAGACAAGTGGGGGTGTCACTGATCTTCTGCTCCCCAGCAGATTTTTGGGAACTTTCTCCCTCGGTAGATTTTAAAGAAGAGGTCTTAGCCATAGCTAGAAAAAAGGAAAAAGAAAATAAAAGAAGGAAGTAATGTGTGTACCTTCGTAAAAGAAATCCTAAGAATCTCAAAGCGAAGAAGAAGAAACGGCGTGAGTTATTTTCAGAAGGAAGCAATGAGCGGGGAAAGAGATAAAAAAGAAAAAGGCACGGGGAGAAAAATATTATATAACCCTAAAAGGGGTTGAAAGGGTGTGACCAGTCAGCAACTAACCCATGGCAAAATAACGCAATGAAAGGGCGTGACACGCGTGAACGACACAACTTCAAAAGAGGAACGCTTCAATCCCCGCTATTCCCTAGAAGTTGCCCATCTCAAACGCTTCACCATAAGAAAGACACGTGTCCTTTCTCATCATCATTTTTCGGTCGCATCAGTGAGGGGATTCATAAGCATTTAATGCTCTGAAAAGCAGCATCAACTCTGACACGCAATCTCATGAAATAACGCGGCAGCACAAGTAACATCGGTAATACGACAAACCCAGCGTTTGAGGGAAAAACATCAATAACAGTGAAAGCGTCAGCCTTATAACAAGAATATCAAATGATAAATGTTCTCGGGAAAAGTGAGTGATAAATTGAAGAATAAATACAAACAGAGAGGACAACAATCAAAGAGAAAAGTCGTTGCATGCCACCGCAACCGTCATCAGATTTTCTCTCCCTCGGAGGAAGACGCGTCATTTCCATCTTTATTTACTTTGTCTATTATGGCAGAAACACAATCAGCAACATCGGTCGGATTGAAGGAACCGCTCCCAAAACGGGCAGCGAGCCCAGAAGTGAGGGCCTCCAGGACTTTCTTCTTCCAAAACTCCATCTTTAGAGGAAGCCTAGAAAATTCCTCGTCTCGAGCCAGCATCTCTTCACGAAGAAGAAGATTCTTCTCTTTTTCCAAAGCTAACTCCGCCTTCAGAACATCGGCTATCGCTTTCCCTTTGGACTTTTCTCTACTCAGTTCCCTCTGAGAATCGTCATAAAGACGCGTCAGCAACCCCGTCTATTCTAACGACTGATCAAGCTGCACCTTCTGAGCACGCATGACGCGGGCTGAATCTCGCATCTCGTCGTCAAAAGCCTCTACCGTATAGTGAAAATAGCGGAAGATATCAAGAGAATCATTCACAACATGCCTACAGCGAGCTTCCGGTGAAAGCTGAAGAAATTTCTCTTTCTCTGAAGAGGAGCGCATCATTTCTCCTATCAGAGGCGCGGTAAACTCGTCCCTTGAGAAGGGATTTTCTACTCCTGCAGCACGGAGGCTGTTGAAGCCAAAGCCTGTCAGGTCCATACGATAGCGCGGAGTCCCTTTAGGCCCATCAGAAGAGAGATTGATCATCGGAGTTGGAGGAGAACCTTTATTACTCACCTCGGAAATAGAAGTAAAAAACAATCGAGGAAGAGCCGTGAGCGGTAGTTTGGAAGTTGGAGAAGTCATTGTCGCAATGTCAGGAATACATTGAGAGATGGGAGAGTCAGGAGCGTTGGGCGACGGAGGAGAATCTGTCACCAACGAGACTGTAGCAGCGGTAGGGGGACAGACCGTCGGCGCGTCAGCACCTACCGCTGTTTGAGAAATTCTTGCTGAAGATGAAGTGGCAGGCGCTACGGCAACCCTTGTGACAGCATGATCAGAAGAAGTCCCAGTGGCATACCCATCTATGCTTACCCTCAATTTCTTTCGCTGAAGCGAGGAGGCATGACGAAGGTCTGGCTTGGCGTCCGCATCTTCTCTTGGGCTACTATCGTCACTATCAACCAGCCGACTCACAGGCCGACTTATATTTATTCTCCCCTGATGAGGTGGCAGCCAATTATCGATAAAGCGGGAAGCTCGCGAGGAGATAACGCGCCCTCGCCCCCTCCCAGCGACTGTCTTTATTTTTCCCCTTTTGGGCGGAGCGCCTCGAGGATCGGAACGTGGGGAAGGAAGGGAGGCCGGCATAGTTCTGAGCGGTATCACATTCAGAGGGGCGTTAGTTCCCCCTAAGGGCTGCCCGTCAGTATCCCCTGATAATGGAATATGTGAGAACATAAAAGAATGAAAGAAGAAAAAGGCGAAGAAAGACAAACTCACCCATAACGCACTCGTTTAGAAGCTTGTACGAGGTGAATTCTTGAATGCGATAACGAGTACTTCTATCCAACAAAGCGTTAGCTTGATCAAGCTCGCTCCTAGTCAACACCGCTGGGTTTGGCCAAAGAGAACCTACAAGCTTTTGATTAAAGCCACAGCGCCACCAACGAGACGGTAGCTCAAGAATAAAAAAGCTATTTTTCCAGTCAGCCACAGTCCTCTCAAAACCACAAAATCGCTGCCAGAACGACTGCACAAACACGTCGTCCCACCTTGGAGTAATGCTGATTAACCAATCGTGACAAGTCATGCTAAAGAATTTGCGAAATAAATTAAGAGATGGGGCGAGAATGCCCTCCAACTCGCAAGCGCGAAGAAAGGCAGAAACCCCACACCAGGAAGAAGGAGTTATCTGGGCAGGATTAAGCTTGTACTCTCGCAGTAGTGCTGTTATTGAGTCATGAACTGGGAGACGAAAGCCATAGAGAAACATTTTAAAGTAGACCATTCTATAGTTTCCCCACAGAGGATCGTGAAGGCGCATGTCACCCTCGGGAATGGTGGGGACGCACCCGGGAGGGAAAGTAATACCATTCTCCTCCAATTCAGCGTTTAAAACCGCATCGCAAGTGAAAATACTGGGTGATCGTACGATTTCTGGATCCATGGGTCTCCAGAAAAATCGTCTGGTTTTAATCACAACCATAATAAACTAACGAACAGAAAATCTGAAGGGATGGAGTGATACCTCGAAGGGAGAGATCCGCGGGCGGAATCGGCGAAGAACGAAGGGCGGAAGAGAACCTTGCAGAAAATATAAGAAGGAGAAAATTTGAAATAAGAGCAAAAAGCATTAGAAAGAGAAGATAATCTCTTTTAAAGACCCAAAGTGTCACAGCATTAATTAAATCACCAGTCGCGCAAGGACGCGTGTAAAAGAAAGGAGCCACGTGGAATGATGCTCAGAAGTTAGAAGCAAGCAGTTACTCGCCACGACCTACCAAGTGGCAGTTAATGATTGGCCAAGTTAAAACAGTTACAGAGAACTTGACGCAACAAAGCTAACATTTTTATGTCAACTATCGACAAATTCGCACAATGGCAAGGCAAAGAAAAACATCAGTTTATTAATTAAAAGCCCCACGGCATCTACAGCAAACCTAACGCTAGGCCACTAATCCTCGTCGGGACAGTACATGTCATAGTAGAAAACACCGTCATCATCCGAGAGCGGCAGACCTCCGTTGTAAGGAGGAAAAGGCTCGTCAATCCTGCAGGGCCTTTGGTAAAGCTTGGGCATTGGGCTTGTCGCAGGAGCAGCCTCCTCTAGCGAAGCGGCGCAGGAGCTTTTTCCCATAGTGAATACGACTGGTCCTGAGTCGGCATTCTGAGTAGAGACTCTCTCCTCTGAGGGAGGAAAAGGGGCAGATGGTGACGCTTCATCACCTTTCTGTAGCGCTAAGTAGTGAGGCTCATAACCGGCAAAAAAAGATTCAAAGGTCTTCTTCATTTTCTTTGGGTTCTTGCGACCCCGGTGTTTGGCAAAACGTTTGGTAGGCCTCCATGGAGGTGAGGAAGGAGGATTGTTTGAATCTGGCGAAGTTGGAGGAGTCGGCGAAGAGTTGCGCGCCGCAGTATCAAGAAAGTAGGAATCTGCCATTAAATCACAAAAACCCAAGAAATTAAATAAGAAGAAGAAGGTGAGCAAGGAAAAGGAGAGAAAACCCCCTTTAAATAGCCAAGGAAAAAGATATCCCGATCTCTTTGCATGTCCCTTGAATGCAATAAGTGCACTTGGAGAAGAACAATCATGATTACAGAATCTGATGAGGCGCACGCAACTATTCGAGAATGGCACCAATCAAAAGGCACTAAAAAACTGCCCAGTTATGGGAGCGGGGCATAAGAGAGGATCGAGTAAAACATTTATTGCCAAAACTCAAAGCACTAAAACACCTCATGGCAAGAAAAGACTCATTTTCGGTTGGGCTTATAACAACCATACCTGACTATAACAGCAAACGGTAAGAGATCAAAGGTAGGGTAGAAGACAGAATAGCAGTTAAAGCAACATTTTATTTACGGCCTGAACAGCCTAAGCACCCAAAGCGTCTACACAGAAAGCAGTAAAACAAGAGAATAGCAACTAAGAGTCAAGCATGAGACCTAGCATCATCCTCAAGAGCAGTAGGGATCTCCCCCAGAGCATCCGCCACTAGAGACAGTTCAGCGGAGGAAACCCTCATGCCCTTCAAGTAGCACGCCAACAGGTCTTTCCTATGCTGCAGCATGATAATGGTCACCTCGATGCGGGAGATCGCAACAGCCAGTTTTGACACATTCCGCATAGGATTAAAATCCTCCATAGAAGCAGCCCCTTGTCTGGACAGCAAAGGGGTCATCATCCCCTGAAGCTCCAGGACATCTTCAGAGGTTTTGGTCAGCATGGTCTCCAGGAAGCCGATGTCAGACTCAACAAGGTTCTTCAGGCTGTGCGCCTTCGAGATTAGGAAGTTCTTCATAAGATCATCCATAGTCGAAAGCTAGAGGAAGTGCAAAAGCAGTCATGAAAAAAAAATAGCACAACAAAAGACAATTTATAGGCAAAGAAGAATGGCGATTGGAAGAAATACATTTTTTAGACAAGTTATCCCTAACGCATGAAAAACAGCCGACTCGGCAAGACCGAAGAAGAAGCGACAGCCCTTGGTAAACACTCGGGCTCATTTTCGGTTGGGCTTATGATAACAATATCCCTAACAATAAAGGGCATCTTCATCCTATATATCATGGAAGGAAGAAAAAACTGCTCTTACCGCCCCGGTAGCGTCGAGGTCATCGCCTCCCTATGTGTAACTGGCGCTGGGATGGTCGACACCAGTGAGGGGGTCCCACACGTCACTTCATCATGACACAGGGCATTACCCCATCCCAGGCCTGGCCAGGCATCCCGTAAGAAGCATAGGTGTTGCCTTGCCTAGGTAATGCCTACCTCCATACATATCGCTGACGCGACGATAGCACACTCCATCAACGGGGAACTCTAACCCCCTCTGACGGGCGCGTTAGCCTCTTGTGACCATGATCACCCAGAAATGCTCCATTTCGCCTATAAATACCTCCGCCTCCAAGGAGGGAGGTAAGCCTAAGATTGCTAGCCAAAGCGCTGCTATTTCATACAATCATTACTGACTTAAGCATCGGAGTGTTTACGCCGGAGACCCCCTCCGGCGCCGTGCAGGTACATCGGACATCAGGGACAGTCGACCTCAAGGCTCATAATCCTTCACTATCCTCCAGCAAGCAATCGAATCTTATCATCAGTAAAAAGTTGTAAAAGACCTTCGACAATAGAAGGATTGATAGAAGACTACGATTGGCTAACACCAAGAGCTTCAATCTTGTTTTGAACTTTATGAGTAGGATCAAAAATATAAAGTTGAGCAAATTGAGGCCTCTCACCTTAGGGAGGCAACGAAGTACCAATTTGATGGGAAATTTATCCAGATATGTTGTAAATGTAAGGGGAATGACCATTATTGACAGAAGAGTCAATGCTTGCACCCATAGAGGTAAAAGCAAACATCGAATTATACAACCTTACATTTGCTCTAAAAGCATAACTAATCCTACCATAAGTAGGATCAACTAAATTGGACATATAGGTAGGTGTTGACGGGTAAAACGGTAACCTAACTCTACCTCTTGAGCAACACAAACTAAAATGTGGGTTGTGCTTGCTACCTCTACTCTTCAACCTTTCAGCCAGAAAGACGCAAGAAGACCAAAACTCACAAAAGTAACACACATCACCAAAATCATCGTACACGGTTGTAAAAACTGGCAAGAAAGAACATACCATAAATACAAAGAATTATATAACTGTAGAGAACTTTATGAATACATAAACCAGATAGAAGCAAGGCATACTACGTCGGTGTTTTTTATACGATGTTTGTCGTGTACTTTCATCACTAACAACTTCAGGAACAATACGTTTGCCATTCCCACTTCCCAAAATAAATTTCGAAGAAGATGAGCCATGACACACCACAAACTCATCATTTCTCATAAAAAAATGTGTTAGTCAGATTAATAGGATCCATTAGCAGAACCAAATTCAATATTTCTACTATAAATAATATTGGCGCCCTCATGTTGAGCACTAATAATAGCAGGCAATCTATTATATATTTTCCTCTTTCTATTCATGCTACAAACCACAGGCAAACTAACCCCAAACAAAACAGAAATAATAAATACACATCAATTATAATGAACATACTAGGGCTATCAATTCGGGTCTGCGGGTCTGAATCCGGCTGGCCCAGCCAAACCTGACCAAAAATGGGTCCAGATTCCTGGTCCCGGTCCCGGCCCGGTAAAGTGCTTTCGGGTCCGGGTCTGGAATTTTCTCTTTTCTTTCTTTTCTTCCTTCTCACGACCTCACCCTCCTCTCTTTCTTTTTTCTTTCTTTTCTTTCCTCTGCCACAAATTCTATCTTCTTCTTCCTCTGCATCAAAATGAACTAAGACAAAAAATAAACAACACAAAAAATCAAACTGCCAACCAACCTCCTCGTCTCCTCATCCCCTCTTTCAATTCAAACAAATCCTGCAAATCAAAACAACAACACAACAGCACAACAATAACAAAAATAAGGAAAATGAGGGGAAATTGTAGCAAGGTTACTCTTTTCTCTTGCTCGCGTAACGGACGTGTGAGAGGGAGGGGGAGGTGTTGCAGCGGCGGAGGTTGAGTTCGGCGATGGGTGGCTAGATTTGGTTTGGTGGTTTGGGTTGAGATGGTACTGGAATAGAGATCGGCGGCTGGGAGTGGAGATCGGTTTGGGTGATGGCGGCGATTTGAAGTGGAGGAAATAGGTGGTGCGGCTGGAGTTTGAGTTTGGTTTCGCGACTGGATTGGCAGTGGTGTGGTTGAGGGATGATTGGCTGCTGGAGGTTGGGCGACGGCAGTGAGGTGCGGCAAAGAGGATGGTGAGGCGATGGGTTTTGAATTTGGACGGGGTTAATTGGGATTCATTGTTTGTGGAGGGATTCGGTTATTTTTGTAGGGGCATTTGAAGGAGAAGTTGAGCAAAGTAGGAGAGGGAGAGGAAGAAGGAATGATGGTGGCGAGATTGAATGAGGGAGAGGGTGAGATGGAGATGGGTTTTAGGGGTTTACCGGGTCTCGGATCAGACCGTCGGGTCTGACCCGGTTAGATCCGGCCATAAACGGGTCGGGACTAGACCCGATCCTGACCAAAAATGGGTCCAAAATGTTGGACCCGGTCCCGACCCGAAACTCCGAGTCCGGGACAGATCTTGGAGTCCCGGATCTTTTTGCCAACTTTTTATAAAAAAAATTAATTCAAATGATATATCCGAAAGATGTCAATCAAACGTATATAATCATCCCACTTTCGCAATAAGTGTGAAATGTCAAACATAAGAGTCATTGTAGAACGAAGGAAGTATACAAATTTCCTATAAATATAGAGTTTAGAATGATAAAAAAATTAATGGAAACTTTACTCAATGTAATTTACGATTAGTCAAAGTCAATTAATGAACCAAAATCGATTAGCATAATAGTTTTAAATAACATGGACGGGTAACATATAGAGTTGTCAAACCGGGTCTGCGGGTAGGACCCGACAGACCCGGAAAAACTCGAGCCGGGACTGGTCCCGACCCGGGCCAAATACGGGACCAATTTTTGGTCCCGGTCCCAGCCCAAAAAAATGGCTCGGATCCAGGACTAGACCCGGGCCTACCCGGTTTTTTCTTTAAAAAATTTTTAAAATCAATTTGATCATTTTTAATTATCAGTTTTCAATTATGTCCTCCTTCTTTCTTAATCATCAATTTTCAATTAGGTCCTTTCGTTAAAATTTAAACTAATGCTTATTTAGTTAATTAATTACTATAAATTATAATAATCAATGCTTAAAAAAGTAAAAAGGATTGGGTCGGGTAGGGTTTTTTTTTCAAACGAGGCCTCACTTTTCAATTAATTGTCTCTTTGTTTTTTTTTCAAACGAGGCCTCACTCTCCTCTTCCTATTTTCTCTTTTGACATTCCTTTCTTTTTTTATTCCAAGCCCCGTCCTTCCTCTATATTTTATTTCCTTTTCTTCTTTTTTTGGCTTTTCCCTCTTGGCCACAACCCTCTCTCTTCTCTGCTCTTAGAGCAACCAATACAACACGTAAGACAACAACAAAGGTGGGTTTTTATATGATTTTGTGGTGATTTCGGTTGTGTTGGGTGTGGGTTTGTTTTAGCAGTGGCGAAGGTTGGTTTTGGCAGTGGTGGTTGGTACTGGATTTGGGTTTGGTTTTGTGGTTTTTTCTGTAGCGGTGATGGCGGTGATGAGGTGGTGTTTGTGTGGTATGCTGTTTGGATTTGTGGTGGCCGGTGTTTTGGTTGTGGTGGCAGAGGAGGAGGATTTTGGTCGGATTTGTGGTGTGGCTGGTTGGATTTGGGGTTTTGGTGGCTGTGGCAGTGATAATTTGGGAAATTGGCAGTGAGGATTTTTAATTGAAGGGAGATAGATGCGATGTGTGGAATTAATTTGGGAGGGGATGTAGAGTGAGAGATTGAGAGGGTGTAGAGATTGAAATTGGATTGAATGAGAGAGAGGGAGATGGTTTGCCTCTTGGGTGATTGGTTGTCCTTGGTTTGGCAGAGGGTAGAGGATTAGTTAAAAGCCGGTTAGGGTTGGGTTGGGTCGGGTCGGGTCGGGTCTTATTTTAGGACCCGACCCGGCCCGAGTCTCGGGTCCGGGACTAATTTTGACAGCTCTAGTAACATAACGTGAATTACAATGGTCGTGAGCAGTTAATAACAATGAAACGCCAAATCGTTATCGTCGTGGCTACAATTATTTTGTAAATTCTTAAAAAATTACTTTTATTTACATATTTTCAACATTTTCTTAAAATAAATATATATTTTAATACAATTATAAATAAATGTTAAAACATACATATCGTAGTTTCGATTTAAACATTTTAAAATAAAAAGTAAGATAATTAAAATAATTAAAGTATAGTGAAGGTTAGTATATGTGAATGAGGTTAAACCTAGAGTTAAAAAAAATAAAAGTTACTAATAAAAGTTAATATAATTTCAAATAATATTGGTATGAGGAATTTATTCACCACTAACTTAAATTTTAGGTGTGAGGTTAGAAAATAAAAAAAAATATATATATTAAAAGAGTCAAGTCTTTTAGGATTAACATACTAAAAGGTGATTAGTTTCATACCAAAATAATGTAAAGTGAGGTTAGAGAATGAAAAAAAAATTATTAAAAGAGTCATGTCTTTTAGGATTATACTATACTGAAAGGTGATTAGTTTCATACTAAAAGAACATACAGGATACTCAAATAAATAAAAATAAAATAAAAATAAAAAGGATATATTAAGAGAAAATCCTATATAGGTGTAACAATCAAAATAGCACCATAGCGGTAAATATAGTGTCGCGTAACTATAACAAACCTTATATCACGTAACGACCTTTATAACTTATGTAAAATAAATAACGTAATAGTGATCTAATTTTCCTTTACGTATCCGCGTATACCTGTCATGGCGGCCAATTTTAACATCATTATTTAAAATACTTTGATTGGATAAATTCAATTTTTCCTAGAATTTTTTTTTTACTTGGATGTGAAATTTTCGCTGGCCCATGTCATGAGCGCGCAACAGATCAAAAACTAAAGCATTTTTTGTTTTAATTAAGGTTTAAATCCAAAATTGACACCTGCAGTTGAATTGATTGACTCATTTGGTACCTCTATTTGTAAAACGGTTTAAAAGGCACTTGCACTTGAAACATATGACACATTTGGCACTCCTCACTCACATCATTGGTTGTCTACCGTTATCGGCTGATGTGGCACGCCACGTGGCTTGACACGTCATCAACATAATGACATGGCATGCCACATCAGCATATGTTAATTAAATTATCTTTTCTTTTTCTTTTTCTTTCTTTCTTTTTCTTTTTATTTTCTTTCTTTTTCTTTCTTTCTTTTTTCTTTCTCTTCTTCTTCATCTCTTCTTCTTCCACGGCAACCGGCCACCAACCCCACTCCTATCCTCCTCCCAATCAATTAAAATCAATTAATCAACAACCACCATTTCATTCAAGAAAAATGGTCGCTGCAGCTCCTCCACCTCCGCCGTCCACACCCCCAACCGCCCCTACTAGCATCCCCGACACCAAAGATTCCACCACTCCCTGTTGCTGGTTCTGTTTTGCCGCCAGTGCTGGAGGAAGAAGATGGTTTGATTGCTAGGTTTAATTTAATCGTTGGCTGGGTTTAATTTAATTGTTGGTTGGTTTAATCTTTGATTTGGGTTTAATGTTAGTATGGATTAATTTGATGCTGGATTGAATTGCTGTTGCGTTTAATTTCTGTTTGGTTGAATTGCTGGCTTGGATCGAATTATTGTTTGGTTGAATTGTTGCTGGTTCGTTAGTGGCGCCGATGATCGAAGAAAAGAAACGGAGTCGAGTTTGGTGATGAACGGATCCGGGTCATGATGAATGAATTCGGGTTATGTATGAACGAATTTGGGTTGCTGATGGAGGGGATGTGTTCTTGAGCTTGCCGACGCAGTTTGTAGAATTTCCACTCTCTATCCTTATCCCAGTTAGTTAGTTAGTTTTCCTTTGGATTCGGTCTGAAGAAATCCCTTTACTTTCAATGTTGCAATCCAGATTAGTCCATTTTTAATGTTAGTATGGATAAATCCAGATAACTACTCCCTCTGGACACTTTTAATTGTCATTTTCCTACGGATTTTTACTGTTCATAATATTTATCATTTTATACATTTCGAAGCATATATTTTGTGTAAATGACAATTTTTTTTAATGAATCAACCCAATTTGATGATGTTGTGGTAATTTGATTAAAAATTAGGAGTAAAAATGAAACAATGTGGAATAAAATAAGATTAAAGATCATTATCCTACGAATTTTTACTATTCTAAAACGTCATTTAAAAGTGTCCGGACGGAGTATCATGTTTGATTAGATTTGAATCGCCGCAAGAAATGGTATGGATTCTTTAATTCTTTCAGCGATTCCGTTCTTGTTTTTTCACAAATTGATTGTTTCTTGATTAAATCGTGCTAAAAGGGTTCATTAATTATTTAATATTTTGCATGTTTGATTAGATTTGAATCAAATAGTGGTTGTTGATTAATTGATTTTAATTGATTGGGAGGAGGATAGGAGTGGGGTTAGTGGCTGGTTGCCGTGGAAGAAGAAAAGAGGAAGAAGAAGAGAAAGAAAAAAGAAAGAAAGACAAAAGAAAAAGAAAGAAAGAAAAGAAAAAGAAAAAATAATTTAATTAACATATGCTGATGTGGCATGCCATGTTATCATGTTGATAACGTGTCAAGTCACGTAACGTGTCACATTAGCAGATAACGGTAGACGGTCAACGGTGTGAGTGAGAAGTGTCAAATGTGTCATGTTTCAAATGCAAATGTTTTTTAAACTGTTTTACAAATAGAAGTAGCAGATGAATCAATTGCAAGTGCCAATTTTGGATTTAAACCTAGTTGTTTGCTCTTTTTCTCTCTCTCTCTCTAGCCAGTAGCCACCAAGGGTTTTTGATTATGTGCAAAACCCTGAACCCTGCACTTCTCCTCCTTCCCCTCTTGGTTCTCCACTTTACCCTTATGTCGCGTTTGAGTGCAACCATTGGTTCTCTTCTCTTCTCCATCTTCTTCTCCACCTCATCATAATGTCATGGAGACAAACATGGAGTTTATTGCACACAGTACAAAAGAGCAAAGTACTCAGAACACGCTCAATTCGTCACATTTCATCTACGCCAACGGCGTATGCTCATCCATATCAGAAAACCCTCCATCCATTTCTTCAAGAGAATCGTAAACTCATTCTTACTCCTCAGGTCGCACACTCTACCTTACTCAATTGCCCTTCTGATTTAATTGCTTTGAGCTTTTTCATTTGGTGTGTTAAGCAGCATATTTACTTCCGCAATAGCCAAGTAATTGATCACATGGTCTGTGTGGTTGCCCGCTTAACTAATCTTCACAGGACAGTTGAAGCAATTGTTAGGGAATTAGGAAGTGTTGGTGTGGTTACACAGGCACATATTTTCTTGCTTTTGTTGAGGATTTATTGGCGTGGAGGGATGTACTCCATGGTTATTGAGACTTTTGAGCAAATGGAGACTCTTGGGTTTAAACCAAATTTGTTTGCCCGGAATGTGGTGATGGATGTTTCTTTCAAGCTTGGGCGTGCTGATGTGGGTATTAAGGTTTTGAAAGAGACCCCGTCTCCAAATTTCTTGAGTTTTAATATTGCATTGTGTAATTTATGCAAGTTGAATGATTTGATTAATGGTATGGATGTTATGCGAATGATGATGAAGCTGGGGTATTATCCTAATGTTGAGACATTTGAGATGCTTTTGAATTGTTTTTGCAAAGTAGGTAGATTAAGGACTGCATATCAGTTGTTGGGTCTAATGATTACTCTGGGAATTTCCTTGTCTGTTAATGCTTGGAGTATCCTGGTTCAGGGTTTCTGTCAGTTGCATCAACCTGTTATGGCCGCAAATTTATTGGAGAAGATGGTTGAGAGTGGGTGTTCTCCTAATGTTGTAACTTATACTACTCTATTCAAGGAACTTCTAGAGTCTCGAATGGTTTCTAGTGCATTTCATATTTTAAATGCTATGGAACACAGGGGTTGTGCTATTGATTTGGTTCTTTGTAATGTACTGATAGATAGTTTCTCTAAGATTGGGCAGCATGATGAAGCAATAAATGTATTTGTATGTTTACCAAAATGGAATTTGTTGCCAGATTCTTATACTTTATGTTCTTTGTTGCCAGCATTATGTTTTTCTAAGAGATTTGATATTTTACTGAAGCTAATTGGTGAACTTTTTGGAGAAGCAGATATGGTGGTCTATAACTCACTTTTAAATTATTTTGTAAAATCTGGGCTTCCATTTCTTGCTGTGGATTTATATGATGTTATGATCGGCAAAGGAAAAATACCTGATAAGTACACCTTTACTTCTCTACTTAGAGGACTGTGTGGAGTAAGTAGAATTGATGAAGCTATCAATGTGTACCATGGGGTTATCAAGAGTTGTACTGGTCTTGATCCCCACTTCCATACTGTTATAATGGATGGGCTTATACGCAGTGGTCACTATAATAAAGCAACCAGATTGTTTAGGAGAGCCATCACTGAGCAGTATCCTGTAGATGTTGTGTCATACACAATTGCCATCGATGGACTTCTCAAGGGTGGAAGGACTGCAGAAGCTTCAGCTTTGTATGACCAGATGAAGGGGGTTGGTTTGTCACCTAATACACATACATATAGAGTAATGCTTCATGGTTTCTCTGCAAATCGAGATACTAAAATGGTGAAAATGTTATTGGAAGAAATTGTTGAAGCTGCGGTTCAACTAGATTACAGGACACGTATCAGGTTAACTAGCTTTTTGTTGAAATCTCATATGTCTTCTTCATGCATTGACCAGCTAAATGAATTATGGAATTTGGGGTCAATACCTGATGACACAAGACATGAACTGTTGTTTGATGGACCTGCTTATGGTGTGAATGTATGTGATTCAAAACATTCTCCATCACAGAGCTACTTGGGGAATTATTTATTTGTAGACTCGTCTAGCTCTGATGACCTTTCTGATGTGGCTGTGTCGGTGGGTTGAGTTATAGTAAGCACAGAGTTGTTTCTTCCCCATTGCATACCAGCTATTGTAAGCTGGTAAGTTTTCTGTACAGCCTTGTCTTAGTCTCGATGATTAGTGCCTGTTGTATTCTTCTGTAATTTGTATTTTTATCATGGGAAAATCATTAGTAGGTTCTTGAGGCTTAAGGTGAATGGAACATTACCAACCTACAGGTTAAATCACTATTCTTAAGATTACAAACACCCACACATAATGAACCTCATCGCCTCTATATCTTTTATCTGTTTTTGTTCTTGCATATTTTATGTTTTCCCTGTTTATACAGTAGTCTAGTTAATATTGTGCAAATGACTTCTTTGTGCTTGTGGTATGTACCATGGTCTCTGCTTATTGTGCTTTACATGTATAAAGTGGCTATTGTTGCTCGAACAACTACTACATATATAGATCTTTCTAAAAATGAAATATTTTTCAGTTTTGTTATTTCTTTTGGTAGTGGATAAACAGATATGTATGTCCATTTTATATTCCAGAAATAATATTTGTTGCTTGCTGGCCCTGGAAAACTCTATTTATGGTTGGATATTCTTGATGCCTTAATGAATGACTTTTTTTTCTTCAATTCCTCTTTGTTCTTCAGCTGAACAAGTCATCCTGATGATCACTTTGCAAAAGTGGTTGAGATTCTTTGTCCAGAAACAGCTTTTCGCATGGAATTTACATAGCAAGTGATAAGCCAAAATGGTTCATTACATGAAGCTTGTTTTTCCTATTCGTCACTATTACCGTCAGAAGACTTATTTAGCTGCCATTGGATATGTGTGATGGTAAAGGTCCTCAGATTGCAAGATGTAATGACAAGGTTGCTTTTTGTTGTCATAAGTTCAGACATTTCATGCAAAAAGTGCTACTGAGTTTGAAGGTTAAGATTTTTTCCCACCTCTTCCCTGTTGTGATGCACATTGTAATATGCATATAGAGTTTTTGTAGATTAATTTGTGTTTCACTTTTCTTTTATGAATGTCAGTGCATGACTGAATTGCATGCCGTTGTGGATTAATTTGTTTTTCAGGCTGACTTTATCATCACATAGATCATCCAAGGAGGAACACAGGAGTAGTGAACAAGATCGATGTAGCAATGGAGATGTCTGGCTGAAGCCGAGAGAAATTTGTGGAGCTTTTTGTGAAGGCGCATCATTAAATGCCTACCTCAGAAGCTGCCACCTTACTTTAGGTTGACCCAAAAAAAGGGAAAAAAATCCTCACATTCCTCGTAACAGATCATGCCCGTCTACACTATATCTCTCCCTTGGAAAAGCCTTGAGCATTAATCCACAGAAATGCCCACTATTCAATTGTATCTCTTTGCTATTCCATTTCTCCCCCATATCTACCCAAACCCTCATCTAGAAAAACAATCAACCAATGGACTAGAACATAATAGTTGACAAATAACAACAGAACTCCTCATCTGACCTCCTCCTTCTCCTGCCTCCTCGTATACAAGCTGGCCACATCAGGTGCACACCAGGAACCATATAACTGAAGGCCTGCTAATTTGCTTTGTTGACACTTGTCATTGTCATTGAGCTTGTAGCGCAGTGGTACTTCCTGAAAAGTAGTGAGGGCTAGGTCTTGGGTTTAAGTTCCTGGCTTCTTTATTTCTATGGTAAAAAGAAACCTGTCATTAGAATATCTGGTGCTACTATTACAACTAAGTTATGATGTAAAGGAGGACAAATGCCAAGTTACATTTGATCTTATATGGCTCCGTTTGATGTGGGGATGGACTAGAATTGTTGCTTTTTTGTGGTCTTGTCTTGCATGGATATATATAGTTGTTACACATAGTTCATGAGATGCACGTTTCTATTGATGCAGGAAGACACAGTCTTATTAGTACCTTAAAACGCATGAATGTTGACTGTCATGTTAGTTTGGTACTCTAGCCAGGCAAGGATTTGCTTTACAGCCAGCACCAAAAGGAGTATGCACGAACCATATTAAGGCGTTCAATTTTTTGTTTGTTTTAGCTTTTAGTTTTCCTGACCAGCATTTATTGGTTGGAAGTTGTGCTTCACTTCTACTTGCCGCCAATTCTTCCATTTTAAATCCATGTGAAGTAGAGCCATTCTCATTATATCTAGACTGTTGCAATTGATATCATTAGTATATTTCCAGTTTTAGTTGTTTAATGTAGATTTATCACATGTGCAGTACGACAAATCGGTAAATCCACCAATTTTAGTGGATCTTCCCTCTAATGCTCGAGTCAACACATTGGTTGTGAAGATTGGAAACTGATTTTCCTTTCTTAGTGGTAGCAGGTGGAGGCAAAAATCCACCAGTTTTACTAGACCTTCCTTGTAGCTAGGTGAACACATTGGTAGTTATGGTTAGAATTTGTTTTAACTCCTTCTTAGAGTTAATTTACACATTGCTGCTTAATTCATGATGAGACCAAAAAAGAGGAAAAAACAGCTGCAATAATCTGCTTAGAATGTTTTACTGTTAACAGTGTCAGATATTCATGGAGCACGTTGTGACGAATCGCAGTGGCACCATTTTGTTTGAATTTGCAAGAACCTAGCTTTCACGATTAAGAATTTGTTAAACCATCTTGAACTACACGTTCCGCTTCCCATGATGCACAGTTAACAGTTCTCTAGTGAATTTTTATTTTTGTGCAGAAGGTGTCTTGGCTTGGCTGACTGATTCCTGTACAATGAGGACATAGCCGAGTCAGCAGGACGAGGAACTGATGCCTACCATCTGCCTGATACTGTTTGCTGGTTTTCATCCCGGGGACAACAAAGCTACACAGGGAGCCTGGTTTACAAGCGATCTCTGGACACCGTGAAGAATCTGTTTTCGGATTGTTTAAGTGACTCGATTGTTTTAACAAACCTATATCAACAGACATAAGGGGGAGTTCTTTAAAGTATTTACTAATGCTGTTCCTACTAATTTCAAATATTTTGTTCAAGAATTTGCAATACAAAATGGGAGATTTTTGGTTATGCTGCATAAATTTGGCCCTCAAATGGCATAATGTATGTCAAATCTAGTCCCAAAATTATTTTCTTGAAGAAGAGCCTCATTGATATGTGCTTATCAAAACTGATGAGATGAAAGTTCCAGATTGATTTTATTTCAATGCATTTTGTAATTCTGATCAATAAGTGCAGCGGAATTAGCAACCACAAGTCATCTAAAAATTTTAAAAAGTGAAGTTTTTTTTTTTTTTTTTATTTTAATTGTCCTATTAAAAAATGGCGATTTTTAGCACTTTCACTGAGTTCTTGTAATTCGAACACCTCATATTTTACTAATACTACCTTGTTAACTGCACGCACCTTTTATTGATTATTTAGTTCTGACAATTATATTTAATAGTGGTTATATTATTAATCATCATTAAGCAGTAAAGAGATCTTGCTCTAACCGAGTCAAAATTCAATTTCTGCAAAGAAGCTATCAATAAACCAAAGATTTTCTGAGAAATCCTGTACATACGGAAAATCTTGGAACTTCTATTATAAAATGACGTACAATCAGCAAAGATTTGTGAGCTTTCAAGATTCTAGGGGCAGATTCATATTTGGGAATGTAATAACTAAATTAAAAGTGATTGAAATGTATCATGTTCTATACTGGAAGAGCTCTCCTCGATCCAGTTGACCAAAATCAAACTCATACTCTCCATGCCTCGTATGCCTTCCACTTAAAGCTTGAATTATCATAGAAGTAAATGCCTTTTCCAACCATCAAGTGCCCAGCAGCACGTACAGCAAATAAAAAAGACTAATCTTAGCGATGAAAATTTTCCATGTACTCAAAATTTGGCAACCCTTTCTACACACCTCCAAACATGTCCCCTGAAGTGAAAATAACATTTCAATGTGTGAGTAGAAGAGTACACGCTGCGTATCATTCTTAATAATACTGATTAAAAAAAAAAAGTTACACATTTTTCTGTAATTTTATTTGTTGACAGCAAATAAAAGTTTATTTTTGTTGAGTTCATTTCAGAAGAAAGGAAGCCTACCTCTTGCATCGAAAGGACACCCACTTCCCATATCTTGATTTAAGCGGGTCACAGCAATGTCTTTATACAAAGAAGCTTCATGAACATCAAAGCCGTAATTTGCTTTCTCCTTACACATCACAAACTGGGATGAGAATAAGTAACAAGACAGCAATGATACAAAGAAATTACAAGTATAAAATGCCCAAAACACATTCAATTATACGTCAAGATTTTACCTTGCTAAATGCATTCATTTGGTCTTGAGACCTATAAGATTCTTCTGGTAGCATTGGGGAGTGACCAAGCCCAGTAACAAGCTGAGTAGCATCGCAGGGGTTAGGAGGGCAGTGGCTATTATTATTCTCAACATATAAGCCCCCAGATGGGACCTGTTCGTATCCACAAGCTTCCATAGGGAAGCTCAAAGGGGCATCAAGATCCGTTAGCTCCAAATATTGTCCATCACCACCTTGGAGCATTTTTTCCACAGCATCAGTAATATTGTAACAATTGGAGGTACCATCTACAGTAAATTGTCCCAAGCCATTAAAAAAATCAACATCGTCCAACCAAGAGTCAGCATCAAAATTTCCACCAAACTTTTGATCAGAAGCATTCTGTGAAGCATAACAAAAATCAAAGTTAACAGCAAAATTTTAAAAATGATAATTCACCCCAAAAACAAGGCATGGAAAGAAAAAGGTTAAAGAGAGAGCAATGGGGGTAGAAGAAAAGAAAAGACTTCAAAAGTATTGAAGATGTTAATATCATCAAACTCCTGCCAGGATATTGTACTCGGATGACAAATCAGAGCGTTAATGGCTAAGATTGCATCAAGCTGGAATGAAAACTCCTCTAATTTCTGCTGGTATGTAAAAGATCTGTCATTTTCCATACAATCATCTAACTTGACAAATGTATAACACAACCATCTAATAGAAGACAAGTGTCTATTATGGTACAGAGCATACAGATGCAGAATTTAGCATTTAAAATAAAATACTACTAAGAATCCTCAGCAAATGTATTCAGCAACAAGAAAAAATAAAGTGCAAATAAACAATGATCAAGAAGACATTGGGTGAAAGAAACTGCAGAGATATCAATGTAAAAAAATGTGCAGTGCCAGTTCAAATGCTATCTCATCCTGATAAGCAGGTGTACTCGTGTATGACTAATCATAAACCATCAATAGATCCAAGGCGAAAAGGCCCATAATGAATCACAAAAATGAATGGTAAACAGCTAACAAAGCAACATCCAAATATTACACACCTCAGTCTTATCGTGTTCATCTGAGAAAGAATCCAGCATGGAAAGAAGCTCATCATCCTCAGGCAGACCTTGTGAATTCTTAGTGCAAGGAACATCATTGTCAGAGAAGAGACAGAGAGACTTGGCAGCAGATGGCAGAGTCTCAGATGGATAAGATACAGATGATCTTATCCCAGAGGAATCGCATTGAGTAATTGGACCCAATGAGGGTGGTCCAGATATGCCAGCATAAGAACCATCATCACCACCATTTACAAGTTGAGAAGCCCTGGAAGAAGCATCATTGTCAGAACCTATGTTAAGGGGACTGTTAAGAGGTGACAGTTTCTCGGATGGGGTTGACACAGATGATTCTTTGCACACACTTACAGGAACATGTGAGCTTGTAATGATGGAATTATTTTGGTTCACTGGGAGCACAGTGGGTGGTGTAAACCCACCAGCAAAAGAAAGAGACTCCAAGACATTTGCTGCCACCTCTTCATCATCATCATCCCATTCTTCTTCATTAAATGGAGCCCCATATTGGGCTCCATTTCTTGGGCCTGGTCCTTCCTTTTTGAATATCACAGAGAGAACATATGAATCCTGAATGTCAGACAACTCCTTATCTTCAAGGCGATATTCATACATTACCCAATCAGTTCGGTCCCCCTTAGGCGCCTTACCACTGTGGAAAACCAGTGTTTTTATCAACCCTGCAACTTCATCTTTATAGTGAACACATCTATCCTTGCCAGTTGTTTTCCAATACCCAAAACTAGTTGCACGGTTCATCCTACCACCGCTTGCATATTTCTTCTCTCTGGGGCAAAAAAAGAACCACTTCAGATCCCCACTTCTCAAAAGAGATTTATCTGGCAGATCCCACGGAGCATATTTGTAGATATCAATCTCTGCAATTGCTTCGAAGTGCAATTTCTTCCCCGACACTTTTCTCCTCAAATAGTATCTAACCAGTTCAACATCAGTTGGATGAAACCGAAACCCGGGAGGTAACGATCCTCTCCCCATTAGGAAAGCCAGAAGAAATCCCAAAACAGAATTCCTTAACTCGCAATATACCGTTTTACTTTCTCAAGTAATAAAAATGTGAACAAGACAGTATGGCAATGGAACAGGTAATCAAATCCTATACAGTAATGCTGTTGTCTTGTTGTAGAAAGAAATAATCAGGATGTTGAAGGCAACAAAAATGGCACTCTTGTATTCTTTATTTGTGTATTGAAAGTAGAAGGTGCAAAGACCAAATTACTAAGTCCAAGGTCGAAACAAGAACTTCCAGGAACACCACAACCTCCCCCGGCTCATAAACCCAAATGCACAGCAAAAAATTGTAGGTTTTTTCTTGCTCAGAGCAACTGACATCTGGTGTGCAATATAAACCCTGTTTTAAACATTATAAGCAAACGACTGAAAACAAGTACACAAAAAGAAACAAAAAAGACACATTCTGATCCAATCAGGACAAACACAGTCTAGGCGGAAATAGAATATATGAATACCGTATAATTAGGTTGAAGCAATGGCATCTAGATTTACTGATAAAGCAACCGCACGAAAACCACTTAGGAGCTCAAAAGCTCACACATGCAAAGAGAGAGCACGGACAGTTAAGAAAAAAAAGCCTTGAAGTTTTAAAAGCTGAAAAATGCAAGAATACCATTTAAAGACAACACCCAAATAAATAAATAAAACCCACTTGGCAAATCCCATCGAAAATCAAACGATATAAGCACTCAGGGTAAGAATCCAAAATCCAAACAGAGGAACAGATTCAATATCGAACATGAAAAACGCTAAATCACACAAACCTAAAAGGCCTTTTAATAAAAACCAATTAACAAAACACAAATAATCCAAAACCCTAAACTTAGAAAAGACCGTAAATATGATAATTGGAAATCACATCAAAAATCAATTCAAAAGCAATAAACAAAAAAACCGAGAAAAGAGAGCGCCTAGAGACTGTACCTGGAAAGAGGAGGCTGCGGAAGAAAGCTGGAGACTGGAAGAGCGTTGGGGAAGGGAAGAGGAGCGAGCATGAACTGGGAATTTAGAGAGTTAGGGATTTATATAAGGCAATTTTAGGAATGGGAAATATTAGTGTACTAAGAGACAATACGGCCGCGTGTTCTTAACTCTGATTGGTTGGAAAGCGTGCTAAAGAATCCTTGCTCTCTCATTGGTCTGCTTGTATCATTAGCTTTGACTTTTTCCCTTCGGTAATTTTTTTATAAACTAGGATTCGAAACTGTTTTAACCAGTGTTATCATAATCGGACCGAATTGGTTCAACCGTAAAATTTTAAATTTTTGGTTTGATTCAATTATCTGACCGAATATATATGCGAATTGAGTTCAACTGTTCGAATCAGTCAGTTTTTACACAACCGGCGACCCGGATTGAACCGGCTGGTTCAATGCTTCTTCTCCAAAACAATGTCGTTATGGTATTTTTTTAGTTTTTTAATTTTTAATTTTTGAAATTTTGATGGGCCGGCCCATTACAGATATTGACCCAGCCGGTTCAATCATCTAAGATTGAACGGTTTAATGTGTGAACGGTTCAACATTTAGAATCCAGTCGAACCCGGTCAAACCATAAAATTTTCATTTCCGGTTCGTTATCCAGTCCGATTCTGATAACTATGGTTTTAAGGCTCCCTTTGGCCCCAAGGTTTTGGCTAGAAAAAGACTGTGGGAAAAAGTGTTGTGTGAAAATCACTTCTGAAAAAATCTTTATGCTGTTTGGTAAATATTTGTTAAAAGTGTTGTGAGATAGCAGAAGTTGTTTATGATCTTTGGTAAAAACTGTTGTTAAAACTATGGTTGAAATGTAAAATGATTATAAAGGGCACAATTCATTTCAAGCATTATAATTAATATTTTTTAATATGTATATAGATTGTTTAAATCAATATTTTTTTTTATACAATGAAATTAACATAGTTAAATATTAGTTGTGACACATATTAATTTTTTTTTGTGCTTGTATTTTAAAGCATTATACTCCAGATGTAGATTGAAATATTTAAATTAATTATGATTTAAATCTCTTGGAAAGATATTTTGCTTAATTTTCTGGTTTTTCATTAAATCGAGTAAAACGTGTTTATGCTCGAAAAGACGGAGTAAAAGAACTTGATAACCATTAAGGCAATCCTAAGGGCATTTCTGTAATTATGACCCCTGCTGAAGATGGAGTCCCACAAGTGATACGATCCTGGTTCCTTAGGATGCATAACACCAATTTTGATCTTTGTTCAAAGATGGATTTCCTGCGGAATAGATAGAACTCACTTGCACAATTAAGACCTGCTGAACGCTAAGCAACAACCAACCAAAATCCGAACAAGAGAGGGTCCTTGTGAATGATAAACTTGCACAATTAAGACCTGCTGAACGCTAAGCAACAGCCAATCAAAATCCGAACAAGAAGACAGACAACAAGTGGAATGCAATTCCAAGATTTACTTGTACACGACTCAAGTATTGCGGACTCAAGAAGAACAAGGTTCAACCGACTTGAACAAGGGGCGGAGATTGAAGAGAATATCTCAATTTATCAAATAACAGCCAACCTTCTAAGGAGGCCAAGAGGCTCCTTATATAGAGTTTTACAAGCAACCCTAATTCCAAAAGAAGAATATTAAATAAAGTAAAACACTTAACTAATTAATATAAGTGTCTAATTAATTAATTAAGCTAAAATAATTAGAAGGTCGCAGCCTTGCTAAAAACGGTAAAATCAACGCGCGTCAACTCCAGGATAGGCAAAATGGACAGGAGCCGTTATCAACAGCGAGTGAACGCGGAACGGATAAAGCAAATGGCATGCGCGACAGATGATAGGATCGGTAACGGCTAAGTGAAACGGACAAGTGCCGTTTTGACCCAAACGGTAAGTGCCGATTGTTTTGAATCGGACAGATACCGTTTGGATGAAAACGGTCAAGTGTCGTTTGCGTGAATCGACTCCATGCCGTTTCTATCAGACGGGACATCGGTCAAGCCGAAGGTGAGAAGATTCACCACTCTTGTTGTCTTCTCTCTTAGTGTAGCTTTCTCACTTGTCATCTCGGATTCCAGCTCCTTGTGAACGAGAGATGACAATCGGTCTTAAAGCTTTTGAGCCCTGGCTCGAGTCATTGGACCAGCTGGCGGTAAAGGCACCTGGATGCGTGGATTCGCATCATTCCCTCCCCCTTCGGAAGGATTCGCCCTCGAATCTGAATCGGCATCATCAGCAAGTCTATACTCATCATCTGTATCAAACAGGACCAAGTCAGAAATATTGAAAGTGGAGCTAACGACACCATACTCACTCGGCAAGGCCAGTTTGTAGGCATTGTTGTTGATCTTCTCAACAATCTGGAACGGTCCGTCTCCTCTAGGAGATAGCTTGCCGCGACGTTGGTCTGGAAAACGCTCCTTGCGCATAAGCAGCCAGACCCAATCGCCCACCTGGAACGTCACCAGCCGGCGGCCATCGTTCCGTTTCTGCATCAGCTTCTCATTCATTCGCTCAATGTTCTGTTTTACCTTAGCATGTAATTGCTTGACAGAATCAGCCTTCTGTGCACCATGTAAACTTACAACATCACTCAACGGTAAAGGAGTTAAATCCAAAACAGTTCTAGGATTAAAGCCATATACGAGTTCAAACGGTGAGTAATGAGTAGTAGAATGAACAGCACGGTTGTAAGCAAATTCAATAAACGGTAAATGATCAACCCAAGTAGAAACATGCTTACGAACTAACGTGCGTAACAGTGAACCAAGCGTACGATTCACAACCTCAGTTTGACCATCCGTTTGTGGGTGATAAGAAGTGGAATATAACAATCGGGTACCAAGCTTTTTCCATAAAACACGCCAAAAATGACTAAGGAACTTAGTATCTCTATCACTCACAATAGTCAAAGGAACACCATGCAAACGGACTACTTCACGAAAGAATAAATCAGCAATATGAGTAGCATCACAAGTAGTCGAACATGCAATAAAATGGGACATTTTCGAAAATCTGTCCACCACAACAAAGACACTATCCTTTTCGTTCTTAGACCGAGGTAGGCCAACGACAAAGTCCATGGACAAATCGGTCCAAGGATGGGAAGGAACAGGTAACGGCATGTATTCGCCATGACCAGCAGACTGAGACTTGGCTCTACGACAAATTAAACATCTCGCAATAATGCGCACTACATCACGCTTCATGTGAGGCCAATAAAAGTGATCATGTAACACATCTAAAGTTTTAGTCACGCCAAAGTGACCCATTAAACCACCGCTATGGGCTTCATGCACAAGTAATTCACGAAGAGAGTAATGAGGAATACACAATTGTTTGCCCCGAAACAAATAACCCTCATGCTTATAAAATTTAGAACCAGAAATAGAAACGTCATGCAAATAAATGTCACCAAAATCAGAATCGGCAGCATAGAGTTCTATAATGTGCGAAAATCCAAGCAACTTGGCATTAAGAGAAGTAATTAATGCGTACCTGCATGATAAAGCATCAGCAACAACATTCTCTTTACCTTGCTTGTACTGAATGTGATAAGGGAAAGCCTCAATAAATTCCATCCAGACGGCATGTCTCCGATTCAGCTTCCCTTGTCCCTTGAGGTACTTCAAGCTCAAATGGTCAGTGTGGATGATGAACTCCCTCGGCATCAGGTAATGTTGCCAAGTCTCCAACGCTCAGACAAGAGCATAGAACTCCTTGTCATAGGTCGGATACCTGAGTTGAGCATCCTTGAGCTTTTCACTGAAAAAGGCAATCAGTCGTTTCTCTTGCATCAGAACGGCACCGATTCCCAACCCGCTGACGTCACACTCTATCTCAAACGCCTTGCTGAAATTGGGCAATGCGAGTACCGGAGCAGAGCAGAGCCGATCCTTGAGGGTAGCAAACGCTTCCTCCTGAGGCTGATCCCACCTGAAAGCAACATTCTTCTTTGTTAATTCATTCAAAGGGACAACAATGGTGCTAAAATTCTTGACAAAACGCCGATAGAAGCTCGCCAATCCATGGAACGATCTCACATCTGTAACGGCCTTCGGCGTCGGCCATTCCCGTATTGCGCGGATCTTCTCTTCATCCACTTTAACACCATCTGCACTCACAATAAAACCAAGAAAACCAACTTGTTCCATTGCGAATGAACACTTACTAGGTTTAACATATAGTTTATGTGCACGAAGTGTTAGAAAAACTTCCCTAAGATGTAAAACATGCTCATCAAAAGATTTGCTATAGATTAAAATATCATCAAAATAAACTACAACAAATTTGCCAATTAAGTGCCGAAGTACATGGTTCATTAACCTCATAAAGGTGCTAGGAGCATTAGTTAAGCCAAACGGCATAACCATCCATTCATATAAACCATACTTAGTTTTAAAAGCAGTTTTCCATTCATCCCCTTCTTTCATACGAATTTGGTGGTAGCCACTCATTAAATCAATTTTCGAAAATAACTTACTACCACTTAATTCATCTAGCATATCATCTAATCGAGGAATAGGATGGCGATACTTTACAGTGATTTTGTTGACTGCTCGACAATCAACACACATGCGCCAAGAGCCATCCTTCTTTGGAACTAGAATGACTGGAACGGCACATGGAGACAGACTCTCCTGAACGTACCCAAGCGCAAGCAAATCGTCCACTTGCCGTTGCAGTTCCTTGGTCTCCTCTGGATTGGATCGGTAAGCTGGCCGATGTGGAATTGCCGATCCAGGAACAAAGTCGATCTGATGTTCTATGCCGCGGATCAGAGGTAAGCCAGGCGGCATCTCTTCGGGCAGTACGTCTCCAAATTCCTGCAAGAGAGAAGAAATAGCAATCGGAACGGTAGGTGACCGTTCCGCGTCATCGGACGTCAGACAATAAGAGCGAAAATGGATTAGAAGAATAGGACGGCTTGCGTCAAAACAATTTTGTTGAAAAATCATGGCTCTCCTCACTTCGCTCCCTTTGGCATATACACTCAATTTCTTTTTATTTGCCTCTCCTTTTCTCTCAATGCCACTCTCAGCACGCTTACTCTTTTCGTGCGAATGTTTACTCTCTCCCTCTGCATGCTTACTGTTTTCATGCGAATGTTGAAGGCTCACACACTCATTGTTTCTCTCTTTATTTGGCACACGCAAACCTTCTTTTTCTCTCTCAATCTGTTTTGTAATTTCATATTCAGCATAAGACTTAGCAAGCCATTGCTAATCTTCACATACTTCTGCTGGTGACAACGGTGCTAAGGTGAATTTTCGGCCATCCTTTACCAACTTATAGAGATTCCGTTTGCCCTCATGGGTCGCATCTCTATCAAACTGCCATGGTCTGCCAAGGATGATATGACTTGCTTGCATTGGGACCACATCACAAAGTACTTCATCCTGATATTTGCCGATACAGAAATTGACAAGTACCTGCCGATTTACCTTGACACCGGCTTCATCGGTCATCCAGTGAAGTTGATATGGCTTCGGATGTTTTATCGTCGGTAAGCCCAGTTTATCAACCATCATCCAACTCGCGCAATTGGTGCAGCTGCCATTGTCAATGATGATGGAACAACCCTTCTTGTCTATCACACCTCGGGTATGGAACAGATTTGTCCGTTGTTCCTTGTCACATACTTCCTCTGTGGCTTGCACACTGAGATTCCGACGGACAACAAGCAGATGAACCTGCTCACCATTCTGACAGTCACCATCCGAATCGGCACAACCATCTCCCTCTGGTTCCGATTCCCCCTTATCATCATCCGATTCTTCCTCTCCATTCGGCCTGATGATGAAGACTCTTTTATTTGGGCACTCTGATTTCTTATACCCTCGGCCGTTGCACTTAAAACAGACAATTTCCTTAGTAGCTGGCCGATCCACTGGTGGAGTATAAGGTTTGTGAGTAGCCGTTTTGGAAGGGAGAACGGTACTAGCAGATCCCTTCGAAACGGCAGGAACCGTTTTGTCGTCCTTAGTCCAAGACGTCTTCGTCCAAGGTGTCGACCCAGTAGACTTATAGGAACTCCTATCTTTCCTATGTTTCTCAATCATTTGGGCCATGTGAAGCATCTCCTGAAGAGTATTGTATTGCGTCAGCTCCAGGGCGTTGGCAATCTCTGCATTCAAACCAGCAATGAACCGAGCCATTGTTACCTCAGGTTCCTCAGTAATCTTTGCTTGAGCTAAAGCAATCTCCATCTCATTAAAGTAGGCACCAACTCCCTTGCTGCCCTGCTTCAAGGTCTGAAGCCGTTGATGAAGCTCTCAGTGAAAGTGCATCGGCACAAACCGTTGCCTCATCGCCTGTTTCATCTCACCCCAATCATTAATCGGACCAGCAAGAACAGCTGCTCTCTTCAGATTGAATTGCTCCCACCAATGACTAGTATATCCACTGAACTCCACTGCTGCGAGCTGTACCTTTTTACCTTCCGAATAATTGTGGCATAAGAAAATAGCATCCACTTTTCGTTCCCATGTCAAGAATGCGTCAGGGTCGTTAGTACCCTCAAATGGAGGTATTTTCATTTTGATGCTGCTGAGATTAGCATCTAATCGGTCCTCCTCCCGGTCTCTTCTACCATCCCGATCATCCCTTCTTCCCCCTCTCGGTCCGTCCCGAGCATATATCCATCCTTCTCCCCCGTCAGGTTCTTCTACCAGATCAGGTTGTGGGATTTATGGCCCACGTCTAGCAAGTCGCCTGGGAGGAACGTTGGCCAGCTCACGCCGCCGATTCACATCTCGTGGTCGACGGGCGTTGTCATCTGCTTCGGACCAATCGGATAGATGGCCGTCACGCTGATCCTCCGCTGCTCTAGGGTTCGGGTTGATGGTAGCTAACGCTTCCACCCTAGCCATCTTTACATCGACAGCCATCTGCCGCTCATTGGCAGCTACTTGCCGTTCATTCAAAGTTCGGAGTTGTTCCGTTATGGCAGTTAACATAGCCACCATGTCGGGTTGTTGTACTCCTTCTTGAGACATCTTTAACTCTCCTGAAATCACAACACAAAAGAAAAAACGTAAAATTGCACTATTCCTAGCACTCCCTCACGTGTTTACTCTCGTGTTTAAACACTCTAATAATCTCACAATTTCTCTCAAAATCTCCTGCAATGTTCAAGCGTTAGTGAGACTCAAGAATCCAAGAAGACTCTCAAAGAAAACTAGCTTCAAACAAAACGGGATACTTGGTATTTGATTAATTGCATGATCAATCAATTAAACAAATAACAAGTGGAATAGAAAATAATATTAACGAACCAAAGAAAGATCTAATTGACTCGAACAGACTCAAATAAAATTAATCTCCAATATAATATTGTAAAATTTATGTTGCATGGGTGAAAGAATAAACTAAGATTTGCCTTTAGAAAGTGGAAGACAAAACAGAGAATATTCCAACTAAAAAGGTAGTGGGTGCGGGACAAGACAAAGTGGAAGGATGGGTTGCCTTCTACTTTTAGAATAAAGCTTAAAAGTGCCAACTTTAAAGTATGTTTAACAATTGATTGCACATGGGATTTCCAAGTTGGACGGATGTCGGATCTAACAACACAAACTGTTTTTCTTTTTGCTACTGAAACGGATCAAAGCAACTTTTGTACTGCTTTCTTGTATTATTTTATTTTATTTTTTATTTTTTATTTTTTAATTCACAAATCCCAGTTCAGTGAAACGATCGTAACTTTTTACTCAGTTATCCGAATCGACTGATTCTTTTTGATTCGGAAACCTCACAAGCACAGCTTTCCAACAAGACCAAAATCACCCAAATCGGCTTTCAACAGCTATACTTTAAAATTCAATTTCGACAACTGACCAGAATTTGCACATATACGAACCAAGCACAGCAAAGAAATCGGTTTTGAATCGAGTAGAAAGAATGACCGATTTCAACAATGAAAACTTAGAACAAAGATAAAGATAATTACCAATCTTTGAACGCCTTAAGCTCCGCTACCAACTGATACGATCCTGGTTCCTTAGGATGCGTAGCACCAATTTTGATCTTTGTTCAAAGATGGATTTCCTGCGGAATAGATAGAACTCACTTGCACAATTAAGACCTGCTAAATGCTAAGCAACAGCCAACCAAAATTCGAACAAGAGAGGGTCCTTGTGAATGATAAACTTGCACAATTAAGACCTGCTGAACGCTAAGCAGCAGCCAACCAAAATCCGAACAAGAAGACAGACAACAAGTGGAATGCAATTCCAAGATTTACTTGTACACGACTCAAGTATTGCGGACTCAAGAAGAACAAGGTTCAACCGACTTGAACAAGGGGCGGAGATTGAAGAGAATATCTCAATTTATTAAATAACAGCCAACCTTCTAAGGAGGCCAAGAGGCTCCTTATATAGAGTTTTACTAGCAACCCTGATTCCAAAAGAGGAATATTAAATAAAGTAAAACACTTAACTAATTAATATAAGTGTCTAATTAATTAATTAAGCTAAAATAATTAGAAGGTCGCAGCCTTGCTAAAAACGGTACAGTCAACGCGCATCAACTCCAGGATAGGCGAAACGGACAGGAGCCGTTATCAACAGCGAGTGAACGCGGAACGGATAAAGCAAACGGCATGCGCGACAGATGATAGGATCGGTAACGGCTAAGTGAAACGGACAAGTGCCGTTTTGACCCAAACGGTAAGTGCCGATTGTTTTGAATCGGACAGATACCGTTTGGATGAAAATGGTCAAGTGCCGTTTGCGTGAATCGGCTCCATGTCGTTTCTATCAGACGGGACATCGGTCAAGCCGAAGGTGAGAAGATTCACCACTCTTGTTGTCTTCTCTCTTAGTGTAGCTTTCTCACTTGTCATCTCGGATTCCAGCTCCTTGTGAATGAGAGATGACAATCGGTCTTGAAGCTTTTGAGCCCTGGCTCGAGTCATTGGACCAGCTGGCGGTAAAGGCACCTGGATGCGTGGATTCGCATCAACAAGTCTTATCGGACATCTAAGCTATCGCTACCAGACCTTGAAGAGTTTACTGGGATGGTCGACTTCAGCGGGGGGGGGGGGGGGGGGGGAGGGGGGGGGGGGGGGGGGGGGGGGAGGGGGGGGGGAGGGGGGGGGGGGAGGTCTCACGCGTCTCTAAGCCCACGACATCATCCCATCCCAGGGACCTATAGAGCTATCGCCCCCGACATGATCAAAGGTATCGCCCCCGGTACCCTCCTCAGAGACATCAACCTTGACGTTACCTCAGGTATCGCTGATGACGTCGGGTTGGGGTATCGCCCGTGACGTCATCAGCAGTGACGTCTCACCTGGATATCGCCCTTATGCCCAGCTATCGCCTCTAGTGGCCTACAAATACCCCATAATGAAAATCATCAAGTAAGCCAGAATTCACTTACTAGAACCGCTGCTATTTTTGAAACACTTACTGCAGGGGAAGTCCCTTCCTCGCAAGCGACCGTGTCGTTGTCCCAAATGGCGGGATCCAGCTTCTCTACTCCTGCTTCGAGGGGATTTGTGTTAAATAGTACAGAACGCCCTTTTGCGAGTGAAATAGCGGCCCTTCGTTCTCGGTTGGACTACTTGACTGAAATGGCTGCCAGAATGACACCTGGAATCTCCGGATCGAGTGTACCTCCCCGTGTCATGTTCACGTCGTCTATTGTCACCGAGCGGCCCTTGTCACCGTCATTACAGGGAAATCTCCCGCCAACTTTATCCGTAGCTGATCCCCCGATTAATTTTGCGCAGCTCACTCAAGGACGAGTGGAACCTTATGTACCGCAAGTGCCCCTAGGTCCCATCCCTCTGGAGGATCGGCACCTGGAAGAGGCCAGAAACCGTTGGGACAGTCGAAGGGAAGGAGCGAATAGGGATTTGTCCCCTGAGCGCAGTGAAAGATCTAGCAGTAGGAGATATCGAACTCGCTCACCCAGAAGCCACAGTCGGTCTCCTAGGCGACATCCCACGCCAAATCCACGGAATCGGAGGCGTCCTGCGGAAATGTCTCCCCCACGCCAGGAGCGTGAAATTCTTGATGACACATCAGGTCATCCATTTAGTCGTCGTATTGTCGCACCGTCGCGAGCGAAATTTGGGACGTGAAATGAAATTCACACATAACAATGAAGTCGCCACCCTATTTTTTCTAAGGTTTAGGGAAACCTAAAAGTCTGAAAAAGAAGAAGAAAATAAAACAAAAACTAAGGCACAAATAAAAAGGGTCTAAACCCGAGAACAACGGTTCGGGGTCGTTTTATGGACTTGGGAAGGTGTGAGGCACCCAAGTCTCATCCTAAAAAGGTTACCGGTTCTAAAAAAGAGGTGTTTTAAAATCATGTTAAAAACAAGTAATTTGGGGCCCTCAGGGGGGATCGTCGCTTTAATTCTTTAGTTGGTTCGGTTGATTTTATCCTAATTATTGTCGAGTTGTTAAAAAGAAAATAAACATTTTATCCTCTAAAAAAGAAAAAGGTCGGTTTGCATACCTATTCCGGTTATATTTAATCGAGTTCAAAAATTAGTCAGATTACATGCAAGATTGATTAAGTGAAATTACTACCATTTTATTATTAATCTTTACTAAAGCGACGACCCTAGTAAATCATAGACGAATCACGGCGATCGAAATCACTATCATCACAGATGAGTTACTACATCATCGGGCAAATGCATATGATTAATCCTATTTACTAGGTGATTCTAAGCATGCATAGACTAGCAAAGTACCATTTATATGAATGCGAGAAAACACGTTGAAAAGAGAAAAACTGGGAAGTGGGGTCGAAGCCGCGCACATAACACATTCGTCAAAGATAACATTAATTAAAATACATTCGTGAGCGCAAAATAAATAATAAGGGATTTCTAAATCTAAATGATCATACAACATTAAAGATTTAAAATCTCATTTTAAGGTAGCTCTAATGATAAGGGGGATTAAATATGGAGATATTTTCTACGAGTTGGGCTTAGAGCCCATTTACTATCTTTCCGCTTTCAAATGATTATTTTCTTTGGTGATTTACTATCTTAAAATTTTTGAGTGAGCTTAAGTTATTGGAAAGATTTATATCCTATGTTTTGATTACTACTTTGTTTAATTTTCTTTGATTGATTTTATTCATTTTGATTTATGGGGGATTTATTGAAGATTTTAGGATTTTAGGAATTTTAGTAATTAATAATCATGCAATTGAATTAGAGCGTGATGTTCATGCATTTAACAAAATAAATGTTGAGTAATTACTAAGCCTAATTCGTTCAAGCAAGGGTCGATTTGAGTGAAATTATTAAAGGGAGTTATTAATAAAAATTAATTCTCATGCAATCAAATTGATTTTAATACTAACAATTTTAAATAATCATACATACAAATATGTACAAAAAGCATCGAATAAATAAAAGGGTGAGAGAAGTGTACTTGAAGGCGAACATCAATTAATTCTAACCTACAAAACCGAGGTTAGTAGTACAAGCAATAATAAATAATTTAGCAATTAAAATAAATAAGAAGTGAGCTCTAAAGCTCGAGTTTGGAAAATAGTCACCAATATCGAAGTCGGCGAAGCGTTCGATGCCTTCTTGTTCCTTCCACATGTACCTGAAAAGGACGCCGGGGGGTTTCCCCGGCGTATACACTCCGACGATCAAGTCAGTCGAAAGTCATTACGAATGCATAATAAAATATAATGTTGATGCACATAAATATATCCACATTTGATGTGCATAATGCATAAAACACATTCATAAGCATAAATAAAATCTATTCGTGGAGTCAAAGCTGCACACGAGCGAGCATAAAATTAAATCGTATTCGTGGGGCATAATCATCATGTAAACAAATTAATTAGAATTCTAACGATTCTAAATAACATGCATACGAATAAATAATAAATTAAGTTAACAATTCTAATAAAGAAGAAATGAGCTTTAAAGTTCAAGTTCAGAAATTTGTCACCGATATCAACGATGGTGAAATATCCGCTCGGAACAGTAATTGTAAATTCGATACCTGCAAGAATACGAAGAAAAAGTTAATACCGATTTTAACTAAAAGGGGCTTGGGCCGTAGCCCATTTCTTTTTATTTTTCTCTTCATGGGCCGCAGCCCATTTTCCTTTTTTTTTTTGGTTGGGCCGTAGCCCATTTTTATTTTCTTTCTTTGGTTGGGCCGAAGCCCAACCCCTCTTATTCCTTCTCCCTCATTCTTAACCCATTTCTTCTCCTCTTTCATTTTTTTAGGGCTGCACGCAGCCACCTCCTTCTTTCTCTCATCTCTTTTTTCTTCAATTTAGGGCTGCTGCTGCCCTCTCTTCTCCCTCTCCCTCAATCTCTTTCTCTTTTATTCGCTACCTCCGGCCAAGGAGCAGCGGTTGCTGCGGCGTGGCGTGGCTGTTTGGGTTGCGTTTAGGGGCTGGTCTGATGTTGGTTTGAGGTTGTTTTGAGGTAGATTTCGGGGCTGTCTTTGAGGTATATTTCGAGGCTGTTTTTGGGCTGTTTTGGTACTGGTTCGGGGCTGGTTTGGGTGCTGATTTGGTACTGATTCGGGGCGGGTTTGGGTGCTGTTTTGGGGCTGGTCTGATGTTGATTTGGGGGCTGTTTTGGTGCTGATTTGGGTCTGGTTTGGGGGCTATTCCGGGGCTGTTTTGATGCTGGTTTGGGGGCTGTTTTGGTGCTGATTTGGGTCTGGTTTGGGGGCTATTCCGGGGCTGGTCTGGTGTTTGATTTGGGTGCTGTTTTGGGAGATTTTTGGAGCTGGTTTGATGTTGTTCTGGGTCTGGTTTTTTGTGTGTATGTTGGGACTGATTTTTGGGTGATCTTGGGGCTGTTTTTTTGGGTCTGTTTGGGTCTGTTTTTGGGGCTGATTTGGTGGTGGTTCTTGGTCAGATTTGGGGCTGATTTGGTGGTGGTTCTTGGTCAGATTTGGGGCTGATTTAGGGTGGCAGAGGTGGCTGTTTTGGGTTAGTTTGGTTGGGTTTAATTTGGTGTATGGGTTCGATTTGGCAAAGGATTGAAATTAATTTGGTTTTGGATTCAGCGGGGGGTTTTATTTGGATTTTTGGCAGAGAGATGGATTTAATTGAAGTTGGCAGGGATTGGATTTAATTTTCAGGGGGATGGAATTTGGATTTGGCAGAGGTGGCTGTTTTTGAATTTGTGATGGCTCCCTCTCTCCTCAATTGAAATCAGGTGGTGTGTTTATAATGGGATCCAATTGAAATTGGATCCGTTGGTTTGAAAGAAAATGGTGTCCGTTGTTGATTTGAAAAGGATGGAGTGTGTTGGCTTTATTTGGAAAATGGAGGAGAAAAGTGTGCACGGGAAAAAATATTTAATTTTGTTCGAACCAACGGTCCGAAAAATCTCGTTTGAAATCGATAAAAACTCGAACAGAAAAATAATAAAAATACGAATAAAGCGAAATAAAATAAAATGACACGAATAATAATAATTAATAAAAACGTGGAAATTTTGTGATAAAATAGTGATGATTTAAATTACTCGTGTCAAAAATCGGGTAGCAACAGTTGCCCCCTCTTTACTGTCTTATCAAAAATAAAGTGCAACTGAAATTTTTGATGAGCAGTAAAGACGGTTGCCCTAGTGCCACAAATGTTTTGGACGCAAAATGACATGTGAGGACATAACAGAAATGGCTCCACTTGGATACCATGATGCAGAAATGTAATTTGCAAAAAAAGGTGATCTTACCTCCACTCGGACGTTTTGCAGAAATATAAATTGCTGAAATGTAAATTTACCTCCACTCGGATGTTCGAAATTGGGCTCCCTTCGGATGCTGATGCTGAAATTTAAATTGCTTAAATGTAAACGTACCTCAATTAGGATGTTGACGTGGGAATTTAAATTGCACGAAAATAAATTCAGCTCCACTCGGACGCTGATGGCTCCACTCAGATGCCTTGCAGGAATGTAAAATGCGGCTTCACTCGGACGTCTCCCCTCGAATACCGCGATGCATAAACGTAAATCCAGCTCTACTCAGACGCTGGTGGCTCCACTCGGATGCCTTGCAAATTCAGTTCCACTTGGACACTGATGACTCCACTCGGATGTCTTGAAATAACGGCTCTACTCAGATGCCGACAACTCCACTCGGATGTTGGACAATTCAGCTCTACTCAGACGCTGATGGCTCCACTCGGATGCCTAAAAAACTCAGTTCCACTCGGTACACTGACGACTCTACTCGGATGCCTAAAACTCAGTTCCACTCGGACACTGATGACTCCACTCGGATGTCTTATAGAAAGTAAATGCAGATTCACTCGGACGTCTCCCCTCGAATTCCGCGATGCATAAATGTAAATCCAGCCCTACTCAGACGCTGGTGGCTCCACTCGGATGCCTCGCAAATGTAGTTCCACTCGGACACTGACGCTAATGTTGTTGGGATGATTAAAATCATGACTGGCTTTCCACAATCACAGATAATTTTCTTTTAACGTGGTTCGGACCTTCTTCCTACTTCCACAATCACAGATAATTTCTTTTAACGTGGTTCGGACTTTCTTCCTACTTCCACAATCACAGATAATTTCTTTTAACGTGGTTCGGACTTTCTTCCTACTTCCACAATCACAGATAATTTCTTTTAACGTGGTTCGGACTTTCTTCCTACTTCCACAATCACAAATAATTTTTTTTACGTGGTTCGGACTTTCTTCCTACCTCCACAATCACAGATAATTTCTTTTAACGTGGTTCGGACTTCCTTCCTACGTCCACAATCACAGATAATTTCTTTTAACGTGGTTCGGACTTCCTTCCTACTTCCACAATCACAGATGATTTCTTTTAACGTGGTTCGGACTTCCTTCCTACTTCCACAATCACAGATGATTTCTTTTAACGTGGTTCGGACTTCCTTCCTACTTCCACAATCACAGATAATGCCACATGATTTTGATTTTTTTTTTGAAAGGTGGGGTCTGAACCGCCACACGATTTTTTGATTTTCGAAAGGTGGGGTTCGAACCGCCACACGATTTTTTGATTTTCGAAAGGTGGACTTTCTTCTTTCAATGTGGGGTCTGAACAATGATGTTAGTTTTGTTTCCCCCCAGCCAACTTGATTTTTTGGAACGTGGGGTTTGAACCGCCACACGAATTTTTGAAAGGTGGGGTTTGAACCGCCACAAGATTTTTTGTAAGGTGGGGTTTGAACCGCCACATGATTTTTTGAAAGGTGGGGTTTGAACCGCCACATGATTTTTGAAATGTGGGGTTTTGAACCGCCACATGATTTTTCTTAAAATGTGGGGTTTGAACCGCCACACGATTTTTTTGAAAGATCATCCCCATTCATGCATTAAAGCCGTTTTCCGAGAGGGTGTGCTTGACCACCTATGGTCCTTCATACTTGGGAGCCCACTTTTCTAAGTCGTCCTTTTGATGAGGAAAGACCTTCTTCACTACTAAATCCCCGGTTCCGAACTCGCGAAGTCGCTTCTTTCTTTTTGTAAGCATTAGTCATCCTCATGGTTGTCAATCATATTTCTGATATTAGATTCAACTGTTCAGACTTATCTTTCGCCCAATCGGATTCTTCCTGATTCAGCCAAGACTCCGAGAGAAGGAATTTCCACCTTGAGTGGAATCACTGCTTCCATGTTGTAAGCTAGGGAATAAAGAGTTGCCCCCCATTGAAGTACGAATAGCAATATGATAAGCGTGCAAAGGAAAAGGAAGCACGCTGTGTCAATCCTTACAAATGATCACCATCTTCTGGATAATCTTCTTCAAGTTATTGATTAGCTTCACTATGCCATTCATCTTGTGATGGCCAGGTGAGGAGTTTCGATGTCGTCGGCTTGGACTCACATTTCATCGGAATGCGATGCTCAAATATAGGGTAACGACCCGACGTATCTTTATACGATCATTCGAGCACATCCATTTAATCATTGAGGAATGAAATCAACTTCCTAGAGTTCGAGATCATTCCAATCTCGACTATTTTCTGATGTTCTTGCCCCCAAGTTTATCTCTTTAAACTTCTCCTGACGAGGGACTTACTAAATGGGCTGACTTGTATGGAGCCTCAACATCATCTTCCTTCGTGGCGATAATCTCTTTTGGGAGAGACTTTTAGGAAACATTGTGGTGGTCTAATTTACCTGTTGACTTTCTAGACCTTTTCAATGAGCTTCGGAATGTCGAAGTTGTATTGACCCAAGTAGATCTCTAGTTGATGATCTTTGGGGATTCTGTTATACTATTTTCAGACACGGGTCTATTCCTCTTTTGTAATAAAGAACCAGCGGACTCTCTCTTGGCTTGCTTTGTTTCTCAACTTCTTTGGAGATATAACACCTCCCGTCCTGGGTCATGCCCCCCCAATTTTAGCAATGGTGGAAGAAGGAAGATGGAAGATGGAAGATCCCGTAATTGACAGCCTTCCCTAACTTTTAACAAGGCTAGAGTCCCCGCCCCTTACGTTTCTTTCCAAAATCCAAAATCCAACCTGGATGCCTAAAGATTCTATTAACTATTCCACCTTCTGTAAGAAGATCGCACAATCTTGGATTCTATGCTTACTTGCCCCCCAGGCAAAATAAACAATCCTCTCAAATTACCCTCTGAATGTCGCAGATATCTTCCTTTGACTATCATCTATTCCACCTTCTGTAAGAAGATCGCACAATCTTGGATTCTATGCTTACTTGCCCCCAGGCAAAATAAACAATCCTCTCAAATTACCCTCTGAATGTTGCAGATATCTTCCTTTGACTAGCGCAAAGCTTTTCTCGTGGTACCCCCAACGCTTAAAGGAAAGGGATCATCAATCTTCTTGACTGAAACAATATTCACTCCTTCATCACCTAAGGAACGATTCGGAAGAGGGTTGATTGTTGTGTTAAGTCCTTTGTTTAATCCTTCGAAGAGGATCCATCCGCACTTGATCAAGTGACGAACCTGTGCCTTGAAAGATGGAACAATTCTTTAGAGTGTGACTCCGAGTTCCCGCATGGTATGCATATGTAACATTAGGATCGAACCCCTTCGGGAGATAAGCTTGGAAAGGTCGGATTGGAGTTGGTATGATCTAATCGGCTGCTTAGAAGATGCTCGTAGATTTTTGGAAGAGGTAGTAGTGGCTCGATAGTTTTGGTTATCTTGGTTTTTTTTGTGTTCTTTGGTGGGTTATATGGTCTTATTTGTATGTGTTGTGATATTTGTAGTGGGGATGATGGGAAAAGTGGAAACGTTTCTTGGTTCCGACGATAGTTTTGGTGATTTTGATTGGGAATTATTATTATTATTATTTGGTTCTTTGGGGGGGGTCATATGGTCTTTTGGTGAATCTTTCGAAGGAGGTCCATCCACATTTGATCAAGTGACGAACATGTGCTTTAAAGGCGGAATAATACTCTAGAGTGTAATCCGGAGTTCCTTGGCCAATTGCGCCAATTACAGATTAGGGCATAGAGGGACTCGTGATAGTAGGCCCCGTTGTATGAATGGAAGAGGCGGATAATCAAGTGTCATCTTGTCCCATTCTTTTTGCTTGTAGTGCTCGTTCTGTAGCAGTTTGGAGTTGTTCTATCTTTAACCTTCCTTGAAAGGATTAAAATCGCATAATGGAGAGTAATGGAAATAACGAAGCAAGTTGTAAAATACATCATGGCAATGGTGAAGCAAATTGGAACATATACATGTGATATATCATGGCAATAATGCATCAAATTGGAACATATACATGCAATCATGATGCACATGTTGGGGTAATTTCAACTACTTCTAACTGGCTGAAAGGGCTCCCGGACGATACCATAGAAGTGGTCCCTCAGTAAATGGATACGTGATTGCCGACCGAACCATCAAAAGCTCGTAGCGCTCATCCATTTAGGGGTTCTAGTCCGAGTTTGGCGTTGGTGAAAACTACCCAGGACACGTGCCCTAGGGCCTCACTACTAACCTCCTAATCTTATTTGGAATAGGCCCGGCGGCAGGGCATTATGCGTGAATGCGTATGAGAATACAACAGTTGATATCAAAGCGAATAAATAAATAACAAGAATAAACACCTCAAACAAATAATTCCGGCTTCGATCCCAAGTCCCCAGTGGAGTCGCCAAACTGTCGCACCGTCGCGAGCGAAATTTGGGACGTGAAATGAAATTCACACATAACAATGAAGTCGCCACCCTATTTTTTCTAAGGTTTAGGGAAACCTAAAAGTCTGAAAAAGAAGAAGAAAATAAAACAAAAACTAAGGCACAAATAAAAAGGGTCTAAACCCGAGAACAACGGTTCGGGGTCGTTTTATGGACTTGGGAAGGTGTGAGGCACCCAAGTCTCATCCTAAAAAGGTTACCGGTTCTAAAAAAGAGGTGTTTTAAAATCATGTTAAAAACAAGTAATTTGGGGCCCTCAGGGGGGATCGTCGCTTTAATTCTTTAGTTGGTTCGGTTGATTTTATCCTAATTATTGTCGAGTTGTTAAAAAGAAAATAAACATTTTATCCTCTAAAAAAGAAAAAGGTCGGTTTGCATACCTATTCCGGTTATATTTAATCGAGTTCAAAAATTAGTCAGATTACATGCAAGATTGATTAAGTGAAATTACTACCATTTTATTATTAATCTTTACTAAAGCGACGACCCTAGTAAATCATAGACGAATCACGGCGATCGAAATCACTATCATCACAGATGAGTTACTACATCATCGGGCAAATGCATATGATTAATCCTATTTACTAGGTGATTCTAAGCATGCATAGACTAGCAAAGTACCATTTATATGAATGCGAGAAAACACGTTGAAAAGAGAAAAACTGGGAAGTGGGGTCGAAGCCGCGCACATAACACATTCGTCAAAGATAACATTAATTAAAATACATTCGTGAGCGCAAAATAAATAATAAGGGATTTCTAAATCTAAATGATCATACAACATTAAAGATTTAAAATCTCATTTTAAGGTAGCTCTAATGATAAGGGGGATTAAATATGGAGATATTTTCTACGAGTTGGGCTTAGAGCCCATTTACTATCTTTCCGCTTTCAAATGATTATTTTCTTTGGTGATTTACTATCTTAAAATTTTTGAGTGAGCTTAAGTTATTGGAAAGATTTATATCCTATGTTTTGATTACTACTTTGTTTAATTTTCTTTGATTGATTTTATTCATTTTGATTTATGGGGGATTTATTGAAGATTTTAGGATTTTAGGAATTTTAGTAATTAATAATCATGCAATTGAATTAGAGCGTGATGTTCATGCATTTAACAAAATAAATGTTGAGTAATTACTAAGCCTAATTCGTTCAAGCAAGGGTCGATTTGAGTGAAATTATTAAAGGGAGTTATTAATAAAAATTAATTCTCATGCAATCAAATTGATTTTAATACTAACAATTTTAAATAATCATACATACAAATATGTACAAAAAGCATCGAATAAATAAAAGGGTGAGAGAAGTGTACTTGAAGGCGAACATCAATTAATTCTAACCTACAAAACCGAGGTTAGTAGTACAAGCAATAATAAATAATTTAGCAATTAAAATAAATAAGAAGTGAGCTCTAAAGCTCGAGTTTGGAAAATAGTCACCAATATCGAAGTCGGCGAAGCGTTCGATGCCTTCTTGTTCCTTCCACATGTACCTGAAAAGGACGCCGGGGGGTTTCCCCGGCGTATACACTCCGACGATCAAGTCAGTCGAAAGTCATTACGAATGCATAATAAAATATAATGTTGATGCACATAAATATATCCACATTTGATGTGCATAATGCATAAAACACATTCATAAGCATAAATAAAATCTATTCGTGGAGTCAAAGCTGCACACGAGCGAGCATAAAATTAAATCGTATTCGTGGGGCATAATCATCATGTAAACAAATTAATTAGAATTCTAACGATTCTAAATAACATGCATACGAATAAATAATAAATTAAGTTAACAATTCTAATAAAGAAGAAATGAGCTTTAAAGTTCAAGTTCAGAAATTTGTCACCGATATCAACGATGGTGAAATATCCGCTCGGAACAGTAATTGTAAATTCGATACCTGCAAGAATACGAAGAAAAAGTTAATACCGATTTTAACTAAAAGGGGCTTGGGCCGTAGCCCATTTCTTTTTATTTTTCTCTTCATGGGCCGCAGCCCATTTTCCTTTTTTTTTTTGGTTGGGCCGTAGCCCATTTTTATTTTCTTTCTTTGGTTGGGCCGAAGCCCAACCCCTCTTATTCCTTCTCCCTCATTCTTAACCCATTTCTTCTCCTCTTTCATTTTTTTAGGGCTGCACGCAGCCACCTCCTTCTTTCTCTCATCTCTTTTTTCTTCAATTTAGGGCTGCTGCTGCCCTCTCTTCTCCCTCTCCCTCAATCTCTTTCTCTTTTATTCGCTACCTCCGGCCAAGGAGCAGCGGTTGCTGCGGCGTGGCGTGGCTGTTTGGGTTGCGTTTAGGGGCTGGTCTGATGTTGGTTTGAGGTTGTTTTGAGGTAGATTTCGGGGCTGTCTTTGAGGTATATTTCGAGGCTGTTTTTGGGCTGTTTTGGTACTGGTTCGGGGCTGGTTTGGGTGCTGATTTGGTACTGATTCGGGGCGGGTTTGGGTGCTGTTTTGGGGCTGGTCTGATGTTGATTTGGGGGCTGTTTTGGTGCTGATTTGGGTCTGGTTTGGGGGCTATTCCGGGGCTGTTTTGATGCTGGTTTGGGGGCTGTTTTGGTGCTGATTTGGGTCTGGTTTGGGGGCTATTCCGGGGCTGGTCTGGTGTTTGATTTAGGTGCTGTTTTGGGAGATTTTTGGAGCTGGTTTGATGTTGTTCTGGGTCTGGTTTTTTGTGTGTATGTTGGGACTGATTTTTGGGTGATCTTGGGGCTGTTTTTTTGGGTCTGTTTGGGTCTGTTTTTGGGGCTGATTTGGTGGTGGTTCTTGGTCAGATTTGGGGCTGATTTGGTGGTGGTTCTTGGTCAGATTTGGGGCTGATTTAGGGTGGCAGAGGTGGCTGTTTTGGGTTAGTTTGGTTGGGTTTAATTTGGTGTATGGGTTCGATTTGGCAAAGGATTGAAATTAATTTGGTTTTGGATTCAGCGGGGGGTTTTATTTGGATTTTTGGCAGAGAGATGGATTTAATTGAAGTTGGCAGGGATTGGATTTAATTTTCAGGGGGATGGAATTTGGATTTGGCAGAGGTGACTGTTTTTGAATTTGTGATGGCTCCCTCTCTCCTCAATTGAAATCAGGTGGTGTGTTTATAATGGGATCCAATTGAAATTGGATCCGTTGGTTTGAAAGAAAATGGTGTCCGTTGTTGATTTGAAAAGGATGGAGTGTGTTGGCTTTATTTGGAAAATGGAGGAGAAAAGTGTGCACGGGAAAAAATATTTAATTTTGTTCGAACCAACGGTCCGAAAAATCTCGTTTGAAATCGATAAAAACTCGAACAGAAAAATAATAAAAATACGAATAAAGCGAAATAAAATAAAATGACACGAATAATAATAATTAATAAAAACGTGGAAATTTTGTGATAAAATAGTGATGATTTAAATTACTCGTGTCAAAAATCGGGTAGCAACACGTATAAGACGCCATAAGGTCAGTCGACATGTGAAGCTTCCCACTGAGACTTATGACGGCACCAGAGATCCCATTTCGCACATCAATAAGGTGAAGGATTTCGTGCAGTTTCAGACGCACAGTGATGCGGCGTTATGCCAAATATTTGTTATGACATTATCAGGAGTCGCGCGCCTCTGGTTCGAGGGCCTTCCCGGCAGATCTATTAGTAATTTCGCACAGTTGGAATCCAAGTTCCGGAGCCGTTTCAGCACAGCAATTCCAATCAGGAAATCTGCCGCCGCGTTATTCGACCTACGTCGAAGGCCTCAGGAAACTCTGAAGGAATTTCTTAGTCGATTTGAAGAGGAACTGCCGTTATAGTAAATTGAGAGATGCACTAATGGTGGACCCTCCAACGACTCTGGACGCTTTAAGACTTAAAGCCCATAATTACGCGAAAATGGAAGAAGAGGAAAACAGAGATAGAACCTATGACATGCCACCTGAGGCACCTCTGATTCCAAACGCTCCTGCAAATACCATTCTTGATGACCGCCTCACCGACGAGTATGCTCGGCGGAAAGATCATATTCCCAAAACCTCCAGTGGGAGGAAAGGTAACACTTCAAAGGGAAAGCCTGGCAGTTCCCCATCCCAGCGCCAAGGAGATTCCTCTAAAAGTCAGGCATACGATCTTGATTTCCCTTCCCTTAATCTACCAAGGGCAGAGATTTTGGTGATAGTGGAACAACGAAACCTTCCCATTCGGTACCCTGCGCCCGTCAAGCCCGGAGTACTCCTAGGGAGAAGAGAAAACGCTTATTGTAAGTTCCACAAAGCCAGGGGGCATTCTACAGAAGTATGCAGGGACTTAAAATCAGCAATAGAACCTTTGGTGGAGGAAGGTTACTTGGGAGAATTCGCAACCAAAGTAAGAGAAGACACCAGAAATAATTCCACGAAAAGGGTCGCAGATGACCGACAAGTATCCCCTCGCGTCCCACAAAAGGATAATGCTCACAGAGGAAGAGGTGAGGAAATGTTCGCAGTAGATGACGAGGGCTTCCCTATGATAAACATCATAGCGGGAGGGACTCCTTACATGGATGAACCAAAACTATCGACGACGGCGTTAGGAGAAAAACGCAAGCGAGATGGCATGACAAAGAAAGGTGAAACGATAAGCGTTCTAGATCACATGGTGTTAGCCTTCTCCGAAGAGGACGAGAAAGGCGTTGTCTATCCACATAATGATGCGTTGGTGGTTACGCCCATCATTGCCAGTCACGGAGTTAGAAGAACTCTCATAGATAACGGAAGTGCAGTAAACCTCTTCTCGTTGGTAGCGTACAATCTCATGAAACGGCCCGACAACGAATTGATACCTTGCAAGAAACCCATAATTGGGGTGGACGGGATCCCAATCCCAGTTACAAGGATAACTACTCTGCCCGTATACTTCAGAGAAGACACCTCCAAGCGGTCAGAGGATCTGTTATTCCTTGTTGTGGACCTAAACTTGCCCTACAATGTTATACTCGGACGACCTTTTCTCAACCGCTTTGGAGCGGTAATATCTCAAAAGCATTTTAAGAGGAAATACCCCTCCTGGGATCGAGTGGTAGCGATAAAGGGCAATCAAAAATTGGCGGTCTAATGTTACCTACTCATGACTCAAAAGAGTTGTGATAGGTATGTATGTATAACAGCGGACCCATATGAACAAGGCGATGAGAAGCGCGCTCAACCCCTTGATAAAATGGTGCCTGTACCAGTAATCGGCATAGAAAAAGCAGACTTCCTTGTTAGCGAAAGGCTCAGTTCAGAAGAAAACCTTCAGTTGGCCCGGTTATTGAACAAGTGTCGAGGAGAATTTGCATGGAAACCCGCAGACATGCCGGGTATATCGCGAGAAATAGCAGAGCATCGACTCAACGTTGATCCTGGCGCTAAGCCGATCCAGCAAAAGCGGCGCGCGTTCTCTAAGGAAAAAGCTTTAGCTGTTGATAAAGAAGTAGCAAAGCTCCTTGACGCTGGTTTCATCCGCGAAGTTCAGTACCCCACCTGGTTAGCTAACCCAGTCCTCGTCCCTAAGTACAATGGAGACTGGCGTATGTGTATCGACTTCATCAATTTGAATGATGCCTGCCCCAAGGACTGCTACCCGCTTTCCCGCATTGACCAATTAGTCGATCAGATTGCTGGGTATGCATATTTGAGTTCACTTGACGCCAACTCCGAGTATCACCAAATTCCCATGGACATTGAAGATGAAGAGAAGACTGCCTTCATCACTCCTACGACCACTTACTGTTATACGGCGATGCCATTTGGGCTAAAAAATGCGGGGGTGACGTTCCAACATATGGCAAATAAGATATTTGAAGAACAAATAGGGAGAAATGTGGAAGCCTACGTTGACGATATACTGGTAAAAAATGCTAGCTTTCAGGATCACTTGCGGGATCTAAAGGAAGTCTTTGACGTGATGAAACGGCACAGCATGAAGCTGAACCCCCAGAAATGCATGTTCGCGTTTCAGACCGGAAAATTCCTGGGCTACGTGGTCAGCCAAAAAGGAATCCAGCCTAATCCGTCAAAAATTAAAGCCATACAAGACATGATATCTCCAAGAACCGTTAAGGAAGTACAAAGGCTAACAGGGCGCGTTATCGCCCTAGGGCGCTTTATTTCCAAATAAGGCGAAAAGTGTCTTCCTTTTTCAAAGTCATACGCAAGAAAGCATCCTTTGGGTGGACCCCGGAATGTGAAGAGGCGTTTGTTAGCCTAAAAGATTACCTATCGTCCGATCTGCTGCTGACCAGGCCAGAACTAGGTGATACTTTGTACCTATATCTCGGCGCTGCTGACGAAGTGGTCAGCGCCGTCCTCGTTCACGACGATAGCCACACACACACCGCCCCGTGTATTTTGTGAGTCACGTTCTGAAGGATGCAGAGTTGCGATACGCCCGAATTGAGAAAATAGCGTACGCGCTAATACAAGCCACTCGAAAAATGGACAGATACTTCCAGTCTTTTTCCGTTATCGTACTTACAGATCAACCGCTGAAAAGGATATTTCGAAAGCCTGAATCCTCAGGAAGAATGCTAATCTGGGCTCTTGAACTTGAACAATACGGGCTAAGGTATCAGTCTCGCCCATCTGTAAAGGCTCAAATCTTGGCAGATTTCATAGCGGAATGCACCTTTACGGAAGATCCGGTAACAGACGTACCCGAAGAGGAATGGCGTGATTTGGATCTCCCGTTCCCAGAGAATTATATGGACCTCTGGATCATTCATGTAGACGGGGCTAAAAATCAAGAATCGGCTGGAGCAGGAATCTTTATAAATGGGCCGAACGATATGCGAATACAATACGCTATCCGAATCCTGCAGCCATTATCCAATAATGCGGAAGAATATGAGGCATTACTGGCCGGACTCCGGATAGGGAGAAGCCTTTCATCTAAACGTAGGCACGATACCGAAAGAACAGGAGACCTGCGTCTGAAAATTTGTGGTGACTCCAAACTAGTGATCGACCAGGTCTTGGGGCGCTCTCAAGCTCGGGAGCCCATCATGGTCCAGTATCTCGCTAAAGTGATGCGGGAGCTATTAGAAATAAAGAAAGAAGGCATGCAAGTCAGTTTTGAGCACATTCCCCGAGAGGACAACGCCGAAGCTGACGACCTTGCCAAGTTGGCTGCAAACCCAGAAGCATCCATACCCAAAGGCGTGTATTACCGAGAATTACCTGTACCCTCCTTCATGGAAGAGCAAGCATCTCTGTGTGTGGAAGAACTAGAGAACGACTGGCGAGTCCCCATAATCAAATACTTAAAACACGAAGAACTGCCTGAGAATATCGTTGAAAAGAAAAAAAATGCTGAGACAGGCAGCTCGCTGTACTTATTATGACGGGGACCTGGTCCGAAGATGCTTTTCGCACCCAGCGGCCAAATGCATAACGGAACAAGAGGGTCTTCACACGCTACGCGAAATTCATGAAGGGATATGCGGTATGCATGTATCGGGCGGTACCCTGGCTGCACAAGTCTTCAGATCTGGATTCTATTGGCCCACTATACGGAAAGATTGCCACGACTATGTGCAAACTTGCCCGAAATGTCAGGAGTTCTCTAAAATTCCTCGACGTCCCGCCACTGAAATATCCGAGATCATCGCCCCTTGTCCTTTTGCTAAATGGGGGATCGATATCCTGGGTCTGTTTCCAAAGGCAAGGTCCCAACTAAAATTTGTAATAGTGGCAGTGGACTACTTTACGAAGTGGGCGGAGGCTGAAGCGGTCGCCAACATCACGGCGGAAAAAACTTGGCATTTCTTCAAGCACCAAGTTATCATGAGGTTTGGCGTACCTCGTATCCTAATCAGCGATAACGGGACACAGTTCACCAGCCAATTCTTCAAAGACCAATGCTCAGAATTCGGGATAGAGCAACGATTCTCTTCCGTGGCTCACCCCCAAACCAATGGACGGGCAGAAGTGACAAATCGGAGCATCCTCAGTGGCATTAAGAAAAATCTGGAGGGGTCTAAAAAGAAATGGCCTGACGAGCTGCCATACGTGATGTGGGCGTACCGCATGACCGTTAAAACCAGTATGGGAGAAACACCTTTCGCATTAGCCTTCGGTACAGAGGCTATTACGCCGGTAGAAATCGGTACCATGAGCCTGCGAGTGGCCCACTTCTGAGAGGAGCTAAATGAGGAAAGGTTACGAGCTAACCTTGACGCGTTACCGGAGGTCCGAGTAGAAACCCTCTTGAAAACGCAACACTACAAGCGAAAGATGGCCCGTTACCATAACAGGCGCGTCAAAGAACGGTTGCTAAAGGCAGGCGATCTGGTGCTCAGAGACAAACGAGCGGCGAGTCAACGTATGGGGAAGCTTAGCCCAAACTGGGATGGACCATATCGCGTTACCCGAGTTATCAGAAAAGGAGCCTATCATCTGGAGACGCTTGATGGTACTCCCCTATCTAACTCTTGGAATATTGCTCGTTTGAAATTATATTATCCTAGACCTTGAACTGTCTGCACCTTTGACTGATGCCAACCCTAACCTTAGCTAACGCTCTCTGAGAGAGCTTCCTTGGGTGTTTGTGGTTGCTTTTTGTGCAGATAGAAAAGGGGGAACCTAGGAGTGAAAAGTCCTATCCTTGTGAATGCCGGTCCTGATCAGATGGCTCACTAAGTGAGGGCACGACCCAGGATGCCTTGAACTAGCGTTGGGATTGAAAGATCCCGAGCGCCCCTGGGGAGTGAAAAGTCCTATCCTTGTGAATGCCGGTCCTGATCAAATGGCTCACTAAGTGAGGGCACAACCCGGGAATCCCTGGGAGTGAAAAGTCCTTTTCTTGTACTGACCGTTCTCGTGGAGATGGCTCATCAAGACAAGGCACGCCCCAAGGATATAGTAACTCCGTTCTAGAAGTGAAAAGTCCTATCTTAGTAACCGGAGTAGCGTAGTCGGTTCATCTGTTAGCCCAAGGGCAACTTACTCTTGTTTTGATGATTTTAGGCACACAAACTAATTAGTAATACTAATGCAATTTGAAGTTAAAGTGTGTGTAGTTTACGATTAAACGGAAAAAGAGGCAACAAATCAAAGTATCGCAAGCTAGAAGATCAAGTGTATATTAGGAATTTAATCATGTAAGTATGATTCTATTTAACACTTGATTTATGTTCATTAATACCTCAAGAGTTTGTGTCAAAAGGTTTTACGCGAAAACGTGTTTTAAATCTCGAGTTATAGAGGAATGGGTCTTGTCTGGCCAATTCAAGCCAGAATTTCATCGCGTAGTTGCATCAAGCATTTGGATAAGCAAATGGAGTCCGATTTGAGAGAACAAGGGCTTGATGGAAACGTCAGGATGTTAGCTTTCATTTGAGATAAGTTTTAGCCAAATCGGACGGTTGGATCAGAAGTTATGCTCATTGACATTTTGGCGCGCAGTATGAACGCAGAAATGAATTATTTTTGGTTGTCAAGAAGCGAAGCTAGCGGCATGCCGCCCCAGCCCTTTGATGTCTGGCGGCATGCCGCCCCAGCCCAAGAGAGACGCGCCAACAACTATTTTCTCCACTTCCAACGGCTATTTGACCCCATACTCCCTTGTCCGAGCTTCTACACCTTCCTACCTATAAATACTCATCTTAGATGAGTTAGAACTTAACAAGAAACATAAGAACATTAGCATAAACACAAGAAAGCTCTCTTACTCTTTCAAAGCCAAAATCTGAATTTTTGCAAAGCTTACAAATTCAAATTTCCATAACGCAAGCTTTACTCATCCGATTTTGCTCATTCTTGCGTCTATCTTTCAAGTAAGTTTTAAGCTTTCTACTGAGGTATTCTTGTTCATTTATTGGTGTTGATTATTGAATCATACATAGTTTATTTGTACACCAATTTTGTGTTGCCATTTAACCACTCTCTTGTCAAGTTATCTAAATTGTATTAGGTTGTGATTGAGCCCGGAAAAATCACATTGTAAGGTTTATTGGTTGAGCCCGCAAAAACCAAGGTGATAGGTTTATTGGTTGAGCCCGGAAAAACCAAGGTGTAAGGTTTGAGTTGAACCCGTAAAAACTCAAGGTAAATAACGAAGTGTTCGTTGTTCAAAATCCTAAGAGGAGGACTCTTAGGTAGTGGAGTACAATTCATTGAGGAATTGGAACCACTATATATCCTTGTGTTTTTACATTCTATTTCCGCACTCATAATCCTTATATTTTGTGTTAGAATTTTATTTGCCTATTCACCCCCCCTCTAGGCCTTTTTATCAATTGGTAGCGGAGCAAGGTACTTGTTTTGTAGGTTTAATCGCCTCAAGTGAAAGATCAAATGGCTCAAGAGGGATTATATGGTGTAATCAACCGTCCACCATTTCTTGATGGAAACAACTACTTACAATGGAAGACAAAGATGATAGCCTTCCTAGGTGGACAAGATCAAATCATGCTAGATTGTGTTCTACATGGATTTGCCACTCCCATGGAACCAGCTGCTGAAGATGGATCAACAAAACCTCTTCCTTTCAATAAGTGGCCAGCTGGATCAGTCTCAAGAAAACAAAGTGAAGACAAGGCAAGGTACGCTTTATTTTGTTCAATTTCTCAAAACGAATTTAATCGTGTTAGTGCTTGCAAATTGTCCAAAGATGTTTGGGAAACTTTAGAGACAGCACATGAAGGTACTCCTCAAGTGAGAACCATTAGACTCAACACACTCAAGCGTGAGTATGAATTACTAGGTATGAAGAGTGGTGAGACTATTTATGATTTAAACACTAGAATTCAAAATATTTGTAACACTATGGGAACTCTTGGTTGGACTCCTAGTGATGAGGAGATGGTAAGAAAACTTCTTAGTATTTTACCTAACTCTTGGAATGCCAAGACTTCCATTTTTGATGAACTTGAAAAGAGACCTACCTACTCTCAACTTGTTGGCTCTCTTACGGCTTTTGAGTACAAACTCAATATGGGAGAACCGGAAGTGCAAAAAGTCAAGAGCAACAATGTAGCTTTTGTTAGCAAGGCTCAAGGAGATGGAGAAGACATTGAGTCCTTAGCTCTCTTTGATAGAAAATTCAAGAAATTTTGGCAAAACGATGACAAGAAGCAAAGGTATCAAGGTGAGTTCTCTAACACTTCTAAATCTAAGTTTAAAAATGATAGTGTTGTTTGTTTTGAATGTGAAAAGCCAGGGCATGTCAAGAGTGAATGTCCTAACCTTGAGAAGAAGAAAAAGTTTGAGAAAAGAGGTCCTAAGGATGGGAAGAATTCACGTAGATATCCTAAGAAGGCTCTAAAAGCCACAACTTGGGATGATGATGAGAGTGAAGAAGAAAGCAATCAATCCCAATCGGAAGAAGAAGAAGAGATATCAAACATATGCTTCTTTGCAAATGAATGTGACTCTTCCGATGAAGAAACCGAATTCTCCCTCATGGCTAAGGAAGATAGCGACAATGATTCGATGTGCCGAAAACCCCATGCAAATAAATGGTACTTGGATAGCGGGTGTTCGAGGCACATGACGGGTGACAAGTCGAAATTCACCCATTTGAAGGAAGAAGATAGAGGGAACGTTAGATTTGGAGATAACCTTAAACGTAAAGTTTCGGGCATCGGTAAAGTTGGTCATTCCCCCTCTATTGAACATGTTTTATTTGTGCATGGTTTGAAATTTAATTTGTTGAGCATTAGTCAATTGTGTGATAAAGATTTAATTGTCATTTTTACTTCTACTCATTGTGAAGTAAGAAATGTTTTCACACGTGAGTTAATTTTCATGGGTAATCGAGTTGGAAACATTTATATGATTGATTTAAATGATATTCCTAACGATGATCATACATGCTTAAGTGCTTTTGTTGATAATTCATCTATTTGGCATAGAAGACTTGTGCATGTAGGAATGGAAAACATTGCAAAGCTTTCTAGGAAAGAGCTTGTAAGAGGCTTACCTAAGTTGAAGTTTGAGAAGGAAGGTTTGTGCAATGCATGTCAATATGGGAAGCAAATTAAGAGCTCCTTCAAAACTATCAAATCCGTCTCAACTTCAAGGCCACTACAACTTCTACACCTTGACTTATTTGGTCCTATGAGAACGGTAAGTTTGGGAGGTAAGAGTTATGTTTTTGTTATTGTGGATGATTTTTCTAGATTTACTTGGGTTATCTTCTTGGCTCATAAAAATGATGCATGTGAAAAATTCAAACAACTTTGCAAACGTATTCAAAATGAACAAGGTTCCAAAATTTTGAGAATTAAAAGTGATCATGGTGGTGAATTTGAAAATGGCATGTTTCAAGATTTTTGCAATGAAAATGGTATTTTTCATAATTTTTCATGTCCTCGCACTCCTCAACAAAATGGGGTAGTTGAAAGGAAAAATAGAACGTTGCAAGAAACGGCTAGAACTCTTTTAAATGAGCATAATACACCAAAACGTTTTTGGGCCGAAGCCGTTGCAACCGCATGTCATGTTTTAAATCGTGTTCTAATTCGACCATTGCTTAATAAAACTCCTTTCGAATTATGGCATGATAAGAAACCCACCATTGCATACTTTAGAGTCTTTGGATGTAAATGTTTTATTCTTAACATCAAAGATAATTTGGGAAAATTTGATGCAAAGTCGTATGAAGGTATTTTTCTTGGCTATTCTACTACTAGTAAAGCATATAGAGTTTATAATAAAAGAACTCTAGTTGTAGAAGAATCCATGCATATTGCTTTTGATGAATCTAACCCTTTTGAAAGTGTGAAAGAGACAATTAGTGATGTAGGAGAAGATTTTGGAAGTCTTCAAGTCAATCCTCCTTCACTAAATACTTTAGAAATTCAAGAGGAGAAAGAGGCGGAAGAAGAGGTACTTGAGAATACAAATGTTGGAGTGAATCAAAATGATCAAGACCCCTCAAGTTCCAAACCTTGGAAATTTATGAATGCACATCCACAAGGGCAAATTATAAGTAAAGTACAAAGCAAATGTATTGCCACTCGCTCTTCTTTTAGAAATTTGAATGATCATCATGCATTTGTTTCTCAATTTGAACCTAAGAAATTTGATGATGCCTCACATGATGAATATTGGATGATTGCCATGCAAGAGGAACTAAATCAATTTGAGAGAAATTGTGTTTGGAAATTAGTTCCTAGGACTAGCAACCATACTATCATTGGCACCAAGTGGGTTTTTCGAAACAAACTTGATGAATCGGGGAATGTTATAAGGAATAAAGCTAGATTGGTAGCCCAAGGGTATAACCAACAAGAAGGTATTGATTTTGATGAAACATTTGCCCCCGTTGCTAGACTTGAATCCATTCGCATGTTATTAGCATTTGCATGTTTTAAAAACATTAGCTTATTTCAAATGGATGTTAAAAGTGCTTTTTTGAATGGTTATATCATGGAAGAAGTGTATGTCAAACAACCTCCCGGTTTTGAAGATCCTAAATTTCCTAACCATGTTTTTAAATTGGAAAAGGCTCTATATGGTCTTAAACAAACTCCTAGAGCTTGGTATGATCGTTTGAGACAATTTTTATTGAAAAATGGTTTTACAATGGGAAAAATTGATTCTACACTCTTTACTAAACATGATGGTAATCATATGTTAATTGTGCAAATTTACGTTGATGATATCATTTTTGGTGCTACTAACGATTCTTTGTGCAAGGAATTTGAGAAATGTATGCATAGTGAGTTCGAAATGAGTATGATGGGAGAATTGACATTCTTCCTTGGACTTCAAATTCGACAATCTAAAGAAGGTATCTTTCTCAATCAAGCTAAATACATCAAGGATCTCCTAAGCAAATATGGATACAAAGATGTCAAGGAGAGTCCTATTCCCCTTAGTCCAACAGTCAACCTCGACAAAGATGAAGATGGTAAAGATGTAGATATTACTCTATATCGAGGTATGATTAGAAGTCTCTTATATTTAACGGCAAGTAGACCGGATATAATGTTTAGTGTTTGTCTATTTGCTCGTTTTCAATCTTGTCCTAAAGAATCTCACTTGCTTGCTTTGAAAAGAATTTTCAAATATTTGAAAGGTACTTCTAAATTAGGTCTTTGGTACCCTAAAGGGTCTAGCATTGATTTAATTGGCTATACCGATTCAGATTTTGCTGGTTCTAAAACCGATAGGAAAAGCACTAGTGGTTCATGTCAATTTTTAGGACAATGCATGGTCTCTTGGTCAAGTAAGAAACAAAATTCAGTAGCTATTTCTACCACGGAAGCTGAATATATTGCTGCCGGATCTTGTGTTTCTCAAATTTTATGGATGAAACAAACCTTAGAAGATTTTAATCTTAAGTTTTGTAAGATTCCTATCTTTTGTGATAATCTAAGTGCTATTCAATTGACCAAGAATCCTATTTGCCACTCACGAACCAAGCATATTGATATAAAACATCATTTTATTCGTGATCATTTGGCTAAAGGGGACATTATGCTTGAATTTGTTGGTACTAACAATCAGCTTGCAGATATTTTTACCAAAGCTCTTGCCAAAGAACGTTTTGTGGAACTAAGACATGAAATTGGTATTTGCAATCCATTTGAGTAAGGTTTTGGTTATCCTTTTCTTTATCTTTTGTTGGATAATTGTTTGATCTTAATACTTGTTAAAGTATTTATGGATTTGATCTTTGTTTGCTCCTTTCTTTACTCCTTATATGATGTTTTGGACCTCCCATTTTTACCCTTTTTGCTAATGACAAAGGGGGAGAATGAGTTAAGGGGGAGTTTGGTAACGAAGCTTACATCAAAGGGAAGAATAAGTTTGGGAGAAAGGTAAGATTAAGGGGGAGCAAAACTTTAAACCATTGCTATGATCTATGTGCAACTAATGTTTTATGTAGGGGGAGCATTTATTTGGCAAAGATAGGAGATGTAAGTTTTCTCCATTTAACTTCAATTTCAATTGCTAGTTCAAATATGTTTTGAAATTAGCTTGTGGTTGTCATCATCAAAAAGGGGGAGATTGTTAGCCCAAGGGCAACTTACTCTTGTTTTGATGATTTTAGACACACAAACTAATTAGTAATACTAATGCAATTTGAAGTTAAAGTGTGTGTAGTTTGCGATTAAACGGAAAAAGAGGCAACAAATCAAAGTATCGCAAGCTAGAAGATCAAGTGTATATTAGGAATTTAATCATGTAAGTATGATTCTATTTAACACTTGATTTATGTTCATTAATACCTCAAGAGTTTGTGTCAAAAGGTTTTACGCGAAAACGTGTTTTAAATCTCGAGTTATAGAGGAATGGGTCTTGTCTGGCCAATTCAAGCCAGAATTTCATCGCGTAGTTGCATCAAGCATTTGGATAAGCAAATGGAGTCCGATTTGAGAGAACAAGGGCTTGATGGAAACGTCAGGATGTTAGCTTTCATTTGAGATAAGTTTTAGCCAAATCGGACGGTTGGATCAGAAGTTATGCTCATTGACATTTTGGCGCGCAGTATGAACGCAGAAATGAATTATTTTTGGTTGTCAAGAAGCGAAGCTAGCGGCATGCCGCCCCAGCCCTTTGATGTCTGGCGGCATGCCGCCCCAGCCCAGGAGAGACGCGCCAACAGCTATTTTCTCCACTTCCAACGGCTATTTGACCCCATACTCCCTTGTCCGAGCTTCTACACCTTCCTACCTATAAATACTCATCTTAGATGAGTTAGAACTTAACAAGAAACATAAGAACATTAGCATAAACACAAGAAAGCTCTCTTACTCTTTCAAAGCCAAAATCTGAATTTTTGCAAAGCTTACAAATTCAAATTTCCATAACGCAAGCTTTACTCATCCAATTTTGCTCATTCTTGCGTCTATCTTTCAAGTAAGTTTTAAGCTTTCTACTGAGGTATTCTTGTTCATTTATTGGTGTTGATTATTGAATCATACATAGTTTATTTGTACACCAATTTTGTGTTGCCATTTAACCACTCTCTTGTCAAGTTATCTAAATTGTATTAGGTTGTGATTGAGCCCGAAAAAATCACATTGTAAGGTTTATTGGTTGAGCCCGCAAAAACCAAGGTGATAGGTTTATTGGTTGAGCCCGGAAAAACCAAGGTGTAAGGTTTGAGTTGAACCCGTAAAAACTCAAGGTAAATAACGAAGTGTTCGTTGTTCAAAATCCTAAGAGGAGGACTCTTAGGTAGTGGAGTACAATTCATTGAGGAATTGGAACCACTATATATCCTTGTGTTTTTACATTCTATTTCCGCACTCATAATCCTTATATTTTGTGTTAGAATTTTATTTGCCTATTCACCCCCCCTCTAGGCCTTTTTATCATCATCAAGTAAGGGCATAATTCTAGACGCGAGGACAACGCCTGAAAGTGAAAAGTCCTATCCTTGTGATAGCCAGTCCCGATCCGACGACTCACTAAGTGAGGGCACTTTCCAGGCCGATCGTTGAAAAATGGAAGCGCAAAGAATCGCGAAATTCCAGCTAGTAACTAGATGCGTAATCCCTAGTGAAGTAGAGCTGACGGAAAAAGCGATTCACGTGACTTCTATGACTAAACGCCCTATGACGGCAGCGGAAAAAGCTCCTACGGGTAATCACTATCTCTCGTAACCCATTATGCTACTAATGGTTTACAATTGAGAATGTGCAGGATAACCTTCCGAGTAATGGAAAGATTGACTACTGCACAAGCGGCGATACTATGAGGCCCGCCGGGAAAGCTAACCCCATACTAAGCTCAGTGATATATGTTGCTGAAATGTTACAAGTCTGCTCGAAAAAATAAACATATTATGTCGCCAGGATGGTAGCGACACCCTGGGAATTTCAGAAAGTGAAAACTAAAGAAAGGGAAAAGGCAGCGGCAAAGATATAAACTGCTTAAATCCATAAAAGTGCCTCAGAAAGGTCACAAGTTCCAAAGACCAAAACAATAATGCCGCGAAGGCAAAAAACAAAAAGCCCGAGGGCTGCAAAAGAGGCGGCAAAGCTCGGGAATGTGTCAACCCTCAGGGTTCCTCCGTCTCCAACCCTCCGCCTTAGCTCGGTGAAAGCCTGCCTCATTAAGATCGACAGACTTCTGTTTGAAGGCCTTTGTGACCTTGTCACCTTCATACGCATCTGCTCCATGGACCTCTTCAAAGCATTCGACTAAGATAGTGGTCGTCCGCTCAACGTGCCACAGGCTCTTGTCGGCTGATTCCTCTATCAGAGGGCTCTCTCTTCCTCCCAGGCCGTTTTCTCCCTTGCCAAGGATGATTTCTCTCCTTCCAGCACGACATTATTTGCATCAAGGGTAGATACTTGTCTCGACAGCTCCTGCTGAGCCAGTAACAATTGATTGCTTTCCTCTAGCAGCTTATTCTTCTCATTTCGCTCTTGCAAAAGTTCAGAAAGGGACACAGCAAGAGAAGCAGCCTGACGCTGAACATGCTCTGTCCAGTACTGAAATTTCACAAAATTGGAAAAGATTCCAGTGCGCAGCGAGTTCACCTTATCATCATCTGTCTGCGAGAGGAAAGCTTCCCGCTCAGTAGGGGTCGACAGTATTTGGGCTGTCAAGAAAGTCGAAACCTCAACTGAACCATCTTGGTGAGTCACAGTACCAGGCTCACTAGAGGAACTTAGGTCCGCAACATAGTTAAAGGTGGAGGCCCCCTCGCCGCAACGTTGCGATAAAGGAACGCTTGAGGGGACAAAGGCCAGAGGGACAGGAGGAAGGACTTGAGAAGAAGGACCCCCTTGAACGACATAGGAACCGTGAGGGTGATAGCCCGTAAAGTCCTGAAAACCTTCTTGATAGCCCGAGTTAGGACCATATGTATGGACGGGCCCACCGAAGGAAATGGGTGAAGCCCCGAAAGTCTCAGCCGTACTCATGTTCCCCAAAAATCCAGAAGGGTGAGTTTGGGGAGCATCCATAGAAACAAAGGTCCTGTCCGACCCGACTTCCACCGCAGATAAGCTCCCACCCTCACCCTCCGACCGAGATCTCTTCTTGGAACCTCCCAGCACATGACTCATGTCCATTTCACCTGTGGGAGAGGCGGAGGTAGAACCAGTAACGGTCTCCTGCTAAGAACCCAGTACGAAACACAAATAAGAGAAATGGCAATAAACACCGATAAGCAGCATATCGTAACAAAGAAGCACACTCACAGCGGCAGTCTTGAGAGGAGGTGCTTCCGAAGAACCTACCGCGTCCGGAGAAGGAGTAAGAGCGGCAATGCTTCTCGTTCTTTTCTTCTTTTTTCCTTTGGCAAGGACCTTAGGAACCTTAAAAGAAGACGGTTGGGCAGGAGCGGCAGCGACGGTCACGATAGGGATACCTGAAGGAATGTCGGTATTCCCCTCACCGGCTGAGGAAGAAGATACTTGAGCAAGGCTCACGGAAATGGCAGGAAGCACAGTGGAGTTATCGGCAGCTTCCGTAGAGATGGCCTTCTCTTTTTCTTCTCTGTCCTGGGCCCTTTTCAGTCGCCTTCTAACGTTTTCAGGCTTGTAGTCGGGATCCGTCACTGCATGATGACAAAACAACGTTAGCATTAGTATCAGTGATAGTAAAGAAGGAAGCGACTCGACACTCACGTCTAACGCAGGCCTTCATATCGACTCTGCACACCACATAGCGGATATGAACGCTGATTTCCAGTTGAAGAAGTTTGTCTAACCAGCCTTGTTCGCGCTGAGGAAGAGTCTCCAGTCGACCCCAGACATTGTCCTTGACGTCTTGGTTAAACCCAGACCGCCACCAGGAACCGGGGTCTTCAGGAAGATCTATCACAAAGAACTCTTTCTTCCAAGCATCGACAGAGGACTCAATGTGGAGAAGTTTCCAAGTGAAGGACTTAAGTGAGTCATCGTCATAATGGGGCGATATCGTTATCACTCCCCGACACTTCATCAACTTAAAAGCTGATTTAAGCAGTAAAAGAGAAGGGGAAGTGATCCCCTTATATTTACAAAGTTCTAAGAAGGCATAAACGCAACAATACGCATTTGGGGCTAATTGAACAGGATTCAAATCGCAGGCAATGAGCAACTGTTTTATGAAAGAGTTGATGGGAAGCTGGAAACCGTAACGGAACATTTGTGTGTACAGAACCCTACACTTGCCCGTCAAAATGCTATTCAAGCGTACTGTCTCAGGGGCAACGATGGCCTTAAACCCCTCAGGGATAACAACATTGTGAGCGGCTAAATGCTCATTAAGAGCAACCTCAGAGGTGATACTACTAACTGTAATATCCATCTTTTTCTCATCGGCAGATCTCGACTCAGAGCGGCGAGTCTTAGCCATGGCAGAAATAAAAAGTAAAGATGGAGAAGACGACGAAAGAAAAGAGGAGGTACCTTTAGAGAGAAAGCTCTTCGAGAACCTTGAACGGTGAAAAGAAAATAAGACGGCTAGAGAAAATATGAAGAAAGCAGAACGGCAAAAATAAGCAAAAGAAACAAGTATAGGGTTTTATAACCCTAGTAGTCAACGAAACGACGGACGTCACAGTCGTTGCGTGAGAGGATCACAAGGAAAAGACTCAAGCAATGAGTACAATTCTAGAGAAACGCGGCAACGCTTCGATTTTGCTAAAATTCTGAAGCACGCTAGCCCTAGGTGTCCTAAAAAATGGACACGTGTGCCTGAGTTATCAAGACTTTTCTCCCGCATCAATAAAAAGATCATAAGCATTAAATGCTCTGAAAAGCAGAAAGGATCTCTTGAAATAAGATAAGAGCGATACTACACTAAAGGAGATAACGCAGAATGGCGTCAACCAAGCCAGTAACTTCCGGGATAACATGGAAAAGCGAAGCAGAGATCATTTATTATTTAAAAAATGAAATACAGATATCATTTTGCGCAGAAAGGCGTTATTACAAGACAAGAAAAGTGAATAAAGAGGAAAATCTTCCCAGAGGGTCGACCTCGATCAGTCGATAGCCGACACAGATATTGCTGCCACCATTCGCCTACTCCTCCCCGAGAGAAAGAAAATCTTCCTCGCCTTCGCCTAAATCCTTTATCTTCTTGGAAGTATAATCAGACAGCTTGGTCAAATCAACAGTTTCCTGGCGATAGAGATCTTTAAAGCCAGCGATACAGACCTCCGTAGTCTTATTTTTCCACCAAGCTATCCTCGAAGGTACTTTGGCCAAATCCGCGTCACGGGACAATATCTCTTCACGAAGGAGAGAGTTCCTTTTGTCGGCCGCCACTAGTTCCGCCTCCAGTAGCTCCACTTTAGCCTTCCCTTTTGATCTTTCTCGTGCGAGGTCAGCGCGACACTCGTTCAACTCTGCCCGACTATGATCTTGAAGCTTGGAAAGCTCTGTTACCTTCGCCAAAGCGGCATCTAATTGCTCCGTTGAATCGGGAGAGCGTCGAACCTTGCCGCTCTGATCCTCAAGAAAATAGTTCAGCTCGCGAAAGCTAGCTAGCATATCATTCAGGAGGCGTGCATGTTGAACTTCAGGAGGGTGCTGCAGGAACTCTTCCTTGTCCTTCGAAGAACTGAACATCTGGCCCACTATGGTCCCTACCGGCTCATCTCGCGATAGCGGATCTGATATCCCTAAAGCACGAAGCCCGTCAGCACCGAAGGACGACAGATCCAGCTGAAACACAGCATCTCCTTGAGGACCCTGAGGGGAAAGGTTGGCGATAAAGGGAGGAGAGCAACCCTTTACGGAATTACCAACACCCGAGATCGACGAAAGGAATAAAGGTTGAGGTTTCTTCGAGGAAGGATTAAGAGGAACATTTGGGTTTGAAACCGGTACGGTCACATCCGGAATACAGGAGGAAATCGGAGAATCAGGGCCACCGGATAGCAAAGGGGGGTCCACCGCCGCGGAAACCTCATCAGTTTTGGAAAGAACAACGGAAGGTGCCTTGACAACCTCCGCCACTCGCGAGGTATTGGCGATAGGACAAGTGTCGACCTTAGTAGGAGGAACTGTGTTAACTCCCTTCAGAGGAGGAATGGGGGGACCAGTTTTTTCTTTCCGGATTTTCCTTTTGAGATGCTCCATTTCGGCAACCATATCCTCACTATTGTCCTCGGATGACTCCGCCACTGGATCGTTTTTCCTCACCCTGAGCTTCATCCGTTGGGCAAGGGTGGCGTGACGCAGTTCGGAACCAGTATCCATACTCTCGCTATCGCTGTCAATCGATTCAGTCACAGGACGAATCGAAGGCACTCCCCTACTCCGAAGTGGCAACCAATTCTCAAGAAAATGAGAAGATTGGGTGGAAACACTGCGCGCTGCGACAGTCTTAATCCTCATTTTTCTCGGCGGGATAATTGGATGGCTGGAACTTTCGGGCGGGGGAGAAGGAGGTAACGTCTGAAGTGGTACCACGTTTAGAGGAGTGTTATTTCCACCAGAAGAACAACCCTCCGCGCTGCCTGTCAACAAAATATATTAATATAGCAAGTCAAGTGAAGCAATAACGCGGCAAAAGAAAAACTCACCAACGACACATTCTTTCAAGGGTCTGAACCGAGCAAATTCCCGAATGCGGAAAGGCCCTTCTATCTCTAACAGAGCAGAAACATGGGACACATCGGTGCTGGACAGCACTTCGGGGTTTTTCCAATCGGCACTAACAATCTTTTGATTAAAGCCTCCGCGCCACCAGCGGGACGGCAGTCGAAGGGTAAAGAAGCCATTCTTCTAATTATCCACGTTTTCTTCAAAACCTTGGAAGTTCCGCCAGAAAAATCGCACGACGTCGTCATTCCATCTAGGAGTGATATCCACCAAGCAGGTGCGACAACTCAACTTGAAAAATGTACGGAACAGATCAAGGGATGGAGTGAAAATACGCTTCATCTCACATGACCGAAGGAATGCATAAATCCCACACTAGGAAGGCGGAGTTATTTGAACCGGATTGAGATCGTAGCAGTCTAGCAGCTTCATCAGAGAAGTATGAAGTAGGAGATGAAATCCATAGAGGAACATCTTGAAGTAAACCAGCCGAAACGTTCCCCACATGGCGGCATGGAGCCGAATGTCTTTCGTAGGAATATACGGGCGACAGCCCAAGGGGAAGGTGATACCGTTCTCCTCCAACTTAGCCCTCAAAACTTCATCACAATCAAAAATACTACGAGCTCTCCTAGCCTCGAGATCTATGGGATTTTCGACTCTCACAGAAGCTCCAATATAAGACATAAGGAATCGGGAAAATAAACTACGGCAAAAGAGGGACAAAATACCTGGAAAAAGTAGCCGGAGAACAGACCGTCGTCCTCGGCGAGCAGTTGCGAAGACTCTCTTCTCGAGCAAGAAGAAACACAGGAGAAAGAGAAAGTGTGAAAAATTGCAGAATATTAGCAAAAATGATAAAAGAGAATAGGGTTTCCCTTATAAAGGTTCAACTTGAAGAAGAAGACAGCCTGTAAAAGTGAAACACGTGCGGAGTTGAAAGAGACGCGTGGACAGTCATTTATGTCTTTCACAAGAAGACGGTTAGAAACCCAAAGATAGTTGCACTCAGCCACTGATCCCCCTCTGCGATAACCCTTGATGTTCGAAGAAGTGAGTTAGAAAGGCGATAGGGGAACAAAAGAAAAGGGAAGATTATCTTATTCATTTTCGGGAAGCCATACGACATCTACAAAGGGACGAGACATTTTAAACTAATCATCCTCATACCAAGAGATACCATAGCAATAAACTACATCATCATCCAAGAGCGATGGCTCCCTGCTAAAGGGAGGGAAAGGCTCTTCCTTCCTCTTTCCTACGTATATCGATGATCGATCGGGCTCCTCTTTTGTGGTCGACATCACCGTTTCAGCGCTCACGGAGGGGAAAGTTATTTCTGGCAAGACACAGGGAGGAAGAGAGGGTTCATTCCCCTTTTCAGCAGAAGGGGCATGATACTTGAAAAGCGGTGCAGACACTTTTGAGGCATTTTTCCTCTGCCTCTTGCGTCCCCGCCGGCGAACGAACGACCTCCACGGAGGTGACGGAAGAGGGTTGTCTGAGTCTGGCGAAGTCGGAGGAGTTGGCGGAGAATTCCGCGCCGCTGTATCCAAAAAATAAGAGTCAGCCATGAGATCATAGGCGATCTGCCAAGAGGAAAAATAAACAAGAAGATGAACAGAAAGGAGGGAAAGGATCCCATTAAATAGCCAAAGGAGGGGGAGAAGCTTTTGATCTTCCAACACGACTTTTGAGAACTGACACGCGTACAACCTGGAGTACGAATCTAGATTTACAGTCACGCCTGTCAAAATCTCCCCCAGATCGAGGAAAACTGAAAATTAGCCCAATCGATGTACAAGGAGGTGGCGGCGCAAAATTAATATGGAACGGTTAGTAGGGAAACCGTCCAGTGATTGACTCGTTTTCAGTTGGGATAAGAATACCTCCAATCGAAAAAAGACAAAGGACGCATTAAAGAAGAAGAACAGTGATTAAGGGCACAACAAAAATAGTTTATTTATTATGGCCTAATGGCCGAAAGGTACAGCCGCATAACTAGGAGAAAAGGAAAAAGTCTCAAAGGGAGCCACCGCCGTCAGGCATCAGAGCCAGCGTCCTCGGGAACTTCAGGATGTTCTCGGAAGTCTTGACTAGCATGTTCTCCAGGAACCCGACGCCACCATCATTGAGGTTCTTAAGAGTGTGGCCCTTGGAAAGGAGAAAATTTTTAGTCAAATGATCCATGATGCGAATTGCCAAAGATGAGGAGAGCGTGGGTGGAGAAAGCCCCCTGATTTATAGGCTCCGAGAAAAGGGCCTTGGGAAAAAAAGGAGGTCCTCAAAAGACGAGCCGTCCCGTTACCCTCGAAGGCCGATGGACCTGAAACGGAAACGAAGGTCGACGTTCGTATACTACCAACGATGCAGACATTCGACAGGGTACGAGATAGAATCCTAAAAATGCCAAGAGGCACGATATTACGGGTGGCCATGACGTAAAAGCCATATGGTTGCCGGTATCCACAGTATAAGGCCGCGTCGATGTCGCAGGTAGCCCTAGCAGCGTAAAGCCTCGTCGATATCGCAGGTATCTAGTGGTATAAAGCCGCGCAAATCGTAGGCAGCTGATGGCATAAAACCGCGTCAATATCGCTGTTTCCTTAAGCGGAAAGGAAAGACAGAGCCCGCGTTATCTCAAAATCCCTGTAAGTATAAAGTTTATTAATTCCTCCATGAATACCTATCTCCTCTATGTGTTTGCAGTTCACTCAAAAGGATGATGGACCCGGAACGTATGCGAGCCTACGGTATGACCTGGCCGCAATCCTCGGCGGTATCAAAAGTAGCCCGTCAGTAGCTCTCCTACGACGCAAACGAAGTTGCGACTTTCTAAGCCCTGCCGATGGACCAAGCAGAATAATATCGCTGGGCGAAAGCGACGCCCTAACAGCTATAGGCGGGATAACGGCGTCTCTCGCTGATTCCTTGATAACCTATGAAGGCAGGACCCTCACCTAAGATTCCAGACATGGACAGGGAATGACAACCCTTGGTAAACACTCGGGCTCATTTTCAGTTGAGCTTATGATAACCATTAAGGCAATCATAAGGGCATTTCTGTAATTATGACCTCTACCGAAGATGGAGTCCCACAAGCCTTATCGGACATCTAAGCTATCGCTACCAGACCTTGAAGAGTTTACTGGGATGGTCGACTTCAGCGGGGGGGGGGGGGGGGAGGTCTCACGCGTCTCTAAGCGCACGACATCATCCCATCCTAGGGACCTATAGAGCTATCGCCCCCGACATGATCGAAGGTATCGCCCCCGGTACCCTCCTCGGAGACATCAACCTTGAAGTTACCTCAGGTATCGCTGATGACGTTGGGTTGGGGTATCGCCCGTGACGTCATCAGCAGTGACGTCTCACATGGATATCGCCCTTATGCCTAGTTATCGCCTCCAGTGGCCTACAAATACCCCATAATGAAAATCATCAAGTAAGCCAGAATTCACTTACTAGAACCGCTGCTATTTTTGAAACACTTACTGACTTAAGCATCGGAGTGTCTACGCCAGAGCCCCCCCTCCGGCGCCTTGCAGGTGAGTTCGACGACAACTACAGCAACTCCGACCAAGGGAAGTCAACCCCCCGATCGCATAAGAGCTAAAATCTTAACAGAACTCAAGCAATGAAGTAATCAACTTTGTTTAACAAAATGACATTATTTCATAATACTGTGTTGTTGTAGGTTGAAAGAACCATCAGAATTTGTACATACCATAATCACCTATTACAAAATAGCATGGGTCTTCCTTCTTATCTCTATTTTAACAAAAAAGGAAAAAAATGAAGACGAAGCATTAATACTTGGCCAAATTGATGTATAATTCTGACACCAGTAAAAGAAATTGGTGCAGCTACAAGAAAATAACAGAAACAGAAACTTCAAATTCATATCATATCTGATGTGAATCCTCATACCAACCCTAGTGCAACGACCTTGAAGCGCAAGAGATGGAAACTAAGGAAGCACAATAGATGATGAGTATGCTTTTAGGAAACCTCTATATGGTGTGCTTACTGTGTCCAAATTTTAGGACGTTTGGACGAGTGGAGCATCCAAAAGATCAAGCCAACATTCTCGTTGATAGTATTCCTACGCAGACAACGATTCCAAGACGCATCAGGCAACTTCGTCCGAACCTATCTGGCTCTGTACAAGTCCAAATCGTACGATCGGCCACGTTTTGGAAACTTCTGGATGTTAGCTTTCTATTGGCACAAGTTTCAGCCCATTTGGCCAAGTGGTTTGAAAGTTATCGATGTCGACATTATGGTGCGCAGTATGTGCGCGAGACAACATACAACTTGAGGTTTCGGCCCAAACCTTGGCCCGATGATGGAGAACTCGACATGGGCTGCTGGAATGTATTTAAATATATTTATATTTACTTTAATTAGTTAATTAGTTAATTAGTTAATTAGTTAATTAGTTAATTGGTTAATTGGTTAATTAGTTAATTAAGTTAATTTCCTTAATTAGAACTCCTACTTTTATTCCTATTAGGGTTTGCTTGTAAACTCTTTATAAGGAGCCGTTTAGCTCCATTATTGAGTTGGCTGTTATTTTGATAAAATTGAGACTTCTCTCTTCAAATCTCTGCCCATTGTTCATCAATTGAACCTTGTTCCTTCTCCAGTCCGCAATACTCGAGTTGTCAAACAAGTAAAACCTAAAATTACATCCTACTTGTTGTCTGCCCTAGGTTGATATCCACAAGGGATATAGGCGTAGTGATTCGACAAGGATCCTCTCTTGTTCGGACTTGAGTTGGCTGTTATTTTAATAAAATTGAGACTTCTCTCTTCAAACCTCTGCCCATTGTTCATGTGATTGAACCTTGTTCCTTCTCAAGTCCACAATACTCGAGTCGTCAAACAAGTAAAACCGAAATTGTACCCTACTTGTTCATCTGCCCTAGGTTGATATCCACAAGGGATATAGGCTTAGTGATTCGACAAGGATCCTCCCTTGTTCGGATTTAGGTTGGCTGGTGCTTAGCGATCAGCAGGCTTAAATCGTCTAAGTGAGTTATCTTCTTCCGCATTGAAATCCGTCTTTGAACAACGATCAGATTATGTGCTACGCATCCTAAGCAACTAGGATCGTATTAGTTGGTAGCGGAGCTTAAGGCGTTCAAAGATTGGTAAGTATCATTAATTGTTTTCAAGTTTTCATTGCTGAAATCGGTTTCTTCTTCTACTCCATTCTAAAACCGATTTCCTTGTGTGCTTTGGTTCGTTACTTGAATACAATTGGTTGTATTTTCAGTCCAGTTTGTTGTGTTGAAATTAGCTAAACTACTTGCATTTTCTACCAACAAAGAGGACACAAAATACAAAAGAAAATCCGTGCAAATTTCTGTCAAGTCAAAATTGAATTTTAATATATAGCTATTGAAGTCCGATTTGAGTGAAAAAGGATCCGTTGGAAATCTGTGTTTGTTAGGCGTTCGAATAAAAAAGAATCAGTCGATTCGGAGTCCGGAGTAAAAAGTTGTGAGCGAAACACTAAATGTGTTCATAGTCAAGAAAAAAAATAAAAGGAGAAAAGAGAAAATTCCAAAGAAAAAAAACGAAAGAGAGGAATTCGATTCTACAAATACAAAATATATAGAAGTATTTGCGCCACAAAGGTCAGATTTAGCAAGGAAGCGAATTGAGGTGCAATTGCATATTAAAATCAGAACTGAAAGTTAAAATTGTTTGAGTCCTTTCGAGTCAATTTGAGCTTTCTTTGATTCCTTGAAATTGCCTTCTACTCTACTTGCTATTTGTTTAATTGGTTGTTCTTGCAATTACTCAAATATCAAGTGTCACCATTCTTTTCAGTGCTAGTTTTCTTTGAGAGTCTTCTTGGAAGTTTTTTCTTGAACTCTTGAGTCTCGCTAACGCTTGAACAATTGCAGGGATTTTATGTGCTTTTTGTGAGATTAATAGAGAGTTAAATACGAGAGTAAACACGTGAGGGAGTGCTAGGTTTAGTACAAATTTTACGTTTGTTTGCTAGTGTTGTGAATTTGCAGGAATTACAGAATGTCTTACACGTAATGGTCCGAGAGGCGAGATTATGAGGATGATGCCTATCCAAGGCAAGGGCAGTATGATAGGCATGAAAGGAGGAAGATCTCGGTTGGTTTGAGGGCTAAGGCCGAGACATATAACAAAAGTGAGTCAAGGGTAAGACTTCTGCCTTTAGAAGCAGTGTACAATCCGAATGCTTACTTGGATTGGGAGCGAGATGTACAATCTATATTTCCCTACCATGATTATTCAGAAAGGAAGAAATTAAAGCTAGCAGCAGCTGTGTTAGGTGGGTATGCGGTTAATTGGTGGGATCAGGTCAACCTTAAACGAGCTGTCATGGGGAGCCTTCTAATTCAGAATTGGGAAGTGATGAAGAGGGTCATGAGGAATCGTTTTGTTTCCACTCACTTCAGCCGTGAGTTTCTTCGAAAGTTGGAGACCTTGACACAAGGAAATAGGAGTGTTGAAGAGTACTTTAATGAGATGGATATTGCTTTGGAGAGAGCACAAGTCAAGGAGACCAAAAGGGAGACGATGACAAGATTCTTCGAAGGCCTCAACCGAGAGATAACTGATCCACTGTATTACACTGAGTTCTTCTACTTAGAGGATATGTTACAAAAGGAGATCAGTATAGAGAAGCAAAGGAATAAGAGGTCTCTTTATCCTAGTATTAGGCCTACTAAGTCAAAGGCGAAAGATGAGGGGCAAAAGCTACTTGAGAAAGCTTATGCCAAGTCTGAAATCACAAGGGATATTGAGAGAAAAAGAGGAGAGTTGAGTGCTGAAAAGAAAGAGAGAAATAATGAGGAAAATAGCCCCCATGAAAAGAGTGAGCATGGGAAAAGAGATAAATAAAAAACAGCCCCCCATGAAAAGAGTGAGTATGGGAAAAGAGAAAGTGAGGAAAACAACCCGCATGAAAAGAGTGAGAATGCGTTAGTTGGCATTGATACAAAAGGAGAAGAGAGTGATTATGCCATAGGGAGAGGAGTGAGGAACACACTTGGTGTGTACAAAATCTGTTTTGGCGCAAGCCACCAAAAACTAAAATTTTGGCCATTGCGCTTCGAGTTCACTAACCCTAACCCATTTGCTTTCCTTTCTAGTGTTATTTTACCTCATGTGCAGAGAAATAAGAGAGTATTGGCAGAAGAGGAGCCTCTTACCTTACTGCCAAGAGGAGGGAAAGAGCATTGCGCAACCATGGTGCCTAGTTCGGCAAACCCTAACCGAAAGGGTATGGTATGGTCCTCTTCCCTAAGGAGCGATTTGTGTGAGTACATGAATATCATTAATTCTTATGCTTCTGATTATAAAATTAATTTAATTGATGATGGTTATATGCAAGAACCAAAGGTCAAGTCATATACCTTTGAAATTTACTCGCGAAAGCGAAAACAGTTTAGTATATTGGCTAGACCGAGAGACATGGATTGTGTTGTCTCTAACACAAATTTAATTGGATTCTCACATGTTTTTACATTAGATAACTATGCTGTTAAGTGTGAATTCTATGAAAATTTTGTGTTTAAGTTGATAGGATTTGGAGGAGCTCTTTTCAGACGCAATCGCTTATATCGGTCGCATGATGTTTTGCAAAATTTTGATGAGCATGATATGTTTGAGGATTGTGTGATGAGCTGCTGTTTTATTATTAACTTAACTCTTAAGGATGTTATTATTTCATATATTGTTCCTTGGAGTCTTCTTAGTAATCCAACGAAGAAGTCCTTTAGCGAGTTAGGTCAAGAATCGTGGCAGACATTGAGTGCACCAATGAAGCGAAATTTATCCTTGCCACCACAATTCTTGAGGCAACTAGAGATGGAGGAGAGAGCTCTTGGAGTTGTAAGACATGTGACAGTTTGTAAGTATGAGTCTACGTGGAAGGAATATTTTTCGTTTCTTTTATACACTTACTACCTTTTCATACACGCTATTATCTTTAGTGTGTTATTGAAACACATGTGTGATTTTCTTCTTATGACATTATTCGATTTAATATTTCTGCCTTTGAGTGTATTATTTAGTATAAGTGGCAGCCAAGAGATCGAAGTAATGCGGATAGCCCATGAACAAGCCAAGCGCTATGGTGCGCGCTTGAGTGTCACGATGGCAGCTTTGGAAAACTATGGAACGATGAGTGGATCCTTCAAGATAAGAGCTTGGGTTTGGCAGCGCTTGCACTGGAGACGGTTCCTAAACCATGTTCAAGCCAGAGTAGCCACTTGGGGCGATGGTCTTCCTCAACGTATTGACATGTTCAAAGACGTTGCTGCCAAGTTGAATTTGCAAGTTTGGTATGGTTTGATTTGTGCTTACTTTGATATTACTAACTTAAGGTATTGTGGTGCAAGTCTAGGTGCAGATTCGAGGTCGAATCTTTTCGAAGGGAGAGGGAATGATGTGAATCCTCATACCAACCTTAGTGCAACGACCTTGAAGCGCAAGAGATGACAACTAAGGAAGCACAAGAGATGGTGAGTATGCTTTGAGGAAACCTCTATGTGTTGTGCTTACTGTATCCAAATTTTAGGACGTTTGGACGAGTGGAGCATCCAAAAGATTAAGCCAACATTCTCGTTGACAGTATTCCTACGCAGACAAGGATTCCAAGACGCATCAGGCAACTTCGTCCGAACCTAGCCAGCTCTGTACAAGTCCGAATCATGCGATCGGCCACGTTTTGGAAACTTCTGGATGTTAGCTTTCTATTGGCACAAGTTTCAGCCCATTTGGCCCAGTGGTTTGAAAGTTATCGATGTCGACATTATGGTGCGCAGTATGTGCGCGAGACAACATACAACTTGAGGTTTTGGCCCAAACCTTGGCCCGATGATGGAGAACTCGACATAGGCTGCTGGAATGTATTTAAATATATTTATATTTACTTTAATTAGTTAATTGGTTAATTGATTAATTAGTTAATTAAGTTAATTTCCTTAATTAGAACTCCTACTTCTATTCCTATTAGGGTTTGCTTGTAAACTCCTTATAAGGAGCCGTGTAGCTCCATTATTGAGTTGGCTGTTATTTTGATAAAATTGAGACTTCTCTCTTCAAATCTCTGCCCATTGTTCATCAATTGAACCTTGTTCCTTCTCCAGTCCGTAATACTCGAGTTGTCAAACAAGTAAAACCTGAAATTATATCCTACTTGTTGTCTACCCTAGGTTGATATCCACAAGGGATATAGGCGTAGTGATTTGACAAGGATCCTCTCTTGTTCGGACTTAGGTTGGCTGTTGCTTAGCGTTCAGCAGGCTTACGTTGTCTAAGTGAGTTTCTTCTTCCGCATTGAAATCCATCTTTGAACAACGATCAGATTTACGTGCTACGCATCCTAAGCAACTAAGATCGTATCAATATCTCAGGATCAGAGCTCCTTTCTCCTTTAGGGGGTGCAAACCGCCAGCTAAGCCGAGACTTTGTCAAGGGATCCAAAGGAGCTCTTTGAGGTGGTTGAGGGGTTGGAGGTTTTGACTGTCTAAGCTCATTTTCTCTGTCAATAAACCTGTCAAGCGTGCATATCTATTAAATACTGAACAAGCTCAAACAAAATTAATGAATATTCAACCTTATGAATATCTAAATAATATTAAAAACAAACCCTATATTATTGTGATCATAAATCTTTACCTGGTTGCACCAGGATAATAGCATTAAGAGTGTAGATATGGTGTAAATATTCACTTGCAGACTTTCAATCACAAAATTTATTGTGAAAGTGCACAATAGCAAGGAAACACAAGTACAATGCAACCTAGAAATAGCAAAAGCATGTATGGTTTCCCAGAACAGTATAGAAATGTCAAAAACTCTTCAGCAAAAATGAAGATAAGCATCATCTATGGAAATTAGAAGTTATCTACAGATCATGACCATAAAACTCATTAGCCACACTCCACATCTCCTTAGAATCCCTTAAAAGCTAAATATTAATCCCCAATATGAACGATAGATAGCCTGAATATAGGGAGCTCCTAATCACAAACACAGATTGCTAATTAATGTAAAACACACATGCTCCTACAAGCCTACAATTAAGGCAATATGTATAATTCAATACCCGCCCACTACCTTAAAACTCATCCGCATGAATCAACTCCATTCCACAACTTAAAACAAACTTACATTGTAAAAGAAAAGTTTAAAACATAAAATTTAAAAATCAATAGCTCGAATGTAACTTGATCATAAATAAATTGGCAAAAACTAAAACTTGTACATGTATGTATCTCTGGAAAGGCAACATCGTTCAAAATAAAATAATAAGACAACCGAAATTGACTTGACTTGGGAAGGCAACAGCGTTTAAACCAAATAATAAAACAACAAGAACCCATATCGTTAATTCAATCAAATATCAAATCTAAAGTTAGAAGCAAAGGAAATTCCAATATGAATGTGCTCTATCCCTCAAGACTAAAGTTCCAGTCTTTTCACACCAACCAAAACATAAAAGCATAAATTTAAAACAAACCTCCAATAGAGATCAAATTAGCGGATGCAAGAGAGAGTCACCTGATGAAAATCAATTCAGTAATGAAACCCCAAAATTTCCGGTCGACAAAGGGTGGTATAGATTCGCAACGACGAGAGGAATCAAACCCCTATATTTATTTACAAATTCAAAGAAACCCTAATCGAATCGAAATCTCTGAAATTCTAAGCCAAAATAGAAACACAAAATCTACAAAATTAGACACAAAATTGACATTGAAATAAGAAGGGGGGAAATTTGACAGCAAGTTTGAGGAAAATAAAATGAAAGAAAGAAGGGGGAGTACCTGAAGCATTAACGGGAGCGGGAGAGTTAGAGATGGAGAGTGAGAGAGCGAGAGCAAAGCGATTTTTTTTTGGTTACAGGAGATGAGATTGGGTCTTTTTTATACCTGGTATAAATGGTAATTTTAACAATTTATATCAGAGTTTTTTGTCCACTTAAAAAGTAAAACTCCTTCTCGTGTTTTGCCAAAACCATTGGTTTTGAGAAAGGAGCAATTTCAAGATTCTTCAAAACCAAGGTTTTGGACTCCAGCTTTCCAAGAAGCTTGGTTTGGAAGGTGTTTACCAAACACTATTTTTTGCTTCTTGGTTATTGAAACCAGCTTCCCCAAGTATAACCTTAGGGCCAAAGGGCCACTAAAAATATTTACCACCAGTATAATAATAAATGAACTATATGACCATTTATTTTTCCCTTACCTAATTCTTATGACTTCACATGTGGAATTGGAATTTTCTTTCTTTTTTCTGAAAAACTATTTTTCATTTTTAAAAAAAATCTAAAAAAAGTTAATGAAAAGTGAATTTCAGTAATAATTTACTAATATATTGAGTTCTAGTGAGTTATAAATTTAAAAAAATAAGATAAATTATTATTAAAATAGTACTTTTTTGGTCAAAATTATTAAAATAGTACTCACATGGATATTTACATTACCATATATAATTTATCTCCTCAATTTTATTTATTACACTTGTTAATAAATTTAAGTTTAGTTTCGTTTAAAAAAAATGGTTTCCATGACAACACTAGTATATATACCTGATTGTTAAATTTATTTATTAATTAATTTTGAAAGAATTAAATCTTGTTTCTTTGTTCATAAGCTAAAACATAGAATTAAAAAAAAACAAAAAATTTTAAAATAACAAAAGTTACTCACAAAAAAAGGAAGAAAAAGACGGAAATGAGTGAAATGTAGTCAGTTGCCTGGTTCCCGGTGAGAGATTAAGAGATAACTCATCCTCAAGAGGGGTAACATATAACCCACTATGAGGGGGAAATTTTCAGGATTAAGTCTTACCATTTTATTTTAAGTAAAAGACTTAATGAGGAAATCCACCCTTTCGCTCGTAATTATTTTCTAAATAATACTTTGCATTTTTAAAATTATTTATTTGTATTTGCGTTTGTCCAAATTGGCTCAATTAAGCCACTCAATTCGAATTGACATATTTTAAGTTCCGTAAATTAAATATATTCCTTCGTGGAATTAACTAATTAGTGGCGGAAAACGTGGGCCGCATTGCTTAGTGAGCAGGCACGCCACATCATCCATGCACACACCACTCTCTTCTTCTCTCATTCCGCTCAAATGAAGAAGAAAAAATCAGAAAAATAGAAAAATGAAGCCAAAATTGAACTCATCTTCTTTACTCATCTCACTACAAACCACCTTCTATCCGCCTCACTTTCCTCTCCTTGTTTTTTTTTTGTTTTTTTTCTATTTTTCTCAAACAACAACTCCTATTTTCCTTTTCTTTTATTCCTTTTTTCTCTATTTTTTCTCTATCCCAATTCTGTGCAAACAACAAACAACAACAACAATAAAAGATAATGGTGAGGATAATAAAATTTCTTGATGGTGTTGTGGTCAAATCTGATCGTTAAAGTTGTTGGTGGCTTTTGATGATAACCGAAGGTAAGTGATGATGGTTTGGGCGGTGATGATTGTTTCTATGGTGTTTTGATGGCTGGTCCTTGACACCACAGAAGAGTTCGACCCAATGCTTTATTTATGTCCTAGTTGATCCTGATTTTGAGGTGGCAGTGAATGAGGTGGATCTGTTAGAATTGTGGTGGTTGAATCTTAATGGATAGCGGTAGGTTTAGTATGGTTGTTGGTAGAGATGGTGCTTTGGAGAGGACAACGGTGGTAAATCGTTTGTAGTGGAAATCATAGTACATTTGGGATTAATTTTGGGTGCATGGATGATGTGGCACCCCCAATAAAGTTGACAAGGAAGAGTGGGTTCACTTTTTTTTTCTTATAGCTTTTAAGTAAAAAAATTAAATAATTTTATTTTGTTAAATCTTATCCAAAATCAGGGGCTTAATTGCAACAATTGAACAAATATAAGAGCAAATAGAAGATTTCTAAAATGCATGGTACTATTTGAAAAATAATAATAAACGTGGGTGAATTTACTCATTAAGCCAAAAAAAAAGATAAACCTTTGTAAAATGGACTCCACTGAACGCTAACAACTACCCCACTGGATCCTCTCAACTTTTTACTGTAGCAATTTAGTCCATCTACTATTCATTTTTTCTCTTTCATCCAAGCTCTTCTTATCACCGGAGGGCCGCTTTCCAGCCAACTACTACTCTCACCTCCATACCAGACGGAAGCAGGCGGCAGGGACGAAGCAGCAGCATCTTGAAGCGGCCCAATCCGACCACGGACGCGCCTCCACGCGCAGCCGGAGCGCCGTGGTGCCTCTCCCACGCGCCGGCACGTGTGGACCACCCCGGCCTCCGTTGACCCTGAAATCTCCGGCGTTCTTCTCGTCTCGTCGGTCCGGTCACGTTGCTGGGGTCCGTTTTCAATTTCGTCATCGCCGGCGATCCTCACCTCTTTTTCACTCGAACCCGTCGAAATCCGGGCACTTTTCTCCTATTCAGGCTTGTTTCCTACATCCTTTTAATTTTTTCTCTTCTGCTATGCTTGGTCTGGATTGAAGGGACTTCGTGGGCCCTTAAATTTGTGGTAATATAGTAGACTGTGAATTTTAGTATGATTTCAAGCTTAGATTGTCATGGTATTCGGAGAAAGGGCTGAGCCTGAAGGCTGTTTTGGGTTGGAATCAGCAAGTTTTATCGCTTACTGAGGCCGAGGTGGTAGTTGAGGTATAATCGGTGGAAGTCAGTAGGTTTTTGAGGTGAAATTTACTTTTATATGGATTTATTCGATGACGGGTACTAAGAAAGTGTACGGTTTTAACCGGAATTTGGCAAATGTAATCACTTATTACGTGGAAAATCTACCCTTTCATGTTGATCATCGAGCGCTCCGACACCTAATCACTCAGAGATGGTATCTGCCTCGTTTCGGCAGACTTGTGGATGTGTTTATTCCTAACAGAAGGAATAAATCGGGGAAACGATTTGGTTTCGTTCGATTTGATTGGGTAGAGAATAGGATTGATATGGAACTAGCTCTTGATCGTCAACACATAGGAGCTTCGGGCATAAGGGCCAACCTAGGTCGAATTGGGAGAAGGGGGTCGGGGATCTTGAACAAAGATCGCGTAGAAAATTCGAACTCAAATCCGAGGCGGAAATATTGGGTTCGGAGCCAGGAAGGAACATTGAGAGATCGCACAGATGAAAAAGTTGCAGCCAATCAGTCTTATAAGGAAGCAGTTTCCAATACGGGAAGGGATCGCCAGCAGGGATCGGTAGCCAAGGAGGATTTGGATTTGGGTTCACAGCTAGACGGTCGGATAGGTCAATCTGAGGAGGAAAAAGTGAATGAAGTGGAGGATTCTGAGGTCTTAGACTTGGAGATTCCGGATGAAAACAAGGATTGGCTGTCTCGGAGTGTAGTGGGCATTCTTAGGAAAATTGAGAACATCCCAGAAATACAAGAATTGGTGCTTGATTTAGGGTGGACTTGTGTAACAAGAATCCTTGGTAGGGGTCTAGTTTGGATTGAATTCGACAGACAGGAAGACAGAGAGCAAGCACTTTTTTCAAATGAGGGCTTCCATCGCCTGTTTTCCAAGGTGGTACCCTGGACAGAGGTTCTTTCAAAGGCTGGTAGGCTGTGTTGGGTTCAATGCTCGGGTGTTCCGGTCCAGAGCTGGGGATTTGAGACCTTCGAGAAGATAGGGTCGAAGCTAGGGAATCTTGTTGCAGTAGATGATAAAACACTAGCCCGTAGAAGGTTTGACGTGGCAAGGATTTTAGTTACAACCGATCAGATGTATGTCAAGAAGGATATTCTGGTAAAGGTTGGGGACTTTAGCTATACGGTGAGTTGCCATGAGGAACCTTCACAGGGGGAGATTTCAAATCTTGATTGGAGGATAGGTGTCAAGTCAGATGCAGAAGCTTCTGATGATGAGTCGGAGGTAGGAGATTATGAGGAAGCAGAGGAGATGGGTGGCAATGATCATCATATTCCTTCTTTGGTCAAGGAGGCAGGATCGGCGGAAAAAGAGAAGCAATCTTCTCTTCATCAGGGGCTAGGGGAGTATCCCTTAGTAACGTCGAGGCGAAAGGGAGATAAGATTAAGAGGATTACGGCTGAAACGGGCAGTTTACACACGGTCAACTCATCTGTGAATTCGAAAGTGTCAGTGTTTCGGGCGGAGGATAATGAAATTGTGAACATGAACAAGCTGGCTGATGCCAATGTGGTGGAGACAGACACTTGGGAAATAGGACGTCTATTGTCGATAACTGACCATGCCAGTGAAGAAGCAATCAAGGCCTTTGATCGAGAGAGATTTGATGTGGAAAGGGACAATATGCGAAGCAAGGTGGTTCCGGAGGCGAGTGCAGTAGTGACATAATGGTTCAATTATTTTCATGGAATTGTAGGGGGGTTTTATCAATTAGGAAGAGACGGTTTATAAAGAAAATATTTCAAGGAGAGCAGGCGTCGTTTTGCTTGTTACAAGAAAGCAAGCGAGAAGAAATTGATGATTTTCTTATACACGAATTAGGAGGGAATAATGAGACTCGATGGGTGTACACTCCTTCGATTGGGAGATCGGGGGGCCTAGTTTCGATGTGGGATTCCAAAGTTTTCCAGATGGATCATTCAGAGGTTGGTAACAGATTTATCTGGATCGAGGGTACACTTACAGAAAATAATAGGAGGTGTGCAGTTTTGAATGTTTATGCTCCCAACGATGTTGTGTTACGAGGTCATCTATGGGAGAGCTTGGGTAGAAAGATAGAGAGCGCTACGATCCCGGTATTAGTAGCGGGTGATTTCAATGAAACTCTAGTCCCTTCAGATCGCTTGCATGGGGGGGGCTACTCTCGGGGTATGGTCCAGTTTCAGGATTGGGTGGACAGGTGTGGATTGCAAGACATTAGGCTAGTAGGGAGGCGTTTTACCTGGTCTAATGTCATTAGTAGGAGTAAAATAGATAGGGTATTTGTTCAAGAAGGGTGGATGAATTGCATTAGTGATTGCGAGCTATCAGCTCTTGAAAAGAGTGGATCAGACCACACGCCTTTATTCCTAAGACATGATAGGGTTGATTGGGGCCCCAAACCATTCAGAGATTTAGCTGTGTGGTGGGAAGACATAGGGTTCAAAGATATGGTGACGGGTTGGTGGTCAGAAGCAGGAATCGAGTTCCCAGGTAATTATCGGGTTATTCATAAGATGCGATACTTGAAGAAGAAAATTCAGATTTGGAATAAGGACGTATTTGGAAATGTTGAGTCCAATGTAAGAGAACTACAGGATCGTCTTGAGGCATTTGATCGACTCGGGGACGAACGGCCGTTTACCCAGGAGGAACAGAGAGAACACAACGACATTAGGCTTCAGGTTTGGGCTCAACAGGATCGGGTTGATAGATATTGGCAACAAAAGAATAGATTAAAGTGGAATATTAAGGGGGATCGAAACACTGGGTATTTTCATAGGATGGTAAAGATTGCAGTGAAAAGGAACAACATTAGAGAGATAATGACGCCTAATGAAAGACTCACCGACCCGGGGGGCATTAAGCGGGCAGCTGTTCAGTACTACGAGACCTTTTTCAGATCAGTCCGTTGGAACAGGCCTCGGATGCAGGATTTGGGATTTCTGAAACTGACTGAGGATGAAGCGTCAAGGTTGGAGATGGAGGTGACTCGTGCAGAAATTTGGGAAGCGGTTAAAGATTGTGACGGTCAAAAAACACCAGGGCCGGATGGATTTTCTATGCGATTTTTGCAAAAGGCATGGCACATTATCGGAGATGACTACTGCAGATTGATTCAGGAATTCTTTAGGTCAGGGAAATTCCCATCAGGGGCAAATTCTTCGTTCTTGACTCTCATTCCGAAGATTAACGATGCGAAGAGGTTCAGTGAATATCGGCCCATAAGCTTAGTCAGTAGTTATTATAAGATTGTATCCAAGGTCATGGCGAGGCGGTTGAGCGAGGTAATTACAAAAGTCATTAGTGAAGTGCAGCATGGATTCATTAAAGGAAGACAAACTCTAGACTGTGTCATGACAGCAAATGAGGTGGTCCATTACTTGCAGGAGACGAAACAACAAGGGCTGCTTTTTAAGCTGGATTTCGAGAAGGCATATGACTCCGTCGAATGGGAATACTTAGATGACGTGATGAGGCATATGGGATTCAGAGGGAGGTGGAGGAATTGGATTAAACAATGCATTAGCACGAATAAGATTTCCATACTAATTAATGGGTCACCTTCTGGCCAATTCTGTGTGGGTAGAGGCCTTCGGCAGGGATGCTCTATGTCGCCGTTCTTATTCAATATTGCAGCGGAGGGTTTGCATCGTCTATTTGTTAGAGCAGAAGAGGTTGGGATCCAGAGAGGTATAGGTAACCCATCAGCAGGGTGGAATCTGAGTCATCTTCAGTTTGCGGACGATACTTTGGTTTTTGTGAATAACAATGAGGAGGAGATCCGGGGAGTGAAGGGTATTTTGAGATGGTACGACGCTTATTCAGGACTTCGAGTTAACTTCCACAAAAGCACCTTGGTAGGAGTGAATCTGAGTGAGCAAATCGGAGGTATCTTAGCTACTCGAGCTGGTTGTAAGTATGAGGTACTACCTTGTAAGTACTTGGGATCTCTGGTGGGCTTTAATCCGAGACGAAAATCAGGGTGGGAGTTCCTTATCCAGAAAATGAGGAAAAAACTTTCAACATGGAAGGGGCATCTACTCTCGATGGGGGGCCGTGTGACGTTGATCAAGTCAGCGCTAGCGAGTCTACCTATTTATAACATGTCTATTTACAGGATGCCTAAGTCCGTCGCTATTCAGTGCGAAGGAGTTATGCGGCGCTTTCTTTGGAGTGGCTGCGATATTAACAAGGGGTTGGCTAAGGTGAACTGGAATGAAGTGACTCGGTCGACAGCGCTAGGGGGATTGGGAATTGGGAGGATACAAGACCGGAATATTTCGCTGCTTTTCAAATGGGTGTGGGAGATGCTGAGGGGTAGCAGGAAGTTGTGGGCGGATATCGTTCGTAGGCAATACAACCTCCTTTCCATTGGAGACTTGTGGAAGGAGAGGGAGGGGAGGATGTCCCCAATATGGCGTGATCTTTTGGGAGTTTGTGGTCGAGGAAGTGCCTTTTTCGACCTGTGGACCAACAACACTTCGATAAAAATTGGGGACGGGAGAAACACAGTCTTTTGGTGGGATACTTGGGCAGGTAAGAAGCCATTGGCCTTGGAGCATCCTCGGCTATACCATATATCGACCAATCAGTATGGGACGGTCAATGAATTTGGTACATGGATCAATTCTGTTTGGGAATGGGAAACTGTGTGGAGGCGCGGTTTGTTTGAGTGGGAGAGAGACGAGTGGGTATGTTTGAGAGCTCAGTTACCTCTTCCCTGTAGGAGATATCAACATCAGGTTCTTCGTTGGGAATTAGATCAATCGGGGACATACACGGTGAATTCAGGGTATAAGAAATGGGAGGAATCTAGGTTTGAGCCAGCTCCTCTGCTTCGGTCTTGTTGGACTGGTCTAGCTCCATACCGAGTGGAATTTTTCCTTTGGTTAGCACTGCGAGAAAGAATTGTCACTAGGACTTTCCTAATGAAGCGAAACATGATTCCTGATTACTTGAATGTCTGCTCAATGTGCAACAGTGAACCGGAGAATGTTACTCACCTTTTCTTGCGTTGTGAGGTAGCTTCGGGTATTTGGGAGTTTATCATGCGTTGGCTTCAGGTGGTTTGGTGCCAGCCTCAAAATCTTTCGGACCTGTGGCGAACGTGGGAAAGTTATTTACCTTGTACAAACAAGCAGACCGGTAGTGCTTGGAAAATCCTATTCTATGCGGTTATTTGGACAATATGGAAGACACGCAATGAAGTCGTGTTCAGACAAAAGGAGTACAGTGACTCGAGGTGTCTTAATAGGATTTATTCTTTGTGGCATTGGTGGTTGAAAAGTAAGGACAACGGGTTCGCCTACAGTTTGTCCGATGTCCTTCAATCCCCGGCATGGTTACTCAATCGGTGAATCGAAGCTCGGTTTTCTCAGATGTAGGTTGATGAGGAGTCAGGTCTAATAGTGGGCTAGGGAGTCAGTCCTTTGCCCTTTTCTTTGGGGCTTCGTTTGTTGTTGAGATCGTTTGTCGCACTGCTATTGAAGCAGTGTCTTGTAATCTTCAGTCATGTTCTTCATGACAATTCATTTCAATATAACTTTCTGCTGATTAAAAAAAAAAAAAAAAATGGACTCCACTCTTATCAAGGGAACACTTACCCTTTCTTAACCTAAATCCAAACGTAGGTGCGATCATTTTGGGACATACACCTAACCAAATATTTTTCAAACCAGAAAATAAAGCAAAGTTTGTTAAACCATGAGCGAGAACATTAAGATGTCGTCGGATGTGGTTGAAGGAGCATGAAGAAAATGAAAGAGCTATGTGGGTCACGTCTTGCAAAACTAATCTCGTGTAACCAACTAGTAACTTCCTAGACTGTAGTGCTTGTACAACTTCCAAGCAATCTTACTCCAGTACAGACTCAAGCTCTTGTTGTACCTGTATTTCAGCATGACTCTGATTTTCTAGCCACAAATCTCAACCCCGATGACTAGGAACCCATAATCACATCCGTATTTAACTTAATTCCACCCTCTTAGAGGGGGAGACTATTTAGGGGTCACTGTTGTAAACGTCGAGAGAGGGTGACCTTGCTAACTTGTGGACATAGCATCCATATATTTCTTGAGTAGTCCCCTGCCCCTTAGGAGGACCACCTAGGGTGTTTACTCATTAAGCTGAAATACTATATTATTCCTTGATGTTCATAGAGTTCGTAACACCAATATCAACTGCTCATACTCCCCTACCTGAAACTCTTCATTTGTCCGAACAAGTCAATCCCTAAACGGCATAACAGGCACCTTAGCAATTTTATCCCAAAAAACATACCTAACCTATAAAAGGGCAGTTTATCAGTAGGTGATCCACGACTCATCCACTTGACCACAATAGGAGCATCCAAGATCAATATTCATACCTCGTCGGGTGAAGGTTATATGGGCAAGGAATCGTGTTCCAACCGCTAGATAAATTTCTTTAATTTTAGAGGAATATCCAAAGTCCATAAGAATTTTTACCACATTTTTTTAGAATCGATGGTCACTCCCACAATAGAAGTAAGACAATAATACCTGCTCTGGACCGAAAATCTTCCCGAGTTAGTCCCTTTTAATGTCAAAGACTTATTCGCCCCAACCCAACTAATTTGACAGACTTAATATATCAGATCTCTCGTCTCGAAAAAAATACCATTTAACGTCCCTCTTCCAGCACCTACTATCCTTATTAATAAGGTCGTAACCTTTTCATCCTCTGTTGACGGCAACCATAGATTATGCCAAATTTGAACTGATTCCCCGTCCCCAAACCTCCAATAACCTTTCCGCAACAAGACCTCCCTTTCTGCAAGAATATTTCGCCAAAAGTAGCTCGATCTTGCCCCCCCACAATCGTTGTTAGAAAGCCCAAGAAATATCTAGCCTTTAGAATCCGCGCAATCCGGGGATTTACACAACCACCACCCTTGTTTAGCTGGCAACACAAGATTAAAATCCTAGACTCACTTAAATCTCAGATTCTCAATCGACTCTACTCTTCACAACTTATTCTAAAACACCTAGTGAGCTTTGCTCTCCTCATTGACACCACCCCACTAGAATCGCATAATTGCTTTCTCTATTTCATCTCAAACAATGACATAAATTTCAAAGCAACTCATATATACGTTAGAATGGACTGGATGACCGAGTTAATAAGAAAAGATTGCATTGATCCTCTTGAGAATACCCGTGTAAGTGAACCCCTCGTTCTAAATGATACAGAAAAAATATTTTGAGTTTTAGTACTTGTGATAATATGAATGTTGATCGTTTAGTGGACGTGGGGGATATTCAAACTTTCAGCGCGGATGACACCTTTTTGGTTCTAGATAGTAATAATAGAGATCGTTTCTTCTCTTTCCGACCCACGCTCAGCAAAAAGTTTAAAACTTTGGACCTCGATAGAAATAATCGTTTAGTTTTGAATAACCTCTGCTTATCTATGCATGAAAAAGACGTATCTCTTAAATAGATATTTACAATACTTAGATAAGGAAGACCTTGCCGTAACATACAACCTAATAGTCCAAAAACTCATTTTTCTATATAAAGATATATCCGCATAATGAATTGGATTATCTGAAATCAATAATTTTAGTATGATTGTTTAGGAGCTAGGACTTGGCCTTCTATCTTAGGGTTCTTTAATAAAGTTAGAAAGAGAACAACTCTCTCCCAAGCCTGAGATAACTCCCAACTCTTAGGATTGAAGCTTATCTTATCAATCTAGGAACCCAAACTTTGAAAAAGTTCCTAGTAAACTTAACTCCCAATAGCCTAAAGCTTCTCGTTCGATTCCATGTCAGATTCACTATCTTTTGAATTATTCTCTTCCTTATCATGAGACCATCCTTTGAGTGTCTTCTGTCTTGGCTGATTGGATAACTTGGTTCATTGAGGCTAAAAGAAGGAACTTTTTTTCTCCTCTTTAATTTACAAAGATGCTACTAAATTAAAGGAACTTTTTAAGGAGAATATTTATTACATTTAACTAAATCCTAGTTGATTGCTTCACATGTCATGCTCGATCCATAGCATGTTCACTTTGTTATGTTTTGTTCCTGCTTTATTTTATTCATGTTTTGTTCACAATTACCGAACATAATTTTTTAGAATTATGTTTGGTCTCCTCAGTTTTGAACTCCCTTACAAATGATAATTATTGTCATATAAGGAGCAATTGCACTTATAAAAAAAGCACTAATTGCATACAATGTGGTAGGGTTTCGATAGAGAAATATGACACTTAATTGAAAGGGTAATTTTGTTCTCTTTCCTATTTTGTATATGATGGATCTAGTTGGATCAGTCATTGACAAAGTGATCAATATTTCTTTTCATTTTTGTTGCTACCTGATATGAAAATAAGTTTTTGTTTGATTGATTTCTTTTCTTACCATGAAGTTTAAAAATATGCAGAATCAATATTGAATGTGAATGAACTTGTTTTTGTTTCATTTTATTCCTTTCTTACATATACATTGAAATATGCTAGGAATTTTTGAAGAAAGGTGATTACAAGGATGTAAGTTTAGAAAGTGTTTTGATGTGGAAATGAAAGAGTTTGTTGGTGTTGCAATTCATTAGGTGTTCGGTGGATAAAATTTATGTAGCAATGCTAAATTATATTAAATCAGTGAAATTCTTGTAGATTAATTGTTAGGTTATATATTTTTTACTAAAGTGGATATTACAATAAACTAAAATGAGAAATATGATAAATGTCTTTACAGAAAAAAGACAAGAGTCAAAAGTTAATTTTTAATGGCTAAATCAACATTAGTCATAAGCCAAATCAATGACACGAATTTAATACAATGGTGCATATCAAAATCTCAAAATATAGACACACAAAAAAACATAAAGTCATGAATGATTTATGATAACACAAATAAAAATACACACATTATTGTTGTCAATGTTGCCACGAGACCACTATAATGTTGGCGATGACAATCTGAGTTAATAGTAACCAAACCACCAATAATATATGACTTTCTTATTTTCTCCATCATCATCAATGACGATCTTGTTAAAACATGAATATTACAAGAGACATTGATTTGTCTCAACCATCGAACAAGTATGACTGTCATCACATGAGCTTGTGAATCTACACACATTATTTGATTGGTGACACTAAATTTACCCCCTACTTTATCTCATACTCGTCCTTCTTTATTTTTCAGCCACATTCTTTAGTCATTTTACCTTATCGTGAGAACCTAATGACAATCACAAAACATGAGCACATAAAAAGAAATAAGATGAACTAAAAGTAAAATAAAGCGAGAAAATGAGGAGAGAAAAAAAGTGAAAGAGAATTGCCATTGGTTAGAAGTAGCATGACGAGCCCATAAGAGAGCTTTAAAAAAAGTTCAAAGTAGTTTTTTTCTTTTTCACGGAGACGACTTGAGAAATACGACCTAATGAAATTAACAAGTTAATCATTATGTAGCTACTTGATAAGATTTGATCTTTTGGAGAGGGGTAAGCGAGGAAAGTGGCCTCTTGGGTCGCTGATCCCCCCGTCCGATGTACCTGCAAAGCGCCGGAGGGGGTCTCCGGCGTAGAAACTCCAATGCTTAAGTCAGTATGGTGGTTCAAAATGGCAGAGCTTCGACCAGCTATCTTAGGCTTACCTCTTTATCTTGAATGTTGGGGTATTTATAGGCAAGAAGCGGACGTTACCTAGAGAGGGGGCGTTATCTTAAGTCGATAACGCCCAGGGCTCTCAGATGACGCCTTATAACGCTAGGGATGGGATAACGCCGTTTGTGTGAACAAATATCTTGTGAGACTCCCCTCCCCCCGTTGACGTCGACTATCCTGGGATTCCGTGGAAGAATTGGACGGCGAGAATTACAGTAGTTCAATCCAGGCGACAACAACAGTACTCCGACCTTGTCATCGAGTGTAAGGACGAAAATACCATTAAAATCACTTCTATAGTTATCATAAGCCCAACCGAAAATGAGCCCGAGTGTTTACCAAGGGCTACTATTCCATTTTCGGCCTTGTCTACTTAACGGTTAGTGTGGTGACGATGGTGGTTCAATTTCCTAGAAACGCGTCTTCTCAAATCGACATTCCCTTAGGCCTATAAATTTAGTCTTTCTCTGAATTGTTCATTCACATCGTTTCTACATCTTTCTCAATATTTTTACTATGGATGAAGTGACCAAAAATTTTCTGATTTCAAAAGCGCATACTTTGAAGAGTCTCACCCTAGCTGACATTGGTTTTCTTGAGTCCATGGTGACCAAGACTTCTGAAGATGTTCTGGAGCTTCAAGGGATGCTAAATCCTCTATTGGCCCGGCAAGGCACGACTTCCATGGAGGATTTCAACCCCTTGGAGAATGTGTTGAAGATAGCTACTTCTGTCTCTCGCATCCATGTGGCCATCAATATGCTACAACACAGGAAGGACTTACTGGTGTGTTGTTTGAAGGGTATGAGAGCTTCCTCCTCTGAACTGACCTCTATTGCTGATGCTTTGAGGGAGATTCCCTATGTGGATGGGGATGACGACGCCGGGTCCGCTGTCTGACTGCTTGTAGCCGCCTTTATGTTTTTCTATTTTTGTTTTATATATGAACGTGTATGTATGCTTGGGCCATTTAGGCCATAAATAAAGTGGCTTTCGCGTTAACCTGCCAGTGATATTTTCCTTCGGAATGTACAAATGATGCATCGATTAAGACTAACGTTTCTCAGCCCAACCGAAAATGGGTCTACCACCGGGCGAGCTTCGACAATGTTTGCTCTTCTTAGTCGCTAAATCTAACTATTGATGGTAAATATTCGTTCTAACCGTTCCTTGCATTAACTTCACACCTTATTCCCAACGCTAGCCGATTGGGGAATTTTCTGGGCGCCTCTTGATTAGCACGAATTTCAAACAGGCGTGGCTAAAGAATCAGATTTTCCCATCATGACTTGTGCTCTCGAGGTGTATTAATTGTCATGGCATACGAAAAGGTAGGAACGCCTCTTCACCGTGGTTATTTAATGGAATTTTTCTCACTTCACCCTGTTCACTTTCTTTCGTTCATTCATCCGCAGAGACTATCTGAAATACAATGGCTGGTTCGTGCTCTTCGGAAGCTGCAAAGCCTAACTCCCCAAAAATGCCTCCTATTTCTACGGCTCTTGTTTCGCCAATAGTAGTCGAAGAAGAAATCGTGCATGGCGGTAATGAACTATTTCCTCATATCAGGCGTTTTATGTCTAGAGAGGGAATCCCAACTCGTTACGACGGTCCCGAAATCCTGGACCCTGCCAACTGGAGGGACTGGTACGTGTCTCCTTTGGAGGGAAAAAGGCCTCCTGAGGTCCTACGACCAGAGCAAGGCAAAGAGGAGATGCCTAAAGAACCTTTTTCTCTGTTAAACGAATAACTGCCACCTCCGGAGGGAGATGATTTCTATTGGCCTTCTAGCTTGCTTGACGAGGATTGACAAGCGCGTCATGCGCTTTGTAGATGCCGTATGGCTTTTATGCGAATAAAGAAAAGTTTTTATATTTTTCTCTTTTCTCGTCACACTCTTACGCTAACCTTATGATCACAGGGTGGTTAACGCTGATCGGTTAACTATTTCTTTGATGGCGGATGCCACGTAACCGTCTTTCTAACTTCTCGTGTTTAAGCATCCCCTTGAGCAACGTAACTACTTAGCCTTAAATTTTCTTTAATGTTTTTCCATGTGTCATCTTCTGTTCCCCACGTGTTTCATTCTGATAGGTCGTTTGACCCCCATTGTGATGTTCGACCTTTTAAAAGGAAACAACTTCTTTCCCCTTACCCTTTTACTCGTGATAGCACGTTTCATGGTAGCGATTTTACCTTCTTTTCCAGCCCTTTCGGGGGCATGACTCTGCTATTTGACCCTTATTTCTATCTTTATTGCAGATCAGTGCCAATAGAAGGAAAAGATCGAAAAGAAGCATTTTTTGGGTGATTCTGAGGATTTCCAGCTTCAAGGCCTATAAGATCAGATTGTCGTCGAGCCCTCGACGCTAACCAGACCAGTGAGCTGTCTCTCGCCCGAGATACTTCTGCCTCTTATCTCATCGAAAACCAAAGAGAAGCATCTTCGAAGATCCGCACGAGATTCCATGCGCTTCTAGAAGACACCAGGCGCGCCAGAGATTCCAGAATATTCTCTTGAAAAGACATGTGCTATCAAGATCCCATTGCTTCTCTCTCCCCTTAGCTATTTTGTCCCCTAGCTAGTTTTAGCCTATATAAGCTTAGCTTTAGGGTTTTTGTAAGGACGGTTGTCCTAGGACTTACACACATCACTTCATCTTTTACCCTAATTCTTAGGGTTCTTACTCTCTTGGTATTTGAAGCAACCATTGGTTTGTAAAGGAGAAAGATTTCTCCTTGATTATTAATTAATCCTACGGTTTCTTCGAATCCCTTTTCCTTTTGTTCTCTTCGTTGCATGATTATTATTATCTACTGTTCATATTATAGTATGAGTAGCTAAATACCATCCTCTTAGTAAAGGGTGTTTCAAGGGTTGTAAGGTTCGGTTAAGAGGCCTAATGCATGCTTAAGATATTCTCTTGTAGCATATGATTGTTTATTGTTTTAATCCCATGCTCATTTAGAAACGTTAAGGGCTTGATCAACTGTTAATATTTCTGCATGAGTAAAGTCATTCTCTTGGTTATAACTGACGTAAATCCTTGAGTTAGAGTAGACACCTAGTGGAGGCAGCGCGAGGGGCCTCTGTCTATGGGTAAACGGTCATTTAGGGTATGTGATGCGAGCCTAACAACCTGAGTTGTCACGCCCTAGATCTGTCTTGCCTCCCCTTCATGGGCGTTCTGAGTATTGTCTCCCCGTATTCATGCTTGGGAGGATGGCGAAACGTCAAGGCTACCTCATATGTGGAAACGAGGGGTAGCTTTTATCTAAGAAGGTAAGTAGGGGATGAGGTGTGGAAACGCGGTCCCCATAGCAAGTCTGCACCTGAGTTTAGACTATCTTTGTGCCGATGATTAACTGACCTAGAAAGCAACCCGAGAACACCTTTTGCTAAGATCTCTTCCCATCTGATTAATATTATCTCTTTTATTGTTTTCTTGCCCTCGAATTGCGTTAGGATATCTTGCCCTGGATTGTGTTTTACTTTCATGCCCTGGATAACTATTTTAATTACTTGCCTTGTTAGCTCCCTCATCTGAGTTGATTAATTCGTTAATCGACATAAACCCCCTAGTATTACTTGTTTGTGTTCTGTTGCAATTGTTCTCTGTCATACATCTTTACTAACATTTTATTCCTTCAATCTCTGTGGTTCGACCCTGTCTTGCCCTGTACACATTTATTTGTGCAATTAGGCATCAGGAAATTAGTATATTTGAGTGACGATCAAATTTTGGCGTCGTTGCTGGGGATTGAACGATACGAATTTTGTTTCTATTTTTGTATGACCAGGAGATCTGCTCCAGATTTACACGAAAATAGGACTTCGAAGGCAAGCCAAAGGTTCATCTACTCAGCGTAGAGTAATCCCACATCCTGCCCTCGACGGACTTCCTTCCAATCTGGCCGATCAGGACCATCAGTTTTTCCTAGACCTAGCTTATCTCCATCGTACCCTCGAAAATCCAGTAGCCGCCCATTTTGATTTCCCAGCAATGGAAGACCACGACAACCATGTCCGACGTGAAGATCCACCACCACCTCCTCCTCCGAATCAACAGACCATCGACCACTTCAATGCAACCACTGGCATGTAGGCAAGTTGCATCGACTGGCCTAATATTCCCCATGACTGGACCCTGAAGTCAGTCGTGCTGCATCACCTTCCCATCTTTCGGGGGGTTGCCAAGGAGAATTCCCTTCGCTACCTTCAATAGCTCCATTCTATCTGCGAGGCCATGAAACCTCCTAACATCAGTATCGAGCAAGCCAAGTTGTGCGCCTTCCAGTGGTCTCTTAAGGATGATGCCCTCGACTGGTACTATGACCTTCCACCAAGATCTATTCACTCTTGGGCAGATATGTCCAAAACCTTCACCGAGAAGTATTATCCGACCTCTATCGCCAACACCACGCGCAAACAACTTATCTCCATAGTCCAGAAGAAGGAAGAGGATCTAGCCCAGTATTATGAAAGGTTTCAGAAGATACAATCTTCATGCCCATCCCACAATCTTACAGAGCATGCCCTTGTTCAGTATTTTTGCGAAGGCCTTAAGGCCCATGATAAAGCCCTCCTCAACACTACAGCCACCGGCTCTTTAATTGCTCTCACTCCAGCTGCCGCCAAAGCAACCATAGAGCTCATGGCCAAGAATGCATCGTTTGATGCCGCTAACAGTGGAAGTCAGGACGCTCAAGTAGCTGCCTTGCAGAATCAGCTATCTTCTCTCACGAGGATGTTTCAGAATTTTATGGCAGGACAATCCACTCCTGTCAAGGCCTGCCAAATCTGCAATTTTGTGGACCACCCCACTGATGCATGCCCCTATATTCTGGACGAAATCCAAGTTAATGTTGCTGACCAGTATATCCAGGTCCCATATGGTCAGAACTATAACCAGGGTTGGAAACCACAGAATCCAGGATGGGTTACAAACCCTCAGACTTTGGGACCTACCCATCAACAGCACCAACAGAATCCATACAGAAATCATCCTCCCCCTCTCAATATGCAAAACTTCAGACCTCAACCCACATATTATCAAAATCAGTATCAACGTTAGCCTCCTCAAGATCAGACTTTTGTCGTGCCCCTGAATCCAGAACTACCTCAGAATCCCGAACAGCAGAAAGAGATCGAGGATCTTAAAAATCACGTGAGTACTCTGATGGCAGAGATGAAGGAAGTAAAGAATCAAGGGAGATTTCCACCCCAAACTGAAAACAATCCAAAACACAATGTTTGTTCAGTGACTCTGCGAAGTGGAACGACCTTGACACCTCCGGCGAATCCAGCCCACGATATTGGAAACTCTCCAAAATCTGAACTTAAGCCGAACACCAGGGTAAAGAGCCCGAAAGTGCCCAAATTCGTCGAAGTCATGGAAGATAGAATCCGCTCTCCCAGAGGTTCACCAAGGAATGACCCCAACCCACCTGAATTCACCCAAGAATACATTCACAATATTCTCAAGCCCCCGTTCCCTCACAGATTGGTCAAGATCAAGAAAGATAAGAAGGACCGCGATATCTTTGAAATGTTCAGCAAGGTTGTTGTAAATATTCCTCTCCTCCAAGCAGTTAAGAATGTACCTCGGTATGCCAAGTTCCTAAAATAGTTGTGCACCAATAAGAGAAAATTGGCTGACGTTAGCAACATCAGTGTAAGAGTTAATGTTTCTGCCTACATCCAGAGGAAGATTCCCCCAAAATGCAAGGACCAAGGAATGTTCATCATTCCCTGCCGAATTGGAACAGTCGACATCGGGAAAGCCATGTGCGATTTGGGGGCAGGAATTAATGTCATGCCCTTGATCATCTATAACAGTCTCGGTCTCGAGCCTCTCAGACCTACCAACCTCGCCATTCAGCTTGCTGATCGTTCTATCATCTACCCCGAGGGGATCATCAAGGATGTCTTGGTCTAAGTGGGCGAATTCTTATTCCCAGCCGATTTCTATGTTATTGCAACGGAGAATAAGTATTCTACCAAGTCTACTAATGTTCTTCTAGGCCGGCCATTTCTGGCCACAACCCGAGCAAAGATTGATGTTCATGATGTAACTATTTCCCTTGAATTCGATGGGGAGATAATCAAATTCAATATGCTAGAAGCCATGCGATACCCCTCTGAATTCTCCAGTGTTAACTATATTGATATTATTGATCCTTCTATAGAGGAAATTGCTTAAATGCATTTTACTGACCCTTTACAGTTTGCCCTTGACAGGAGTCTGATGCCAGCTCTTCTAGATGTCGTGACCTCGATACTTTCCACACCACCTGAGCTTCATTCTGTCGTCGCTTCCCTAGAAGAGTGCGCCCTTGTCCAGCATGAGCCCCCAATAGTGTCTCCTACCTGCCCAGACCAGGTCAAGTTATCATCTTCTATCGATCAGGCTCCAACCCTCAATCTGAAACCATTACCCGATCATCTGAAGTATGCTTATCTTGGCCCCGATGACTCTCTGCCTATCATTATCTCCAACAAGCTCAAGCATCCTGAGGAGTCTGAGCTGATTTCCCTATTGAAGGAATTCAGACAAGCCATAGGATGGACCATCGCAGACATTAAGGGCTTGTCACCAGCTCTATGTACTCATCATATCCACTTGGAAAATACTAGCAAGACAATACGTCAGCCCCAGCGCCGATTGAACCCGCCCATGATGGAAGTGGTCAGGAAAGAAGTTCTGAAGCTGCTAGATGCAGGAGTTATCAACCCCATCTCCGATAGCCCATGGGTCAGTCCTATACAGGTCGTGCCCAAGAAAACTGGTATCACCATTACCATAGGCCAGAACGGCGAATCCATTCCTACCTGAATCCAGAATGGGTGCCGAGTGTGCATAGATTATCGCCGCTTGAATGCGGCCACCAGGAAAGACCACTTTCCTCTTCCCTTCATTGATCAGATGCTGGAACATCTCGTGGGCAAGACCCACTACTACTGTCTAGATGGTTACTCAGGTTTCCATCAGATCTCAGTTGCCCCCGAAGACCAAGAGAAGACCACTTTCACATGCCCTTTCGGTACCTATGCATATAAGCGTATGCCTTTCGGCTTGTGTAATGCCCCCGCCACTTTTCAGCGCTGTATAGTGAGCATTTTCTCCGAACTAGTTGAAAATGGGATCGAGGTCTTTATGGATGACTTCACTGTCTATGGGAATTCCTTTCCCGAGTGCATGGATAAATTAAAAAAGTGTTTAGAGCGCTGCATAGAGACCAATCTTGTCCTAAATTTTGAGAAATGCCACTTCATGGTGGATCGAGCCCTTGTTCTAGGTCATATCATCTTGGCTAGGGGAATTGAAGTCGACAAGGCCAAGATTGAGGTGATAGAATCCTTACCCTATCCAGCATGTGTTCGCGACGTGCGATCTTTTCTATGGCACGCCGGTTTCTACAGACGGTTTATTAAGGAGTTTTCCAAAACTACCCAACCTATGTACCGCTTGCTCCAAAAGGAAGTACCCTTTGATTTTGATGAGAACTGCAAAGCCGCCTTTGAACTCCTAAAAAATAAGCTTATCTTAGTCCCAATCATTCGTGCCCCCGATTGGACATTACCTTTCGAGGTCATGTGCGATGCCAGCAATCAAGCCCTAGGCATCGTTCTGGGTCAGAAGAAAGACAAGGAAACCTACGTCATCTACTATGCTTCCAAGCTATTAGATCCAGCCCAGCAGAACTACACAACCACAGAAAAAGAACTCTTGGCCGTGGTTTATGCCCTCGACAAGTTCAGGCAATACCTCTTGGGGACTCATGTTCTCGTTTACTCGGATCACTCAGCCCTTAGATGCTTGTTGACAAAGGCAGATGCCAAACCTCGGCTCATTCGATGGATCTTGTTGCTACAGGAATTCAACCTCTCGATCAAGGATAAGGCAGGAAGAGAAAATCTGGTGGCAGATCATCTGAGCAGACTTCCAGCCCAAGAAAATGACTCACTTGTGCCTATCCGCGATACCTTCCCAGGCGAACAATTATGTCTGGTCTAGGCTGTTTATTCTCCATGGTTCTCCGACATAGCGAATTTTTGTGCCACTGGCACCTACCCCGCCGATGCTTCCCCTTCCGAATGCAACAGAATCAAAAGGCAAGCCAAATACTATATTTGGGATAGCCCATATCTTTGTAAGCACTGCTCTGACCAGATAATTCACCGCTATGTAACCATGGATGAGGTGCCCTCGATCCTCAAATTCTGCCATTCTGAAGAAGGACGTTTCGCGGCCAAGAAAACGACCCTCAAAGTCTTAGAAGTCGGTCTTTACTGGCCCACCATTTTCAAGGACAAGACAGCTACATGTATTGCGTATCATGCTCTCGACGCCAGGCCACCGGGAATATCGGGGCCAGGAATCAGATGCCCTTGACAAACATTATCCCATGTGAGATCTTCGATATCTAGGGTATAGATTTCATGGGCCCGTTCCCCAATTCCTTCGGTAATATCTACATCCTTCTCGCAGTTGATTATGTTTCAAAGTGGGTCGAGGCCAAGGAAACTCTGACTGACGACTCCAAGGTGGTAGTAAACTTTCTACGCACCAATATCTTCAATAGATTCGGCACACCTCGAGCTCTCATAAGTGATCGGGGTACCTATTTCTGCAACTGTGTCGTGGCCTCGCTTTTAGCCAAGTATGGAGTCCACCACAGAACATCTACAACCTATCATCCTTAGACTAACAGCCAAGCCGAAGTATCAAACTATGAGGTTAAATCCATTCTAGAGAAGACGGTGAACTAGTCCCGAAAGGATTAGAGTTTGAAATTGGATGACGCCCTCTGGGCTTATCGTACAACTTTCAAGACCCCGATTGGTATGACGCCCTACAAACTCATTTATGGCAAGTCGTGCCATCTCCTAGTGGAGATAGAACACAAGGCTTTCTGGGCCATTAGAAAAGTAAATAAGGATCTAGGGCAAGCCGGCAAAAATAGACGTTTGCAAATTCAGGAGCTAGAAGAGTTAAGGGACGACACCTATGAGAACACCATGCTCTACAAGTGCAAGACCAAAGCTTATCATGACAGACACCTTAGTCCCAAAAAAATTTCCATTGGACAGAGAGTATTATTGTATAACTCACGATTGCGATTGTTAGCAGGAAAACTCAAGTCTAAATGTTTCGGACCTTTCGTGGTCATGACAGTTTTTGACCACGGAGCAATCGAAATTCAGAATCCAGAAACTGGGACCATCTTCAAACTAAATGGCCACCGGCTAAAGCCCTTTTATGAAGGATTCTAGCCCTCGATCGTTAAAGACATGATGGTGGATCCCCCACTTATCTGGACCTAGATTGATAGAGCATGTCGAGGTCCCGACGAGTAAACAAGCCACACTGGAGGCATCTGATATGCCGTCCACTCCTTTCTTTTTCCCTTATCTTTTCCGTATCTTTTAGAATTCTTTGATTTTATTCTTGTTTATTCCCTTGTTTTATCCCTTGTTTATATCCCTTAATCTCCGACCTTTCCTTTTCCCAGAATGATTTTATTCCTTTTTTTAGTAATCATTAACCTTTATTCTGTCCTTTTGTCATTATCCTATTTAACTACCTCTTTTTTGAAATTTAAAAAAGTTGTTCTTCTTTTTAGGTGGTTGGGTGTTGATACCCGAATTTTGACGCCATTTTAAATTGAATTTATCATTTCTGTTATTTTACTCAACTTACTGTCATTTTTAATTAATTTACTATCGTTAGTTTACTTTCTAATTCTCGTCACATTTTATCATCGTTATTATTGTCATCAGCATCATAAATCGCATTTTTAATCTTTCGTCGCAATATTTTCATTATTATTATTATTATTATTATTATTATTCAGCCTTAAAAATTATATTTTAATTATCCGTTAGTCATTTGCTATTTATTTTTCCGTTTTAGGTCATTACATGAAGTTTAGGATTTTTAGTATTTTATCATATTTTTTAGCATTTTTTATTTTATTATTATTTTTGTTCGAGCATTTATTGGACTCGAGTAAGTTCGCTCGGACCATTGATCGAACGTGTTATTTCTTTAGTTGAAAATTACCTACTCTTTTTTTCATTCACGCTAGTCAACTTCATCTCATGCAATTCTCGTCGTAACGTCATTTATTTTTCGCTCGAACATATTCATGTTTCCGAACGAGAAAATAAACACGTTAAACAAAGATTTTCCTTCATTCGTTGTCGACTAGTAAATTCGTCTCATTTTTCTCTATAACTTGGTCACCTCGGATTTTTGAGCTCTTTCTTTTCAAGCGAGTTCGCTCGTACCACTACCCAACTCAGATATCCCGTTCGAGCTCATTTTTGTTCCCGAGTGAAATCTCTTAGAGAAAAGGCTCGAACATCTTTCCTTATCAGCCAGTTATTTTTTATTATTTTTCTAGATCACGCCACCTCTTTTTATTTTGCGAAATTAATTCTCTAGCATTTTTCCCGTTCAAACCTTCTTTTTCGCAAATAATTTTTTTCTCGAGTCTCGAGACGAGCTTTTTTCCCATACTGTACATCAACTCTCTCATCGCATTTTTCTCTACGCGCTGACACATTTTGATCAAGTTTTCGAACCGGTTGTTCACAAAAATGGCTCGAGGCCATTTAAATAACATTAGAGGGCCAATTTGATCACCACCGTTGATCTGGTTGACCAAGGAAAGTCAACCAGATCAACGGCTCACTATTTACGTGCATGATACACGTAGACAGTGGCAGCGAAGCAGCAACGGAGCAAGCCACCGAGCTGCTTGCTCTCGTCGCTTCCTGTCCCGTCCGTCATCATCACCCATGGCGTAGACCTGCAACCATGACACCCTAGCCCCGCCAGCACGACACCTTACCCCTCCATACGCAGTGCCGCATCTCACCCTCACTTGCCGAGCTCGCCTATAAATAGAGGCCACTGCCTCTAAAAAAAAAACACAAATTCACGACCCAAGCAGCTTGCTTCTTCCCCCTCTGGACAGATTGCTCATCTTGAGCGATAGTTGCCATAGGTCAAAGCTTGTTAGGTGAGCGTTTTCTTGCTCTTTCTTTCAGCCATGTTTGGTTTTAATTTTTAGGATGAGGTTTTGATCAAATAAATTGTTTATTTTCATGGCATTAAATCCTACACATGCTATAGATTAAATACATGTTTTTAGTTTGCTTAATTGTTAAGTAAATCTTGCAAATTAATTATTTTTCCTTAATTATCATCTTCGTCATTTTTTTGAAATTAAACTCGGTACGGTTTAAACCGAGATTCGAGGTTTGTACATTCGGGAAGCCGTCGAGGAGACAAGCATCTCGATATGAAGGTTTTTGGTTTCGGCCACGGTTGGCCGGACCTTGGTCGCCGGCGACCCAAGGTTGATGATGATGAATAGTGTCATGCTTGCTTGGGCTCACGCGGGAAAGAAGAAGGAAAGGTGATGGGCCATTCTTTTTATTTCCTTGGGCCAGGAACTATTCCTGGCCCATTTCTTTTATTTTTCAAGCTGGGCCCAACCCATTTTCATTCTTTCCGAGATCTCGGATCGTGTTTTTTGTAAAAATACTCGTATGTTTCGTTATGATTATTTTTCGTAATATTGCGTTAAACTTTCGTACCTATCAACTATTTAAAATTTCACAATTTAATTTTCCGCACTTTAATTTTCGCACTTTAATTTTCTGGAATTTAAATTCAGTCACTTAATTTACCGCCTATATGGTCGGTCACATTTTTAATTTCCGCAAATATCAACTGCTTTAAATTCTACAAATCGTCAACTGTTTAATTTTCTGCAAATCGTCAACTGTTTAATTTTTCTGCAAATCATCAATTGTTTAATTTTTCTGCAAATATCAACTGTTTAAGTTTTCTGCAAATCATCAACTTTTCTTGCAAATCATCAAATCTTTAATTTTTTGTCAAATCATCATTTAAATTTCTCGCACTCATCAACTGTCATCATTTAAATATTCGTATGCATCAAATCATCATTTAAAAATTTCGCATGCATCAAATCATCATTTAAATTTCTCGCACTTATCAACTGTCATCATTTAAATTTTGCGCACTCATCAAATCATCATTTAAATTTCTCGCACTTATCAACTGTCATCATTTAAATTTCCCGCACTCGTCAAATCATCATTTAATTCTTGCATGCATCAAATCATCATTTTAATTTTCCTGTACTCATTAAATCACCGTTTTAATTTTCGTATGCGTCAAATCGCCATTTTCATCTTCGTGTTCGTCAAAATCATTGTTTAATTTTTTGCTATATATCAACTGCTTTAAATTCTCGCATTCATAAACTGCTTATTTATTTTTTGAGCTATCACTAACACTCTCATTTTGTAGGTTTAAAATTTAAGCTTCGCTCGAAAGTACGCCTTTCTTTCCCTTTTATTTATTCAATGCTTTCAAATTGAGACTATTCAATTAATCGAATCTCATCAGATAGAAACTGTTAAGCAAAAATATAAATTTTTGCATATTGGATTAATACAAATAGCCGTAAAACCTTTACATCGACAAGGTTTAGATTCCCCAATATTAATGTGCCTAAGGGACGCGAGATTTCAAAAATTCAATGATTCCTTATTAGCCGTTTTCCAATCAAACTTGGTTAAAGGACCAGTCTATTTTAATTGTTATCCAAACTTTTCAATATCTCTATTTGATCCAAACATTTTAAAAACTTTAACTTTAAATATTAAAACTCCAGATAACATGATTAAAGACTCTAGAAATATAGCATTAATATACAGAATATATTACAAGGTAATGACAACTAATATAAATCCTAAAGCTATAAAACATTCTCCAAAAAATGAAACACTTTTAATCGAAGCTAATACGGAACATGCTATGATACAAACGCCAAAATTATTACAATGGAACCAAGTTACTTTACCCAATGAATGGATTTTATCTAAAGCAAACGAATCACAAGCCATAATACCACGAACACAACCAGTAAAAACAGAAGAAGATGAATATGGAAATAGAAGATTAATATTTGAATCACATCTTGAACATTTAAACACAACTAGTTGTAGAAGATCAGTAAGTAATATCGAAAGACCAATTTTATCCAGATCTTTATCAGGATCGATACTAAGAGGTTGATTTTAACAAAAATATTCCACGACCATATTATCAAAATATAGATCAAAATAGTGAACAAGAAATTATAAGATCACCATCTCCTACGCATAGTGATATGAGATATTTAAATCAACTAAATATGATTAAGACTGACAAATATAAAATAGATAAAGAAAGATTAAGAAAAGAATTTTATGATCCTTCAAAAATTGGACTAAGAAAACAATTTTTTAAAACCTTTACTAAAGAAGAAAAAGATTATATTCAGGAAAGATTTTATAAAGATCTAGAAGAATTACAAATTCATATTCCATTTTTCACTTGGTTTTAAAAACAATTAGATTTACACGATATAAAAAACATCAACGTAATAAAATCTGCAAAGCAGATATGGAAAACTGCCTTAGATACAAAAGTAGAATCTGTATATCTTCCATTAGAAGAAGTACATATAACACATCATAATAACATCATCTCAGCTTCACCATTTAAACACATTCCTGAAGAAACCAGAGATATAAATCTAAAAGATATTAAAAACATTCAAAACCAAAATAATTATACAAACCTCATGCTAAATACTTTAGCAACACACATAACTACTGTAGAAGCAAATCTTCCTCCACCTATTCAATTTAAAAGTACTACAGTAGGAGCAGAAACCAGTAAGAAATAAGAAAAAATGAACATTCTTACTCAACCTTTGTTCAAACCAATTGAAATGACTAATTCTAAAATAATGAATTTTAAATTTAAAAAAGAAGATGAATATTTAGATATAATAAATAAAAAATTAGATAAAATAAATCTAAAATCTAAAATCAAATTTCAGTATTAACACAAGAAATTGAAGAAAAAGATATAAAAGATATCTCAGAACAATTTCAGGAATTAGAAATTAATAAACTAAGAACTAAAAATTACCAAAAACCTAGAATAAAACACTTTTATCCTAGACCAACCTTTCCTGATGTACAATCAGAGGATATAAATACCAGAACTCAATGTAACTACGATGGTCAAAGTATTTTAGAATGGAATTTAGATGGACAAAGTGAGCATAATATAATAACCATGTTAGAAAATATGATGATGGCAGCTACCGTATATAAAACAAAATTCAGATAAATATGTAGCCCAAATAATTATTTCAGGATTTACAGGACAACTTAAAAGTTGGTGGGATAACTATCTCACTCTAGAAGAAAAATTAGAAATAATAAATGCGGTAAAAATAGAAAACGATGAATCCAAAGAGGACGCCACTAATGTATTAGCATACACTATATTAAAATATTTTGTGGGAGAACCAAGTCAATTTCAGGAAAAAACAACAGAAATACTGGTTAATTTAACCTGCCCAAAACTACAAGATTTCCGATGGTATAAGGATATGTTTCTAACAAAAATATTCATGAAAGAAGATTGTAATCATTCCTTCTAGAAAGAAAAAATTATCTCAGGATTACCAAAACTATTCGCAGAAAAAGTAAAAACTAGAATTAAAAATATCTATAGTGGAATAATTCCTTATTCAATATTAACCTATGGTGAAATTATCGCACATATTAATAATGAAGGACTAGCACTATGCACTGATTTAAAACTAAAAGCTAAAATGAAAAATGAACTTCATCAAAGTAGAAAAGAATTAGGATCATTTTGTGCTCAATATGGATATGAAACAATAATACCTCCTTCAAGAAAATATAAAAAACAAAGAAAAACAATAAGGAAAAATTATAAAACCCCTAAATATCAGGAAAGACCTAATAAAAGTTACCAAAGAAAATATTATAAAAAATGATTTAATAAATTTAGACCCAATAAACAAAATAAAATCCCTACCTGTTTTAAGTGTGGACAAAAAGGACATTATAAAAATAATTGCAGAATGAAACAGAAAATTCAAGAACTTCAAATTAATGAAGAACTTATAAATCAAATGATACAACTATTAAATTCTAGCACTGATGAAGATGACTTAAACCTAGAAAATACTAGTAGTGAAGAATTGGAAATTGACCCGATTCAGGATAACTCATCCGAAAGTAACGAACAATCTGAAGAAGAAAATACTAATATTTGCTCTTGTGTATATAAACAAATAAACACAATTACTAAAGAAAAGGAAATGTTGATAGAAATATTAGGAAAAATTGAAGATCCTGAAATACAAAGAGACTATCTAAATAAACTAAAAGATTTAATAATAAAAGAAAAAGAAAGTAAAGAAATAGAACCCTATAATTTAAAAATAATTATTAATAGATTTCCCCCTAAAGAATCTAAAATATCAACTCAAGATTTAAAAGAAGAAATAAAACAAATAAAAATAGATATAAAAAATTTACAAGTAGAAAATACTAAATTAAACATAAAATTTATGATGCTAGAACAAAATGAAAATCAACCCAAAAATTTAGAAGAACTAAATCAAGAAATAACAAATGAAGCCTTAGGAATCACAGAAGAAAATTTTCTAAATGCAATCTCTAGAATATAATTTCAAAAATGGTATATTGATATAGATTTAATCATAAACAAAGAATTTCATATAAATACTTAGGCACTAGTAGACTCAGGAACCGACCAAAATTGTATCCAAGAAGGAATAATACCAACTCAATACTATGAAAAAACCAAAGAACATTTATATGGAGCTAACAGAAATAAACTTCAGATTAATTATAAACTTTCTAATGTAAATATATGCAATAAGGGATTCTGTCTAAGAAATTCATTTATTCTCGTAAAAAATTTAAATCAAAAAATAATATTAGGAACTCCTTTTATTACTCAAATCTATCCATTTAATGTGGATAGTGAAGGTATAAAAACTAAAAATTTTGATACAGAAATTTATTTCCCATTTATCCAAAAACCTCAACAGAAAGATATTGATGTATTAAAAAATTATTCCATCTCAAAAGATATTATGGTAATTCAAAAGAAAAAGCATTTACATTTTTTAACAAAAGAAATAAACTTTAAAAGAATTGAAGAAGAACTACAAAATCAGAATAATATCGAAAAGATAAAATGTTTTCAAAATCTATTTGAAAAAGAAGTATGCTCTGAACTTCCAAACGCTTTTTGGAATAGAAAGAAACATATAATAGAATTACCATATGAAAAAGATTTTAATGAAAAAAATATACCTACCAAAGCCAGACCTATACAAATGAATAAAGAATTATTAGAATACTGTAAACAAGAAATAGATATTCTATTAAAGAAAAAACTCATAAGACCAAGTAAATCTCCATGGTCTTGTGCTGCTTTTTATGTTCAAAATCAAGCGGAAAGAGAAAGAGGAGCTCCAAGACTAGTAATTAATTATAAACCTTTAAATAAAGCATTACAATGGATAAGATATCCTATACCTAATAAAAGAGATTTAATCAAAAGACTAAACGGGGCAATTATATTTTCAAAATTTGATATGAAATCAGGATTTTGGCAAATCCAAATCACTGAAAAAGACAAATATAAAACTGCATTCACAGTACCATTTGGTCATTATGAATGGAATGGAATGCCATTTGGATTAAAAAATGCACCCTCAGAATTTCAAAATATAATGAACGATATACTAAATCCATATACAAAATTCACTATTGTATACATAGATGATGTACTAGTATTCTTAAAATCCATAACAGAACATTTTAATCATTTAAACAAATTCTTAAAAATACTAAAAGAAAACGGATTGGTAGTCTCAGCTACTAAATTAAAATTATGTCAAACAAAAATCAGATTCTTAGGATTTGATATTTACCAAGAAATAATTAAACCAATAAGCAGATCAATAGAATTCACAGATAAATTTCCCGATGAAATCAAAGATAAAAAACAATTACAACGATTTTTGGGATGTCTGAATTATGTATCAGACTTTATTAAAAATCTAAGAACTACTTGTTTACCATTATATCAAAGACTTAGAAAAAATCCTCCAGCATGGAATGAAAATATGACACTTATTGTTAAAAATATTAAAGAAAAAATTAAAAACCTCCCCTGTCTGGGAATCCCTAACCCTTTAGCTGATCTAATAGTAGAAACAGACGCATCTGATATCGGTTATGGAGGAATATTAAAACAAAAGGAACATGAGAAAGAATAATTAATTAGATATTGTTCAGGAATATAGATTGCTTCACAAAAGAATTATTCACCAATTAAAAAAGAAATTTTATCTATAGTATTATGCATATTTAATTTCCAAGATGACTTATTCAATAAAAAATTCTTATTAAGAATTGATTGTAAAAGTGCCAAATATATTTTAGAAAAAGATGTTCAAAATATAGTTTCTAAACAAATCTTTGCCCGATGGCAAGCTTTATTGTCAAACTTTGATTTTGAAATTGAATTTATAAAAGGAGAAAATAACTCTTTACCTGATTTCTTATCTCGAGAATTTTTATAGGGAAAGACTTGATGGCATCACAAAAAGGAAAAGAAGTGATGACAACACAAAAAGAATGCAATAGAAAAACCAAATCATCCTATTCCATGAATATACCAACTACTCCTAACAAATATGAACCACTCAGATCCAGTTCATCCAAAACTGTCCATTCACAACTCGTATCTCCAAATACTTTCCTATTACCACAACCCCAAGAAAGATTTGCTCCAAATTACCTCCAAGCACAACAAGTTCAACCTCCAAAATCGCCAGCTACTATTACTAGTAAACCTGCTTTTACACTTCTTGGAACCCTTCCTACCAAACCTTCACAAACAAAAGGCCAAGGCCCAATAACTAAGTCTTTTGTCAAAAGTATTAGCTATATTGAGCCAGAACATGGAAATGAACTTAAAACCATTGTATCCAATATATTTCCAAAAGACTTTCTATTCATCCCAGACTCCCTAGAAAAAAACAGAATATTCTATGAGTTCATTCTTGTAGACACAGATTCAGTTGAAATAGTTCATGTTGAAGATCCAAAATATCCTGGCAAATACTCTTATTCCAAATGCAAAATCCTAAAAGTATTAACCTTATATGATTGGAACATGAACCCCTATACTGAAAAAATCTTTCTTATCCCTTTCAACCAACAGGATTCAATTATCATGACTATCAAAAAGCATGGTGTTAAGATTTTAGCCCTTATGCGATCGGGGGGTTGACTTCCCTTGGTCGGAGTTGCTGTAGTTGCCGTAGAACTCACCTGCAAGGCGCCGGAGGGGGGGCTCCGGCGTAGACACTCCGACGCTTAAGTCAGTAAGTGGTTCAAAAATAGCAGCGGTTCTAGTAAGTGAATTCTGGCTTACTTGATGATTTTTATTATGGGGTATTTGTAGGCCACTGGAGGCGATAGCTGGGCATAAGAGCGATATCTAGTTGAGACGTCACTGCTGATGACGTCACGGGCTATACCCCAACCCGACGTCATCAGCAATACCTGAGGTAACGTCAAGGTTGATGTCTCCGAGGAGGGTACCGGGGGCGATACCTTCGATCATGTCGGGGGCGATAGCTCTATAGGTCCCTAGGATGAGATGATGCCGTGCGCTTAGAGACGCGTGAGACCTCCCCCCCTACTGAAGTCGACCATCCCAGTAAACTCTTCAAGGTCTGGTAGCGATAGCTTAGATGTCCGATAAGGCTTGTGGGACTCCATCTTCGGCAGGGGTCATAATTACAGAAATGCCCTTAGGATTGCCTTAATGGTTATCATAAGACCAACTGAAAACGAGCCCGAGTGTTTACCAAGGGCTGTCATTCTCTATCCATGTCTGGAATCTTAGGTGAGGGTCCTTTCTTTCTTAAGGCGATATGCTCCTAGGATCTCCGAGCTTCTTTGTCTCCTTTAGCATGACAGAGATTGGTTTAAACGACGAGTAGAGCTTAGATTTGGAGCTTTCCTCCGAGTAAGCAGATTCTGGCCTTCATTCTTGTCTAAAGATCCGTCCTCCTGAGATATTAAGAGATCCGCGAGAGACGCCGCTACCCCGTTCATAACCATTAGGGCGTTGATTTCGCCCAGCGATATTATTCTGCTTGGTCCATCGGCAGGGCTTAGAAAGTCGCAACTTCGTTCACGTCGTAGGAGAGCTACTGACGGGCTACTTTCCAATTTGTTAAGATTTTAGCCCTTATTCGATTGGGGGGTTGACTTCCCTTGGTCGGAGTTGCTGTAGTTGCCATCGAACTCACCTGCAAGGCGCCAGAGGGGGGGCTCCGGCGTAGACACTCCGATGCTTAAGTCAGTAAGTGGTTCAAAAATAGCAGCGGTTCTAGTAAGTGAATTCTGGCTTACTTGATGATTTTCATTATGGGGTATTTGTAGGCCACTGGAGGCGATAGCTGGGCATAAGGGTGATATCCAGGTGAGACGTCACTGCTGATGACGTCACGGGCGATACCCCAACCCGACGTCATCAGCGATACCTGAGGTAACGTCAAGGTTGATGTCTCCAAGGAGGGTACCGGGGGCGATACCTTCGATCATGTCGGGGGCGATAGCTCTATAGGTCCCTGGGATGGGATGATGTCGTGCGCTTAGAGACGCGTGAGACCTCCCCCCCCCCCCCCCCCCCCCCCACACTGAAGTCGAACATCCCAGTAAACTCTTCAAGGTCTGGTAGCGATAACTTAGATGTCCGATAAGGCTTGTGGGACTCCATCTTCGGCAGGGGTCATAATTACAGAAATGCCCTTAGGATTGCCTTAATGGTTATCATAAGCCCAACTGAAAACGAGCCCGAGTGTTTACCAAGGGCTGTCATTCTCTATCCATGTCTGGAATCTTAGGTGAGGGTCCTTTCTTTCTTAAGGCGATATGCTCCTAGGATCTCCGAGCTTCTTTGTCTCCTTTAGCGCGATAGAGATTGGTTTAAATGACGGGTAGAGCTTAGATTTGGAGCTTTCCTCCGAGTAAGCAGATTCTGGCCTTCATTCTTGTCTAAAGATCCGTCCTCCTGAGATATTAAGAGATCCGCGAGAGACGCCGCTACCCCGTTCATAACCATTAGGGCGTTGATTTCGCCCAGCGATATTATTCTGCTTGGTCCATCGGCAGGGCTTAGAAAGTCGCAACTTCGTTCACGTCGTAGGAGAGCTACTGACGGGCTACTTTCCAATTTGTTAAGATTTTAGCCCTTATTCGATTGGGGGGTTGACTTCCCTTGATCGGAGTTGCTGTAGTTGCCATCGAACTCACCTGCAAGGCGCCGGAGGGGGGGCTCCGGCGTAGACACTCCGATGCTTAAGTTAGTAAGTGGTTCAAAAATAGCAGCGGTTCTAGTAAGTGAATTCTGGCTTACTTGATGATTTTCATTATGGGGTATTTGTAGGCCACTGGAGGCGATAGCTGGGCATAAGGGTGATATCCAGGTGAGACGTCACTACTGATGACGTCACGGGCGATACCCCAACCCGACGTGATCAGAGATACCTGAGGTAACGTCAAGGTTGATGTCTCCGAGGAGGGTACCGGGGGCGATACCTTCGATCATGTCGGGGGCGATAGCTCTATAGGTCCCTGGGATGGGATGATGTCGTGCGCTTAGAGACGCGTGAGACCTCCCCCCCCCCCACTGAAGTCGAACATCCCAGTAAACTCTTCAAGGTCTGGTAGCGATAACTTAGATGTCCGATAAGGCTTGTGGGACTCCATCTTCGGCAGGGGTCATAATTACAGAAATGCCCTTAGGATTGCCTTAATGGTTATCATAAGCCCAACTGAAAACGAGCCCGAGTGTTTACCAAGGGCTGTCATTCTCTATCCATGTCTGGAATCTTAGGTGAGGGTCCTTTCTTTCTTAAGGCGATATGCTCCTAGGATCTCCGAGCTTCTTTGTCTCCTTTAGCGCGATAGAGATTGGTTTAAATGACGGGTAGAGCTTAGATCTGGAGCTTTCCTCCGAGTAAGCAGATTTTGGCCTTCATTCTTGTCTAAAGATCCGTCCTCTTGAGGTATTAAGAGATCCGCGAGAGACACCGCTACCCCGTTCATAACCATTAGGCCGTTGCTTTCGCCCAGCAATATTATTCTGCTTGGTCCATCGGCAGGGCTTAGAAAGTCACAACTTCGTTCGCGTCGTAGGAGAGCTACTGACGGGCTACTTTCGATACCGCCGAGGATTGCAGCCAGGTCATACCGTAGGCTCGCATACGTTCCGGGTCCATCATCCTTTTGAGTGTACTGCAAACACATAGAGGAGATAGGTATTCATGGAGAAATTAGCAAACTTTGTACTTACAGGGGTTTTGAGATAACGCGTGCTTTTCCTTTCCTTTTCGCTCATGGAAATAGCGATATTGACGCGGTTTTATGCCATCAGCTACCTACGATTTGCGCGGCTTTATACCACCAGATACCCGCGACGTCGGTGAGGCTTTACGCTGCTAGGAGCTACCTGCGACATCGATGCGGCCTTATACTGTGGATACCGGCAACCGTATGACTTTTACGTCATGGCCACCCGTAATATCGTGCCTTTTGGCATTTTTTAGGATTCTATCTCGTACCCCGTCGAATGTCTGCATCGTTGGTAGTATACGAGCGTCGACTTTCGTTTCCGTTTCAGGTCCATCGGCCTTCGAGGGTAACGGGACGGCTCGTCTTTTGAGGACTTCCTTTTTTTTTTCAAGGCCGTTTTCTCGGAGCCTATAAATCAGGGGGCTTTCTCCACCCACGCTCTCCTCATCTTTGGCAATTCGCATCATGGATCATTTGACTAAAAATTTTCTCCTTTCCAAGGGCCACACTCTCAAGAACCTCAATGATGGTGACGTCGGGTTCCTGGAGAACATGCTGGTCAAGACTTCCGAGGACATCCTGGAAATACAAGGGATGCTGACCCTACTCCATTCCAGGCTGTGAGCTACGTCTCTGGAGGATTTTAGTCCTTTAGAGAGCGTGTCGAGGTTGGCCACCTCCATCGCTCGGATTCAGGTGGTAATCGCCATTCTGCAGTAGCGCAAGGACATGCTGGGGTGCTGCTTCAAGGGGATGAGGGTCACTTCTACTGACCTGACTATGGTCATGGACTCTCTGAGAGACGAAGTTCCCGAGGACGCTGGCTCTGATGCCTGACGGCGGTGGCTCCCTTTGAGCCTTGTTTCTTTTCTCCTAGTTATGCGGCTGTACCTTTCGGCCATTAGGGCATAATAAATAAACTATTTTTGTTGTGCCCTTAATCACTGTTCTTCTTCTTTAATGCGTCCTTTGTATTTTTTCGATTGGAGGTATTCTTAGCCCAACTGAAAACGAGTCAATCACTGGACGGTTTCCCCACTAACCGTTCCATATTAATTTTGCGCCGCTACCTCCTTATCCATCGATTGGGCTAATTTTTGGTTTTTCTCGATCTGGGGGAGATTTCCACAGGCGTGATTGTAAATCTAGCTTTGTACTCCAGGTTGTACGCGTGTCAGTTCTCAAAAGTCGTATTGGGAGATCAAAAGCTTTTCCCCCTCTTTTGGCTAGTTAAAGGGATCCTTTCCCTCCTTTCTGTTCATCTTCTTATTTATTTTTCCTCTTGGCAGATCGCCTGTGATCTCATGGCTGACTCTTATTTTTTGGATACAGCGGCGCGGGATTCTCCGCCAACTCCTCCGACTTCGCCGGACTCAGACAACCCTCCTCAGTCGCCTCCGTGGAGGCCGTTCGTTCGTCGGCGGGGACGCAAGAGGCAGAGGAAAAATGCCTCAAAAGTGTCTGCACCACTTTTCAAGTATCATGCCCCTTCTGCTGAAAAGGGGAATGAACCCTCTCTTCCTCCCCGTGTCTTGCCAGAAATAACTTTCCCCTCCGTGAGCGCTGAAATGGCGATGTCGACCACAGAAGAGGAGCCCGACCGATCATCGATATACGTAGGAAAGAGGAAGGAAGAGCCTTTCCCTCCCTTTAGCAGGGAGCCATCGCTCTTAGATGATGATGTAGTTTATTGCTATGGTATCTCTTGGTCTGAGGGTGATTAGTTTAAAATGTCTCGTCTCTTTGTAGATGGAGTATGGCTTTCTGAAAATGAATAAGATAATCTTCCCTTTTATTTTGTTCCCCTATCGCCTTTCTAACTCACTTCTTCGAACGTCAAGGGTTATCACAGAGGGGGATCAGTGGCTGAGTGCAACTGTCTTTGGGTTTCTAACCGTCTTCCTGTGAAAGACATAAATGACTGTCCACGCGTCTCTTTCAACTCCGCACGTGTTTCATTTTTACAGGCTGTCTTCTTCTTCAAGTTGAAACTTTATAAGGGAAACCCTATTCTCTTTTATCATTTTTGCTAATATTCTGCAAGTTTTCACACTTTCTCTTTCTCCTGTGCTTCTTCTTGCTCGAGAAGAGAGTCTTCGCAACTGCTCGCCGGCGACGACGGTCTGTTCTCCGGCTACTTTTTCTAGGTATTTTGTCCCTCTTTTGTCGTAGTTTATTTTCCCGATTCCTTATGTCTCATATTGGAGCTTCTGCGAGAGTCGAAAATCCCATAGATCTCGAGGCTAGGAGAGCTCGTAGTATTTTCGATTGTGATGAAGTTTTGAGGGCGGAGTTAGAGGAGAACGGTATCACCTTCCCCTTGGGCTATCGCCCGTATATCCCTACGAAAGACATTCGGCTCCATGCCGCCATGTGGGGAACATTTCGGCTGGTTTACTTCAAGATGTTCCTCTATGGATTTCATCTCCCACTTCATACTTCTCTGATGAAGCTGCTAGACCACTACGATCTTAATCCGGTTCAAATAACTCTGCCTTCCTGGTGTGGGATTTATGCATTCCTTTGATCATGCGAGATGAAGCGTATTTTCACTCCATCCCTTGATCTGTTCCACACATTTTTCAAGTTGAGTTGTCGCGCCTGCTTGGTGGATATCACTCCTAGATGGAATGACGACGTCGTGCGATTTTTCTGGCGGAACTTCCAAGGTTTTGAAGAAAACGTGGATAATTGGAAGAATGGCTTCTTCACCCTTCGACTGCTGTCCCGCTGGTGGCGCGGAGGCTTTAATCAAAAGATTATTAGTGCCGATTGGAAAAACCCAGAAGTGCTGTCCACCACCGATGTGTCCCATGTTTCTGCTCTGTTAGAGATAGAAGGGCCTTTTCGCATTTGGGAATTTGCTAGGTTCAGACCCTTGAAAGAATGTGTCGTTGGTGAGTTTTTCTTTTGCCGCGTTATCGCTTCACTTGACTTGCTATATTAATATATTTCGTTGACAGGCAGCGCGGAGGGTTGTTCTTTTAGTGGAAATAACACTCCTCTAAACGTGGTACCGCTTCAGACGTTACCTCCTTCTCCCCCGCCCGAAAGTTCCAGCCATCCAATTATACCGCCGAGAAGAAGGAGGGTTAAGACTGTCGCAGCGCGCAACGTTTCCGCCCAATCTTCTCATTTTCTTGAGAATTGGTTGCCACTTCGGGGTAGGGGGTGTCTTCGAGTCGTCCTGTGGCTGAATCGATTGACAGTGATAGCGAGAGTATGGATACTGGTTCCGAACTGCGTCACGCCACCCTTGCCCAACGGATGAAGCTCAGGGCGAGAAAAAACGATCCAGTGACGGAGTCATCCGAGGACAATAGTGAGGATATGGCTGCCGAAACGGAGCGTCTCAAAAAGAAAATCCGGAAAGAAAAAACTGGTCCCCCCATTCGTCCTCTGAAGGGAGTTAACGCAGTTCCTCCTACTAAGGTCAACACTTGTCCTATCGCCAATACCTCATGAGTGGCGGAGGTTGTCAAGGCACCTTCCGTTGTTCTTTCCAAAACTGATGAGGTTTCCGCGGCGGTGGACCCACCTTTGCTATCCGGTGGCCCTGATTCTCTGATTTCCTCCTGTATTTCGTACGTAACCGTACCGGTTTCAAACCCAAACGTTTCTCCTAATCCTGTCCCGAAGAAACCTTAGCCTTTATTCCTTTCGTCGATCTCGGGCGTTGGTAATTCCGTAAAGAGTTGCTCTCCTCCCTTTATCGCCAACCTTTCCCCTCAAGGTCCTCAAGGAAATGCTACGTTTCAGCTGGATCTGTCATCCTTCGGTACTGGCGGGCTTCGCGCTTTAGGGATATTAGATCCGCTATCGCGAGATGAGCCAGTAGGGACCATAGTGGGCCAGATGTTCAGTTCTTCGAAGGACAAGGAAGAGTTCCTGCAACGCCCTCCTGATGTTCAACATGCATGCCTCCTGAACGATTTGCTGGCTAGCTTTCGCGAGCTGAACTATTTTCTCGAGGATCAGAGTGGCAAGGTTCGATGCTCTCCCGATTCGACGGAACAATTAGATGTCGCTTTGGCGAAGGTAACAGAGCTGTCCAAGCTTCATGATCGTACCCGGGAAGAGTTGAACGAGTGTCGCGCCGATCTCGCACGAGAAAGATCCAAAGGGAAGGCTAAAGTGGAGCTACTGGAGGCGGAACTAGTGGCGGCCGACAAAAGGAACTCTCTCCTTCGTGAAGAGATATTGTTCCGTGATGCGGATTTGGCCAAAGTACCTTCGAGGATAGCTTGGTGGAAAAATAAGACTACGGAGGTCTGTATCGCTGGCTTTAAAGATCTCTATTGCCAGGGAACTATTGACTTGACCAAGCTGTCTGATTATACTTCCAAGAAGATAAAGGATTTAGGTGAAGGCGAGGGAGATTTTCTTTTTCTCGGGGAGGAGTAGGCGAATGGTGGCAGCGATATCTGTGCCGACCATCGATTGGTCAAGGCTGATTCTCTGGGAAGATTTTCCCATTTATTCACTTTTTCTTGTATTGTAATAACGCCTTTCCGCGCGAAACGACATTTGCACTTCATTTTTAAATAATCTCTGCTTTGCTTTTCCCTATTATCCCGGAGGCTACCGGCTTGGTTAACGCCATTCCGCGTTATCTCCTTTAGTGTAGTATCGCTCTTGTCTTATTTCAAGAGATCCTTTCTGCTTTTCAGAGCATTTAATGCTTATGATCTTTTGATTGATGCGGGAGAAAAGTCTTGATAACTCAGGCACACGTGTCCATTTTTTAGGACACCTAGGGCTAGCGTGCTTCAGAATTTTAGCAAAATCGAAGCGTTACCGCGTTTCTCTAGAATTGTACTCATTGCTTGAGTCTTTTCCTTGTGATCCTCTCACGCAACGACTGCGACGTCCGTCGTTTCGTTGACTACTAGGGTTATAAAACCCAATACTTGTTTCTTTTGCTTATTTTTGCCGTTCTGCTCTCTTCATATTTTCTCTAGCCGTCTTATTTTCTTTTCACCGTTCAAGGTTCTCGAAGAGCTTTCTCTCTAAAGGTATCTCCTCTTTTCTTTTGTCGTCTTCTCCATCTTTACTTTTTATTTCTGCCATGGCTAGGACTCGCCGTTCTGAGTCGAGATCTGCCGATGAGAAAAAGATGGATATTACAGTTAGTAGTATCACCTCTGAGGTTGCTCTTAATGAGCATTTAGCCGCTCACAATGTTGTTATCCCTGAGGGGTATAAGGCCATCGTTGCCCCTGAGACAGTACGCTTGAATAGTATTTTGACGGGCAAGCGTAGGGTTCTGTATACACAAATGTTCCGCTATGGTTTCCAGCTTCCCATCAATTCTTTCATAAAATAGTTGCTCATTGCCTGCGATTTGAATCCTGTTCAATTAGCCCCGAATGCGTATTGCTGCGTTTATGCCTTCTTAGAACTTTGCAAATATAAGGGGATCACTTCCCCCTCTCTTTTATTGCTTAAATCAGTTTTTAAATTGATGAGGTGTCGGGGAGTGATAACGATATCGCCCCGTTTTGATAATGACTCACTCAAGTCCTTCACTTGGAAACTTCTCCACATTGAGTCCTCTGTCGATGCTTGGAAGAAAGAGTTCTTTGTGATAGATCTTCCTAAAGACCCCGGTTCCTGGTGGCGGTCTGGGTTTAACCAAGACGTCAAGGACAACGTCTGGGGTCGACCGGAGACTCTTCCTCAGCGCGAACAAGGCTGGTTAGACAAACTTCTTCAACTGGAAATCAGCGTTCATATCCGCTATGTGGCGTGCAGAGTCGATATGAAGGCATGCGTTAGACGTGAGTGTCGAGTCGCTTCCTTCTTTACTATCACTGATACTAATGCTAACGTTATTTTGTCATCATGCAACGACGGATCCCGACTACAAGCCTGAAAACGTTAGGAGGCGACTGAAAAGGGCCCAGGACAGAGAAGAAACAGAGAAGGCCATCTCTACGGAAGCTGCCGATAATTCCACTGTGCTTCCTGCCATTTTCGTGAGCCTTGCTCAAGTATCTTCTTCCTCAGCCGGTGAGGGGAATACCAACATTCCTTCAGGTATCCCTATCGTGACCATCGATGCCGCTCCTGCCCAACCGTCTTCTTCTAAGGTTCCTAAGGTCCTTGCCAAAGGGAAAAAAGAAGAAAAAAATGAGAAGCGTTGCCGCTCTTACTCCTTCTCCGGACGCGGCAGGTTCTTCGGAAGCACCTCCTCTCAAGACTGTCGTTGTGAGTGTGCTTCCTTGTTACGATATGCTATTTATTGGTGTTTATTTCCATTTCTCTTATTTGTGTTTCGTACTGGGTTCTTAGCAGGAGACCGTTACTGGTTCTACCTTCGCCTCTCCCACAGGCGAAATGGACATGAGTCATGTGCTGGGTGGTTCTAGGAAGAGATCTCGGCCGGAGGGTGAGGGTGGAAGCTTATCTTCTACTGTTGCCGAGACGGGAGTCAGACCGGACAACACCTTTGTTTCTATGGATGCTCCCCAGACTCACCCTTCTGGGTTTTTGGTGAACATGGGTACGACTGAGACTTTCGGGGCTTCACCCAATTCCTTCGGTGGGCCTGTTCATGCATATGGTCCTGACTCGGGCTATCAAGAAGGTTTACAGGACTTTTCGGGCTACCACCCTCACGGTTCCTATGCCGTCCAAGGGGGTTCTTCGTCTCAAGTCCACCCTCCTGTCCCTCTGGGCTTTGTCCCCTCAAGCGTTCCTTTATCACAACGTTGCGGCGAGGGGGCCTCCACCTTTAACTATGCTGCGGACCTAAGTTCCTCGAGTGTGCCTGGTACTGTGACTCACCAAGTGGGTTTATATGATTTTCGCAATACAAGCTTAGCGGCTCTCGGGGGCGATGGTTCAGTGAGGTTTCGGCTTTCTTGGCAGCCCAAATACTGTCGACCCCTGCCGAGCGAGAAGCTTTCCTCTCGCAGACAGATGATGATAAGGTGAACTCGCTGCGCACTGGAATCTTTTCCAACTTTGTGAAATTTCAGTACTGGACAGAGCATGTTCAGCGTCAGGCTGCTTCTCTTGCTGTGTCCCTTTCTGAACTTTCGCAAGAGCGAAATGAGAAGAATAAGCTGCTGGAGGAACGCAATCGATTGTTACTGGCTCAGCAGGAGCTATCGAGACAAGTATCTACCCTTGATGCAAAGAATGTCGTGCTGGAAGGAGAGAAATCATCCTTGGCAAAGGAGAAAATGGCCTGGGAGGAAGAGAGAGCCGCTCTGATAGAGGAATCAGCCGACAAGAGCCTGTGGCACGTTGAGCGGATGGCCACTATCTTAGTCGAATGCTTCGAAGAGGTCCATGGAGCAGATGCGTATGAAGGTGACAAGGTCACAAAGGGTTGGAGACGGAGGAACCCTGAGGGTTGACACATTCCCGAGCTTTGTCGCCTCTTTTGCAGCCCTCGGGCTTTTGTTTTTTGCCTCCGCGGTATTATTGTTTTGGTCTTTGGAACTTGTGACCTTTCTGAGGCACTTTTATGGATTTAAGCAGTTTATATCTTTGCCGCTGCCTTTTCCCTTTCTTTGGCTTTTACTTTCTGAAATTCCCAGGGTGTCGCTACCATCTTGGCGACATAATATGTTTATTTTTTCGAGCAGACTCGTAACATTTCAGCAATATATATCGCTGAGCTTAGTATTGGGCTAGCTTTCCCAGCGGGCCTCATAGTATCGCCGCTTGTGCAGTAGTCAATCTTTCCATTACTCGGAAGGTTATTCTGCACATTCTCAATTGTAAACCATTAGTAGCATAACGGGTTACGAGAGATAGTGATTACCCGTAGGAGCTTTTCGCTGCCGTCATAGGGCGTTTAGTCATGGAAGTCGCGTGAATCACTTTTTCCGTCAGCTCTACTTCACTAGGGATTACGCATCTAGTTACTAGCTGGAATTTCGCGATTCTTTGCGCTTCCATTTTTCCACGATCGGCCTGGAAAGTGCCCTCACTTAGTGAGCCGTCGGATCGGGACTGGCTATCACAAGGATAGGACTTTTCACTTTCAGGCGTTGTCCTCACGTCTAGAATCATGTCCTTACTTAGTGGACCCACTACACTATTCCGGTCACTAAGAGGGGACTTTTCGTTTCTAGAACGGAGTTACTATTTCCTTGGGGCGTGCCTTGTCTTGATGGGTCGTCTCCACGAGAACGGTCATTACAAGAAAATGACTTTTCACTCCCAGGGATTCCCGGGTTGTGCCCTCACTTAGTGAGCCATCTGATCAGGACCGACATTCACAAGGATATGACTTTTCACTCCCCAGGGGCGCTCGGGATCTTTCAATCCCAACGCTAGTTCAAGGCATCCTGGGTCGTGCCCTCACTTAGTGAGCCATCTAATCAGGACCGGCATTCACAAGGATAAGACTTTTCACTCCCAGGTGCCCCCTTTTTTATCTGCACAAAAAGCAACCACAAACACCCAAGGAAGCTCTCTCAGGGAGCGTTAGCTAAGGTTAGGGTTGGCATCAGTCAAAGGTGCAGATAAATCAAGGTTTAGGATAATATAATTTCAAACGAGCGATGTTCCAAGAGTTGGTTAAGGGCATACCATCGAGTGTCTCCAGATGATAGGCTCCTTTTCCAATAACGCGGGTAACGTGATACGGTCCATCCCAGTTTGGATTGAGCTTCCCCATACATTGTCCAGCCGCTCGTTTGTCTCTGAGCACCAGGTCGTTTGCCTTTAGCAACCGTTCTTTGACGCGTCTGTTATGGTAACGGGCCATCTTTCGTTTGTAGTGTTGCGTTTTCAAGAGGGTTTCTACTCGGACCTCCGGTAACGCGTCAAGGTTAGCTCGTAACCTTTCCTCATTCAGCTCCTCTCGGAAGTGGGCCACTCGCAGGCTCATGGTCCCGATTTCCACCGGCGTAACAGCTTCGGTACCGAAGGCCAATGCGAAAGGTGTTTCTCCCGTACTGGTTTTAACGGTCATGCGATATGCCCACATCACGTATGGCAGCTCGTCAGCTCATTTCTTTTTAGACCCCTCCAGATTTTTCTTAATGCCACTGAGGATGCTCCGATTTGTCACTTCTGCCTGTCCATTGGTTTGGGGGTGAGCCACGGAAGAGAATCGTTGCTCTATCCTGAATTCCGAGCATTGGTCTTTGAAGAATTGGCTGGTGAACTGTGTCCCGTTATCGCTGATTAGGATACGAGGTACGCCAAACCTCATGATAACTTGGTGCTTGAAGAAACGCCAAGTTTTTTCCGCCGTGATGTTGGCGACCGCTTCAGCCTCCGCCCACTTCGTAAAGTAGTCCACTGCCACTATTACAAATTTTAGTTGGGACCTTGCCTTTGGAAATGGACCCAGGCTATCGATCCCCCATTTAGCAAAAGGACAAGGGTCGATGATCTCGGATATTTCAGTGGCGGGACGTCGAGGAATTTTAGAGAACTCCTGGCATTTCGGGCAAGTTTGCACATAGTCGTGGCAATCTTTCCGTATAGTGGGCCAATAGAATCCAGATCTGAAGACTTGTGCAGCCAGGGTGCCACCCGATACATGCATACCGCATATCCCTTCATGAATTTCGCGTAACGTGTGAAGACCCTCTTGTTCCGTTATGCATTTGGCCGCTGGGTGCGAAAAGCATCTTCGGACCAGGTCCCCATCATAATACGTACAACGAGCTGCCTGTCTCAACACTTTTTTTCTTTTCAGCGATATTCTCAGGCAGTTCTTCATGTTTTAAGTATTTGATTATAGGGACTCGCTAGTCGTTCTCGAGTTCTTCCACACACAGAGATGCTTGCTCTTCCATGAAGGAGGGTACAAGTAATTCTCGGTAATAAACGCCCTTGGGTATGGATGCTTCCGGGTTTGCAGCCAGCTTGGCAAGGTTGTCAGCTTCGGCGTTGTCCTCTCGGGGAATATGCTCAAAACTGACTTGCATGCCTTCTTTCTTTATTTCTAATAGCTCTCGCATCACTTTAGCGAGATACTGGATCATGATGGGCTCCCGAGCTTGAGAGCGCCCCAAGACCTGGTCGATCACTAGTTTGGAGTCACCACAAATTTTCAGACGCAGGTCTCCTGTTCTTCCGGTATCGTGCCTACCTTTAGATAAAAGGCTTCTCCCTATCCGGAGTCCGGCCAGTAATGCCTCATACTCTGCCGCATTATTGGATAATGGCTGCAGGATTCGGATAGCGTATTGTATTCGCATATCGTTCGGCCCATTTATAAAGATTCCTGCTCCAACCGATTCTTGATTTTTAGCCCCGTCTACATGAATGATCCAGAGGTCCGTATAAGTCTCTGGGAACGGGAGATCCAAATCACGCCATTCCTCTTCGGGTACGTCCGTTAACGGATCTTCCGTAAAGGTGCATTCCGCTATGAAATCTGCCAAGATTTGAGCCTTTACAGATGGCCGAGACTGATACCTTAGCCCGTATTGTTCGAGTTCAAGAGCCCAGATTTGCATTCTTCCCGAGGATTCAGGCTTTCGAAATATCCTTTTCAGCGGTTGATTTGTAAGTACGATAACAGAAAAAGACTGGAAGTATCTGTCCATTTTTCGAGTGGCCTGTATTAGCGCGTACGCTATTTTCTCAATTCGGCCGTATCGCAACTCTGCATCCTTCAGAACATGACTCACGAAATACACGGGGCGGTGTGTGTGGCTATCGTCGCGAACGAGGACGGCGCTGACCACTTCGTCAGCAGCGCCGAGATATAGGTACAAAGTATCACCTAGTTCTGGCCTGGTCAGCAGCTGATCGGATGATAGGTAATCTTTTAGGCCAACAAATGCCTCTTCACATTCCGGGGTCCACCCAAAGGATGCTTTCTTGCGTATGACTTTGAAAAAAGGAAGACACTTCTTGCCTTGTTTGGAAATAAAGCGCCCTAGGGCGATAATGCGCCCTGTTAGCCTTTGTACTTCCTTAACGGTTCTTGGAGATATCATGTCTTGTATGGCTTTAATATTTGACGGATTAGGCTGGATTCCTTTTTGGCTGACCACGTAGCCCAGGAATTTTCCGGTCTGAAACGCGAATATGTATTTCCGGGGGTTCAGCTTCATGCGGTGCCGTTTCATCACGTCAAAGACTTCCTTTAGATCCCGCAAGTGATCCTGAAAGCTAGCACTTTTTACCAGTATATCGTCAACGTAGGCTTCCACATTTCTCCCTATTTGTTCTTCAAATATCTTGTTTGCCATACGTTGGAACGTCGCCCCTGCATTTTTTAGCCCAAATGGCATCGCCGTATAACAGTAAGTGGCCGTAGGAGTGATGAAGGCAGTCTTCTCTTCATCTTCAATAGCCATGGGAATTTGGTGATACCCGGAGTTGGCGTCAAGTGAACTCAAATATGCGTACCCGGCAGTCTGATCGACTAATTGGTCAATACGGGGAAGCGGGTAGCAGTCCTTGGGGCAGGCATCGTTCAAATTGGTGAAGTCGATACACATCCGCCAGTCTCCATTGGACTTATGGACGAGGACTGGGTTGGCTAACCAGGTGGGATACTGAACTTCGCGGATGAAACTAGCGTCAAGGAGCTTTGCTACTTCTTTATCAACAGCTAAAGCTTTTTCCTTAGAGAACGCGAGCCGCTTTTGCTGGATCGGCTTAGCGCCAGGGTCAACGTTGAGTCGGTGCTCGGCTATTTCTCGCGATATACCCGGCATGTCTGCGGGTTTCCATGCAAATTCTCCTCGACATTTGTTCAATAACCAGGCCAACTGAAGGTTTTCTTCTGAACTGAGCCTTTCGCTAACAAGGAAGTCTGCTTTTTCTATGCCGATTACCGGTACAGGCACCATTTTATCAAGGGGTTGAGCGCGCTTCTCATCGCCTTGTTCATATGGGTCCGATGTTATACATACATACCTATCACAACTCTTTTGAGTCATGAGCAGGTAACATTCGGCCGCTAATTTTTTATTGCCCTTTATCGCTACCACTCCGTCCCAGGAGGGGTATTTCATCTTCAAATGCTTCTGAGATATTACCGCTCCAAAGCGGTTGAGAAAAGGTCGTCCGAGTATAACATTGTAGGGCAAGTTTAGGTCCACGACAAGGAATAACAGATCCTCTGACCGCTTGGAGGTGTCTTCTCTGAAGTATACGGGCAGAGTGGTTACCCCTGTAACGGGGATTAGGATCCCGTCCACCCCAATTATGGGTTTCTTGCAAGGTATCAATTCGTTGTCGGGCCGTTTCATGAGATTGTACGCTTCCAACGAGAAGAGGTTTACTGCACTTCCGTTATCTATGAGAGTTCTTCTGACTCCGTGACTGGCAATGATGGGCGTAACCACCAACGCATCATTATGTGGATAGACAATGCCTTTCTCGTCCTCTTCGGAGAAGGCTAACACCATGCGATCTAGAACGCTTATCATTTCACCTTTCTTTGTCACGCCATCTCGCTTGCGTTTTTCTCCTAACGCCGTCGTCGGTAGTTCTGGTTCATCCATGTAAGGAGTCCCTCCCGCTATGATGTTAATCATAGGGAAACCCTCGTCATCTACTGCGAACGTTTCCTCACCTCTTCCTCTGAGAGCATTATCCTTTTGCGGGACGCGAGGGGATACTTGTTGGTCATCTGCGACCCTTTTCGTGGAATTATTTCTGGTGTCTTCTCTTACTTTGGTTGCGAATTCTTCCAAGTAACCTTCTTCCACCAAACGTTCTACTGCTGATTTTAAGTCCCTGCATACTTCTGTAGAATGCCCCCTGGCTTTGTGAAACTTACAATAAGCATTTTCTCTTCTCCCTAGGAGTACTCCGGGCTTGACGGGCGCAGGGTATCAGATGGGAAGGTTTCGCTGTTCCACTATCGCTAAAATCTCTGCCCTTGGTAGATTAAGGGAAGGGAAATCAGGATTGTATGCCCGACTTTTAGAGGAATCTCCTTGGCGCTGAGATGGGGAACTGCCAGGCTTTCCCTTTGAAGTGTTACCTTTCCGCCCACTGGAGGTTTTGGGAATATGATCTTTTCGTCGAGCATACTCGTTGGTGAGGCGGTCATCAAGAATGGTATTTGCAGGAGCGTTTGGAATCAGAGGTGCCTCAGGTGGCATGCCATAGGTTCTATCTCTGTTTTCCTCTTCTTTCATTTTCGCGTAATTATGGGCTTTAAGTCTTAAAGCGTCTAGAGTCGCTGGAGGGTCCACCATTAGTGCATCTCTCAATTTACTATAACGGCAGTTCCTCTTCAAGGCCTCTATAGCAAAATCAATGGTAACGCCCGACGTTAGTGACATTTCCAGATCAAATCGACCAAGAAATTCCATCAGAGTTTCCTGAGGCCTTCGACGTAGGTCGAATAACGCGGCGGCAGATTTCCTAATTGGAATCGCTGTGCTGAAACGGCTCCGAAACTTGGATTCCAACTGTGCGAAATTGCTAATAGATCCGCCAGGAAGGCCCTCGAACCAGAGGCGCGCGACTCCTGATAATGTCATAACAAATATTTGGCATAACGCCGCATCACTGTGCGTCTGAAACTGCACGAAATCCTTCACCTTATTGATGTGAGAAATGGGATCTCTGGTGCCGTCATAAGTCTTAGTGGGAAGCTTCACATGTCGACTGACCTTATGACGTCTTATACGACGGCTAAATGGATGACCTGATGTGTCATCAAGAATTTCACGCTCCTGGCGTGGGGGAGACATTTCCGCAGGACACCTCCGATTCCGTGGATCTAGCGTGGGATGTTGCCTAGGAGACCGACTGTGGCTTCTGGGCGAGCGAGTTCGATATCTCCTACTGCTGGATCTTTCACTGCGCTCAGGGGACAAATCCCTATTTGCTCCTTTCCTTCGACCGTCCCAACGGTTTCTGGACTCTTCCAGGTGCCGATCCTCCAGAGGGATGGGACCTAGGGGCACTTGCGGCACATAAGGTTCCACTCGTCCTTGAGTGAGCTACGCAAAATTAATCGGGGGATCAGCTACGGATAAAGTTGGCCGGAGATTTCCCTGTAATGACGGTGACAAGGGCCGCTCGGTGATAATAGATGGCGTGAACATGACACGGGGAGGTACACTCGATCCAGAGATTCCAGGTGTCATTCTGGCAGTCATTTCAGTCAAATAGTCCAACCGAGAACGAAGGGCTGCTATTTCACTCGCAAAAGGGTGTTTTGTACTATTTAACACAAATCCCCTCGAAGCATGAGTAGAGAAGCTGGATCCCGCCATTTGGGACAACGACACGGTCGCCTGCGAGGAAAGGACTTCCCCTGCAGACCTGATCAAAGGGTTTAGGGATTCTGAAATGATTTGTTGCACTGTCCCAGAAAGTTCAGCAGTAGCAAAAGGAAATAACTGTCTGCGAATCGAGAAGAGAACATTAGAAGATGGAGGTCGCGTCCGCTCAGACTCAGAAGTCATGATTGTTCCGATCTCCGGGTAGAACAGAGCTTGGCTATTAAGGATGCTCACTTAATACACCAAGGCTCTCAATGAAAGCACCAATTTGTTAAGATTTTAGCCCTTATGCGATCGGGGGGTTGACTTCCCTTGGTCGGAGTTGTTGTAGTTGCCGTCGAACTCACTTGCAAGGCGCCGGAGGGGGGGCTCCGGCGTAGACACTCCGATGCTTAAGTCAGTAAGTGGTTCAAAAATAGCAGCGGTTCTAGTAAGTGAATTCTGGCTTACTTGATGATTTTCATTATGGGGTATTTGTAGGCCACTGGAGGCGATAGCTGGGCATAAGGGCGATATCTAGGTGAGACGTCACTGCTGATGACGTCATGGGCGATACCCCAACCCGACGTCATCAGCGATACCTGAGGTAACGTCAAGGTTGATGTCTTCGAGGAGGGTACCGGGGGCGATACCTTCGATCATGTCGGGGGCGATAGCTCTATAGGTCCCTAGGATGGGATGATGCTGTGCGCTTAGAGACGCGTGAGACCTCCCCCCCGCTGAAGTCGACCATCCCAGTAAACTCTTCAAGGTCTGGTAGTGATAGCTTAGATGTCCAATAAGGCTTGTGGGACTCCATCTTCGGCAGGGGTCATAATTACATAAATGCCCTTAGGATTGCCTTAATGGTTATCATAAGCCCAATTGAAAACGAGCCCGAGTGTTTACCAAGGGCTGTCATTCTTTATCCATGTCTGGACTCTTAGGTGAGGGTCCTTTCTTTCTTAAGGCGAGCACCTCCTAGGATCTCCGAGCTTCTTTGTCTCCTTTAGCACGACAGAGATTGGTTTAAATGACGGGTAGAGTTTAGATCTGGAGCTTTCCTCCGAGTAAGCAGATTCTGGCCTTCATTCTTGTCTAAAGATCCATCCTCCTGAGGTATTAAGAGATCCGTGAGAGACGCCGCTACCCCGTTCATAACCATTAGGGCGTTGCTTTCGCCCAGCGATATTATTCTGCTTGGTCCATCGGCAGGGCTTAGAAAGTCGCAACTTCGTTCGCGTCGTAGGAGAGCTACTGACGGGCTACTTTCCAATTTGTTAAGATTTTAGCCCTTATGCGATCGGGGGGTTGACTTCCCTTGGTCGGAGTTGCTGTAGTTGCCGTCGAACTCACCTGCAAGACGCCGGAGAGGGGGCTCCGGCGTAGACACTCCGATGCTTAAGTCAGTAAGTGGTTCAAAAATAGCAGCGGTTCTAGTAAGTGAATTCTGGCTTACTTGATGATTTTCATTATGGGGTATTTGTAGGCCACTGGAGGCGATAGCTGGGCATAAGGGCGATATCCAGGTGAGACGTCACTGCTGATGACGTCACGGGCGATACCCCAACCTGACGTCATCAGCGATACCTGAGGTAACGTCAAGGTTGATGTCTCCGAGGAGGGTACCGGGGGCGATAGCTCTATAGGTCCCTAGGATGGGATGATGTCGTACGCTTAGAGACGCGTGAGACCTCCCCCCCCCCCAAGTAAACTCTTCAAGGTCTGGTAGCGATAGCTTAGATGTCCGATAAGGCTTGTGGGACTCCATCTTCGGTAGGGGTCATAATTACAGAAATGCCCTTAGGATTGCCTTAATGGTTATCACATGGCAACATGCCTTCTTATATTCAAATTATCACCACTCTTGGTTCTTCCATTTTCATAATGATATACCAAGAAAATTCCCTCATTGGTTTTACCAATGGTGGAAATACTTCGAAGCATCAGAACTTGCCTATCCCCCAACAGTCAGCGAAGGTTTCGAAACTTTTCAAAAAAATTATCACTCTCAAATCATACCAAAACTAATGTCATTCACTCTCATGTTCAAAATACCCTGGATAATCTACTGGGATTTTGACATTGTTGACCGTAATGCTGCAGAACCACCCATACTGACAAAAAGATGGAAAGTAAAATGGTGGAAAAGTTTTCCACTCCAACAAGCATGTAAAAACACAGTATTACATAAACTAGCCGAAACTACAATTACCATTCCCACTTATCTATCACCATCTATATTCCTTTCATCCAAACATCAGTTACAAGCCAACCTAGCAAGGGCTTCGTCAAAAGATGAATACAAGAAAAAACTAAAAGAAACACTTTCTTAATTGGATGCAGATGAAATAGCATCATCAGCAACACCACAAAATTCTGATCCAGATTATGATCCAGATATGATAGCAGAATTATATCCGGATCTGAAATAAAAGAAAAAACAAATGTCTCTCCAGACATATTATCTAGAGAAGACAGCAATTCAAAAAATTGAACAGGTGGCATGCCACTTGGAAGACCCTAAGCTTATCAGACAAAATAAAAACACACCTCTTCAAAATCAAGCTTTATCACCAACGACGGAAACAAGACACGTGGAGAAACCAACATCAATCCGCCAAACCTTGCATACACCTCAGCAATCAAGAATACAGAAGAAGCACAGCTGCAACGCAACATCAGAAAAGGACGAACTTCAAAAAATGTAAAATTTGTAAAATTCTATCTTTAGATTTTCTAAAATTAGTACTAAACTCTCCCTATAAATAGAGGGGTTTTCCCTCAATTGTATGTAAGAAAAAATCTCCTGTACAAGAATCTCTCAACGCAATAAAAGCTTAAAAGTTTCTCTTTGTAAGTTTTCTTTTTCAAAAATGTCTTTCATTTTCAAAGAATTAGCTTACTGTTTTTCTGAACTAAAAACTAATAAAATTTCTGATTTATATGAATTAAAAACAGAACTATCTTCTAAATGTGATGATATTCAAAAATCCTATATTGAAAATCGTTATAATGAAATAATGAGTGAAAGTATAATTCCAATCTCTAATACTGAAACTCCTTTATGGAATGAAGATTTAATAAAAAATGAACTTTTCACCAATATGATAGAAGCCACTAATAAAACTATTCAAACTATTATGCATACACTTAATCAATATGAAGAAAATGTTGAGAGCCAGAAAAAGAAACAAAAGGTGGAAAAGTATAAAAAATTAAAAGAAATTATCAATAATCCAACTACCACCATAAATCCAACCAACCTCACTTCAACTTCGCTTGAACTATCTCTTGAGCTACCTCCAAATCTGATCTTCCCTGTAAGAGCAGGGTCCAACAAACAAATGATCGAAGAAACTAATAAAATTATAAACACTCTTATCTCTCCACCTAATCAACTGTGAGGTTAAATCCATTCTAGAGAAGACGGTGAACCAGTCCCGAAAGGATTGGAGTCTGAAATTGGATGAGGCCCTCTGGGGTTATCGTACAACTTTCAAGACCCCGATTGGTATGACGCCCTACAAACTCATTTATGGCAAGTCGTGCCATCTCCCAGTGGAGATAGAACACAAGGCTTTCTGGGCCATTAGAAAAGTAAATACGGATCTAGGGCAAGCCGGCAAAAATAAACGTTTGCAAATTCAGGAGCTAGAAGAGTTAAGGGACGATACCTATGAGAACACCATGCTCTAAACGTTGATTGTGATCTTTTCTAGGACACGCCGGTTTCTACAGACGGTTTATTAAGGAGTTTTCCAAAACTACCTAACCTATGTGCCGCTTGCTCCAAAAGGAAGTACCCTTTGATTTTGATGAGAACTGCAAAGCCGCCTTTGAACTCCTAAAAAATAAGCTTATCTTAGTCCCAATCATTCGTGCCCCCGATTGGACATTACCTTTCGAGGTCATGTGCGATGCCAGCAATCAAGCCCTAGGCATCGTTCTGGGTCAGAAGAAAGACAAGGAAACCTACGTCATCTACTATGCTTCCAAGCTATTAGATCCAGCCCAGCAGAACTACACAACCACAGAAAAAGAACTCTTGGCCGTGGTTTATGCCCTCGACAAGTTCAGGCAATACCTCTTGGGGACTCATGTTCTCATTTACTCGGATCACTCAGCCCTTAGATGCTTGTTGACAAAGGCAGATGCCAAACCTCGGCTCATTCGATGGATCTTGTTGCTACAGGAATTCAACCTCTCGATCAAGGATAAGGCAGGAAGAGAAAATCTGGTGGCAGATCATCTGAGCAGACTTCCAGCCCAAGAAAATGACTCACTTGTGCCTATCCGCGATACCTTCCCAGCCGAACAATTATGTCTGGTCCAGGCTGTTTATTCTCCATGGTTCTCCGATATAGCAAATTTTTGTACCACTGGCACCTACCCCGCCGATGCTTCCCCTTCCGAGTGCAACAGAATCAGAAGGCAAGCCAAATACTATATTTGGGATAGCCCATATCTTTGGAAGCACTGCTCAGACTAGATAATTCGCCGCTGTGTAACCATGGATGAGGTGCCCTCGATCCTTAAATTATGCCATTCTGAAGAAGGGCGTTTCGCGGCCAAGAAAATGACCCTCAAAGTCTTAGAAGTCGGTCTTTACTGGCCCACCATTTTCAAGGACAGGACAGCTACATGTATTGCGTATCATGCTCTCGACGCCAGGCCACCGGGAATATCGGGGCCAGGAATCAGATGTCCTTGACAAACATTATCCCATGTGAGATCTTCGATATCTGGGCTATAGATTTCATGGGCCCGTTCCCCAATTCCTTCGGTAATATCTATATCCTTCTCGAAGTTGATTATGTTTCAAAGTGGGTCGAGGCCAAGGAAACTCGGACTAACGACTCCAAGGTGGTAGTAAACTTTCTACGCACCAATATCTTCAATAGATTCGGCACACCTCAAGCTCTCATAAGTGATCGGGGTACCTATTTCTGCAACCGTGTCGTGGCCTCGCTTTTAGCCAAGTATGGAGTCCACCACAGAACATCTATAACCTATCATCCTTAGACTAACTGCCAAGCCGAAGTATCAAACTGTGAAGTTAAATCCATTCTAGAGAAGACGGTGAACCAGTCCCGAAAGGATTGGAGTCTGAAATTGGATGACGCCCTCTGGGCTTATCGTACAACTTTCAAGACCCCGATTGGTATGACGCCCTAAAAACTCATTTATGGCAAGTCGTGCCATCTCCCAGTGGAGATAGAACACAAGGCTTTCTGGGCCATTAGAAAAGTAAATACGGATCTAGGGCAAGCCGACAAAAATAGACTCCAAGTGCAAGACCAAAGCTTATCATGACAGACACCTTAGTCCCAAAACTTTTTCCATTGGACAGAGAGTATTATTGTATAACTCACAATTGCGATTGTTTGCAGGAAAACTCAAGTCTAATTGTTCCGGACCTTTCGTGGTCATGACAGTTTTTGACCACGGAGCAATCGAAATTCAGAATCCAGAAACTGGGACCATCTTCAAACTAAATGGCCACCGACTGAAGCCCTTCTATGAAGGATTCCAGCCCTCGATCGTTGAAGAGATGATGGTGGACCCCCCACTTATCCGGACCTAGATTGATAGAGCACGTCGAGGTCCCGACGAGTAAACAGGCCACACTGGAGGCATCTGATATGCCATCCACTCCTTTCTTTTTCCCTTATCTTTTCCGGACCTTTTAGAATTCTTTGATTTTATTCTTGTTGATTCCCTTGTTTTATCCCTTGTTTATATCCCTTAATCTCCGACCTTTGCTTTTCCCACAACGATTTATTCCTTTTTTTTAGTAATCATTAACCTTTATTCTGTCCTTTTCTCATTATCCTATTTAACTACCTCTTTTTCAAAATTTAAAAAAGTTGTTCTCCTTTTTAGGTGGTTGGGTGTTGATACCCGAATTTTGACGCCATTTTAAATTGAATTTATCATTTCTGTTATTTTACTCAACTTACTGTCATTTTTAATTAATTTACTATCGTTAGTTTACTTTCTAATTCTCGTCACATTTTATCATCGTTATTATTGTCATCAGCATCATAAATCGCATTTTTAATCTTTCGTCGCAATATTTTCATTATTATTATTATTAATATTTTTCAGCCTTAAAAATTATATTTTAATTATCCGTTAGTCATTTGCTATTTATTTTTCCGTTTTAGGTCATCACATAAAGTTTAGGATTTTTAATATTTTATCATATTTTTTAGCATTTTTTATTTTATTATTATTTTTGTTCGAGCTTTTATTGGACTGGAGTAAGTTCGCTCGGACCATTGATCGAATGTGTTATTTCTTTAGTTGAAAATTACCTACTCTCTTTTTCATTCACGCTAGTCAACTTCATCTCGTGCAATTCTCGTCGTAACGTCATTTATTTTTCACTCGAACATATTCATGTTTCCGAACGAGAAAATAAACACGTTAAACAAAGATTTTCCTTTATTTGTTGTCGACTAGTAAATTCGTCTCATTTTTCTCTATAACTTGGTCATCTCGGATTTTTGAGCTCTCTGTTCAAGCGAGTTTGCTCGTACCACTACCCGACTCAGATATCCCGTTCGAGCTCATTTTCGCTCCCGAGTGAAATCTCTTGGAGAAAAGGCTCGAACATCTTTCCTTATCAGCCAGTTATTTTTTATTATTTTTCTAGATCATGCCACCTCTTTTTATTTTGCGAAATTAATTCTCTAGCATTTTTCCCGTTCGAACCTTCTTTTTTCGCAAATAATTTTTTTCTCAAGATGAGCTTTTTTCCCATACTGCACATCAACTCTCTCATCGCATTTTTCTCTACACACTCACGCATTTTGATCAAGTTTTCGAACCGGTTGTTCACAAAAATGGTTCGAGGCCATTTAAATAACATTAGAGGGCCAATTTGATCACCACCGTTGATCTGGTTGACCAAGGAAAGTCAACCAGATCAACGGCTCACTATTTACGTGCATGATACACGTAGACAGTGGCAGCGAAGCAGCAATAGAGCAAGCCACCGTGCTGCTTGCTCTGTTGCTGCTTCGCTGCCACTGTCTACGTGTATCATGCACGTAGTGCTGCTTGCTCTCGTCGCTTCCTATCCCGTCCATCATCATCATCTATGGTGTAGACCTGCAACCATGACACCCTAGCCCCGACAGCATGACGCCTTACCCCTCCATACGCAGCGCCGCGTCTCACCCTCACTCGCCGAGCTCACCTATAAATAGAGGCCACTGTCTCTAAAGAAAAAACACAAATTCACGAGCCAAGCAACTTGGTTCTTCTCCCTCTGGACAGATTGCTCATCTTGAGCGATAGTTGCCATAGGTCAAAGCTTGTTAGGTGAGCGTTTTCTTGCTCTTTCTTTCGGCCATGTTTGGTTTTAATTTTTAGGATGAGGTTTTGATCAAATAAATTGTTTGTTTTCATGGCATTAAATCCTACACATGCTATAGATTAAATACATGTTTTTAGTTTGCTTAATTGTTAAGTAAATCTTGCGAATTAATTATTTTTCGTTAATTATCGTCTTCGTCATGTTTTTGAAATTAAACTCGGTACGGTTTAAACCGAGATTCGAGGTTTGTACGGTCGGGAAACCGTCGAGGAGACAAGCATCTCGATACGAAGGTTTTTGGTTTCGGCCATGATTGGCCGGACCTTGGTCGCCGGCGACCCAAGGTTGATGATGATGAATAGTGTCATGCTAGCTTAGGCTCACGCGGGAAAGAAGAAGGAAAGGTGATGGGCTTGGCCCATCACCATTCTTATTTCCTTGGGCCAGGAACTATTCCTGGCCCATTTCTTTTATTTTTCAAGCTGGGCCCAATCCATTTTCATTCTTTCTGAGATCTCGGATCGTGTTTTTTGTAAAAATACTCGTATGTTTCGTTATGATTATTTTTCGTAATATTGCGTTAAAATTTCGTACCTATCAACTGTTTAAAATTTCACAATTTAATTTTTTGCACTTTAATTTTCCGCAATTTAAATTCAGTCACTTAATTTACCGCCTATATGGTCGGTCGCATTTTTAATTTCCGCAAATATCAACTGCTTTAAATTCTGCAAATCGTCAACTATTTAATTTTCTGCAAATCGTCAACTGTTTAATTTTTCTACAAATCATCAATTGTTTAATTTTTCTGCAAATATCAACTGTTTAAGTTTTCTACAAATCATCAACTTTTCCTACAAATCATCAAATCTTTAATTTTTTGTCAAATCATCATTTAAATTTCTCGCACTCATCAACTGTCATCATTTAAATATTCGTATGCATCAAATCATCATTTAAAATTTTTGCATGCATCAAATCATCATTTAAATTTCTCGCACTTATCAACTGTCATCATTTAAATTTCGCGCACTATTCAAATCATCATTTAAATTTCTCGCACTTATCAACTATCATCATTTAAATTTCCCGCACTCATCAAATCATCATTTAATTCTCGCATGCATCAAATCATCATTTAAATTTTCCTGTACTCATCAAATCACCGTTTTAATTTTCGTATGTGTCAAATCGCCGTTTTCATCTTCGTGTTCGTCAAAATCATTGTTTAATTTTTTGCTATATATCAACTACTTTAAATTCTCGCATTCATAAACTGCTTATTTATTTTTCGAGCTATCACTAACACTCTCATTTTGTAGGTTTAAAATTTAAGCTTCGCTCGAAAGTACGCCTTTCTTTCCCTTTTATTTATTCAATGCTTTCCGTAAATATTAATCGTATGCATGATATTTAGAATTGCTAGAATTAAAATCAATCCACACGAACAACTTGCTTAATGACTCACTTTAAATGCCATGCCCGTGTGTTTGGTGGCTTCGATCCCACATCAGTTTATCATTTCAAAATGTCTCTCATTTAAATTTGTACTCTATTAGCAATCCATGATAGAATCGCTTAGTAATTAATTTAATCATGCATGGCCCGATGATGAAAAGAGGGCGCTCATTCAGTCTTACGGAAAATTCAATCCCATCATGCTACGGTCAGGAATAATTGATCGGTCTTGAAAACGGTAACCCCGTCCGAAAAGATTTTTAAAACGGTAACCCCGTCCAACGATTAATTATTCCTGAACGGTCCCGATCATAGAAAAGACTAAAGTGACGATTCCTCTGAGGACCCCCTTTTAAAACGCATTTTTATCAAACCTCTTTTAAACACCTCTCTTATCAACCGGTAACCATTTTCGGATGTGACTCGGGTGCCTAACACCTTCCCGAGTCCATAATACGACCCCGAACCTTTGTCTTGGGTTTAGACCCTTTTTTGTGCCTTTAGTTTTTTAGTTTTTTTGTTTAGTTTATTTATTTTATTTTTATGCCATGACGATTAGGTTCCCTAAGCCTAGAGACAAAAATTAGGGTGGCGACTTCATTACATGTTGCGAGGCGTCATTTTACGCCGAGCATCGTAAGGTCTCAGATTCGTCGTATACCCGCGAATAATTCTTTTATTATTTTCTGGGGCGTGACATTGGGATACGCACGGGCCGTTGTTCTTCAAGCCCAAGGCGTCACGTCGTCTGCAAAAGGGGACAGAAAAGTAACCCTAATTAATGAAAAAGTTGCTTTATTAATTGCCGGCGTCAGCTACTTTTCTCTCTCACGCTCCCTCTTCGTCATCACTCTCTTCGCAACAAAAACACTCTCCCTCTCAACCACCAAACACATTATCTCTATCTTAAACGTCTCCATCATCACTATCCTCTCCCATCGCCATCAGCCATGGCTAAGACGAAGAAAGCTATCAAAAAGCTCAGCTCAGAACCACACCCTGAGAGCCCTGACTGCCCGGCTCCGTCAAAATCAAGATCCCTCTCCACCACCCCTACCTCCTTCAAAACAGCCACTCCTCCCTCCACCCATGGCATCCCCATAGCAGAACCCCCAACGCCCTCTCCACACTCTGGATCCCGAGACGCGGAGTTCACTCCGGTCGAGGATGACGTCGAACTCGAGATCACTGGCTCCATCCCGCCAACTTTGACCACTACACGAAGCGGCCGCGTGGTCAAGCTCCCTCCTGGATCTTCGATCGCTAAGCCTAGAGCCAAGACTACTCTAAAAGAAGCGTCGCCAGCGGCTAGGAAACTCCCTTTGGATACCGCCATAGACGATTTTCTGGCTGCCAGCTCGAACCAAGAGGAGCCTCTAGTGCAGCTAAACCTAGAGGAGGAAAGAGATGATGAGGCTGAGCCAGACAATACCCTAGAGGAAGGAACTGGAGAGAGTGCTGAGAATGAAGAAGAAGAAGAAGATGTTGAGGCCCTCGAAGCTCTCACAGCAGCGGAGAAAGAAGCCGCTGAAAAGGAGAAGAAGGAGAAGGAGGCCGCAGTAAATTCGGCGGCGAGGAAGGGTAAGGCAAAGACTCCGGCCAGAGCGGAGCCGTCGGCAGAAGGAACACCGGTAGATAAGAAGAGAAAGTTGTCCTCTTCTAGCAAGGCCAAGGCCTCGACCTCCAAAAAGGCTCGAGTTCCCGACACCGCAGCTATTGAGGGCAAGACGCCAGCCCACCCTTCGGGCCCCCGATCGAACTCCCACCAGGTGACTTTTGACCTTTCTAAACCTCATGAATGGATAGTTTTTAACGATAAGCCTTCCATTGATAAATTGCATTTGTTGAACTCCAAGGGCGTTAGCTCCTGTGTGCGCCTGGATCTGGAATTTTTGACCAAAATAGGCATTGAATCTCGGGTCTGAGAGTTTGTGGCCAATATCGGTTGGGAACTACTGTTCTTCTTAGAGCACCCAACCTTTGTTGAACTCTCGCTCGAGTTCTTTACCACTTTTTGGGTGAAATCTGATAGTTTTAGGCCTAAAGGCAAGTTTGGTCCCAATCCTTCCACCTTTGGTCTTGTCAATTTTAGATTGGCAAACAAATGCAACCAATTTGGTTCCATTTGTTCCATTTAAGGGACAACAGGCGAAAATCAGGGCCTCGAAAGGTTTTTTCGAGGCCCTGATTTTCGCCTGTTCCGCCTTCCCAAGCCGAGACAACTTGTCAAGCCCCCGATGCACCCGCAGCAGTCAGACCCCCAATTCCAGCACTCGTCCATGACCCAATCTAGACTCGTCTTCTCCAAGCGATCCTTAGGGAACTTTAGGCTTTGACGGATGAAGTTGCCCGGCGAAATCTTCCACCCCAGTGACCCCCCCAAACAATTCCCCATTTCAAGCCCTTGAGGAGGGCTAAATACAATTTTTATTTACCGTTTTCTTTTATTATGGTTGTACTGTACTATTTTATTTTCTTGAACTCCGTTGTGTGCCCTTCCCGCATTGAGGACAATGCGCTGCCTAAGTGTGGGGAGGGGTTTATTTATGTTGTGTCTATGTTTGCATGTTTAAATTTTCGCTTGTTGCGTGACTGCATATTTTTTGGGTTTTTTATTTTTAGCTTTGCTAGGAAATTTTCCCACTGCCCATTTTTCAAACCCTCATTCTTGGCATGCATTTTTTACTCTTGATGCATAGGAGAAACATGTCATTCATCGCATCTATGCCCTGACCATGCATATCTAGACCTGCTAGCCCTTATGTCCAGTCATGCCCTAGACACCAGTAGTCACAATTTGAACCCCGTGAGTATTTGAGCTTCATGCCTTTTATTCTTGTGTGATAATGCTTGACTAGGCACTAGCTAGGTTTGCATGATATCCCTGGGTATAGGCACCATTAAACGAGGGAAAGCAGCGAAACGACGAGAAACTTTGCAAACTTTTATTTTTCTTTTTCTTTTCTTTTCTTTTCTTATCTTTATTTTCATTTGTTTCCTCTCATTCTCCATCTTCTCCTCTTTCCTTTTCATGCCCTCGATTCCCTTCCTCTTTCTATTCTAACCATTTGAGTTTTTTCTTTGACCCTTCCTTGGCAGGTGAGTAACACTCTTCATCACAAAAAGGCAAGGGCTAGATTTCGAAGAAGATAAGTGTGGGGAGAAATATTATCAAGGGCACGAGAGAGCAAGCACAGAAATTAAGAATCGAGGCCACGACAGCAATGCAGTATTACTTCCTCACCACACCAAAACTCAAGTGTGGGGAAGTAAAAGTCAATTTCCAAGGCGTCGAAATCAAGTGCCTCAAGCAGTATTTAAAGCTCTGTCAGCCCAGCTCCGGTTCAGAAGAAGAGAAAAATTAAATGCTGATGCAAGTTTCGAGCTAAAAAAGAAGAAAAGTAAATGCCTGCTTGCTTTTTGATTCTTCGAAGAAAAAAAAATCTGAATAATAGCAAAGCAGGCATAGCAGAAGGCTGCCATTCGAGCCCCCGAAGCAGCAAGAGATCTCCCCCACTAAAGAAAGTCGAAGCCATTGTCTAGCCCTCGTCATCGTCCCTCTTCAGCGGGTGTTACTCATTGTCTCACCTTCTATCAGGCCAAGGAATTCTTCCCCCAGATTTGTTTTCTTTTCCGTTTCTTTTCTTTTTCTCTTCTCCCTTCGTCTCTGTTTCTTTTATCTCGCTCCCTCCCGTACTCTCTCCTGCTTTTTCTTTCTTTTTCCTTTTCCCTCTTTTTCTTTTCTTTTCTTTTGCAAAGTCGTCTCGGATCGTTAGATTGCCCTCGCATGTGACCTACAGTACTGGGATTGATGTGCAAGCTCAGCCTTGTGTCGAGTTATTTGCATTTTGAGTGTAGCCTAGACACATATTTTGTTGCGAGTGTGAGTGTAAACACATATCTAGGTGAGGACTACTGGTGAATAGGCTTGATTTGGAAAAGTCTGGTTGATAGGGTCGTTATCCTATTAGCCAGATGCAGGTGCTTTTCTAGGGCTGGATGTGTTCTGGTTGGGTGTAGTTTGTTGATTGACATGTCTATTCTGTGTGTTGGGAGTTGAAGATGTATGTTATTGATTGAGGTAGTTTTTCAATTTTTGTTAATGCTCGAGGGTGAGCATTGGGGCAGTGTGGGGATGTTTGATAGCACGTTTCATGGTAGCGATTTTACCTTCTTTAGCAGCCCTTTCGGGGGCATGACTCTGCTATTTGACTCTTATTTCTATCTTTATTGCAGATCAGCGCCAATAGAAGCAAAATATCGAAAAGAAGCATTTTTGGGGTGATTTTGAGGATTTCTAGCTTCAAGGCCTAGAAGATCAAATTGTCGTCGAGCCCTCAACGCTAACCAGACCAGTGAGCTGTCTCTCGCCTGCGATACTTCTGCCTCTTCTCTCATCGAAAACCAAAGAGAAGCATCTTCGAAGATCCGCACGGGATTCCATGCGCTTCTAAAAGACACCAGGCGCGCCAGAGATTCCAGAATATTCTCTTGAAAGGACATGTGCTGTCAAGATCCCATTGCTTCTCTCTCCCCTTAGCTATTCTGTCCCCTAGCTAGTTTTAGCCTATATAAGCTTAGCTTTAGGGTTTTTGTAAGGACGGTTGTCCTAGGACTTACATACATGACTTCATCTTTCACCCTAATTCTTAGGGTTCTTACTCTCTTGGTATTTGAAGCAGCCATTGGTTTGTAAAGGAGAAAGCGTTCTCCTTGATTATTAATTAATCCTACGGTTTCTTCGAATCCCTTTTCCTTTTGTTCTCTTCGTTGCATGATTATTATTATCTACTGTTCATATTATAGTATGAGTAGCTAAATACCATCCTCTTAGTAAAGGGTGTTTCAAGGGTTGTAAGGTTCGATTAAGAGGCCTAATGCATGCTTAAGATATTCTCTTATAGCATATGATTGTTTATCGTTTTAATCCCATGCTCATTTAGAAACGTTAAGGGCTTGATCAACTGTTAATATTTCTGTATGAGTAAAGTCATTCTCTTGGTTATAACTGACGTGAATCCTTGAGTTAGAGTAGACACCTAGTGGAGGCAGCGCGAGAGGCCTCTGTCTAGGGGTAAACGGTCATTTAGGGTATGTGATACGAGCCTAACAACCTGAGTTGTCACGCCCTAGATCTGTCTTGCCTCCCCTTTATGGGCGTTCTGAGTATTACCTCCCCGCATTCGTGCCTGAGAGGATGGCGAAACGTCAAGGCCACCTCATATGTGGAAACGAGGGGTGGCTTTTATCTAAGAAGGTAAGTAGGGGATGCGGTGTGGAAACGCGGTCCCCATAGCAGGTCTGCACCTGAGTTTAGACTATCTTTATGCCGATGATTAACTGACCTAGAAAGCAACCCGAGAACACCTTTTGCTAAGATCTTTTCCCATCTGATTAATATTATCTCTTTTATTATTTTTCTTGCCCTCGAATTGCGTTAGGATATCTTCCCCTGGATTGTGTTTTACTTTCATGCCCTGGATAACTATTTTAATTATTTTCCTTGTTAGCCCCTCATCTGAGTTGATTAATTCGTTAATCGACATAACCCCTCCTCCCAGTATTACTTGTTTGTATTCTGTTGCAATTGTTCTCTGTCATACATCTTTACTAACATTTTATTCCTTCAATCTCTGTGGTTCGACCCTGTCTTGCCCTGTATACATTTATTTGTGTAATTAGGCATCAGAAAATTAGTATATTTGAGTGACGATCAACTCGCATTTTAAATTTTCCCTACTATCCTCCGGTCTCTCATTTGCTTGAAGAAGAACTTCTCAATCGTTCGTCGGCTCGGGCGATATGTCTGTCATTTTCTTCTCTAAGGTACTATATTTCATCTTCCTCAGAATTTCCTCTTGTTGTCTCTTTACTATGCACCGCACGAGGTCTCAAACAGGCTCTCAGGGGCCCTTAGATTCTGAGATCGAGAATACTGTTAGTGTTTTCTCTTGCGAGACTGTTCTGCAGCTTGAGTTAGAGAACCACGGTATCTCTTTCCCTAGCGGTTACACCGTTATACTTCCAGATAGGAGTATGAGTCTTCACGACAGACTGTAGGGAACTCGTAGGATGTTGTATTTTAAGATGTTTCTTTATGGCTTTCGTCTTCCTGTTCATACTTCAATAGAAAATATGCTACATCCATATAAAATTAACCCAGCACAGATAACTCCCCCATCGTGGTGCGGTATTTATGCTTTTCTTTGCGCTTGTGAGATGAAGAATATCTTTATTCCGTCTCTCGATTTGCTTCACAAGTTCTTCAGCCTTGATTGTCTCAATGGTTTGGTCAATATCACTCTGAGGTGGAATGACGCGTACGCCCAGTCATTCTGGCAAAATTTTTGAGAGTTTGAGGATGTCATCGATGAGTGGAAAAGTGGTTTCTTCATTGTTGAGTTACCCTCCCATTTATGGTGCTCGAGGTTTAACCAGGGCGTTATCGATATTGATTGGGTGAAACCGGCGGTCTTGTCTAAGAAGGAATTGGCTCAAGTCGATGCCTTGTTAGAAATGGAGACGTCTTTCCACGTTTGAAACTTTGCTTTGTACAAGCCCCTGCCCGAGTGCGTCGTGGGTGAGTCTTTATATTCTAGCGTTATCATTCTTTTTTCTCATTTATTGATATGGCTTTTTTCGCAGGAGACTATAGCGGTCATCCTTCTGTAGGGAATGACGCTCCTCCAAGAGCTGCGCCACCTCCAACAATACCATCCTCTTCGTTATTTAGGGCCTCACTTCATCGGAGTATCCCGTTAAAGAAAAGAAGGACTTCTAGGGCGGATTTTGAAATGGGGCGCGGCATTTCTACTCACGCCTCTCATTTTATTAAAAATTGGTTGCCGGTTCGAGGAGGAAGGGTAGATTCAAGCCCATCAATAATCAAGACTGAGATAGTCGACAACGATACTGAGGAAATGGATACCGAAACAAGACCTTGTCAAGTTTCCAGGGCTCAACGAAGAAAACTCAGAGAGGCAAAGGAGATGCAAGCTACTGGGGTTTCTTCTGGGAGTCAAGTTTCTGCTTTTCTTGCCCTAGATCTCTGCTTTCTACGTTGAAGTCTTAACTTTCTCTGTTTCCCCACACTTGGTCTCGTCTGCACGTCCTTTGGATGTCTAGCCCTTGACGTTACCCTCAACAATCGCTAACTTACCTGCCAAGGAAAAAGATCAAGAAAAAATTTTGAATAGTCAGGAAAGAATATGAAAAGGGGGAATGTCGGGGGCATAAAAAAGAGTGAGAGAAAAAGAAGAGAAAAAGAGAGAAGAAATAAATAGGACATTGATGTGAAGTTTTTCATCAAATCGATGCTTTCCCAAGTCTAATGGTGCCTATACCCAGGGATATCATGCAAGTTCAACCAATCCCTAGCTAAAGCATCCTAATCACTCAAGAAAGGAAATAAGGCATGGAAGCTCAAAGTGCTCACTGGGTACTATTTGTGATTACTAGTGTCTAGGCCTAGATGCAAATATAAGGTTTAGCAGGCAAGAATGAGAACGACTAGGTCTAGACAAGGTGTTGGTGGTTCATACTTGTATGCAATTGATCAAAAAGTGTGTGTCCATTCATAGAGGTTTAAAAACTGGGCAGTGGCAGATTTTTAGCAAAAGATTTAATCCGAAAAAAAATTGTCCAAATTAAACACAAACACAAAAGTGTCCCTTCCCCACACTTAAGCAACGCATTACCCTCAATGTGAAGAAGGGACTCAAATAAGGGCATACAAAAATAAAACAGAAAAAGAAAAGCCGAAAGGAAAAGGAAAAGGAAAGAAAGGTGGGTTGCCTCCCACGAAGCGCCTTAGTTATCGTCGAGGGCACGACGTTGGCTATCTAGTCTAGATATCCTGGTCACACAAACAAAAGAAAGAAATCAGTACCGTTAGTCCCCGACAACAACGCCATTTTGATGCGTGCTTGTCGAGGGCACGATCAAACAAATAATAATAAAGACCTACTATCAAGTGCATAATAAATTGTGCATAGTGGTAACAGGGTCGATCTACGGAGACTAGGGCAAGATGCTAACTTTCATGCATGACAAAGACAAACAGACCGAGACAGCAACAAAAAAGGGAGAGTTGGTTGGCTAACAAGTTAACCAAGAGAGAAAAGAGCTAACAAGTTAACTAATAAAATTAGTAATCTAGGGCACGAAAAGTAAAAGGCACTAAAAGTAAGAATTAAGGGCAAGACATATAAACAAAATGATAAATAAAGACATGAAAGCAGATAAGAAAGATTCCCAGCAAAGATTTTTCTCGGGTTTCGTCAAGGGCATGAAAATATCTATGACCTCGAGGGCTAGATAATCATCGGCTCAAGGATATTCTATTCTATGCCATAGACATGCTATAGGGTCCATGTTTTCACGTAGGCCCCCTACTTTCCTTCGTAAGAGAAGGTACCCCCCATTTCCACATATGAGGTACCCTAGATACCTCGCCATCCTCCCAGCTACCTCTCTTGTCATCAAAAGGTAGCCTTGACACTTCGACCTGTCACGGGCACGAAGTAGGGAGGCTAAATTCGAAGAACCTATGAAGACTAGAAATGACATGTCGAGGGCAAGATGCCTCTCAGTTGTCAGGCTCGCGACACTGCGCTCATTAATTACTTGCCCTAGATGGACGAGATCATACTATAGCAATTACTCCACCTAGGTGTCTACTCTACCCTGTAGCTTCCCGACCCGTTTTCACTATAAGGATGACTATAATCTAGAGGGATAGACCAGTAGGTAATTAAGCTTCCAATAAACCCCAAAAGAATTGAATCGAAAAGGAAAATCAGTAGGTAATTCAGCTTCCAATAGTCCTAGACAAATTGAAATTGACAAGCAACCAAATACAACATTAAGAATATATTAAACACATTTAGGCCTCTTAACTACCCATTGCAACCTTCAAATAACCTTGCTAAGAACAAGACAAATCAACTACTCATGCTGGAAAATAGACAAATCTAGATCTAGAAGGCATAACAAGTAAATAAGAGATAAAGGAGAAAACTAGTAAATATTACTGGCCGGAGCAAAGCTCCGGTTTATGTACAAGGTTGCTGGAAATGTTCTGGTCTGCCTCCTCCAAAAGGAGGAGGGGAGAAAACTGAAGAGAAGCACACAAAAAGATTTACTATGAATATGTGGTAGGGGATGTCCTCTAAACCCTAAAAACTAAAGTCTTATATAGGCCCTCTTGCCCACAAAAAGACAAAAGCCAACTAGGGGATTACAAAAAGATAAAACCCACCTAAGGAGTTCAAAAACACGAAATAAATATCTTTGGTCCGGAAGGGGATATTCTGGAAGCGCACGGCGTCGAGGGCATGACGATAGACTAGCCTCGAGGGCATGAAGATAGAATAGCCTCAAGGGCATGACGACTAAAGAGAATATTCTTGGGGATCTGCGCGAAATCTTCTGGAAGACATCAGAGGTGACACGTGGGAGCACGGCAACGAGGACTCGTGGAAATAACACTTTTGGTCTGTCCAGGGCTCGATGGTGGAAACCATGGCAAGGCCTCGATGGCAAAGTTGGTGTCTTGACCTCGACGCTAGTCTTGAAGCTTGAAATCCGCAGAAATCACCCGAAAAGCATGTGTTTTCGCATATTTCTCTCTTTTGGCGCTAATCTGCAATAAAGATGGAAATAAGGGTCAATTAGCAGAATCATGCCCCCAAAAAGGCTAAAATGGAGGATAAAATCACGCCCAAGAAACATGCTATCAGTAGTGGAAAAGGAAAACCATGTGGGCCACTAACGCTGGGTTTATGGATTACTACGGCTGCGACAACTTCGATCCATCTAAGATAGCGGATTGCATCTCAAAAAGGATGGGCGAGATTTACGGGAGTAAAGAAAGTCTTCCTTCCTTAGGAGAAGAGGAAATGGGTGATGACAACGATCACGATAGGCTCCCGTTATTGGATGATTCGGATGTCGCGGAGGACGTGGAAACCTCCGCTCCCCCCACGTAATTATGCTCTCTTTTTAGGTTTGAATATTGACGTCATTCGCATTGTAATAACGTTGAGACTCCTTTGAATAATAATTAATCTTTGTAGCATTATCTTCCTCCTTCATGGGGCTTCGACCATTCCTAACTTGACGGCTATTGATTGACTTAACACTTTGTCCCACGATATCCTGATTGACACGTTACTGCGTCTATTTTGAATATTTTAATCCAGGAATCGATTATGCTTTTCAGAGCATTTAATGCTTGAGAGTTTCCCATTAATGCGATGAAGTAATGATGGCTAGGGTACGCGTGTCTCTTCGCGGATGTATTAGGGGTTGGCGTCTCCTAGAGAGTAGTAAAATCAAAGTGACTTCTCGTTCCCCCAAAATTGCACTCATTGCGCGTGTCTTTTTCTCTTAACGCGTCCTTTATCAAACGGCGGCCATTGCAACAGTTGTTTCGATTAACCCCTAGGGTTATAAAACATACCACACGCTTCTTTTTCTTCTTTTATTACTTCATTTTCCCAATAGCATCGCAAGAGGCGATTCGCATTTCTTCTCTTCTCCATCTAGGTATTTCGGTATTCCTTTAGAAGGTACACTTGTTCTTCCTTTTTGTTTTCTTCATCTTTCTAATTTTAGTATGGCGAGAACTCGTCGTCCTCGGCCCAAATCTGTTGGGGAGGAAAAGATTGAAAACATTCTTCCCTCTATCGGTTCTCCGGTCATACTCCGGCGACAATTAGATAAATACAATGCCCACATCCTTGATGGCTGTTTAGTTGATGTTGCCCCCAATTCACTCCATCTTAACAGTGAATTAACCGGCAACCGTAGGATTCTATATGTTAAAATGTTTCATTATGGTTTTCAGTTTCCTCTTAAACCCTTAGTAGAACAATTACTCTCCCAGTTCTATTTGAATCCTGCCCAACTGAGTCCAAATACATATTGTGCCATTTACGCCTTTATAAAACTGTGTAGATTAAAGGAGATTACTTCTCTCTCCCTTTTATTGCTTCGTTCCCTTTTTCAATTGTATTCTCGTAGAGGAGTGATAGCGATAGCATCGCGTTATGATGACGAATCACTAAAACCCTTTACCTGGAAACTCATGCACATTGAGTCTTCCATTTCTGTTTGGAAAGATGGGTTTTTTGTTATTGATCTGCCCGACCCCTGGTGGAGGACTGGTTTTAACCACGATATCAGGGACGGGGCCTGGGGTAAGCGAGAGCCTCTTCCTTCACCTGAGCAAGGTTGGTTGGAAAAATTGCTCCAACTGGACTTCAGATTGTATTGTTCATGAGTACTTTGCCATTTTCTTTGTTGTTCTGGGAAATACTAACGACCTCCGAGCTCGCGTCAAAAGAAAAAGGAAGAGAAGAAGCGTTGTTGCCCCTACTCCGCCTTCTGGTGTGGTTATCTCTTCAGAGGTAACGGTTGACGAGGTAATCTCCATAGGCGTTCCTTCAATCCCTCCGTCATCTCAGGTATATTCTTTAACGTTTTCCGGCGCTTTCTTTTATTTTCTGACTTTTTCTGATACGTCGTTTCTTTCTAGGAAACTGCTACCGCTCCCGTTCCTGCTTCTTTAGGCGACAACATGGATTTGTTTGACTCTTCCAAGATCGCCAGAAGAAGGCACGACATGAGCACGAGGCTGTAAGGGTATCGGAGAACCACGTCACCGATCAAGGAGAACACAGTAGCGTTTCTCTTTCTGAAGTGCCTTCTGACGGTCGTCAGATTTCTAACTTAGAAAGGAAAACAGGTGTTGTCGGGTCATTTCATGCTTCCCCTGGTTCTTTTGGCACGTCGCCTCCTCATTCCGCTTCTCTTAACATGGATTTCGCTCCCGAGCTCGTGGAATCTGACTTTCCTGTCTTCCCTTCTCATGGTTCCCTCAAACCCAGTCATCCTCCGTCTCCTACCACTCTGTTCTTTGTTCCTTCGAACACTCCCGTGCTCCCATCTTCTGAAGAGGAGGTTGTCGTTCCCCGTCTTGTCATTGGTTTAAGCACGTTAGCCCCTTCTGGGCCTGTCACTCATCAGATCGACTTGGGTGACCTGCGTAGAGTGGGATTCCCTACTTTGGGCAGCGATGGTTCCTCGGAGTCTTCTTCTCTGTTGGCTGCTCACCTGTTATCGCTCCAAGAGGAAAAGGAAGCTTTTCTATCTTAGACTCCTCAAGGGCAGTTGAACTCACTTCGCTCCGGGATGCTCTCTTCTTTCTGTGATCTTTATTATTGGGTGGAGCATATGGTGGGAAAAATTACTTCTCTTACTTCCTCCTCCAATGAACTACTTGACGCCCACCGTCGAGTTTCGGAAGAGCATGCTAGAAAACAGAAAGAAGTGGAGAGGTTAACGGGGGAGCGTCAAGAGTTGGTGGAAGCATTAGCGGCTGCTAGGAAAAAAGTAGAGGATGCTGCTAAGAGGGGAGGCTGATATGGCGAAGCAAATTTCTGATGAGGCTGCCAGGGTTGCTGCTCTTAACACGGAGTTAGAGCTGTCTACAGAGAAATGTCAGTGGTATTCTCAGGAAACTGCGGTTGCCATGGTTGAATCTTTCATGGAGCGTTACGGGGTGGAAGAATTTTGCCCTGATGACATTTCTGCTCTCTTTCGACAGAAATCCGCATCCCTCACTGACGAGAATTTTCATAGGGCGAGGGCGAGGGCTCGCGAGGGGCAAGGAGATAGTGGGGTAGCAACACTTCCATAGGCATCTCTAGCCATCGCTTCTTAATTTTGGATATCGCCCCCTTTTTTGTTTCTCTTCCGGGAGTTTTTAGCCTTTTGTAACCCTTGGGGGGTTTTGGACAATTATCTATTTTGCTTACTTTCCCCTTTTTCCTGTTAATCTTTTTTATACCATTTCTCACTCTCTGAATTGCCATGATAAGACAACAATGACGACACTGAGATGATGACGTTAGAGATGAATCAGAGTATTAGTAGTAGAGTTGCTATAACTTAACAGTAGCATTGGGGATAGAATTCTACTAGGGATAACGCCATTTGTCGTACAGTCTTCAGGATCACAGGCTTGCAATAACGGAGTATTATGATAGATGTTTCCCAAGATATTACGACACAACTGGGCATGTGCATTTCCGTGCCAAGAGTAGAGAGCAATATGGGAGACGACTTGATATTCCAGATGGTGGGTTACCATAGCGAGGTGAGAATATCAAAGATAGAATGTCTTCGAGAGATAACGTTGTTCGCCAGATAGCTTCAAGAACACAAACTCGCGATAACAAGATATTATGATAAATATTACCCACAGTAAGTAGCATATGTTCGATATCGACAAGAGAAGATATTGTGGCGATATAGCCGTATATGTCTCCAAGCCAAGAATATCATTCTGACGGCGCTGCTATTTTGGACGTTACTCTCATTTCCTTGATGAGATAATGTTATTCAAGAGATGACTCTAGGAGCAAGAGGTCCCACGATAACGTTGTATCGTTGTAGATATTTTTCGTCGCTAATGGAGGATGCCATACTAATAAATGTAGATGTCTCCTTCTCTAAAGGAACAGATATCATGACGGTACAATATCGCAGAATATATGTTCCCGTGCCAAGGAGAAGATAATATGGCGATAAACGATGACTTTCCCCAATACTATGAGCAGAAGATATTGTAATATTACCATTATCGCTGAAGATGTATTCCCTCATCAAGGGTGAAAAATACCTTGTAGATATCTATAGATTTTTGTTTCCTCTTTAGATAGGAAATACCATATCCTTGAGAAAATTACTAGAATTAACGATAGAAATACCTGATAAAATTTCTTGAATGTGATCTATCAAGATTCCTCTATGATTTTGCCGCCTTCGTGGGCATTGGTCCCTCTATTATTTCAATATTTCCACAATTTTTCCTGCAAATCCTCAAATATTGCTTTATTGTTGTCGCGCCCCACGAAAATTACGAAAAATAATTCGCAAGTGTGCAACGAAATTTGAGACCTTCAAATGCTCAGCGTAAAAGGGACGCCTAGCAGCATGCAATGAAATCGCCACCCTAATTTGGTTGCTAGGTTTAGGGAACCTTAATCGTCATGGCATAAGAAATATAATAAATAAAAAACTAAAGGCACAAAAAAAAGGGTCTAGACCCCAGACAAAGGTTCGGGGTCGTATTATGGTCTCGGGAAGGTGTTAGGCACCCGAGTCACATCCGAAAACGGTTACCGGTTGATGAGAGAGGTGTTTAAAAAGGTGTTTGATAAAAATGCATTTTTCTAAGAGGGGGGCCTCAAAGGAATCGTCACTTTAGTCTTTTCTATGATCGTGACTGTTCAGAAATAATTAATCGTTGGACGGGGTTACCGTTTGAACGTCTTTCGGACGGGGTTACCGTTTATCAAGACCGATTGATTATTCCTGACCGTAACGTGATGGGACTGGATTTTCTGAAAGACTGAATGAGCGCCCTCTATTTCATCGTCGGGCCAATGCATGATTAAATTAATTACTACGTGATTCTATCATGGATAGCTTAGTAGAGTATAGATTAAATGAAAGGTTTTTGAAATGATAAACTGATGTGGGATCGAAATTCCCCATGTACATGCAGTTGATAAGATTTGATCTACCGTGGGAGCAGGATAGAGATTACGGCTATCTGGAATCACTGTTGCATCAGTCCGTCGTACCTGCAAATCACCGGAGGGGGGGCTCCGGCGTAGACACTCCGATGCTTAAGTTAGTATAGCTGTGCAATTTGGCAGAGATTTGGGTAGAGAATTTGATCTCACCTTTGATCTAGAAATGAGTGGTATTTATAGCCAAAGGAAGGTTGTTACCCCCATGGGGTGGGCGTTATTGCGGGGAGATAACGCCCGGGATGACGTCAGCATGATAGGATATCGCGGGTGAGATATCGCCCGTTAGAGGTTGTCGGGGTGGCCTGAGATAGGATAACGCCGTGTGGGTCCCCCCCCCCACTGATGTCGACCATCCCAGGATTCCTCAGCCTAAGGGCGTTGAGGCCAGTCAAGGTCTATAGGGACCTGGCTTTGACTTGGGGTGAGAAGACAGATATACCCTTGGTGTTTCATCAATTGTTATCATAAGCCCAACTGAAAACGAGCCCGAGTGTTCACCAAGGGCTTCCTTCCCTGGCATCTGGGGGAACGTTACTCCTCTTGCGCCGCATTAGATTCGGGAGAATCTCTGAGTTTTTCTGATTACTTCGTTTGTTCCTTTGCGCTGGATATATGATAGCGAAGCGGATAACGGGAACCGATCTCCCGTGGTAACGATCGGTCACAGAGAGGGCGCTCATATGATTATCATCGTCATGGTAGAGCTTTCTGGCGTTATCCCTTCAGAGTTCCGAATATCATTCTGAAAGCGATATTGTCTTGTTTTTCCTACACATTCTCAAATGTGGTTTTGTTAGTGAAAATATCATGCAACGATAGACATAAGTTAGCCTTACTCCCTCAGAGGCATTCACTCGCCAATATCGGGGGGTCGTTGTTGTCGCCTTTTTCATCCAAGCTCGTGGGATCCAGTCTGGTCGTACGCCGCTTGTAACACTGACACAGTTTTTCGCCATAACTACCTACAATTTATGCGGTTTTACACCGTAGCTACCTGCAATATCAACGCGGTTTTACGCTGCTCGGAGCTACCTGCCATATTGCGCGGTTTTACGTTGTAGGCCACCTACAAATTGTGCGGTTTTATGTCATTATGGACCTCAGTCTATATTCCACTTGAGTACCTCGGGCGTCTTCCAAGGGTTCCGCGTCAGCCTTCCCTCCTGACGACGTTGGGTTAACGAGATGGCCCAATTTTCGAGGCGCATGCCTTTGTGAGCAGCTATTACTTTGGATCTATAAATGCGATCCTTTTTTCGGTGCAGATTCTTCACACCTCCTCTACTTCTCATCTAGTATTTCCTCATGGACTATCTCACTAGAAATTTTCTGATTTCCAAAGCCTTAACCCTCAAGAATCTCACTGAGGGTGACGTCAGCTTCCTGGAGAACATGCTGACGAAGACTGGTGAGGATATGCTGGAACTTCGGGGAATGATGACCCCCATTCAGGCCAGGATCGGGGCCGCTACCATGGAGGACTTCAATCCTATCGGGAATGTCTCCAAGTTGGTTGTTGCCTCCTGTCGCATCGAGGTAACCATCGCCATGCTGCAGCAGAGGAAGGATCTGCTGAACTGCTACCTGAAGAGCATGAGAAGCACCTCTTCGGAGCTGACTTCTGTGGTGGACGCCTTGAGGGACATCCTCATTCTGCTGGTGGATGACGACAACGACACCGGGTCTCGGGCTTGAAGGCTTTCCGCTGTGCCTTCTTTTTTATTTTTCCTTTATATGTATTATGTATGCGGACGTATATCTAGGTCGTTAGGCCGTAATGAAACTTCTTCTCGGTATTGGGCTCGCAATCTCTTTCCTTCTTTTCAGGGCGTTAGCCCTTGCTTCAGTTGAGGGTTGTGTCAGCCCAACTGAAAATGAGTCTGCTATTGGTCAAATTTATGCTGCATTTATTCTTCTTTATCTGCCAGGTGGCGACGGTTGTTCTGGCAAACCGTTCTGTACTAATCATGCACCGCTTCTTTGGCAATAACTGATTGGGCGGTTTTTCTGTGCTTCTTGATCGTCGAGAAATCCCAACAGGCGTGATCAAAGAATTTTGATTTTGCCCTTATGGTTGATCTTCTCAAGATGCATTAAATTATCCTTCTCTCACTTGAAAAATTTGCAGAGTCTCACCACTTTATCTATTTATGGGGAGATCTTCTTCTTTTTCCTGTTCATCTTCTTCTTCATATTTTTCTACTGCTACTGATTTTCTCCTCTCATGGCCGATTCACATGATCAGGTTTCCGATGAGCGAGAATCTCGCCCGACCCCTCCGACGACACTGGATTCTGACAATCCTCCTTCGCCGCCGTGCTAGAAGAGGTGATTGCCCCGCCGTGGAGGCCGGAAGAGATCGAAGAAGAGAGCATATTCTGAAACCACTGGTTGGTTTTCTTCATTTTCAGCCCCTCTGTCCTGTAAGGGCAAAAAATTGTTTCCTCCTGCTGACTGGTTTGAAGAGGAGATTCCTTTAGGCGATACCGTCACCAAGGCGGCATCTTCGGCTACAAAGGAGGAATCTATGTCATTAACGCTGAGCCCGGAGCGAAAGGCTGACAAATCCCCTCCTTTTGCTGATAAGGAGCTTCCGCCCTCCAATGAGGAATACTGGTATTGGTCCTCTTACTGGCCTGACGAGGATTGATTCCGCCCCTGGCAATCCCTTGTAGATGTCGTATGGCTTATTATTGAATGAAATGATGCTTTGCATTTTTAGTCTTGCATGCTCGGGCATTAGCTCCTCTTTGGATGGTTGTCGCTGAGAAACTAACTGTTGCTTCGATGTAACCGCTTGCAACTGATTGTCAGTAACTACCCCCTCTAGAAGATATAAATGCGTGGACATAAATATCCTTCTGAGGTTTTTACACGTGTCACTTTTACTTTGGGGCGTGTCCCGTTTTTACAGGTTGTTCAATTCTCGAACTCAGCCTTTAAAAGGGAGCAACTGCTCTCTTTTAATACTCTTTGCTTGCACTTTGAAATTTTCTCCTTTTCTCTCTCTAGATTCTTGCTTCAAAGGAAGTCACGACCATCGTTCGCCGGCGCCGACGGTTTTATCCACCACCTTCTGTTCAAGGTACTTCACTTCTTTTTCCTCAGATTTTCTTCTTGCTGATTCATTATGAGTACATCTAGGATACCCAAGGATTCTCAGTGGCCTCTGACCAAAAATAGGTCTTTAAGGAGTCTCCAGCGACCCATAGATTTAGAAATTGAAAGAACACCTAGTATTTTTATTGATCAAGCGGTATTGGAGGCAGAGCTGGAGGAAAACAGTATCTTTTTCCCCCCTGGTTACTCCATTAGAATTCCTGATGCTGGTCATCGGCTTCATGACCCTCTATCGGGGGGCGATAGGATGATATATTTTAACATGTTCCTCTATGGCTTTCGCTTTCCCATCCACGAAGCGGTGAAAGGATTATTAGTTCGATATGACATTAATCCGGCTCAGATTACACCTCCTTCTTGGTGCGGGATTCATGCCTTCATTTGTATTTGTGAGTTGCGGGGTATCCTTGTCCCGTCTGTCAATTTATTCCGCAAGTTTTTTATTTTTAGGTGCCGCAACTATGTGATAGATATCGCTCCAAGGTGGAATGATGCGTTAGTGCAGTCATTCTGGCAGAAATTCCAGGGCTTTGAAGAGACTGTGGCTGATTAGAAGAGCGGTTTCTTCATTGTGAAGTTGCCTTGCCGCCCTTGGCCTAGGGGCTTCAATCAGTGTCTTGATGATTCCATTTGGACAAACCCGTCAACCGTGTCCAAGGAAGAACTTCGACAAACGAACATGCTGCTGGAGCTGAACTAGTCTTTTCGCATTCGAGAGTTTGCATTGTACAGGCTTATAGAGAAGTGTACTATAAGTAAGTTTCTTTTCCTTCGTTATCGCTTCGGCTTATTCACTGTTCTGATATGTCTCGTTGGCAGGTGACGCTGGAAATCAACCGTCGAGCGATGAGGACGTTCAGAGGAACGTGATGCCGCTTCAATCACTGCCACCATCTCCTCCGCCTGAGAGTTCCAGTCACCCTGTCGTTCCACCAAAAAGAAAAAGATTCAAAACTGTTGCCAGGCGTGGCACCTCCGACCGTACCTCCCGTTTTCTCAAGAATTGGTTACCCATTCGGAAAGGAGTGGCTTCGAATTGTCCTAAAACTGAAGTAACCGAAAGCGGCAGCGAGGACATGGATACCGACTCTGGGCTTCGTCATGCTTCCGCCGCTCAGCGAAAGAAGCTAAGGATGGGAAATAGCAACCCAGTTGCCGAGGTTGCTTTGAAGAAGGTGAACGAAACTCCTGCTACTGGGGCTAACGCTCTTGATGGTGCGAGTACCTCCAAAGCGGCTGCAGCAGCTGAGGCGTCAACCGAGATCCCTCTTGATACTTCCGAGGCTCCGCCAGAGGTCAACCTTCCTCCTCCAACTGCCGCTCCTAACTCTCCTATCTCTTCTTGCATCCCTGATGTCTCTGCACCGAATCGTGAGCCTGCCGCTACTCCTGACCCTCTAATAAATTGCTTTCCGCCATTATTCTGCACTTTTATCGTAGGAGTCGGTGGTTCCGCTGAAAATCGCTCTCCTCCTTTTACTGCCAATCTGTCCCCTCAAGGTTCTCAAGGAGCCGCTTCTTATCGCTTGGATCTGTCTAACTTTGGCACCAGCGGACTCCGTGCACTGGGAATATCGGACCCGCTATCACGAAGTGAGCCGGTGGGTTTGATAGTAGGTGCGATATTTGGCTCTCCTGAAGATAGGGAGGAGATGTCAGAGCTTCTCCTAGAGGTTCATCGCGAACGCGCTTTGAATAACGTGCTGGCTAGCTTTCACATGCTAAATTACTTTCTCGATATCCATGGTGACAAGGTTCGAGGTTCCCCCTCCAAGGCGGTGGAATTGACACAACTCCTAGGCGATACCCAAGCAGAGCTTAACGACTGCCGCGCTGAATTGTCCCGAGAGAAGTCGATAGGGAAGGCCAAGATAGAGCTTCTGGAAGCAGAACTGGTGGCTACCAACAGAAGAAACTCTCTCCTCCGCGAAGAGATATCGGCCCGCGACGCGAAGCTAGCGAAGGTGCCCAATGAGATATCGCGCTGGAAAGATAAGGTGATCCAGGCCTTTGCTGCTGGATTCCCAGATTATTACCACAGCGAGGCTTTCGATCCTGCCAAGATAGCTGACTACGCCTTCGAGAGGTTGAAGGATATAAATGTCAGGGGCAACAAAAGAGTTCTTCCGTGATTGGCGTAAGGCAACGCTTGAGAGTGTTTTATTTTTCTTCAAACATTGGTTTCATTTGGCTTGTAATAACTGATAATGCTTGCAAAATAACGACTGTCATTCCGCTTCCGGATAACAATTAATTTACCCCTCGGCGTTATCTTGTTGATTACGTCATCACTCTTGACCTCTTTTTGATAAAGTAATTCTGCTTTTTCGGAGCATTTAATGCTCAGGATCCCCTCATTAATGTGAGTGAGGGATCAGGATGGTTCAGAGACACGTGTCTACTCATCAGGACACTAGGGCTAGCATGATTTGATAGGATCAAAGCGTCTTCTCTCCTTTCTAGGGTTGTACTCATTACTTATGCCTGTCACGCGCGTCGCATGATTTGATAGGATCAAAGCAGTCATTTTTCATAGCCTCTTAGGGTTATAAAACCCAACACTTTATTTCTTTTTTCCACTTTCGATAATCTTTTTCTCTGCATCTTCTTCTCGAATCATCTTGCGTTTCTGGTTTTCATCTCCTGGGTACTTCGATTTTCTTCTCAAAAAGGTACTTCTTTTATTCCCTTTGTTGTCTTCTTCATCTTTTATTTTCCTTTTCCACCATGGGCAAAAGAAAAACTCGTGCTCCTGGGTTTAAATCCATTGATGAAGAAAAAATAGAGACCATAGTCAGTACTATTACTTCTTCTACGATTCTCGATAAACATCTGTCCGATCACGGTGCCACCCTCCCTGAGGGCTTCAAGGCTTCTGTCGCCCCTGAGTCTTTACACCTGAACAGCGTTCTGACCGGCAAATGCAGAATCCTGTACGCCCAGATGTTCCGTTATGGCTTCCGGTTTCCAGTTGACCCGTTTATCCAAGAGTTGCTTACTTCTCTGGATCTGAACCCTGTTCAACTGGCTCCAAATGCCTACAGTGGCATTTATACGTTTCTAGAACTCTGCAAGTATAAAGGAATTACATCTCCTTCCCTTGCATTACTCAAATCTTTGTTTAAGATGTATAACCATCGAGGTGTGATAGCGATATCGCCCCATTTTGATGACGATTCGCTCCAAAACTTCACCTGGAAGCTTCTTCATTTAGAGTCTTCCATCGATAAATGGAAAGAGCAATTTTTTGTTGTTGAGACTCCCGAGATTCCGGATCCATGGTGGCGGTCTGGCTTTAACCAGGGCGTCAAGGATAGCGCTTGGCGCCAGGAGACTCTTAGTGAGATAGAACAAGGCTGGTTTGATAAGTTACTCCAACTGAAGATCAGTGTTCACACCCCCCTTTTGGCCTACGGGACCGATATCCGAGCCTGCGTTAGACGTGAGTACTGCATCATTTTTTTGATTTTCGGCCTTGGTACTAACGCTAACACTGTCTTGTGTTTTTCAGCAACCGATCCCAAGTACATTCCTGAGAGCGTTAGGAGGCGCTTAAGGAGGTTTCGAAATAGAGAAACGGCCGCGACTGTCAATATCGCCACCACTTCAGTTGTTCCTCCTGTTTCCACTTCGATTCCTCCTCAAACAACTTCAGCCTCAGTTGGCGAGGAAACCGACACCATTCGGTCGGTATCCCTGTTATATCAATCGCTGCTCTTCCTGTTCAGTTAGTCGCTCGCAAGGCTTCCGCAAAAGGAAAGAAGAAAATGAAGACAAGGAGCATTGCCACCCTCCTGCCACCAATTCTGCCTTCTTCGGACACAGTCGGCTCTTCGGAAGCACCTTCTGCTGCGACGGTAAGTGCAACTGTTGCCCAATACCTCTTGCACTATTTTTGAATGCCTTTCTGCCTTTTCTTTTGTTTTTGATTGTTTTTCTTCATAGGATACTTCTGGTGCCTCTACTCCTTCACTGTCATGAGGCAATATGGACTTGAGGCGTATCTTGACTCAACCAAGAAAGAGGCAGAGGTCCAATGGAGCAGGCACGAGCCGGTCCTCGAGTCAAGCTGATGTCGGGGAGAGACCTCAAATCGTCCTTGACTCTTCCGCGCCTCCTCTGGGCCAGTCCGCTAGCATTTTTGAGAACGTGACCATGCTTGGGCCTTTTGAGACTTCTCCGCCTTCGTTTGGCTCAGAAATGCCTCGTGTTTCCTCTAACGTGGTCTATAACGACGAGCTGTCTGGTTTCTCCTCTTATCAGTCTCGGGAAACATTCCTGCCCCAGGGAGGTTCCACTTCTAACCAGCCTCCCTCTCCTCCCGTCGTAGTCTTTGTTCCTTCCAATGCTTCTACGCTTAAGCACTTTGGTGAGGGGACGATAGTGTCCAATCTTCTGGCAGACGTAAGCTCATATAATGCCACTGGGCCTATCACTCATCAAGTGGATATGACTACGCTGCGTAGTGCAGGAATCGCGGCCATGGGGGGGCGATAACTCGGCTGTCACCGCTTCGTTCTTGGCTGCCCATATGCTAATGTCTCCTGAAGAACGGAGCACTTTTGCTGCTGAGGGAGACGGAGAGCAAGCTGACCTGTTGTGCTCTAACCTTTTCACTGGTTTCCTTCGGTTTCATCACTACACCGAGCGCATGTCACGAAAGGCCGCTGACCTTGCCGCTTCCACAGCCAAGCTTTCACAGGATCAAGAGGAGAAACAGAGGATGTTGGAAGAGCAAGACAGGTGTATAAAGGCCCTGGAGGCCGTCAAAGAGGAAGCAAGAGAGGCGAAGGAATAGTTGGCCGCTTCTAACGCTACTCTTACAGCTGAACAATCAAATAGCACTGCTCTCGAGGGAGAGAAAGCAGCCTTAGAGGAAGAGAGAGCAGCTTTAATAGAAGGGAAAATGGCACTTGAGGCGGAGACGGTAATCAAGTGTTGGTGGTATGTTGAAAAGACCACTTCTATCATGGCTAACTGTTTTGTGGAGATTCACGGGGAAGAATTTTACGACGGTGACGTTGTTTCTGACGCCTTTTTGAAGAATTCTTCCGATCTTAACGGCGAGGGCTTCCGCTTGGCCAGATCAAATGGCTACCTAGAGCAAGGGCTTTCAGAAGACCAGCAGTAGGCAGGGTATTATCGCCCCCTTCTTTTTGTGAGGATTGAGCGTTACCGTTTTTGTTCATCTTTTGTGTATTTTGTGACCCTTCATAGGTATTTGGACAATGACACTTCCATGATATCAGCTTTCATTGGTGCCATTTTCCTTTCCTGTATTTCTTTTTCTTCAAATTTTTCACAGTGCGGCCGTCGCGCCCTTATCATCCTGATCATGTTAACGGGCTTTGTTAGGTTCGACTTAACCACTGCTCGGCCCCGTCAGGGAGGGCACTCCAGAAAAAGAAGCATTCTTCCTTCCTCTCTTGATGAAAAGAGATAACGAACAGGGTCTTTAAGCCCTATCCTTCAAGCCATGTCAAAATCAGCGCGATTGGCTGCACGTCTATTTTGTTGACGAGTTGCACAATCCTTTTATCACCTTGAGTGTCACGATCTCTGTCAATCAGAGATATCCTGCACACTCTCAATTAATATCTGTTAGTAAGAGATATGCGATAACAGACACAAGTTTCCCATAGGAGCCCTTCCGCCGCCATTCTAGGGTACAGGTGTCACTCATTATCGCTTTCTCAACCAGCTCACTTCACCAGGGATTCCCCATCTGGTTACTCGCTGGGATTTTGTGATTTTTTGCATTTCCACGATCGACCGGAAAGTGCCTCTTCCTAGTGAGCCGTCTGATCAGGACAGGCCATCACAAGGTTAGGATTTTTCACTTTCGGCATTATCCTCGCATCCCTGAATCATGCCTCTCCTTAATGAGCCGCCTACATCAACCCGGCCACAAGGATAGGATTTTCACTTCCAAGATGGAGTTGCTATCTCCCGGAGGCGTGCCTTACCTTAACGAGCTGTCTCCACGAGAATAGTTGGTATAAGGGTCGGGCTTTTACCTCCAGGGATACTAGGGCGTGCCTCGTCTTAGTGAGTCGTCTGATCGGGACCGACCATCACAAGGATAGGACTTTTCACTCCCGGGGGTGTCGGGGCGTGCCTCATCTTATGGCCCACACGTGGCTACCACAAGGATAGGACTTTTCACTCCCAACGCTAAATATTAGGTGTGCCAGGGCATGCCCTCACTTAGTGAGTCATCTAATCAGGACCGACCATCACAAGGATAGGACTTTTCACTCCTGGCTACCTCTTTTTCACTTTTTCTTTTATCATCTACACACACACACGTAGCCACAAAACACAAAAAAAGCTCATTACTCGAGCGTTAGCATGGGTTAGGGCTATCGTTAGTAAAAGGTGCAGAGATAAATCAAAGTCTAGCATGATATAATTTCAAACGAGCGATATTCCAGGAGTTAGGTAAGGGGGTACCGTCGAGTGTCTCTAGATGGTACGCTCCTCTTCCGACAACAAGGGTAACGCGGTACGGCCCTTCCCAGTTCGGACTGAGCTTCCCCCGGCGTTGACCAGTTGCTCGTTGATCCCTGAGTACCAGGTCACCTTCTTTCAAAAGGCGTTCTCTGACGCGCCTATTATGATAACGCGCCATCTTTTGCTTATAGTGCATCATTTTCATAAGAGCTTCCTCTTGCAATTCGGGCAGCGCGTCAAGATTCGCACGCAGCCTTTCCTCATTCAGCTCTTCTCTGAAATAGGCCACTCGTAGGCTCATGGTACCAATCTCCACGGGCGTGACGACCTCAGTACCGAAAGCTAGTGTGAAGGGTGTCTCTCCTGTACTGGTTTTCGTGGTCATGCGATATACCCACATCACACATAACAGCTCATCTGCCCACTTCTTCTTGGATCCTTCTAGGTTCTTCTTAACACCGTTAAGGATGGCTCGGTTTGTTACCTCAGCCTGACCATTGGTCTGCGGATGAGCCACGGAAGAGAACCTTTGCTCGATTCCGAACTCCACACATTGGTCTCTAAAGAATTGGCTGGTGAATTGCGTTCCGTTATGGCTGACTAGCACGCGGGGAACTCCGAAGCGCATGATAACTTGGTGTTTGAAGAAATGCCAGATTTTTTCTGTCGTGATGTTGGCAACCGCCTCAGCTTCTGCCCATTTGGTAAAGTAGTCTACAGCCATGACCACAAACTTTAACTGAGACCTCACCTTTGGAAATGGTCCAAGGATGTCAATTCTCCATTTCGCGAAAGGACAAGGAGCAATGAGGTCATAATTTTTTGTGGCTGGTTCTCGAGGAATCTTGGAGAATTCCTGACACTTCTGGCAGGTTCACACGTAATCATGGTAGTCTTTCCAGATAGTGGGCTAGTAGAATCCTGATCTAAAGATCTGCGCAGCCAGGGTTCTGCCGGATGCATGCATGCCGCAAATTCCTTCGTGGATTTCGCGGAGGGTATGAAGGTCTTCCTGTTCCGTTATGCATCTGGCAGCCGGATGAGAGAAACACCTCCGCATTAGTTCCCCGTTAAAGTATGTGCACCGTGCCGCTTGCTTTAGCACTTTCTTCTTCTCAGCGTTATCCGCTGGCAACTCGTCATGTTTCAAATCTTTTATGATGGGAATTCTCCAGTCATTTTCACTTTCTTCCACGCAGAGAGTCGCCTTTTCTTCCATAAAGGAAGGTACGGGTATCTCTCGGTAGTATACCCCTTTTGGTATGGACGCTTCTGGATTTGCTGCGAGTTTGGCGAGGTTGTCCGCCTCAGCATTATCCTCTCGAGGAATGTGCTCGAAGCTGACTTGTATGCCGTTTTTCTTTATTTCTATCAACTCGCGTTTTACCTTAGCAAGGTATTGCACCATGATGGGCTCCCTAGCCTGAAAGTGTCCCAGCACTTGGTCTATTATCAACTTGGAGTCTCCACAGACTTTCAGCCGCAAGTCTCTCAACCTCCCTTAGTCATGTATTCCCTTTATGGAGATGCTCTTTCCTATCCTCAGTCTGGCTAATAGCGCTTCGTATTCTGCGGCATTATTGGACAACGGCTGTAGGATTCGGATGGCATATCGCACATGGATGCCATGAGGCCCACTCATGAAGATTCCAGCCCCGGCAAGCTCTTGATTTTTGGCACCATCCATGTGTATGACCCACAGGTCGGTGTAGGTTTCAGGGAAGGGGAGATCCAACTCTTCTTTTTCCGTTTCAGTCAGTTCTGTTAGCGGATCCGGCATGAAGGTGCATTCCGCGATAAAGTCCGCTAGAATTTGAGCTTTCACAGACGGTCGGGATCGATAATGCAACCCATATTGTTCAAGCTCAATGGTCCAAATCAGCATTCTCCCCGAGGATTCGGGTTTCCAAAATATCCTTTTTAAAGGTTGGTCCGTCAGCATGATGATGGTATGAGCTTGAAAATATCGACTCATTTTCCGCGTGGCTTGTATAAATGCGAATGCTATTTTCTCAATACGGGCATATCTCAGCTCGGCATCCTTCAAGATGTGACTCACAAAGTATACAGGGCAGTGCGTGTGATTGTTATCTCGCACAAGGACCGCACTGACCACTTCGTCAGCAACCCCAAGGTATAAGTACAAGATATCACTAGGCTCGGGTCTTGTTAACACCAAGTCAGAAGATAAATAGGCCTTTAGGCCCGCGAATGCTTCTTCGCATTTTGCTGTCCATCCAAAGACGGCTTTTTTGCGTATAACCTTGGAAAAGGGGAGGCACCTCTCGTCTTGCTTAGAGATAAACCGTCCTAGAGCGATAACACGCCCGGTTAGCTTCTGTATCTCCTTTACAGTTTGAGGGGATATCATGTCTTGGATGGCTTTAATCTTTGACGGGTTGGGTTGAATGCCCTTTTGACTGACCACGTAACCCAAAAATTTGCCCGTTTGAAAGGCAAACATGCACTTTCGAGGGTTCAGCTTCATTTGATATCACTTTATCACTTCGAAGACTTCCGCCAGATCAGACAAGTGATCTTTGAAGCTTCGGCTTTTGATCAGTATGTCGTCGACATACACCTCTACGTTTCGCCCGATCTGTTTTTCAAAGACTCCATTCGCCATTCGCTGGAAGGTGGCTTCAGCATTATTCAACCCAAAAGGCATCGTCGTGTAGCAATAAGTGGCCTTTGGAGTGATGAAAGTAGTTTTCCCTTCATCCTCCTTGGCCATGGGGATTTGATGGTACCCCGAGTTGGCATCTAGCGAGCTCAAATATGCGTACTCGGCAGCCTGATCAACTAGCTGATCAATCCGAGGAAGTGGGTAACAATCTTTGGGGCAAGCGTCATTCAAATCTGTGAAGTCAATGCACATGCGTCATTCCCCGTTGGGCTTGGGAACCAGAACAGGGTTAGCCAACCAGGTGGGATATTGCACTTCTCGAATAAAGCCAGCGTCGAGAAGTTTTGCAACTTCCCTTTCGACAGCCATTGCTTTTTCGGTAGAGAAAGCACGTCGTTTCTGCTGGACCGGTCTTGCGTCAGGGTTGACATTGAGTCGATGTTCCGCCACCTCTCGCGAGATACCAGGCATGCCGGATGGTTTCCATGCAAACTCTCCTTTGCATTTGTTCAACAGTTGGGCTAACTGAAAGTTTTCCTCTGGACTGAGGTTATCGCTAACCAGAAATACGGCCCCGTCCACCCCGTTGATAGGGACGTGAGTCATCTTGTCTACGGGCTGAGTGTGTTTCTCGTCATTTTGTTCATATGGATCAACTGTCACGCATACATACCTATCGCAACTCTTCTGAGTCATGAGTAGGTAGCATTCAGCAGCTAACTTCTGATTACCCCGGATTGAGACTACACCGTCCCAAGATGGATACTTCAACTTCAGGTGCTTTTGCGATATCGCTGCTCCGAAACGGTTGAGGAATGGCCGCCCCAATATGGCGTTATAAGGCAGATTTAGATCCACCACCAAGAATAAAAGCTCCTCTGACCGTTTGGAGGTGTCTTCCTTGAAATATACAGGAAAAGTGGTTACTCCAGTCACTAGAATAGGGACTCCGTCTACTCCAATAATGGGTTTTTTACAGGGTGTAAGCTCGTCGTCAGGACGCTTCATGAGATTGTAAGCTTCCAGTGAAAACAAGTTTACGGCGCTTCCGTTGTCAACTAGAGTCCTTCTAACCCCATGGCTAGCAATAATGGGCGTAACTACTAACGCATCATTATGTGGATATACCACGCCTTTCTCATCCTCTTCAGAGAAGGATAATATCATACGATCTAGGGCACTTATCGTCTCACTCTTGATTGACATGCTCGCTCGCTTCCGCTTATCCCCTAACGTGGGTGATAGCTGTGCGGACTCGTCCAAATAAGGTGTGCCTCCCGCAATGATGTTGATGATGGGTACATCTTCATCGTTAATCGTGAGAGTTTCTCTATCTCTTCTGGCCAGACCTGCGTCGTTGTCTAGGACACGGGAAGGTGTCGGTCTGTCGTCGGCTACTCTGTTTGCTGAGTTATTCTTAGCCTCTTCTCGTGTTTTGATAGCGAATTCTCCCAGATAACCTTCTTCGACTAGGCGCTCTATTGCTAATTTGAGCTCTCTACATACTTCCGTAGAATGTCCATTAGCCTTGTGAAATTTACAGTAAGCATTTTCTCTTCTTCCCAAGGTTACCCCCGGCCTTACAGGGGCTGGATAACGGATGGGTAGATTCCGTTGTTCCACTATCGCTAGTATCTCTGCCCTGGGTAAGATGAAAGATGGAAGATCTGAGTCATGTAATCGTCCCTTAGGGGGATCTCCTTGTCGCTGCGCTGAGGAATCACCAGACTCTCCCTTCGAGGAGTTACCTCTTCTCTGGTTAGAGGTCCTGGGAATGTGATCCTTTCGCTGAGCGTAATCATCGATGAACCGATCTTTAAAAGTAGCTGGAATAGGAGCGTTATAGACTGGAGGCATGGCCGGCGGCATGTTCTGAATCATGTCCCTGTTCTCTTCCTCTTCCATCCTCGCATAGTTGTGGGCTTTCAGCCTTGACGCATCTAAGGTTGCTGGCGGGTCAACCATTAAAGCATCTCTGAGCTTTCCATAACAACAGTTTCGCTTTAAGGCTTCGATGGCAAAATCAACCGTTACACCTAGCGTTAGCGACATCTCAGTGTCGAAATAATGGAGGAAGCTCCTCAAGGATTCCTGAGGTTTTCTGTGTAGGTCGAACAAGGCAGCAGCAGACTTCCTGATAGGGACTGCGGTGCTAAATTGACTCCTGAATTTAGATTCTAACTGCGAGAAGCTGTCAATAGATCCACCCGGAAGACCTTCAAACCATAAGCGTGCGACCCCTAATAGGGTCATTACAAATATCTGACACAAAGCAGCGTCATTATGGGTCTGAAACAACACAAAGTCCTTCACTTTGTTAAGGTGGGAAATGGGATCTCGGGTACCGTCATAGGATTCTGAGGGGAGCTTCACATGTCTACTGACTCTGTGACGCCTTATGCGCAGGCTAAAGGGGTGGCCAGAAGTATCATCAAGAATTTCACGTGCATGCTGAGGTGGGGATACCTCCAAATGATGCCTACGATCTCGCGGATCTCGAATATGATGTCGCTTGGGAGTCGGACTGCGACTCCTTGGTGAGCGAGTTCGATGTCTCCTACTGCTGGATCCTTCACTCCCTTCAGGAGACATATCTCTATCGTTTTCATTTCTTCTACCGTCCCAATAGTGCCAGGAATAGTGCCTGGCCCATGAAAATAAAAAGGCATGGTGATGGGCCAAGCCCATCATCAAGGACGGATGAATAGGCCTTGCATGGCACTATTCATCATCCCTCTCCTTGGTCGCCAGCGCTACTGCCGGCGGCCAAGCTCCGGCCAGAGGTGGCCATTTTGCGAGATCTTCGTACCGAGATACTCGTCTCCTCGACGGCGTCTCGACCGTACGAAGCCCGAATTTTATTTCAAAACATACCGAGTTTAATTTCGAAAAAATGACAATCGTTAATTATCGAAAACTAATTAATTCACACAATCTAGCTAACGATTTCTTAAATTGAAAACGTGTATTTAATCTACATCATGTACATGAATTAATGGCATAAAAACAAGCAATTTATCTACTCAAAATCAAGCCACATGAATTAAAGAAAGAAATGCATGAAAAAAAATAAAAATAAGCTAGAGAGAGAAAGCTCACTGCCAAAACTTGAACTGGACGATTATCGCTCTAAATGAGCAATTGATCAGAGGGAGAAGGAGCAAGGGTTTCTTGCAAAATTGGTGCCGTTTGAATGAGCGAAGGAGGCTTGTATTTATAGCCCGAAGTCATGTGGGTTGGAAACGCTAGTGCTGCGCGTGGTGGCTGGTTTTGTCGCGATGGCGGAGCTAGGGTCGTGCTGGCGGGGCTACGTACTGGCCGTGATGATGGTGGAAGCGATCGGTCGAAGAGATAGGACGTCGGGAGCAGGCTGCTCGGTGGCCTGCTCCACTGTTTGCTCACGTCCATGGTGCATGCGCACCATGCCTTGATAATTAGTCAACCGTTGATCTGGTTGACTTTTCTTGGTTGACCAGATCAACGGTTGTGATCAACTTGACCTTTACCTTATTTAAATGGCCTCGAGCCGATTCCTGTGAGCAAACATTCCGACTTTTCGAGCTGAAGGTACCAGCGCGTAGAGAAAAATATGACGGGTTTAACCGTCTACAGTGAATGATGAGAATTTCTCGTTTAACGTGTTTATTTTCGCGTTCAAAAATGTGAAACGTTCGGACGGAAAAATAATGTCGTTACGCCGAAAATTACAAGAAACATTGTAGACCGTTGTGAATGGAAAAAAAGCTAGCAACTAGTTGATGGAAAACATTTCAAATTCAAGCTATTGTCCGATCTTACTCGGGTCCAATAAAAGCTCGAAGGAAAATAATAATAAAAAATAAAAATACTAAAAAATGCGATAAAGTACTAAAAATCCTAAAAATCATGAGATGACCTAAAACGAAGAAAAAACTAGCAAACGACTATCGGATAGTTAAAAATGTGCTTTTTAAGGCTAAAAATATTAGTGATAATAATAATGAAAATACGTGACGAAAAATTAAAAATGCTATTTCGAACGCTGAAGATGCTAACGACGATGCTAAAACGCGATGAAAAAATCAAAAATGCTAGCGATAGTAAATTAACTAAAAATGACAATAAATTAAGTAAATAACAGAAATGCTAAAATTAATTAAAAATGGCGTCAAAATTCGGGTATCAGCAGTTGCCCCCTCTTTACTGTCTTATCGAAGTATTTGATAAGCAGTAAAGACGGTTGCCCCTACATATCTGAATTTTGGCGACACAGCGGGTCTTACCTCGGGCTTGCAGTGATGACGTCGCTCTGGGAGGAGATGAATTGTTGTCACTCTGTGAGGAGGTGATCTGTCGATGTCACTCTGGGAGGAGATATTTTTGGTGTCACTCTAGGAGGAGGTAAGTTGATGTTACTCTGGGAGGAGGGATATTGTAGAGTCACTCTAGGAGGAGGTATGCTTTTGATGGTGTTATTTGGTGATGAGGAAATTGATGTTGTCACTAGGGATTAAAAGTGTTTACAAAATTAATGATGTTGTTCGTGGATGTCACTCTGGGAGGAGATAGTTGGTTGATGTCACTCTGGGAGGACGTGTGCTTTTGATGTCACTCTGGGAGGAGGTAATCCGTTGATGTCACTCTGAGAGGAGGTAGGTTCGTCGATGTCACTCTGGGAGGAGGTATTCGTTGATCGGATGTCCTGCAAAGATATAAACTTAGATCTATTCGGATATCGAGAGAAACATAAGTTGCAGAAAATGTAAATGACAACTACTCTACCAGGAATGAAAAGGTAATTTTACGCAAATGTAAATGACAGCTCCACTGGGGGGGTAAGCGTTTGACATGTGACTGACGTTACTTTGGGAGGATAACGCGGGATTCGCAGAAATACGAATGATTTGCCCTAATGATGTCACTCTAGGAGGAGAAAAATGCAAATGATGTCACTCTGGGAGGAGGTAAATGCAAATGATGTCACTCTGGGAGGAGAAAAATGCATGATGTTGTCACTCTGGGAGGAGGAAATGCAATACAGAAATGTAAACAATGTCAATTCCCGTAGGAGAAGATGTGAAATGCGGAAACTAAACTAAGGTCACTCTGGGAGGAGATAGATGCTGATGATGTCACTCTGGGAGGAGGAAATACGTGCTGTCACTCTAGGAGGAGGAAATACAAAGCTGTCACTCTTGAAGGAGGAAATATAAAGTTGTCACTCTAGGAGGAGGAAATCTATTGTTGTCACTCTAGGAGGAGGAAATACAAAGACGCGGAAATTTAAATGACATTTAATCCCGTAGGAGAAGACGCGAGGTGCAGAAATAAACTAATCGTCACTTTAGGAGGACGAAACGTAGATGTTATCACTCTGGGAGGAAGGAATATATGATGTCACTCTAGGAGGAGGAAAATGCAAATGATCACTCTGGGAGGGGAGGAATGCTCTTTTGCTAGCAGCGGCCTTGATACGAACCTAGAATGCGTCTGCATCCTGCTCAGGAGGTAACGACCCCAAGGACAAGACTTTCCCACGATTTGCAGCCGTAAGCAGTCCTCACCTGATATTAGTGTTTGCACTCACACTCTGAAACAAGGTTAAGTGTTTTACGCTCATAAAGATGCAACTAACATGATACATAATCTTCAATTCGCAATGTCAATCCAAGTGAATAGACTTCAAATGAAGATGCACATACATGGGCATTCTAATAATCGATGGGACTTTTACGGAAAATAATGAAAGGACATAAAATGTCCGGAAGGAAGCTGGTTTTGGAAAAGATGTGCTTGATTTTTGATGAGTTGGAAGGTTTTTGATGAATGATGCTTTGTCGATTGGCCCTGATGAGGGCGAGGTGCGCGAGTTCCTTCGCTTTTTGCTGGGGATGCTTTCTTGACAGAGTGCATGAGCTCTTGGATCCTTGCTGCGGCTGCTTTCCGGTCGGCCAGGGGCCCTTTTTCTCGATTCTTTACTGGAGAATGTTTTCTTCGAGATTCCTTGAGTTGGCTCTGGGCCCTTTTTCTTCTCGTGTCCTTACTAGGGATGCTTGCTTCGAGATTTCTCGAGTTGGCTTTGGGCCCTTTTTCTCGAGTCTTTACTGGGGAATGTTTTCTTTGAGTTTTCTCGATTTTAGTTGTCCCCGGGCTGTGCTTGCTTCGGCTCTTCGATTGTTTGTATTCTTCGAAGGTCTTTGAGCATTTCTCTCTTTTCTTTTCTTTTCTTTTCCCTTTTTCCCCTCTCTCTTTTTTCTTTTTTTCTTCTTTTTTCTTTTTTTCCTTTTTTTTTCCCCTCTCTTTTCTTTTTCTCTATTCCCCCTTTTTTGATTTGATTTGAAATACAACAGAGCATAGCAAACACAGCCTTTGTCTTGATCTCTTCTCGTTTTGGCTTAAAGCCTCGGCCTTCATCTTCGAGTTTTTGGTCTTTCTTTGGTGATGGCTCTCAGCGATCTTTCGGCGACCTTTTCCGTCTCCTTTGTCGTGAACTTGAACTTGGCGTGCTTTTATTTCCGGCTGGCAATCTTAGCTGAGACTGCTCCTTGGCTCCCGGGGTATGAGTGATAATGAAGGTTTTGGTAGGAGTGATGGCATGTGTGGTGGAAAGAGGGAAGAAAACGAAAAAAATGAAGAAGATTGTAAAAGTCCCACGTCATTTTATTGCTATCCCATGTCTAATTGCACATGTACCCTGGATATTATGCGAATTCAACTAATATCTAGTCAGGCACTTACACTCATGAAGGATAAGGCGCGATGGCTCGAAAATGCTTTCCGGGATTTGTCTGTGACTGCTTACATCGGAGCAAACCGTGGATATAAGAGCAAGCAAGTAAGATCATACATGATATGTAATTTTGATGGATGCTTTATTTAACAGAGGGATTGGACATCCCCGACCTATGCAATGCATGAATATGCTTATGAGAGTAGTATGGATTTTGTTTTAGCTGGGCTAAAAAGGATTTTTGATTGGATTTTGATTTTTGATTGATTGATAGTTTAAAGCTAAGACACGGGGGAGGACTTATTTGCAAGAGTTCAATGAGAACCTAAAGGGTTGCCCCAGACGACCGTACTTAAACTAAGGCTAACAACACACCGGAATAAAAATAAATTTAATGAAAGGAGGAGAAAGATGAACTCCCCTGAAGTGTGCAACGGGGCTGCAAGGGCGTCTTCCACGATCTTTACACAGACAATAATAAGATGATTCGCGTCCCTGCGAAATGGAGAGGGAACAACGGAGTAGAAGAGAAAGATTGATTAAAAAAAATGACATAAGTTCAGGGATTCTCCCTTTCCTTAGCCTGGTTGTTCGAGGGTGCCTGCGGTGTGGTCCCACGTTCAAGAATGCTTTGCTTTGATTGGTTTCTTTTTCAGCTGCTTTGCAGGGACCGCCGATCCAAGTCGGAGTGAGGATGAGATCCGTATTCTGTTCATTTGCTTACCGGTCTTTGTCGAACCTTCGTTGATTGGCTTCGTGATTGCTCGGGGATAAAGGGGAAAACCCTCTATCCCCGAGATTTGTAGCGGGGCTGCAAGGGCGTATGTTTACCGTTCTTATGCAGGCAATAAATGGGGGCGACCCAGTCCCTGAAAAAGATATGCCGAGAACAAATGAGGAGTAAATGCAAGACAATTTTTTAGCAAAAGTAATGTGATTGATAAGTGTTAAGCTCTCCCCTTTAGACGGGCCATCCGTGGGTCACTGCAGTGTGACTTGTGTCAGATGTTGGTTGATGATGGCTTTGCTCTAGATGCTTTGCCGCAATTCCTGCCTTGGCGTGGGTGATACTTGCAGTCTGGTTGTCCCTCAATTAAAGGATTGATCTTCACCGTGTTGATCATGGTGCGGATGTTGGGAAACTTCTTGAACAAGACCGCATTAAGTATGTTGATGGTGGTCCTAGGAGGACAGCTTTTTGTCGTGCTTTTTCCAGGAGTTGTTGTTAGCATTCCGACGGCTCGGCTGGCATGGGATGGGCTTTGTGACTTTGGTCCAGTGTTCGGTCCTTTGAGACCGGTTGTTTGCGATGCCGGTTGTGCTGGTAGCACTGCAAGGAAAATAAATTTCACTTTAGATGGTCATGGTTTGTCTTAAAATCTTTCCTGATTCGCTCTTGAAGGTGGCCTGCTGCGGCAATTCAAGAGCTGCTACGAGCGGAACTCCCTAGTTCTATCGCGATGACGAGATGAGGCGTGAGACCTCATGTCCCTGCAAAACTTAGGATTGATTAGTGGTGTTAGTCTAAGTGACGTGTCTTACGTCCCGAGCTACTCTTGGGGAGCCATCTATGTCATGCCTCCTTTTGTCATCTCACGATTTTTAAGAAAAAATGAAAGAAAGTTTTAAAACAACAAGCATCTCCTGAAAAAACTCATTTTATTAATTTTAGGATAAACATTTGAGTGGCATTGTCATGATAAAACCCTATGTCTTTGATTCGGCAAGATGCACGGTCCGTGGCGCTTCAGACGAAGTACATCTTGACGGCATCAACATTTACCGGTCTTGGTAGATCCTCTCCGTCCATGTTGGTTAGCATTAGGGCACCCCCCGAGAATGCACTTTTAACTAGATATGCGCCCTCGTACCTTGGGGCCCACTTTCCTTGACTAGCCTCCTGATGAGGGAGAATCTTCTTCAACACTAAATCCCCAGTCTTGAACTTGCGAGGTCGCACTTTCTTGTTATAAGCGCTGGCCATCCTTTCCTGATATAGTTGTGCATGGCAGATAGTGGCTAAGCATTTCTCGGGAAGGAGGTTTAACTGCTCGTACCTCACTCTCGCCCAATCTGATTCTTCTACTTCTAATTCCGCCAGGATTCTGAGAGAAGGGATTTCTACCTCCAGAGGGATGACGGCTTCCATGCCGTAAACTAATGAGTAGGGAGTTGCCCCTGTGGACGTCCGAGTTGCTATCCGGTAAGCATGCAGTGCGAAAAGAAGCATGTCATGCTAGTCTTTGTGAGTGACTACCATTTTTGGATGATTTTCTTCAAGCTTTTGTTTGACAGGTTTAAACTCAGGTTTCAATGGGATGCGATGCTCACCTATCCCGGGATCAAGACCTGGCATATCGGCGAATACGTCTGAGTAGTCTTTGAGGAGGGAAATCAATCTTTCCCTCTGAGTCGTATCCAAGGTAGTTCCGATGTTGACCAACTTCTGACTCTCATTGCTTGCCCCCAGGTTTACTTCGTCCAATTCCTCCCGATGAGGGGTTATTTCCTTTTCTGAACTTTCCAGTAAAAGGGCCAATTCGTAGGGAATTTCGACCTTATCTTCGGTGGTGACGACAATTTCTTCACCAGTAAAGACATAGGTTTTATCAAGACAATCCGAACTAACACTCATCCTGAAATTAAAAGTGCGGAAAAAAGAGATGCGTAAAATGAAAATTTGCATATATATTGATTTTTAACAAAAGGGAACATGAGTCCCTATAAAATGTTTTCGTAAGAAAACATGCAAAAACATATATATATTTATTTTTTTCAAAAGGAGAAATTACGGAGAGACATCCGGAAGCATGTTGATGGTCCAGTTGCGCACAGACTCCCCTAACTTCTTTACAAAAATGACTGAACTAGGCGACGTCTCTTCTTCACCTAGAGTGCAAATACGGAGGTCCGATACCCTGATCGGACTTTCATTGATGGTTTCGGCGGCGAAGGGGAACGTGGTTCTGATATGGGGAATTTACATTTTGCTATTTGGCGCAGAATGTCCAAATAGCTTGGCTAGTTGCTTTTCTTTCTTTTCTTGGGCGATCTTGGCAAAATCGGTTTTGCTGGGTTGGTATCCTAACCCGAAGCGGTCTCCGAAGCTCTTCGGAGGTGCCCAGCCTTTTGATCCTTGCAACTCAGCTCCGAGCCGTTTTCCTAATTGGAAACTTCCCTCTAGTATTGACTTAGTAGTTGTTTCGGCTATCTCAGATTTTGAGGCTTTGCAAACGGGGGGGCCTTCCTCGATCCAATCCGTGTTGACGATTTCGAAGGCTTGGAAAGAACTCTCCAAGGTTTCAGCAGTTTCGATGTAAGGCACGGATGCATGCTTGGCCAAGATCAAGGCTTCTTTTGCCTTTATTGTGACGAGGGTATTGTCCTTGATGTATTTGAGGCACTGATGCAGGGAAGAGGGGACGGCTCCTGCTGAATGGATCCAAGGCCGTCCTAGAAGCATGCTGTAAGCGGGTTGGATTTCCATGGTCTGGAACGTCAAGGCTAATGTGTGGGACCCGATGACCATATCCAACTCAAAGTTCCCGATGATCTCTCCAGTGGTGCCATCGAAAGCCCTAGCCATCATTCCGCTGGGTTTCATGTGAGAGAAGTCGACCGGTAGTTGTTCGAGGACATGTATGGGCATGACATTCAGTGCGGAACCATTGTCGATTAGGGCCTTTGCTATGAGGTGTCCCTTACATTCTACCGTGATGTATAGGGCCTTGTTATGATCTTTTCCCGAGGGGTCGATCTCTCCTTCAGAGAAGGAAATGCTGCTTAAGGCTTGAATTTTTCCGACGAGGTTTTCCACCCCTTCTGTGGTGATATCCTTAGTCACGAAGGCTTGCTTCAAGACTTTTAAGAGAGCTTGGCGATGAGGCTCTGAAGTAAGGATCAGCTCCATGATGGAGATGCGAGCCGGGGTTTTCTTCAGCTGTTCGATGATGCTGAACTCGCTCTGTTTCATGATCTTGAGGAACTCGGCTGTCTTGTCCTCGGTTACAGGTTTGCTCAAACCTTGTGTCTCTTCTACCGTCTCTTCGCGGATCACAAGATTTTTCCCTTTGGCTTGTCATTGCTTTTCTACTTCCTCTGAGATGTAACATCTTCCAGTGCGGGTCATGCCCCCGATATGAGAGGTTTCGCCAATAGCGGGTCCAGTTGGTGTGACTGCAGGAGGGGTGGTGACCACCGTGTATCCGTAGTTGAATGGGACCGCGTGTAAGTCTCGGCTAGGAGCATTCACAGTTAACGTGAACACTACTTTACGTGGGGTCGTGGCCGCATCCCCTATTTGGGCCACATATTCGAAGGAATACGGTGCTAGAGAGTTGTCCTCGATGACATTGATTGCTCCTTGGGTTTTCCCTTCGGTTTGAATGATCCCGAATGTTGTGAGTTGCTTGACTCTCTTCCAAAAAAGTCTGCAATCCTAGATGTCGTGCTTGCTTTCCCCTTGACAGAATAGGCATTGGGCCTGATCATTCCCCGGGAATGGCAGATATGTGTTGTTAGCTAATGCGAAGAACAGTTCTTCATTGGGTACTTCCTCCACTGAAAGGTGAGAATCGTTGATTCCTCCGGAGAGAATACCATTCACCCCTGGATTATAGTGTGGTGGAGGACTGGTTGTCACATCATGACCATTTGCTAAACCTTCAGAAGAGATTCGTCCTTGCTTGGTTAGGTGATCGATTTTCTCTCTAAAGGCGTAACAGTCTTCCAAGGAGTGTCCTCGGGTTCCGGCGTGATATTCGCAGCTAACCTTTGGGTCATACCAGCTAGGGTAAGGAGTTGATTGAGACGAGAGTGGGGATGGTGTAATCTGCCCATCTGCCAGGAGGCTTGCGTAAATCTCTTTCAAAGGAAAAGGAGGAAGTGACCATGTCGGTGAAGGGTATGACTCGGATTCTGAGGATTCCCAAGAGGGAAGTAAGGGCACTGTGCCAGAATAGGAGGGTGGTGCCGAATACCTGACGAGGTAATCGAACTTCCCGGAAGGCTGGCCCAAGGTGTCAATCTCGCGGTCGCCCTCGTCGCGGCGCGTGGAGAACCGTTTGCACGACGAAGTCGATCTTTTCTTTTAGATGTTCTGGAGTGGGGTTCCCTTGGTGTTATGCGGGATAGGAAATCCTTCTCCGATGGCGTTAATGGATCCTTCCCCGTGGGTTGCTTTCTGGGTTTGTATTACTCTGAGACTTGAGAGTTGTCTCACCTTTCCTGCGAACAACTCGCAGCTTTGGGTCTCATGACCGTCGCTTCCCTTGCAGTACATGCAGTGACTTGGATTGCTCTCCGAGTATGGAATATATCCTCCTCGAGCTAAGGCCAGGAAAAGTTATTCCTGTGGCCAGCTTGACGCTGAAGAAAAGAGGTCGTTGCTTTCTCCTGCCGAGATGGCGTTCACCCCTCCCTTTCCTTGGGAATGATTGGGGAGAGGGTTGGTGGATGTGTTGGGTCCTTTTGCTAACCCTTCGAAAGATACCCATCCACTCTTGATCAAGTGATAGACTTTTGCTTTGAATGAGAAGCAATTTTTCAAAGTGTGACCCGGGGCTCCAGCGTGGTATTCGCACCTTGCGTTAAGATCATACCACTTTGGGTAAGGAGGCAATTGAGGCTGAGCTGGAACCGGTACGATCTGTCCGGCCGCCAGGAGATGTTTGTAGATTTCTCCCGCAGGAAGAGGGAAGGGAGGCAAAGGCTTTCAGTTCCACCGACAGTTTGACGTGTTTTGGTTATTTGGGTCCTTTGGTGGGTTATATGGCTTGGGTTGCAGGGGTTGTGATGTTTGTACCGGAAGCGGTGAGAAATGTGTAGGATTTTGAGGCGCGATATTAGCAACGGGTGGCGAAGTGAAAGGAAAGAAAGTGGGCTGATATAGTGATGGCGAAGGGTAGGGCGGTGGCGATAAATAAGGCGGAGGTGGTGGAAATGGCTGCCCGTGATGAGCTTGGGGAGCCACAAATCCAACATCTCTCTTTACGATGGATGCTTTCTTTGGTGCAGACTCCGGCGCCGGAGGTACGATTCGTCCGGACTTAATCCCTTGCTCGACTCTTTCGGCGATTAGGACCATGTCGGAGAAGTTGTTTGAAGGGTTCGAGATCAGGTAGGCGTAGTAGGGAGCTTTGAAGGTGTGCAAGAAAATCGACAAGAGTTCCTTGTCACTTAAAGGCGGAGAGATCCTAGAAGCCAACTCTCTCCATCTCTGATCATAGGTCTTCACGGACTCACCGACTTTCTTTTCCAGATTTTGCAAGTCAGCGCGGTCGGGCGCTACCTCCATGTTGAATTTATATTGCCTGTAGAAGGCATCGGATAGGTCTCTCCATGTCCTGATCCTAGCTCTGTCTAAACCCATATACCAAGTTAGGGTGTGCTTGGTCAAGCTTTCTCGGAATAGATGAATCAACAATGGCTCGTTGTAGATCACCTCTGCCATCTTATTGCATTATGCTCTGAGATGGGTCTTTGGGCACTCTACCCCAGTATACTTTTCGAAGTCAGGGATCTTGTACTTCGGTGGTATAACGATCCCAGGGACCATACACATATCGGCGGGACCAGTAGGGTCAAATGGATCAGCCCCTTCAATTGCTCGGAGTCTTTCTTCGAGCAGATTCAGTCGGTTACTTTTCGGTTGCTCGGCCATAACGGGGTTAGGACCGAAGGATAGCAGCGGTTCTGACGAGAACTGAGGTTGCGCTGGGTCGAAAGCAAGAGGCTGAATTCCCACAAGTCCGGGAACTGTGCTTGGAGGAATGGGAGAGAGATACGAGGTTTCTAGGTGGGCCTGGCTCTTGCTGGAGTCCACGGCAGGGTTGGTTGAAAGGTGCTGAAGTGACGCGGCAATCTCTTCACCCGCCTTAACCATAGGATTTGCAACGGTGGGTACAGTGAAGGGACTAACCCATCTCCACTGGCCCTCAGGGCCAGAAAGTGGCAGGGGTATTGAAGGTCCTGCGACGGTGAGCGAAGAGGGAGGTCCTCCTATTTGAGTGGGATAAAAACCCGGTGGTAGTTTGGTGACAGCTTCATCTCTTTCCTTTTGTAGTAATCCTAACTTGCTCCTCTAACTCTGTGATTCTAGCCGTTAGTACTTCATCAGCCTTAGCCTGTTCAGTCATTTTTTATTTTTGAAGTCTAGTTACAGGGAGCCTGTGCGGATTAGAGTGCTTCCGAGGAGCTATCGTGAACCTGAAAAAGGGAAAAACACATAAAAGAGTAAGTACAAGTGAGGATACACAGGTGATGTGCAATCCCGAGGCCTCCACGTTTGCTCATTCGCTTTTTCGGCTATACTTTCACTTGATATTTCCAGGGCGATCGGAGAGGCGAGAGATCCCAGCTATTGACAAGATACGAAGGAAGCCTCTATTCATTCCAACGATGTGAAGCAATCGGAGATGCTATCTGTGAAACCCAAATCAGCAGGGGCAACCAATGCCGCCATGCTAGGAAGATCTCTTGTACACTACGCTTTCAAACGATGCAGGGCCTGATGCCTGGTGAACCCAACCGAGGGGAGGGACGACGATCTATGCTATGAACTTGGAGTTTCTTGTGATAAGCTAAGAGGACAAGGCCCTGAGTGAGTAATACTCGGATGTTTTCGAATATTTGGTATGATTTTTCAGTTTTTTGGTGAAACGATTGTGTTTATCCCCGGAGGGATTTTCTCTTTCTTTTTGCGATGGTCTTTTGAGTTGCTTTGGATGGATAATTGATATGGAAAAGTCGAGGCGATTTAATAAATATCCGAAAGAGTACGACTTTATTAAAAGTGTTTACAAAATATGGTAAACTTGCCAACTACCTAAATTCATAAAAAATGGCTAAGATAGATGAAATCAGGGGTCCTAGTTACATGAAAAAGGTTGCCGATATCCGAGCCTTCCTATGAAGGTATCAATCCTGGACGTCAGAGTTCTCTTGCTCATACCAAAGGTACTCCATCGAAGCCAACTCGCCTTTCTGCATCTCTATCTCAGCCTCTAGAGCGGTAATTCGGCTTTGCAGTGTTTGGCTCTTCTTATCCCCCAAATCCGCGCGAGTAGTCAAGACCCTTATCGTCGAATCCCTGTCTTCGATTATGGCACTTAATGCTTCTTTCTTGCGGGTTTCGCTGCTCAAGCGTTCTTTAAAGTCCCTGAGGGCCACCTTCTGTTTTACTGCTTGTATGCGGATAAAATCCTTGTTACGCCTTTCCAGCTCATTCATCTAGACTTCCAGGCCACATTGATGGGCTTCGGCGATATCTCTTTCCTCTGTCATCAGATCTCACTCTTCTTGCGCTGCTCGCATCTGCTCTACTACTTGGGCGTAAGCCATGGCATCCATTCCTTCGCTCACTTGAGATTCCCCTTCCTCTTCCATCGGTTTCTAATTTTTTGGGCGAGGCAAGACATTGTCGTTGACTCGCCTTAACCTCCACTGTGGATATTGTGGTATCGTTGTCACAGGGGCAACGCGTCCTTTGAGGCAAAAGGGGTGGGCCCAGTCTTGGGCGTACACCTGAATGTTCTGATTTTCCCCGGTGTATGGCAGATTTGATCTCGTCATGCCGAATGTCACCGGAATGATTTGCATGATGTAAAACTATCTGAGTATAAGGGCAGGGCAGTAGTGAGCGCACCCCCATGCTCCGATCAAAGGAACCCAAGGTAGGGGTCCGCAGCAGACGATGGGATCGGAGGTTCGCAGCCACTTGGCATGCTAACTGAAGTCTTCGGGGTTAGGACCGAAGGATAGCAGCGGTTCTGACGAGAACTGAGGTTGCGCTGGGTCGAAAGCAAGAGGCTGAATTCCCATAAGTCCGGGAACTGTGCTTGGAGGAATGGGAGAGAGATACGAGGTTTCTAGGTGGGCCTGGCTCTTGCTGGAGTCCACGGCAGGGTTGGTTGAAAGGTGCTGAAGTGACGCGGCAATCTCTTCACCCGCATTAACCATAGGATTTGCAACGGTGGGTACAGTGAAGGGACTAACCCATCTCCACTGGCCCTCAGGGCCAGAAAGTGGCAGGGGTATTGAAGGTCCTGCGACGGTGAGCGAAGAGGGAGGTCCTCCTATTTGAGTGGGATAAAAACCCGGTGGTAGTTTGGTGACAGCTTCATCTCTTTCCTTTTGTAGTAATCCTAACTTGCTCCTCTAACTCTGTGATTCTAGCCGTTAGTACTTCATCAGCCTTAGCATGTTCAGTCATTTTTTATTTTTGAAGTCTAGTTACAGGGAGCCTGTGCGGATTAGAGTGCTTCCGAGGAGCTATCGTGAACCTGAAAAAGGGAAAAACACATAAAAGAGTAAGTACAAGTGAGGATACACAGGTGATGTGCAATCCCGAGGCCTCCACGTTTGCTCATTCGCTTTTTCGGCTATACTTTCACTTGATATTTCCAGGGCGATCGGAGAGGCGAGAGATCCCAGCTATTGACAAGATACGAAGGAAGCCTCTATTCATTCCAACGATGTGAAGCAATCGGAGATGCTATCTGTGAAACCCAAATCAGCAGGGGCAACCAATGCCGCCATGCTAGGAAGATCTCTTGTACACTACGCTTTCAAACGATGCAGGGCCTGATGCCTGGTGAACCCAACCGAGGGGAGGGACGACGATCTATGCTATGAACTTGGAGTTTCTTGTGATAAGCTAAGAGGACAAGGCCCTGAGTGAGTAATACTCGGATGTTTTCGAATATTTGGTATGATTTTTCAGTTTTTTGGTGAAACGATTGTGTTTATCCCCGGAGGGATTTTCTCTTTCTTTTTGCGATGGTCTTTTGAGTTGCTTTGGATGGATAATTGATATGGAAAAGTCGAGGCGATTTAATAAATATCCGAAAGAGTACGACTTTATTAAAAGTGTTTACAAAATATGGTAAACTTGCCAACTACCTAAATTCATAAAAAATGGCTAAGATAGATGAAATCAGGGGTCCTAGTTACATGAAAAAGGTTGCCGATATCCGAGCCTTCCTATGAAGGTATCAATCCTGGACGTCAGAGTTCTCTTGCTCATACCAAAGGTACTCCATCGAAGCCAACTCGCCTTTCTGCATCTCTATCTCAGCCTCTAGAGCGGTAATTCGGCTTTGCAGTGTTTGGCTCTTCTTATCCCCCAAATCCGCGCGAGTAGTCAAGACCCTTATCGTCGAATCCCTGTCTTCGATTATGGCACTTAATGCTTCTTTCTTGCGGGTTTCGCTGCTCAAGCGTTCTTTAAAGTCCCTGAGGGCCACCTTCTGTTTTACTGCTTGTATGCGGATAAAATCCTTGTTACGCCTTTCCAGCTCATTCATCTAGACTTCCAGGCCACATTGATGGGCTTCGGCGATATCTCTTTCCTCTGTCATCAGATCTCACTCTTCTTGCGCTGCTCGCATCTGCTCTACTACTTGGGCGTAAGCCATGGCATCCATTCCTTCGCTCACTTGAGATTCCCCTTCCTCTTCCATCGGTTTCTAATTTTTTGGGCGAGGCAAGACATTGTCGTTGACTCGCCTTAACCTCCACTGTGGATATTGTGGTATCGTTGTCATAGGGGCAACGCGTCCTTTGAGGCAAAAGGGGTGGGCCCAGTCTTGGGCGTACACCTGAATGTTCTGATTTTCCCCGGTGTATGGCAGATTTGATCTCGTCATGCCGAATGTCACCGGAATGATTTGCATGATGCAAAACTATCTGAGTATAAGGGCAGGGCAGTAGTGAGCGCACCCCCATGCTCCGATCAAAGGAACCCAAGGTAGGGGTCCGCAGCAGACGATGGGATCGGAGGTTCGCAGCCACTTGGCATGCTAACTGAAGTCTTCTTCTGAGAGATTTATGAATCGGTCGATCCAGACGTCCTTATTTTCCATCTCCCATTTATCTGTGGTCATCGCGTTGATAACCCTGAGTAGAGGGCATAATCTTATGTAGCTTTCGAAGAAGATGGACTGATCCGGAATCTGTTTGAAGTGGCTGACCAGCCATACTGTCAGCAGCTGGGTGCAACAGGTAAGCCTCCCTTTCCCTTTTCTTCAGCAAGAGTCCAAGGAGCGAAAGGTCTCGGCCAAGATGGTTGTTGTAGGATTGATGGCATTTACCTCCATCTCGTAAAAGATGTTGGCTGCTGAAAAGTCGATGGCGTTCCTCATCCTCAAAAAAAGGACGAACCCTACGATGGCGAAGGCCAGAATCCTTAAGCGCTTTGCTCCATTAGACAGCTGAAATCATGCCTCGATATCTGACCAACACCAGAAATAGTCACCCTCTCTGACACGAGTAGTGATTCCTAATAGCTTGTCGAGTCTTATTTTTACACTCGAAGAGTCGAGTCGGACGTTCTGGTATATGGCCGATATGGGAGATGTGAAGCACATCAGAGCTGAGTACTCCTCGAGCGTGGGAGTCAAATCTACTCCTTTGTCGAAAGAGAAGCAATGATAATAGGGATCCCAAAATTTCACGGCTGCCCGGATGCAACCCCAATTAGTTTTGACGTCAACCAGGGTTAGTAGCTTTCCATAACTACCCTCAAACTGTGTCTCCTCGTCTTTAGTCAGCTCATTTCTCAATTGTCGGATCCTAGTTAAGTTAAAGTCTACGACTTCTATTTTGATCTTTGTGGTGATGTCAGGGGTGAATCCCTGTACTAGCAGATCTCCTCGGGCAGCTTGATCATCGAAGCTTCGTCCCCCGAAAATACCAAGTGAAAGTAACGTAGGTGCTGTTATAACGAATGAGCAAAATGGGTCCTGTGGGACAAAAATAAATTTTTACTTGCTTAGTAAACTGTGTGTGTGAGAAATCCGCAGTTCGTATAACAGAAAAAATAATCACGTCAATATGCCAACAAGACAAATAGAGCCACGACAAACAGGTATAATCATGATGCACGTGCTGGGGCTCTGATTTTGACATTTCTAACTGGCTTGAATGGTTCCCGGATGATACCATGAAAAGGTCCCTAAAGTGTCATCCAGTGTCCCGATTCCTTGCGAAATCGTGTAACCTTTCGACTGGCTTTAGGGGTTCATCCGAGTTGGGATTGGTGAACACTACCCAGGACATGTGTCCTAGGGCGTCACTACTACCCTTCTAATTTGGTAATTGTCCCCTGGGTGTAAGGCGCTATGAAATACATATGACAATTGATAAAGCAAATAAATGAACAGACCAGCAATTGATCAAAGCAAATAAATAAATAGACAAATAAAACACCTCTAAAAAGATAAAATCGGCTCCGACCCTAGTTTCCCCAGTGAAGTCGCCAAACTGTCGCGCCCCACGAAAATTACGAAAAATAATTCGCAAGTGTGCAACGAAATTTGAGACCTTCAGATGCTCAGCGTAAAAGGGACGCCTAGCAGCATGCAATGAAGTCGCCACCCTAATTTGGTTGCTAGGTTTAGGGAACCTTAATCATCATGGCATAAGAAATATAATAAATAAAAAACTAAAGGCACAAAAAAAAGGGTCTGGACCCCAGACAAAGGTTCGGGTTGTATTATGGTCTCAAGAAGGTGTTAGGCATCCGAGTCACATCCGAAAACGGTTACCGGTTGATGAGAGAGGTGTTTAAAAAGGTGTTTGATAAAAATGCGTTTTTTTTAAGAGGGGGCCCTCAGAGGAATCGTCACTTTAGTCTTTTCTATGATCGTGACTGTTCAGAAATAATTAATCGTTGGACGGGGTTACCGTTTGAACATCTTTCGAACGGGGTTACCGTTTATCAAGACCGATTGATTATTCCTGACCGTAACGTGATGGGACTGGATTTTCTGAAAGACTGAATGAGCGCCCTCTATTTCATCATCGGGCCAATGCATGATTAAATTAATTACTACGTGATTCTATCATGGATAGCTTAGCAGAGTATAGATTAAATGAAAGGTTTTTGAAATGATAAACTGATGTGGGATCGAAAGTCCCCATGTACATGCAGTCAATATAAGCGAGAATTTAAAATCACATGAACATGGCATTTTAAGCAATCTTTAAACACGTTGTTCATATGGGTTGATTTTAATTCTAGCAGTTCCATATATCATGCATACAATTCATATTTGCAGAAAACATCGAATAAATAAAAAGGAATCGAAAGGCGTACTTTCGAGCGAAGCTTGAATTTTAACCCTACAAAGTGAGAGTGGTAGCGATAGCTCGAGAAATAAATAAATAATTTTATGAATGCAAGAATTTAAATGACATTTGATTGCATGCGAGAAATGATGGATTTAACGCATACGAGAATTAAATGCTGAGTTTGATAAGTGCATGAAATTAAATGATGACAGTTGATTGCATGCGAGTAATGATGGATTTAACGCATACGAGGTTTAAATGCTAAGTTAATTGCATGTGAGAAATGATTGACTTGACGTATACCAAAATTAAATGCTGAGTTGATTGCATGCGAGAAATGATTGATTTGACGCATACGAAATTTAAATGTTGAGTTGATTGCATGCGAGAAATGATTTATTTGACGCATACGAAGCTTAAATGATGTTTTGATAAGTGCAAAAAAAATTAAATGCAGTTGACAATTTACAGGGAATTAAAACAGTTGATGATTTGCAGAAAATAAAACAGGTTGATATTGCAGAAAATAAGCAGTTTGATGTAGAAAATAAGCAGTTTGATATTTGCAGAAAATAAAACAGCTGATATTTGCAGAAAATAAAACAGTTGATATTTGCAGAAAATAAAACAATTGATATTTGCAGAAAATAGAACAGTTGATAAATTGCGGATGAATTTCCAGCAGCTTGCGGAAAAATAAAGCAATTGATATTCACGAGAATTAAAATGCGACCGACCATGTAGGCGGTAAAATGAATGATTGAATTTAAACTGCCGAAAGTAAATTGCGGAAATTTAAAGTGCGAATAATTTAAACAGTTGATAAGTACAGAAGATTAAATAGTTGATAGTACGGAAAATAATCATACCGAGCATACGAATATTTCTATGAAAAAAGCGTGATCCGAAATCTCAGAAAGAAATGAAAATGGGTGGGCCCAACTAAAAAAAATACAAGGAAAATGGAAAATGGGCCAGAAATAGTGCCTGGCCCATGAAAATAAAAAGGCATGGTGATGGGCCAAGCCCATCATCAAGGACGGATGAATAGGCCTTACATGGCACTACTCATCGTCCCTCTCCTTGGTCGTCGGCGCTACTGCCGATGGGCCAAGCTCCGGCTAGAGGTGGCCATTTTGTGAGATCTTGGTACCGAGACGCTCGTCTCCTCGATGGCGTCTCGATCATACATAGCCCGAATTTTATTTCAAAACATACCGAGTTTAATTTCAAAAAAATGACAAAATCGTTAATTATCGAAAACTAATTAATTCACACAATCTAGCTAACGATTTCTTAAATTGAAAACGTGTATTTAATCTACATCATGTACATGAATTAATGGCATAAAAACAAGCAATTTATCTACTCAAAATCAAGCCACACGAATTAAAGAAAGAAATGCATAAAAAAAATGAAAATAAGCTAGAGAGAGAAAGCTCACTGCCAAAACTTGAACTGGACGATTATCGCTTTAAATGAGCAATTGATCAGAGGGAGAAGGAGCAAGGGTTTCTTGCAAAATTGGTGTCGTTTGAATGAGTGAAGGAGGCTTGTATTTATAGCCCAAAGTCGTGTGGGTTGGAAACGTTGGTGTTGTGCGTGATGGCTGGTTTTGTCGCGGTGGCGGAGCTAGGGTCGTGCTGGCAGGGCTACGTACTGGCCGTGATGATGGTGGAAGCGATCGGTCGAAGGGACAGGACGTCGGGAGCAGGCTGCTCGGTGGCCTGCTCCACTGTTTGCTCACGTCCATGGTGCATACGCACCATGGTTTGATAATTAGTCAACCGTTGATCTTGTTGACTTTTCTTGGTTGACCAGATCAGCGGTTGTGATCAACTTGACCTTTACCTTATTTAAATGGCCTCGAGCCGATTCCTGCGAGCAAACATTCCGACTTTTTGAGCTGAAGGTACCAGCGCGTAGAGAAAAATACGACGGGTTTAACCGTCTACAGCGAATGATGACAATTTCTAGTTTAACGTGTTTATTTTCGCGTTAAAAAACATGAAACGTTCGGATGGAAAAATAATGACGTTACGCCGAAAATTACACGAAACACTGTAGACCATTGTGAACGGAAAAAAAGCTAGCAACTAGTTGATGGAAAACATTTCAAATTTAAGGTATTGTCCGAGCGAACTTACTCGGGTCCAATAAAAGCTCGAACGAAAATAATAAAAAAACTAAAAAATGCGCTAAAATACTAAAAATCCTAAAAATCATGAGATGACCTAAAACGAAGAAAAAACTAGCAAACGACTGTCCGATAGTTAAAAATGTACTTTTTAAGGCTAAAAATAATAGTGCTAATAATAATGAAAATACATGACGAAAAATTAAAAATGCTATTTCGAACGCTGACGATGCTAACGACGATGCTAAAACGTGATGAAAAAATAAAAAATGCTAGCGACAGTAAATTAACTAAAAATGACAGTAAATTAAGTAAATAACAAAAATGCTAAAATTAATTAAAAATGGCGTCAAAATTCGGGTATCAACAATTGTGTTAGTAAAATGACATGTAATAGTAGGCATTAATCGCATCTGTAGGCATTCACCCGAGTGTGCCGGGATATTACTAGTATCACTTTTTCATCCAGGCTCACTGGGTCCGGCCTCGCCGAGGTATTACTGGTATTACTTTTTCATCCACCCTCGCTGGATCCGGCCTCGCCGAGGTATTACTAGTATTACTTTTTCATCCAGCCTCGCTGGATCCGGCCTCGTCGGGGTATCACTCATCCAGCCAATTCACCGAGTATTTTCCATCCGGTTACTTGCTGGGATATTCCTTTTATCTCGAGTTCCAACGGTCGGTCTGGAGCGTGCCTCGTCTTAGTGAGTTGTCTGATCAGGAACGGTTGTCACAAGGATAGGATTTTCACTTCCAGGCGTTGAGTCTTCATTTCCCTGGAGCGTGCCTCGTCTTAGTGAGCCGTCTGTATTAGCACGGTTGTCACAAGGATAGGATTTTCACGTCCGGGGGTGTCGGGGCGTGTCTCATCTTAGTGAGTTGTCTATATTAGCACGGTTATCATAAGGATAGGATTTTCACTCCTGGCGTTGAATCTTTAAGTATGCCAGGGCGTGCCTCATCTTAGTGAGCCGTCTGATCAGGCGCGGTTGTCACAAGGATAGGATTTTCACTCCTGGCACCCTTCATTATCTGTGCATTATTAACCACAAAACACATGAAGATATTCTCAATTTGATCGTTAAAACATGTTACCAACGTTAGCAAAAAGTATATAGAAGTATTTCACATTCTAGCATGGTATAATTTTAAACGGGCTATATTCCAGGAATTTGGTAAGGGGGTACCGTCAAGTGTTTCCAGGTGATACACTCCTCTTCCAATAACGCGGGTGACGCGGTATGGGCCGTCCCAGTTAGAGTTGAGTTTCCACATGTGCTGTCCGGCTGCTCGTTTGTCCCTAAGTACCAGGTCTCCCACTTTTAGCAAGTGTTCCTTAACGCGCCTGTTGTGATATCGTGCCATTCTTCTCTTGTAATGTAGCGTTTTCAAAATGGCTACTTCATATACTTCAGGTAACGCGTCGAGGTTGTCCCTTAGTCTTTCTTCGTTCAATTCTTCTTTATAGTACGCTACCCGCAAGCCCAGGGTTCCTATTTCCACCGGTATGACAGCTTCAGTGCCGAAAGCCATTGCAAAGGGGGTCTCCCCTGTGCTGGTCTTGACGGTCATCCGATATGCCCACATCATGTACGGGAGCTCCTCTACCCACTTCTTTTTAGAGCCTTCTAAATTTTTCTTGATTCCGCTAAGAATGCTTCGGTTAGTTACTTCTGTCTGTCTGTTGGTCTGCGGATGCGCAACTGAGGAAAATCTTTGCTCTATTTGGAATTCTTGACACTGGTCTCTAAAAAATTGACTGGTGAATTGTGACCCATTGTCGCTAATTAACACGCGCGGAACTCCAAATCGTATGATGACTTGGTGTTTGAAAAAATGCCATGCCCTGTCTGCCGTGACAACGGGCACAGCCTCTGCTTCTGCCTATTTTGTGAAGTAATCGACTGCTATGATTATGAACTTCATTTGAGATCTAGCCTTCGGAAACGGGCCTAAAATGTAGATTCCCTATTTAACAAATGGGCAAGGAGCAACGATTCCAGAAATCTCTATAGCATAGCTTCGGGAAATCTTAGCAAACTCTTGACATTTCCGACAGGTTCGGATAAAATTTTCGCAGTCCCTGCGAATGGTAAGCCAATAAAATCCTGACCGAAAAACTTGTGCGGCCAAGGTGCCGCCAGACACATGCATACCACATATTCCTTCATAGATCTCCTGCAGGGTGTGAAGGCCTTCTTGCTCTGTTATACACTTAGCGGCAGGATGAGAGAAATATCTCCGAATCAGTTCTCTATCATAGTATGTGCATCGTGCTGCCCGTTTCAATACTTTCTTCTTTTCCGCGTTGTCTGCTGGTAATTCATCGTGCTTTAGAAATTTTATTACAGGAATCTTCCAATCGTCTTCGGTTTCTTCAACACACAGAGAAGCTTGCTCTTCCATGAAGGAAGGCACAGAGATTTCTTTGTAATACGCGTCGGCGGGTATGTGAGCTTTCGGGTCCGCAACCATTTTGGCTAGACTATCAACCTCGCAGTTATCTTCTCGCGGGACATGCTCAATTTTAACTTGTATACCTCTTCTTCTAATTTCCATCAATTCACGTTTTACTTTAGAGAGGTATTGAATCATGATTGGCTCTTTAGCTTGAGAGTCGCCCAAAACTTGATCGACCACTAGCTTGGAGTCTCCGTATATCAATAGTCGTAGGTCTCCTATTTCTTCGGCGTCATGTATGACTTTTGTGGACATGTTCTTCCCTATCTTGAGTCCTGCCAATAACACCTCGTATTCTGCCGCGTTGTTGGATAAGGGTTGCAGGATTCTGATGGCATATCGCATCTCTATATCTTGTGGTCCTGTTACAAAGATTCCTGCTCCAGCTAGCTCTTGGTTCTTTGCCCCATCTACGCGGATAACCCACAAGTCGGTGTAAGTTTTAGGGAATGGGAAATCCACGTCATCTCTTTCTTCCTCGGTCAGGTTCGTCAATGGGTCCTGTGTAAAAGTGCATTCAGCGATAAAATCTGCTAGGTCTTGTGCTTTGACGGAAGGCCGGGATTTGTATTGTAGCCCATACTGTTCGAGTTCAATAGCCCATATCAGTATCCTTCCTGAAGACTCAGGTTTTCTAAAGATCCTCTTCAAAGGTTGGTCAGTGAGCATGATGACGGGATGGGCTTGAAGATATTGCGACATCTTTCGCGTAGCTTGTATCAATGCAAACGTTATTTTTTCGATGCGAGCATATCGTAATTTGGAGTCTTTCAGCACATGACTGACAAAGAATACTGGGCGATGAATATTATTATCATCACACACTAGGACGACACTAACTACCTCATCGGTTGCGCCCAGATACAAGTATAGAGTGTCGCCTAGTTCAGGCCTCGTTAATACCAGATCATATGCCAGGTAGCTTTTCAAATCAGCAAATGCTTTCTCGCACTCTTCTGTCCATCCAAAAGGGGTTTTTTTTACGGATGATCTTGAAAAAAGGTAAACATCTCTCACCTTGTTTGGAGATAAATCGTCCCAACACAATAACACGCCCGATGAGTTTTTGTACCTCTTTGATGTTCCGGGGGGATACCATATCGTGAATGGCCTTAATCTTCGAAGGATTGGGTTGGATGCCTTTTTGGCTGACAACATAACTCAAAAACTTGCCCGTTTGAAACGCAAACATGCATTTACGAGGGTTTAACTTCATGTGGTATTCTTACATTACGTCAAACACTTCTTGTAAGTCCGTCAAGTGATCTTCAAAACTTTTGCTTTTAACTAACAAGTCATCCACATAGGCTTCTAACTTTCTTCCTATCTACTTTTTGAAAACTTGGTTTATCATACGTTGGAAAGTCGCCCTGGTATTTTTCAGTCCAAACGGCATCGCCTTATAACAATATGTGGCTTTTTGAGTGATGAAAGCGGTTTTCTCTTCATCTTCGATTGCCATAGGGATATGATGGTACCCAGAGTTGGCATCTAAGGAGCTCAAGTAAGCATATCCAGCAGTCTGGTCAACTAACTGATCAATGCGAGGAAGCGAATAACAATCTTTGGGGCAAGCGTCGTTCAAATCGGTGAAGTCAATACACATGCGCCATTCTCCATTAGGTTTCGGGACAAGAACAGGATTGGCTAACCAAGTTGGGTATTGGACTTCTCAGATAAAGCCCGCTTCTAGAAGCTTTGACACCTCCTTGTTTATAGCTTCAGCCTTCTCAGCAGAGAAAGCTCGTCGTCTTTGTTCAATGGGCTTCGCATTAGGATCGACGTTAAGTCGATGCTCTGCAACTTCTCTGGCAATACCCTGCATGTCCGCGAATTTCCAAGCGAATTCTGCTTGGCGTTTATTTAACAGTTGAGTCAGTTGCATCTTTTCTTTTGGACTTAGTTTTCCACTTACCAAGAAATTCACTCCCTACACTCCGTTAACGGCCACCGGTATCATTTTGTCTACCGGTTGGGTGCACTTTTCATCTTTCTGTTCAAAAGGGTCCGCTGTTACGCACACGTACCTGTCACAGCTTCCCCGCGTCATCTAAGTAACACTCAGCTGCCAACTTCTGATCGCCCTTGATTGAGACTACTCCATCCCAAGAGGGATATTTTAACCTCAAATGTTTTTGGGAGATTACCGCGCCGAAACGGTTGAGGAATGGGCGTCCGAGTATGGCGTTATAGGGCAAAGTTAGATCCACTACTAGAAACAACAGTTTTTCCTGGCTTTTAACTAACAACTCATCCACATAGGCTTCTAACTTTCTTCCTATCTACTTTTCGAAAACTTGGTTTATCATACGTTGGAAAGTCGCCCTGGTATTTTTCAGTCCAAACGGCATCGCCTTATAACAATATGTGGCTTTTGGAGTGATGAAAGCGGTTTTCTCTTCATCTTTGATTGCCATAGGGATATGATGGTACCCAGAGTTGGCATCTAAGGAGCTCAAGTAAGCATATCCAGCAGTCTGGTCAACTAACTGATCAATGCGAGGAAGCGAATAACAATCTTTGGGGCAAGCGTCGTTCAAATCGGTGAAGTCAATACACATGCGCCATTCTCCATTAGGTTTCGGGACAAGAACAGGATTGGCTAACCAAGTTGGGTATTGGACTTCTCAGATAAAGCCCGCTTCTAGAAGCTTTGATACCTCCTTGTTTATAGCTTCAGCCTTCTCAGCAGAGAAAGCTCGTCGTCTTTGTTCAATGGGCTTCGCATTAGGATCGACGTTAAGTCGATGCTCTGCAACTTCTCGGGCAATACCCGGCATGTCCGCGAATTTCCAAGCGAATTCTGCTTGGCGTTTATTTAACAGTTGAGTCAGTTGCATCTTTTCTTTTGGACTAAGTTTTCCACTTACCAAGAAATTCACTCCCTACACTCCGTTAACGGCCACCGGTATCATTTTGTCTACCGGTTGGGTGCACTTTTCATCTTTCTGTTCAAAAGGGTCCGCTATTACGCACACGTACCTGTCACAGCTTCCCCGCGTCATGAGCAAGTAACACTTAGCTGCCAACTTCTGATCGCCCTTGATTGAGACTACTCCATCCCAAGAGGGATATTTTAACCTCAAATGTTTTTGGGAGATTACCACGCTGAAACGGTTGAGGAATGGGCGTCCGAGTATGGCGTTATAGGGCAAAGTTAGATCCACTACTAGAAACAACAGTTTTTCCTGGCTTATGGTCCCTTGACTTTATGAAACTTACAATAAGCATTTTCTCTTCCTCCCATTATTACCCCAGGTTTCATGGGGGCTGGATAACGGATGGGTAGTTTCCGTTGTTGGACGATTGCCAGAATTTCTGCTCTCGAAAGTATGAGGGAAGGGAGATTAGGATCATAAATCCTACCCTTGGGTAGTTCCACTTGTCGCTGAGTGGGGGAATTGCCAGGCCTTCCCCTTGGAAAATTGCCTCTTTTCCTGTTCGAGGCTCTAGGGATGTGATCTTTTCGTTGAGCGTAATCGTCAATAGAGTGAGTGTCTGGAGCCATGTTGGTATGAGTGCCATGAGCTAGAGGTGCGTTCTGTGGCACATTCTGAATCCTGTCCCTACTCTCTTCCCCCTCCATCTTTGTGTAATTGTGATCTTTCAGCCTCAGCGCATCTAAAGTCGTTGAGGGGTCCACCATCAACGTGTCCCGTAATTTTCCATAACGGTAGTTTTGCTTCAAAGCTTCCACCACGAAATCAACGGTAACATCTGGCATTAACGACATTTTCATATCAAAACGACTAAGGAAATCCCTCAAAGATTCTTAAGGTTTCCTATGTATATCAAATAAAGCTGCAACAGACTTTTTGATAGGAATAGCTGTGCTGAATCGACTCTGGAACTTAGCTTCCAACTGCGAAAAACTGTCGATTGATCTAGCTGGGAGTCCCTCAAACCAAAGATGAGCGACCCCTGATAATGTCATGACAAAAATCTGGCACAAGGCCTGATCACTGTGAGTTTGGAATTGCACAAAATCTTTTACCTTGTTAAGGTGGGAGATGGAATCCTTCGTGCCGTTATAAGATTCCGTGGGGAGTTTCACATATCGGCTGACTCTATGATGCCGTATGCGGTAACTAAACGGATGGTCAGTGTTATCCTTAGGGATCCTGCGAGGATGACGGGGGGGAGAAACCTCCAAATGACGCGTTTGCCTTTGAGGATTAGGCCTGGGGGACCGACTACGGCTCCTCGGTGAGCGGGTTCGATACCTTCTGCTACTGGATCTTCCACTGCATTGAGGAGATGTATCTTTCCATCGTCCGTCTTGCCTAACATCCCAATGACTCCTGTTTACATTGTCCCACAGTTCTCCTGCAAATGGTGGAACCTAGTGTTTGTGCAGGGCAACAGATTCTCCTTGTCTCTAAGTGATGTGAGGAGCGCTGATGGGGCCAATTGATGTAGGCAGAGTCATGAACGTATTTTATGGTTGAAGTGGTGATAACGGTCGGGCAGTAACAATCGATGGAGTGAATAAAGCCTGATGGGGAACTGTAGAGCCTGAAGCGCTCGGGGCAGATCCTAAGGCTAGTGTGGTCAACTGTTCCAACTGGATACGCAAAGCCACCAAGGAATTGGTTAGGGTATTATTTAGGTCGTCCACCCTAGATCTGACCTGTGGCGGGGTTGAAAGGCTAGATCCTACCATTTGGAAGGGTAAAGCACTCCCCTAGGAGGTCGAAATTCCCATCGTGGACTCGAAAAGAGAAAAAGACTGGGTGGATAGGGTCCCTTGGATCATGGTAGGAGTGGCTCCGGTGGAGAGGGGAAAAGTTCTCTACGGGGCGCGAAAGGAGGGTCATGCGACTGAGATGGCGTAGAATCTTGGTTGGAAGCCATAATCTTTGTGTTTCCATAAGAGAAAGAAAGAGAAGAGGGAGCTTGGTTATTAAGGATGCTCACTTAATGAAACAAAGGTTCTCAATGAAAGCACCAATTTGATAAGATTTGATCTTCTAGAGAGGGGTAAGCGAGGAAAGTGGCCTCCTGGGTCGCTGATCTCGCCGTCCGATGTACCTGCAAAGCGCCGGAGGGGGTCTCTGGTGTAGAAACTCCGATGCTTAAGTTAGTATGGTGGTTCAAAATGGCAGAGCTTCGACCAGCTATCTTAGGCTTACCTCTTTATCTTGAATGTTGGGGTATTTATAGGCAAGAAGCGGACGTTACCTAGAGATAGGGCGTTATCTTAAGTCGATAATGCCCAGGGCTCTAAGATGACGCCTTATAACGCCAGGGATTGGATAATGCCGTTTGTGTGAATAAATATCTTGTGAGACCCCCCCCCCCCCCGGTTGACGTCGACCATCCCGGGATTCCGTGGAAGAAGTGGGCGGCGAGAACTACAGTAATTCAATCCAGGTGACAACAACGGTACTCCGGCCTTGTCATCGAGTGTAAGGACGAAAATGCCCGTGAAATCACTTCTATAGTTATCACTACTCCAAGTGATAATATAAATATAAAATTATTAGCATATTTTATATTTATGAAGGTATTAATATTGATTTTGAAATTGAACTGTATTTCTATAAACTAAAAAATATGTTATTTTAGTTATTTTATAGACTAAAATATAAAGTACTTTTACTTATGTGAACTTTGAAATTATTTTACTTCTCCCTCCCTAATATATGCTTTTTTATATAAAATAGAAAGTTGAATATATTTTTTTATAAACCGAGATGGTATTCGAACTCAAGATCGTATAGGTACATTGCTCCATTTTTCAGCCAATTGTTTTTACAAACCGCAAAATATGAAGAAAAAAATCGGGTAAACATACACACCAACCTATTTATTTCTTATAATAGTCTATGCAATTGTTAAAGTTTTGATGTATTTAACTTGTTTAATTATTTCAAACTAACCCAGGGTTTATAATTAAAATACAATAGTAACCTTCGAAGTATATTTTATTTTGTAGATCCGCGTCGTTACCTATTTCAGTTACAAAACATTGGTTAAGGCTAGGGGTGTCAAAATGGGTCTGCGGGTCCGGACCCGACCCGGACCCGGACCCGGACAGACCCGAAGACACACGGTCGGGACCAAACCCGGTCCCGATAAAAAACGGGACCAATTTCTGGTCCCAATCCCGACCCAGCGGTCCGGGTCCTGGTCCGGGACCAGACCCGAACCTGACTTCCTTTTTTTTTCTCAAAATAATTACTTTTTATTTATTTATTTTCTTTCTTTTTCCTTTCTTCTACCATTCTACGACCTCACTCCCTTTTCTCCTCTTTTCTTTCCTTTTCTATTTCTCTTTTCTTTCTTCTTCTCTAACGCTCTCATCTACTCTGCTCTCCTTTCTATTTCTCTCCTCTCCTCTGCTCTCCTTTCTTTTCTTTCTTCCTTCATTCTATATGGTGATGGTTGTGTCACTTGTGTGGCAGAGGTGGGTGAGTGGATGATGCCTGGTCGGATCATGGCGGTGAGGAGATGGTAACGGTGATGGGTGGATCGTGGCCGGGGATGGTAATTTTGGGCAGTGAGGAGGTGTGGCGGTGGAGGAGGCAGTGGGAGGAGGATCAGAGCGACGATGGTGCGGCAGGGTTATTGGTTGCAGACGGTGATTTTGGGTTGACGCAGAGGATTGAGGACGGTGAGGCAGCGGTTGGGTTCGTGTTGGTGATAGGAGAGGTGATTGACGATGAGTGGTGGAGGAGATCGGGTTGTTGGTGGTTCGCGATGGTGTAGGGTTTTTTAGGGTTTGATCGGGTCTCGGGTCTGACCTGGTGATGCAAATCCACACATCGACATGCCTTTGCCGCCTGTTGGTCCGATGACACGAGTAAGAGCTAGAAAGCTTCAAGATAAGTTGTCATCTCTCATTCACAAGGAGCTGGAATGTGAGATGACAAATGAGGAGGCTGCACTTCGAGAGAAGGCCCCACGCATGGTCAATCTACTCACTATTGCGGCGTATAACATTATCTCTATTGGGCAGCAGATCGACACGTAGATGGACTGGCATTTCCCATCTTCCAAATTCGACATGTACTGCAACATGTCAAGGAGCACGGGCTCAAGTTTCATCAGAAAAGCCCGAAGCGTTTGGAAGATAGCCCAAACCCTAATTCGGGGTGCGGAGGCGCGCGCGCAAACCCTAGTCCGGGTGCACGGCGCTAGGACTCCTTGCCCTATGGCGTTTCCCTTGTCTGATTTGGGCAACAACTTTTGTTTCCATTTTAATTAATTAGTTAATTACTCTATTTAATTAATTAGTTAATTATGTCTTTTTCCTTAATTAGAACTCCTACTTCTATTTCTATTAGAGTTGGTTGTAAAACACTATATAAGGAGCCGTTTAACCTCATTATAAGGTTGGCTGTTATTTTGATAAATTAAGACTTTATTCTTTCAAATATGTACCCAATTGTTCATGTGATTGAACCTTGTTCCTTCTCAAGTCCGCAATACTCGAATCGTCAACAAGTAAAACCGAAATTGCATCCTACTTGTTCGTCTGCCCTAGGTTGATATCCACAAGGGATATAGGCTTAGTGATTCGACAAGGATCCTCCCTTATTCGGACTAGGTTGGTTGGTGCTTAGCGATCAACAGGCTTACGTTGTTTAGGCGAGTTATCTTATTCCGCATCAAAATCCATCTTTGAACAACGATCAAAATTACGTGCTACATATCCTACACAACAAGGATCGTATCAGTTGTAGCGGAGCTTAAGGCGTTCAAAGATTGGTAAGTATCTTTAATTGTTTTCAAGTTTTCATTGCTGAAATCGGTTTCTTCTTCTACTCCATTCTAAAACCAATTTCCTTGTGTGCTTGGTTCGTTACTTGAATAACAATTGATTGTGTTTTCAGTCTAGTTTGTTGCGTTGAAATTAGCTAAATTACTTGTGTTTTCTACCAACAAAAAGGTCACGAAACACAAAAGAAAATCTGTTCAATTTCTGTCAAGTCGAAATTGTATTTCAGTATATACCTATTGAAATCTTATTTTGGTGAAAAGGATCCGTTGGAAATCTGTGTTTGTTGGGAGTCCGAATCAAAAAGAATCAAGTGATTCGGAGTCCGGAGTAAAAAGTTGTGATCGAAACACTAAACTGTGTTCGTAGTCAAAAAAAGAAGAAGAGAAATTCCAAAAGAAAGAAGAGGGATTCGATTCTGCAAATACAAAAATATATAGAAGTGTTTGCGCTACAAAAGTCAGATTTAGCAAGGAAGAGAATTGAAGTGCACTTGGATATTATAATCAAAACTGAAAATTGAATTTGTTTGAGTCCTTTCGAGTCAATTTGAGCTTTCTTTGATTCCTTGAAACTGCCTTCTACTCTACTTGCTATTTGTTTAATTGGTTGTTCTTGCAATTAATCAAATATCAAGTGTCACCATTATTTTCAGTGCTAGTTGTCTTTGAGAGTCTTCTTGGAAGCCTTTTTTCTTGAACTCTTGAGTCTCACTAACGCTTGAACAATTGCAGGGATTTTTGAGTGAATTTTGTGAGATTAATAGAGAGTTAAACACGAGAGTAAACACGTGAGGGAGTGCTAGGATTAGTACAATTTTAAGTTTCTTTTCGTGTTGTGAATTTTAGGAAATTCTTTAGATGTCTCAAGAAGGAGTACAAGAACCAGATGTGCAGGTCATGTTCGCGGCCCTCACTGAGCAGATTAGGGCGATAGGTGAAAGGCGGTTGGCTGTCGATGTTGAGGTAGCTAGGTTGGCGGCATTGGCCACCATAAACCCTATCCCTAGAGCGGTGGGTGAGGCGAGTGACGACCATGTTTCGGACACGTCCGATGAGGATGCCAATGCACGTAGGCAGCCACTTGTTCAAACGGCTGCCAACGTTAATCCACAACTTGACCTTGCACGAGTCCCTCCGAGGCGGGTTGCTAGACGTGGACCTCAAGTGCCACATGTGAATTGGGAGGAAGAGCCCGATGGGGTGAGGGATATATAGGTGCCGAGATGGTCCGAGAGGAAGGGCCGAGAGACAGCCTAGGGATGAAGCTAGGGTTGATGCAAATATTGGCAGCATCAAAATGAAAATTCCTCCGTTTGATGGTGTTGATGATTCGAATGCATACTTGATGTGGGAAAGGAAGGTAGAGTCCATCTTTCTTTGCCATAATTACTCCAAAGATAAGAAGGTTAAGCTGGCAGCCGTGGAATTTAGTGGATACGCGGTCCATTGGTGGGAACAGGTCAATCACAAGCGCACCTCTCTCGTAGGTTTTCTAGTTCATAATTGGGAGGAGATGAAGAAGATTATGAGACACAGTTTTGTCCCTACTCACTTTAACCGTGAGCTTCACCAAAGGTTACAGTCCTTGACGCAAGGGAGTAAGAGTGTCGGGACTTATTTTAATGAGATGGAAGTAGCCTTGGCTCAGGCACTAGTCGAGGAGAGTTTGGAAGCAACCATGGCTCGCTTCACTAACGGACTGAATCAAGAGATTGCTCATGCATTAGAGTTAACGCAATATAATACACTTGAGGAGATGCTTCACATGGCTCTTAAAATTGAGAAACATAGGAAAGCTAAGGGTTCCTATAAGTCTTCTACAAACTCGTCATCTTGGAAGAAGTCAGCTTGGGTTAAGGATGACAAGGGTACGGCTACTGCACCAAAGGCGTTACCTTACGCTTCGAAGAGCACCTCTAGTACGACTACCCCTCCCAAGCTGGTTAGTAACAAACCCTACACTCCACCTATTGACCAACCAGCCACAAAGGACATCATTTATTTTAAGTGTAATGGGAGAGGGCATAGGAAGGCGGACTGCCCTAACAAGCGAGTTTTCATCTTGCGGCAGAATGGTGATCAAGAGTCGGATGATGATCAAGAGGTATCCGAACTCAAGGAAGAAAATAGTGATGATTTGGATGGGGAATATCAGAGGGGGGAATGGGTTAGTTTGCTTGTCGTACGTCGCAATTTAAGTGCACAAGCAAAGGAAGAACTGTGCAATGAGGAGCAGCGAGACAATTTATTCCACACTCGTGGTGTGATTGACAAGAAAGGGTGTTCAATCATAATTGACTAGGGGTGTCAAAACGGGTCTGCGGGCCGGACCCGGCATGGACTAGGACATACCCGAGAAATTAGGGTCGGGACCAAACCCGGTCCTAACTAAAAACGGGACTAATTTCTGGTCCCGGTCCCAGCTCGTATAAGAGTCGAGTCCACAGGTCCAGACCCGGGAAAAAATTTCCTTTTTTTTTTTTTTTTTTTTGAAATTTTAAAATTTTGCATACAATAATATGTTCTACACTTTAGTTTCCCACCCCTACTACTTACACATAAATTCCAGAAATAAAAATCACAAAACAGAAAGTCCTAATTAACAAACAAAGAGAAAATCAATACAACAAAACTTCAGCAACTCAAAAGATGGTCATTGTATGCACTTCATATCAACAAACAAAGAGAAAATCAATTCAGCAACATGCAAACATATAAAGAATAGGATAATACTTGCAGCCCAAAATTTTAAAAGGAAAATCAATAATAGAGAAGCACCAATAAGTTTCACAGAACTAGCTTTTGCTACTTGGCGAAGTACAATTTAGCAATAGTTTAATTTGGCAACAATGGTTAAGCTGCAAGGAAAAAGTAAATCCACCAATCAACAGGGAAGAAACAAGAATTTACTGTGAGCAGTTTTGGCATGAAACTTCTGTGACTCACCAACTCCAGCCATGCAAAATTGAAACCAAACATAAAATTACAGATGGAAATATTAAAGAAAGATTTATTCTAAGATACAGAATATCCCCATTGTATATACAGAAAAAATAGAGCACCTTCTATCTTAATGGGACAAAAAAATTAATAAAAACAGACAGCATGGTGGCAGGAAGATGCAGGGGAACTAACTTTCAACATTGTATCTAGATTCACCATTATTGAAAGCGGAACTAAGTGAACTTTAGGCGCCAATTCAGGGAAATCGCCACACTTCCAAAAAAAGAATTCATTGAAATACATAAAACTAATGCAGATTCAGGTTATTAATTTTAATCATTCTAGGGAGGTAGTAAGGAGATAGGACTTAGCTTTTAATATCAGATTGATGATCATACAATCATCGACCTACAGGGGAAACTTGAATACTGGATTTGCATTACTGCATCCAAGTTAGCAGCCTTTGTTTTCTAATAATTCATTTGTTTTTCTATACCTTCACCATACTATCAATATATAGTACTTAACAGCTGTGTAATACAACATATGAATACATATTTTGACTTTCGATACTATAGAACGATCACATCTCATCATCCGTCTCAATAAATTCACAATGACTACCTGAATGTAGGAACTTTGAGGGGCTGCAGACTATGGAAAGTGTTGGCAAAGGCTGCCAAGATCTGTTGCGGGAAAGACATGTTCATGTTAGTGAGTGGAGACAACCAAGTCTACCAAACTTAAAAAACAAACCGTAGGCAAATATTGTTAGCAAATGGGACAACAAAATCTATGTACCTGAAAGTTTGCACCATCAACAACAGGGTCCAAAGAAACAAGGTCTACTAGCCAACATATAAACAATCTAAAATATGGTCTTGGGTTGAAAGATGTCTTCTTTTCTTCCGAATGATTTTGTATATATCTCACAATTACACCCAAAATCTATCAAATACCATATGATTCAAACAAGAATTTAAGAAAAACCAAGTTAAATTGAGATTAGAAGAGCAAAAATGAGGGGTTTCGTTTGTTACCTCGGGGATTACGGCCACAGACCTCGGGGATTACGGCTGTAGTGTTCCACACGTCGGATGAGAGGCGTGGTGGAAGGCTGAGAATGATAAGAACGATGAGATGAGAGGCGTGGTGGAAGGCTGAGAACGATGAGATGAGAGGCGATGAGTGTGTGCGGCATGGTGGAACGAAGGTAGTGAGAACGATGAGAGGCGATGAGTGGAATGGGATTTGGCTTAGGGTTTTTTTTTTAATTTATCCGGCCCGTCGAGTCAGACCCAGCAGACCCGAGAATTTTTGGGTTGGGACCATACCCGGTCCCGACTCAAAATGGGACCAAAAATTGGTCCCAGACCCGGGTCCGGGACGGGTCTACGGGACTGGTCCCATTTTGACACCCCTATAATTGACAATGGGTGCTGCACCAATTGTGCGAGTTGGTTAATGGTTGACAAGCTGGGTTTGTCAATCGTGAAGCATCCGAAGCCGTATCAGCTGCATTGGATGATAGATGGTGATTGAATCAAGGTGAATCGGCAAGTACTTGTTAAGTTCAACATTGGCAAATATAAAGATGAAGTACTTTGTGATGTAGTGCTTATGCAAGTAAGTCATATCCTCCTTGGAATGCCTTGGCAGTTTGATAGAAAGGCTAATCATGAATGGAAGAGCAATCACTATAAGTTGGTGAAAGATGGCCGAAAGTTCACCTTAGTACCTTTGACACCAACTGAAGTATTTGAGGACCAGCAATGGCTAGCTAAGTCATATGTTGAATATGAGATTACCAAAAGAATCGAGAGAGAAAAAGAAGGATTGAGTGTCGGAAAGAAAGAGAGCGAAACTGAGTGTGCAAGTGATAAACATTCGCATGAAAAGAGTAAGCATGTAAAGGGTGAGTGTAAGCAAGAAAAATATTCGCATGAAAAGAGTAAGCATGCAGACGGTGAGTGTAAACATTCGCACGAAAAGAGTAAGCGTGCTGAGAGTGACATAGAGAGAAAAGGAGAGGCGAATAAAAAGAAATTGAGTGTATATGCCAAGGGGAGCGAAGTGAGGAGAGCACTGATTTTTCAAAAAACTTATTTTGGCGCAAGTCGCCCTCTTCTTTTACTTCGATTTCGTTCTTCTTGTTTAAATGCCTCTAACTCTAATCCTTTGAATTCTGTTCCTAGTGGTATCTCATCTCTTTTGCAGGAATTCAAGGATGTTCTACCCGAGGAGATGCCTCACGGATTGCCTCCAATCCAAGGCATTGAACACCAAATTGATTTTCTGCCCGGATCCACCATCCCTCACCAACCAGCCTATAGGTGTAATCTGGAGGAGACGAAGGAATTGCAGCGGTAAGTGGACGAGTTGCTTAGTCGTGGGTACGTGCGGGAAAGTCTGTCCCCATGCGTCGTTCCTGTGATCCTAGTGCCAAAGAAGGATGGAACGTGGCACATGTGCGTTGACTATCGAGCGGTCAATAAAATCACTATAAAGTATCGTCACCCTATACCTCGTTTAGATGACATGTTAGATGAATTAAGTGGTAGCATGATATTTTCTAAAATTGATTTGATGAGTGGTTACCGCCAGATTCGTATGAAAGAAGGTGACGAATGGAAAACAGCGTTTAAAACTAAGTATGGTTTGTATGAATGGATGGTTATGTCATTCGGCCTAACTAATGCTCCTAGCACTTTCATGAGATTGATGAACCATGTTCTTAGACACTTTATTGGCAGATTTGTTGTAGTTTACTTTGATGATATTTTAATCTATAGCAAGTCACTTGATGAACATGTTTCCCACCTTAGAGAAGTATTTCTAACACTTCGTGAACAACAATTGTAAGCTAAACCTAGTAAGTGTTCATTCGCAATGGAACAATTTGGTTTTCTTGGTTTTATTGTGAGTGTAGATGGCGTGAAAGTGGACGAGGAGAAGATCCGAGTGATCAATGAGTGGCCCACTCTAAAGAACGCGAGTGACGTGCGTTCATTTCATGGATTGGCGAGCTTTTACCGGCGATTCGTCAAGGATTTTAGTAATATTGTGTACCACTAAATGAACTGACCAAAAAGAATGTTGTTTTCAGGTGGGAGCAGCAGCAAGAGGAGGCGTTTACAACACTCAAGGAGCGCTTGTGTTCAGCCCCGGTGTTAGCTCTCCCGGATTTCAGCAAGGCATTTGAGATCGAATGCGACGCAAGTGGTATTGGGATTGGCGTTGTTCTTATGCAGGAGAAGCGCCCCATCGCCTACTTCAGCGAGAAGCTCAAGGACGCGCAACTGAGGTATCTGACCTATGACAAGGAATTCTATGCCCTTGTGCGCGCACTTGAGACTTGGCAGCATTACCCCATGTCGCGTGAGTTCATTATACACACAAACCACTTGAGCCTGAAGTACCTCAAAGGACAAGGCAAGCTCAACCGACGCCATGCCACATGGATGGAGTTTATTGAGGCCTTTCCTTATCAGATCCATTACAAACAAGGTAAAGAGAATGTAGTCATTGATGCACTATCGCGAAGGTATGCGCTAATCACTTCACTTAATGCAAAATTACTTGGATTTTCACATATAATTGAGCTATACCCTCTCGATGCTGATTTTGGTGATATATACAAACATGGTGTGTCTATTATTGGTTCTAAATTTTACAAACATGATGGTTATTTATTTAAGCATAAACGATTGTGAGTTACTTGTGCATGAATCACATAGTGGTGGTCTGATGGGCCACTTTGGCGTGACTAAGTCTTTAGATATGATCACTTTTACTGGCCTCATATGAAGCGTGATGTGGTTCGCATTATTGCTCGTTGTTTAATTTATCGTAGGGTCAAATCTAAGTCGGCTGGTCATGGCGAGTTTATTCTGTTACCTACGCCTTCCCATCCTTGGACCGATCTGTCCATGGATTTTATTATAGGGCTGCCCAAGTCCAAAAATAGGAAGGATAGTGTCTTTGTTGTAGTAGACCGGTTCTCTAAGATGTCACATTTTATTCCATGTTCAACTACTTATGATGCGACCCAAATTGCTGATTTATTCTTTCGTGAAGTAGTTCATTTGCATGGAATTCCCTTGACTATTGTGAGTGATAGAGATACCAAGTTCCTTAGCCACTTTTGGCGTGTCTTGTGGAAGAAACTTGGTACGAAATTACTTTATTCTACTTCTTATCACCCACAGACAGATGGACAGACTGAGGTAGTGAATCGTACGCTTGGATCTTTGTTGCGTACCCTAGTCCGTAAGCATGTTTCTACTTGAGTTGATCATCTCCCTTTTATTGAGTTTGCTTACAATCGTGATGTTCATTCCACTACTCATTACTCACCTTTTGAACTTGTTTATGGGTTTAATCCTAAGACTATTTTGGATTTAACTCCTTTACCGTTGAGTGATGTTGTGAGTCTAGATGGTGCACAGAAGGCTGATTTCATTAAGCAATTGCATGCTAAGGCAAAACAGAATATTGAGCGCATGAATGAGAAGGTGGCGCTTAAGCGGAACGAAGGAAGAAAACTAGTTGCCTTCAACGTCGGAGATTGGGTGTGGCTGCACATGAGAAAGGAACGCTTCCCCGCCCAACGTCAAGATATCCCCACGACGAGATGGACCGTTTCAGATTGTTAAAAAGATCGATAATAATGCTTACAAACTAGCATTACCTAATGAGTATGGTTCCATTAGTTCTACTTTCAATGTTTCTGACTTAACTTTATTTGATGTAGGGGACGATTATGGCCTTGACGTTGATGCTGATTCAGATTCGAGGGCGAATCCTTTCGAAGGGGGAGGGAATGATGCGAAACCACGCATCGACATGCCTTTGCCGCCTGCTGGTCCGATGACGCGAGCAAGAGGTAGAAAGCTTCAAGACAAGTTGTCATCTCTCATTTAGAAGGAGCTGGAACACGAGATGACAAATGAGGAGGCTGCACTTCAAGAGAAGGCCTCACGCATGGTCAATCTACTCACCATCGCGACGTATGACGTTATCTCTACTGGGCAGCAGATCGACGCGTAGATGGGCCGGTCTTTCCCATCTTCCAAGTTCGACATGTACTGCAACACGTCAAGGAGCACGAGCCCAAGTTTCATCAGAAAAGCCCGAGGCGTTTGGAAGATAGCCCAAATGATAGCATGTTTAATAGTCTCGGATTCACCCTCCTTTCTAGCCCTTTCGGGGGCTCGATGTTACTATTTGACCTTCATTTCAGTTTTATTTGCAGATCAAAGGAGGGAAAAGGCCGAAAAGGAGCGATTTGAGAGCATTTCTGTGGATTTCCAGTTTCAAGGCCTAGAAGATCGAGCGATGTCAAGACCTCGACGCGAACCAGACCAGTGCGCTGTCCCAAGGCCTCGACAAGTTCTGAGCCTTCTTCCAAAGAGCATCTTCTGAGATCCGCATGGAATCCCAGGCGCTTCCAGAAGATGCCAGGCGTGCCAGGAATCCCAGAATATCCCTTTTGCAAGGACGTGTGTTGTCACGCCCTCATTGATCCTTCCTCTCCCCTTAGCTGTTTTTGTCTCCTAGCTAGGCTTAGGCTATATAAGCATAGTTTTAGCGTTTTGTAAGGACGACTGGTTCCAAAGGATATTTTCTTACATTAATTTCAGTGCTTATTTTCTGGGAATCATCTCCTCTTTCAAGAGCAGCCATTGTCAACAACTTTCCTCTTTGATTATTAATTAATCTATCGGTTTACTCTACTCCCTTTTTACTTTCCTTGTTTTATCATTGTATGAATATATATACCTACGGTTTATACTATAGTATGAGTAGCTAAATACCCCTTTCTTGGTGAAGGGTGTTCCACGGGTTGTAGGTTTGGCTAAGAGGTCTAATGCATGCTTAACATATTCTCTTGTGACACATGACTGTTTATCGATTTCATTACATGCTTGTCTAGAACTGTTAAGAGCTTGATCACCTTTTAGTATTTCTGCATGAGTAACGTCATATTCCAGGGTTATAACTGATGTGAAGCCCTGGAGTTAGAGCAGGCACCTAGGGGAGGCAGCGCGAGAGGCCTCACCTAGGGGTAAACAGTTATCTAGGGTTGCGATACGAGTCTGACAAGCTGAGCTATCGCGCCCTAGATCTGTCTTACCTCTCCTTCATGGGCGTTCTGAATTTAGCCTCCCTACTTTGAGCCGGGACAGGCCGGACGGTCAAGGCTACCTTTTGATGACAAGGAAGGTAGCTAGGAGGACGGCTGAACGTCAAGGTCACCTCATATGTGGAAACGGGGGGTGACTCTTATCTACGAAGGTAAGCAGGGGATGCGGTGTGGAAACGCGGTCCCTATAGCAGATCTGCACATGAGTCTAGAAAACCTCTACACCAATGACTGGTCGACCTAGAAAACAACCCAAGGGAGCACCTTTCGCTAAGATCTCGTCTCATTTGATTAATATCCTTTTCATTACTTTTTCCCGTATTCGATCTGTTTACATCTCTTGCTCTGGACAATACTTTACATTTCTTGCCCTGGATTGCGATTTACTTTCGTGCCCTAGATTAGTACTTTCCAATTCTGTTTTGTTAGCTCCCCTACTCTGCGTTGATTAATTTATTAATCAACATAAACCCCCCCCCCCCCCCCCCCGGTTATTGTTACTTTGGTTAGATTTGTCGCATATTGCCTTGTCATACTAGTTCACTAGCAAATTAGTCCTTCAATCTCTGTGGTTCGACCCTGACTTGCTTTATACACATTACTTTGTGCATTTAGGCATCAGGATAAATTTAAGTATATTTGAGTGACGATCAAATTTTGGCGCCGTTGCCGAGGATTGAGCGGTACTGATTTTGTTTTGTTTTTCTTGTATGACCAGGAGATCTGCTCCCGATCTACTTCCTCTAGACCTCGAGTTGACCAGAATGGAAAGAGGACTTCGTAAGCAAGCTCAAGGGACTTCTTCTCATCGAAGAGTGATCCCTCATCCTGCCCTCGACGGTTCCCCTTCTAATCTGGCTAACCAGGAACATCAGTTTTTCCCAGACCTGACCTTTCTCCATCGTGACCCCAAAAACCCCATACCAGATCACTTTAATTTTCCAGCAATGGATGACCTAGCCAACAATGACAACCGTAACAACCGTGAAAACCACGAAGATCCACCACCCCCAGACCAGCAAACCATCGACAATTTCCATGCAACCCCCGATATGGCCAGTAGCTGCATTGACTGGCCCAATGTCCCTAATGAATGGACTCTGAAGTCCGTCGTGCTTCATCATCTGCCTACCTTTCGAGGGGTAGCCAAGGAAAATGCTCTTCGCCATCTCCAACAGCTACACTCCATTTGCGAGGCCATGAAACCTGCAAACGTTAGTATTGAGCAAGCTAAGCTTCGCGCATTCCAGTGGTCTCTCAAGGATGATGCCCTAGATTGGTATTACGACCTCCCCGCAAGATCTATTCGTTCTTGGGCGGACATGTCAAAAATCTTCACTGAGAAATATTACCCGACTTCTATCTCAAATACCACTCGCAAGCAGCTCGTCTCCATTGTTCAGAAGAAAGAGGAAACTCTAGCCCAGTACTATGAGAGATTCCAGAAAATGCAATCGAGTTACCCAGCCCACAATCTTACCGAGCACGCTCTGGTTCAATATTTTTGTGAAGGCCTCAAGGCCTAGGACAAGGCTCTGCTTAACGCAGCCGCCAATGGATCCTTGACTGCTCTAACCCTAAGAGTCGCACGAGCAACGATAGAGCTTATGGCCAAGAACACCTCTGACGACCTTGCCAACAATCTAGGCCAGGATGTCCAAGTAGCTGCCCTTCAGAACCAGATATCTTCTCTTACAGGAATGTTCCAAAACTTCATAACAGCACAACCCGCACCTGTCAAGGCCTACCAGATATGCAATTTCGTGGACCACCCCACTGATACATGTCCGCATATTCCGGAGGAAATACAAGTGAATGCTGCTGGCCAATTTATTCCAGTCTCTTACGCTCAGACTTACAACCAAGGCTGGAAATAACCAAACCAAGGATGGGTTCTAAACACTCAGCTTTCGGGACCTAGCCATCAACAGCATCAGAACCCCTATGGAAATCCCCCTCCTAATATGCCAAATTTCAGACCTCGACCCACATTTCATCAGAACCAATATCAACGCCAACCTTCTCAGGATCAGACCTTCGTCCATCCTGCAGACCAGAATTTTGTCCAGCCCCCGACTGCTGAAATACCTAAGAATCCTAAGCAGCAGAAAGAAATAGATGAACTCAAAAAGCAAATGAGTACCCTGACTGCCACACTGCAAGAGTTAACAAATCATGGCAGACTGCCACCTCAAACAGAAGTAAATCCCAAGCACAATGTATGTGCATTAACTTTGCGAAGTGGCACGACCTTGGAAGCACCTACTTCTCCAACCCCCGAAGTTGAAAACTCTCCAGAGACCGAGATTCGACCTAAACCTAGACCAAAGCTCCCTAAAGTACCCAGATCTGTCGAAGTCATGGAGGATAGAATCCGCTCTCCCAGAGGTTCACCAAGGAACGACCCTAACCCACCTGAATTCACACAGGAATATATTCATAAGATTCTCGAGCCCCCGTTCCCTCACAGATTGGTCAAGACCAAGAAAGATAAGGAGGACCGCGATATCTTTGAAATGTTCAGTAAAGTGGTTGTAAACATCCCTCTTCTCTAGGCCGTGAAAAACGTCCCTCGCTATGCCAAATTTCTGAAGCAATTATGCACGAACAAAAACAAGTTCGCCGAAGTTAACAAGATCAGCGTAGGGGCCAGCGCGTCTGCACATATCCAGCGTCAGATCCCTCCGAAATGCAAAGACCAGGGCATGTTTATGATTCCTTGCCGAATCGGAACAGTTGATATTGGCAAGGCCATGTGTGACCTCGGAGCGGGAATCAATGTTATGCCCCTGGTAATCTATCACAGTCTAGGCCTCGAGCCTCTCGTGCCTACGGACCTCGCCATCCAACTTGCTGACCGCTTTATCATCTACCCCGAGGGGATCATCAAGGATATCTTGGTCCAAGTAGGAGAATTCTTGTTCCCTGCGGATTTTTATGTGATTGCAATGGAGAACGAGGACTCCACTAAGTCCATAGATGTTCTTCTAGGCCGCCCATTTCTGGCCACAGCCCGAGCAAAAATCGATGTTCATGATGCCACCATCTCCCTCGAATTTGATGGAGAGATCATCAAATTCAATATGCTAGAAGCCATGCGATACCCCTCTGAATTTTCTAGTGTGAATTATGTTGATATTGTCGATCCCATTGTAGGGGAAATTGATGATATATATTCTACTGACCCCTTGCAATTTGCCCTTGACAGGAGTCTGACGCTAGCTCTTCTAGATGTCGTGGCCTCGACACTTCCTATTCCTTCTGAATTACACTCAATCGTCGCTGCCCTAGAGGAATGCGCTGTTGCTCAGCATGAATCTCCGAATCAGTCTCCCGAATATCCAGGCCATGCTAAGTTATTTCCTTCTATTGATCAGGCTCCAGCCCTAGATCTGAAGCCGCTGCCTACTCACTTGAAATATGCTTATCTAGGCCCCGATAACTCTTTACCTGTCATTATCTCCAACAAGCTCGAAGACCTCGAGGAGTCCAAACTCATCTCCTTGCTAAGGAACTTCAGGCAAGCCATAGGATGGACCATTGCGGACATTAAGGGCTTGTCTCCAGCATTATGCACTCATCACATCCACTTAGAAGACGCAAGCAAGACCATTCGCCAGCCCCAGAGACGACTTAATCCGCCTATGATGGAAGTGGTGAAGAAAGAGATTCTCAAGTTGTTGGATGCGGGAGTTATCTACCCCATCTCGGATAGCCCATGGGTTAGCCCTATCCAAGTTGTGCCCAAGAAAACAGGCATAACTATCACCATCGGTCAGGCTGGAGAGTTCATTCCTACCCGGATCCAGAATGGGTGGAGAGTGTGTATCGACTACCGCCGGCTAAATTCTGCTACCAGGAAAGATCATTTTCCACTGCCCTTCATCGATCAGATGCTTGAACGTCTCGCCGGTAAAACCCATTATTGCTGCCTAGACGGTTATTCCGGATTCCATCAGATCCCAGTTGCTCCTGAAGACCAGGAAAAGACAACCTTCACCTGCCCTTTCGGGACCTTCGCGTATAGACGCATGCCCTTCGGTCTATGCAACGCCCCTGCCACTTTCCAGCTTTGTATGGTCAGCATTTTCTCTGAATTAGTTGAAGATGGAATCGAAGTCTTCATGGACGACTTCACCGTCTATGGAAACTCATTTGAAGAATGCATGAACAATCTGAAAAGGTGCCTAGAGCGCTGCATTGAGAAGAATCTTGTCCTGAATTTTGAAAAATGCCACTTTATGGTGGATCGAGCCCTGGTGCTTGGTCATGTTATCTCGGCCAAGGGAATTGAAGTAGACAAAGCCAAGATAGAAGTAATAGAATCCCTGCCCTACCCATCTTGTGTCCGCGATGTGAGATCTTTTCTAGGCCATGCCGGTTTCTACCGAAGGTTCATTAAGGATTTTTTGAAGATTGCCCAACCCATGTGTAAATTGCTCCAGAAGGACGTGTCCTTCGATTTTAGCGAGGCCTGCAGAACCGCTTTTGAACTTCTCAAGAACAAACTTATCTCGGCCCCGATTATTCGAGCCCCCGACTGGACACTACCTTTCGAGGTCATGTGTGATGCCAGTAATCAGGCCCTAGGCGCCGTTTTGGGTCAGAAGAAGGATAAAGAGACCCATGTCATCTATTATGCTTCAAAGTTGCTAGACCCGTCCCAGCAGAACTACACCACCACTGAGAAAGAACTTCTAGCCGTAGTCTATGCCCTAGACAAGTTCAGACAATATCTGCTAGGAACTCAGGTCCTTATCTACTCTGACCATTCTGCCCTTCGGTGTTTGTTGACCAAAGCCGATGCCAAACCCAGGCTTATTCGTTGGATCTTGCTCCTTCAAGAATTCAATATAGCTATCAAAGACAAGGCCGAAAGAGAAAACCTTGTGGCCGATCACTTGAGTACACTTCCAGCCCAAGAAGATAATTCGCTTGTGCCAATAAGAGATACTTTTCCAGACGAGCACTTATGTCTAGTCCAAACTGTTTATTCCCCATGGTTTTCCGATATTGCAAACTTTTGTGCTACAGGCACTTACCCAGCAGATTCCACTTCCTCTGAATGCACCAGAATCAGAAGACAAGCAAAATACTACATATAGGACAGTCCCTACCTATGGAAACACTGCTCCGATCAGATCATCCGTAGATGTGTAACCATGGACGAGGTGCCCTCGATCCTTAAATTCTGCCACTCAGAAGGAGGCCATTTCGCGGCCAAGAAAACTACCCTGAAAGTTCTGGAAGCTGGGCTGTACTGGCCCACCATTTTCAAGGATAGTTACATGTTCTGCGCTTCATGCCCCCGATGTCAGGCCACTGGAAATATCGGGGCCAGGAATCAGATGCCCTTGACAAACATTATCGCTTGCGAGATCTTTGATATCTGGGATATAGATTTCATGGGCCCTTTTCCCAATTCCTTTGGCAATATCTACATCCTTCTGGCCGTCGATTATGTCTCTAAATGGGTCGAAGCCAAGGCTACTCGAACGGACGATTCCAAGGTGGTTGTGAACTTCCTCCGCACTAATATCTTCAATCGGTTTGGTACACCTAGAGCACTGATCAGCGATAGGGGTGCCCACTTTTACAACCGTGTTGTGTCCTCTCTTTTGACAAAGTATGGAGTCCATCATAGAGCATCCACTGCTTATCATCCTCAGACCAACGGACAAGCCGAGGTCTCGAACCGTGAGATCAAGTCCATTCTTGAAAAGACCGTTAACCAGTCCAGAAAGGATTGGAGTTTGAAATTGGGTGATGCTCTCTGGGCCTATCGAACAGCTTTCAAGACCCCGATAGGGATGACCCCTTACAGGCTTGTTTATGGGAAGTCGTGCCATCTCCTAGTAGAGATAGAGCACAAGGCTTTCTGGGCTATCCGAAAGGTCAACACAAATCTAGGCCTCGCTGACCAACATAGGCGCTTGCAAATTCAAGAGCTAGAAGAGTTAAGGGATGATGCTTATGAGAACGCCCTGCTCTATAAAGGCAAGACAAAAGCCTATCATGACCGACATCTTCGTCCCAAAATGTTCTCGGTTGGACAACAAGTTTTGTTGTACAACTCACGACTGCGACTCTTCGCTGGGAAACTGAAATCCAAATGGTCGGGACCTTTCGTGGTCACGACAATCTACACCCATGGGGCAGTTGAAATTCAGAACCCTGTTACAGGAGTCATCTTCAAAGTCAGTGGGCAAAGACTAAAGCCCTTCTATGAAGGTTTCCAGCCCTCGGTTGTTGAGGAGGCTATGGTGGAGGACCCACCTGTCCAGACCTAGAATATCAAAGCACGTCGAGGTCCCGACGAGTAAATGGACCACGTTGGAGGCATTTGATATGCCAGCCGTATCCTTTCTCTCTCCCTTATCTCCTCTGCCACCTTTTGAATTCTCTGATTTTTGTTGATTTTATTTCCATGTTTTATCCCTTGTATATATCTCTTACCTTTCCCTTTCCCTATGATTTTATTCTTTTTATTAGTATTAACTCCCCTTTATTCTCTCTTTTTGTCCGTATCTTAAATTTACCAACTGCCATTTTGAAATTTAAAAAGTTGCTATCCTTTTGGGCAGTTGGGATACGCGTGGGTCATCGTGCTCCACGCCCAGGTTGCCACGTCGCCTGTCAAGCCGCAGAAAACGCAGACCTCATCAATGAAAAGGCTGCACCATTTATTGCCAGCTGTGATTTTTACCCTCTCTCCCACGCTCCCCTTCCATTTTTCACTCATTTCACTTTCAACCCTATCACTTTCACCTCTCTCCCTCACCAAACACGCAACCACATCCTCTCTCTACCACCGTCTCCTACTCCAACACTGTCTTCTCTTCAACCACCATCAATGGCACCTAAAACTAAGAGGCCAGTTCGCAAAAATACTGCCGGACCTACACCAGTAGACACCTCTAGCCCAGTTCCTTCCCGATCTAGGTCACAGTCAGCCACACCCAACTCTGCTACATACAAAACGGTCACACCACCATCTGACCATCCACTTCTCATCCCCTCTCCTACGCCGTTATCACCGGCAGCCGTGGACCAGACCAGAGAGTTTACCCCGGTGGAAGATGACATAGAGATCACCGGCTCCGTTCCCCCAACCACCACGACCACTAGAGGCGGCCGTGTGGTGAAGCTCCCTCCAGGTTCATCCACGGCCAAGTCCAAGCCAAAAAAGCCCGTTACGTCCGCCAAACAGTCCCCCCTTGACGCGGCCGTCAATCGTTTCCTAGCTCTTCATCATTCCCTAACCGTTGAGGAGGTCCTAAAGGACATCCAAATCTCAGACGAAGAACCAGAGGTTATGGAGGAGCAAGGAGAGCCGGGTGAAGGCCAAGAGGACGAAGACCTAGAAGGCATGGAAGAAGGAACAGGAGAAAGTGGGGAAGCAGAGGGCAGTGATGAGGAGGAGGATCTTGAGGCCCAGAGAGCAGCAGAGGAGGAGGAGAAGAAGCTGAAAGTCGCCGCGGCAAGAGCAGCGGCCAAGAAAGGGAAATCAAAAGCCACTCCCGCATCGGAGAAGCCAGCCGCAGTTGTAACGCCAATAGGTGCCAAGAGAAAGCTCTCATCCACCAGTTCCGGCAAGCTCGAGCTCAAAGAAAACTCGAGCCCCCGAAGTAGAGGATGAAGTCGAGGCCGAGACCCCAGAACCTTCATCCCTCCCCAGGTCCAGTTCCCACCAGGTTACTTCTGACCTTTCATCACCCCATGAATGGATTGTTTTTAATGACAAGCACTCTCTTGACAAGTTGAATTTGCTGAATTCCAAGGGCGTTAGCTCATGTGCGCGCCTGGATTTTGATTTTCTTGCCAAAATGGGTATTGAATCGAGAGTCAGGGAGTATATTGCCAGCATTGGTTGGGAGTCCCTGTTTTATCTAGAGCATTCGACCTATGTTGAGCTTTCCCTAGAGTTTTTCACAACTTTTTGGGTAGAAGGGACCTTTAGGCCAAAGGGCAAAGTCGGTCCGAATTCTTCTACCCCTAGTTTGATCAACTTTAGGCTAGCTAACAAATGGGAACACTTGACTCTTGGTGAATTTAATTGTTGGTTGGGATTTGTGACTAAGGATGAATTGAACACCCCTCGGTATAAAAATGCTTTAACTATTATCCCTGCTGTTTTTTATGCCACTGCTGCTTTTTGTGAGTTAACCAATAAGTCTGATGCTAAATATGATACTAAGGGTAGTAAAGCCCATGAAATAGTTGATCCTGCTTTGCGTATCTTGCACCGATATCTAGCCATCACCTTTTCCGCAAGATTTGGTTCCTCGGGACAGATATCTGTGCAGGAACTCTTCTTTTTATGGTGCATGAAACACAAACGTAGGGTCAACCTAGGCTTTTGGATAGCTTCTGGTGTATTGCATGTCTTAAATGGTGGTCGTGGGCCTATTTTTGGTTCTTTAATCTCCTTGTTTGCTGTGAATATGCGTAACATTGACCTGGCTACTAGTAACCTTTCCGAGCCTTTGGCATTCAAGGATCTGGACATCAGAACCTTGGATGTCATGGGTCATTTATGTCTCTCACGCGGTGTGTTGAGCTTTTATCCAGGTTGTGCCCCAGCAACGGAGAAAGTTTTCAGGACCAAGAATGGTGGCATTTTTTATTATCCAGATCTCTCGGATCCCCATTCCAATGCCATTCCTCGAGCCCCCGAAAGCCAAGCGACGCAAGGCCAGAATGCAGCAGCACCAAGACAGCCCCCAACTCCTCTCATTGTCTATGATCCGACCCAAACAAAGCTGCTCCAGCTTATCCTACGGGAACTTCAGGCTTTGACGGCTGAAGTTGCCCGCAGAAATCTGCCCCCGCAGTAGCCCCTCCCGAACAATTTTATCTCTCCAGCCCCCGAAAAGGGGCACTGAACAATTTACTATTTTTGCTTTGTACTGTACTTCTATTTCTTGAACTCCTTTTTATACTCTCCCCGCATTGAGGACAATGCGCTGCCTAAGTGTGGGGAGGGAGTTATTTGTGCGTTTTGCCTGTGTGTTCGCATGTTTATTTTTACGTTTGTTGCATGATTGCATGATCTTCGGATTTTATTTTTAGCCATGCTAGGAAAATTTTCAAACCCTCATTTTTGGCATGTGTTTTTCAACTTTCGATGCGTAGAAAAAGCATGACATCCATAGCACCTACGCCTGAGCATGCATTTTTAGACCTGCTAGCCCTTATATCTATATCTAGGCCACAACACTAGTAGTCACAATTGATCCCGTGAGCATATTTGAACTTCATGCCCGTTATTTTTGAGTGAAAATGCTTAGCTAGGCACGGTCTAGGTTTGCATAATATCCCCGGGTATAGTCACTGTTAGGACATGGGAAAGCTTAAATACGACGGAAATCTTCGCATCAATGTCTCTTTTCTTCTCTTCTCCCATCTCTCTCTTTTCTTCTCGAGCCCCCGACATTCCCCTTCTTTTCATACTCTTTCCTAACCATTTGCCTTTTCTTGATCTTTTTCCTTGGCAGGTGAGGTAGCAATTGTTGAGGGCAACGTCGAGGGCTAGACACCTAAAGTGATCAAACGAGTTCAAGTGTGGGGGAAGGAAGGCAAAAGCAAAAGACTTCATAGCAAAGAGCAGGAGTCTAGGGCAAGAGTTTCGAGCCCTAGGCCATTCATACAAATCGAGCCCCTGAAACCTTCAAGTGTGGGGAAGCGAAAAAGAAGTCACCATCGATGCAGGAGCCAAATCAAGGGCCATCTCCTTTACTCCAAAAAAAATAAAAAATAAATAAAAAAATAAAAAAATAAAAAAATAAAAAAATAAAAAAATAAAAAAATAAAAAAATAAAAAAATAAAAAATATTTATATTTATATTTATATATATATATAATAAATATGGTTCTATCTCAAAAAAGGAGGAGAAAGGCTCCGAGCGTCCAAGAAAACGCATCCGCTTCCGAAGCTTCAATTCGAAGACTTTCCTGGCCCCGAAAGAAGACCTCTGTCTAGCCCTCGAAACATCTCGTGCCCTCAATGAAAGCTGCCTCGCCACTTCTCTTTTTCCCAGCCAAGGGATCCAACCAGGTTTTGCCTGGTTCTTTCTTTTCTTTCCTTCTTTTCTCCCCTCTTCTACCTTTCTAACTCTTTCGGCCCCTTTTCTTTCTATTTGCTGATGCGATGTTTTCCCGATTGTTGATTGCCCATGCATGTGTTCTACAGTACTCGGATTGACGTGCAAACCATGCCTGTGTTGTGTTATTTGCATTCATGAGTGATAGCCTAAACACTTGTTTTATTCTGAGAATGAGTGCAAATACATGCCTATGCGAGGACTGCTGGTGATTAGGCTAGATATGGGAAAGTCTAGTTGGTAGGGTCGTTATCCTATCAGCCGGATGCAGGTGCTTTTCTAGGTCTAGATTTGTTTTGCTTGGGTGTAGCTTTTTGGATGACGTGCCGATTCTGTGTATTGGGAGTTGATTACGTATGTTAGCGAATGAGGTGGTTTTCCAATTTTGTTTATGCTCGAGGGCGAGCATAGGGGCAGTGTGGGGATGTTTGATAGCATGTTTAATAGTCTCGGTTTCACCCTCCTTTCTAGCCCTTTCGGGGGCTCGATGTTACTATTTGACCTTCATTTCAGTTTTATTTGCAGATTAACATCAAAGGAGGGAAAAGGCCGAAAAGGAGCGATTTGAGAGTATTTCTGTGGATTTCCAGTTTCAAGGCCTAGAAGATCGAGCGATGTCAAGACCTCGACGCGAACCAGACCAGTGCGTTGTCCCAAGGCCTCGACAAGTTCTGAGCCTTCTTCCAAAGAGCATCTTCTGAGATCCGCACGGAATCCCAGGCGCTTCCAGAAGATGCCAGGCGTGCCAGGAATCCCAGAATATCCCTTTTGCAAGGACGTGTGCTGTCACGCCCTCATTGATCCTTCCTCTCTCCTTAGTTGTTTTTGTCTCCTAGCTAGGCTTAGGCTATATAAGCATAGTTTTAGGGTTTTGTAAGGACGACTGGTTCCAAAGGATATTTTCTTACATTAATTTCAGTGCTTATTTTCTGGGAATCATCTCCTCTTTCAAGAGCAACCATTGTCAACAACTTTCCTCTTTGATTATTAATTAATCTATTGGTTTACTCTACTCCCTTTTTACTTTCCTTGTTTTATCATTGTATGAATATATATACCTACGGTTTATACTATAGTATGAGTAGCTAAATACCCCTTTCTTGGTGAAGGGTGTTCCACGGGTTGTAGGGTTTGGCTAAGAGGTCTAATGCATGCTTAATATATTCTCTTGTGACACATGACTGTTTATCGATTTCATTACATGCTTGTCTAGAACTGTTAAGAGCTTGATCACCTTTTAGTATTTCTGCATGAGTAACGTCATATTCCAGGGTTATAACTGACGCGAAGCCCTGGAGTTAGAGCAGGCACCTAGGGGAGGCAGCGCGAGAGGCCTCACCTAGGGGTAAACAGTTATCTAGGGTATGCGATACGAGTCTAACAAGCTGAGCTATCTCGCCTTAGATCTGTCTTACCTCTCCTTCATGGGCGTTCTGAATTTAGCCTCCCTACTTCGAGCCGGGACAGGCCGGACGGTCAAGGCTACCTTTTGATGACAAGGAAGGTAGCTGGGAGGACGACTGAATGTCAAGGTCACCTCATATGTGGAAACGGGGGGTGACTCTTATCTACGAAGGTAAGCAGGGGATGCGGTGTGGAAACGCGGTCCCTATAGCAGATCTGCACATGAGTCTAGAAAACCTCTGCACCAATGACTGGCCGACCTAGAAAACAACCCAAGGGAGCACCTTTCGCTAAGATCTCGTCTCATTTGATTAATATCCTTTTCATTACTTTTTCCCGCATTCGATCTGTTTACATCTCTTGCTCTTGATAATACTTTACATTTCTTGCCCTGGATTGCGATTTACTTTCGTGCCCTAGATTAGTACTTTCCAATTCTGTTTTGTTAGCTCCCCTACTCTGCGTTGATTAATTTATTAATCAACATAGCCCCCCCCCCCCCCCCCCGTTATTGTTACTTTGGTTAGATTTGTCGCATATTGCCTTGTCATACTAGTTCACTTGCAAATTAGTCCTTCAATCTCTATGGTTCGACCCTGACTTGCTTTATACACATTACTTTGTGCATTTAGGCATCAGGATAAATTTAAGTATATTTGAGTGACGATCACCAAACCCTAATTCGGGGTACGGAGGCGCGCGCGCAAACCCTAGTCCTACTTCTATTTTTATTAGAGTTGGTTGTAAAACACTATATAAGCAGTCGCTTAACCTCATTATAAGGTTGGTTGTTATTTTGATAAATTAAGACTTTGTTCTTTCAAATCTCTGCCCAATTGTTCATGTGATTGAACCTTGTTCCTTCTCAAGTCCGCAATACTCGAATCGTCAACAAGTAAAACCGAAATTGCATCCTACTTGTTCATCTGCCCTAGGTTGATATCCACAAGGGATATAGGCTTAGTGATTCGACAAGGATCCTCCCTTATTCGGACTAGGTTGGCTGGTGCTTAGCGATCAGCAGGCTTACGTTGTTTAGGCGAGTTATCTTATTCCGCATAGAAATCCATCTTTGAACAACGATCAGAATTATATGCTACGTATCCTACGCAACTAGGATCGTATCACCCGGTGAGACCCGGATATATTCGGCTCAGGACCAGACCCGATCCCGGCCCAAAACAGGACCAAAATTTGGTCCCATACCCGGCCCGAAACCTCGGGTCTGGGACTGGTCTACGAGTCTGGTCCCGTTTTGACACCTAGTTAAGGCATTGGAAAAAAAGACAGAAAAAATGGAAATATAATAAATATAACAAAAAACAAAAAAAAGACAATTAAAATGAAGAAAGTTTCAAATTACCAAATAAAAACAATAGTTACCTCACCTTCGTCTCCTCCTCCTCCTTCTCCCTCTACTTGCACCGGCATCAGCACCACCACCACCTCCACCGCCAGCCAAACCACGATCGTAAGCGACATCGTCGTTTTGCTTGAAGCAGATTCATAAGATCTACTACCAAGTCTCCGCTCTTAGCTCTCTCTTCTCCTAGTAAGTCACAAATTCCCTCATTTCTTCTCACAACAATCCCTATCCCACCTTCATTTCCTTACGATTTCCTCTCCTAATTTCTTCGACCAGCAGCAAACATAAAGAACAACTGTGTTCCTGTAACGCACGTCTTTGCAGAGCTAGGGTTCCCCGCTGACCAACTGCAATTCGAGACCCGGGCCCCGGCTCAAGGAGCATTTCAATTGGAAAAATCACTGAGACGACTCTGAATTAGGGTTTTCACAATAGCCTCCAGAGGTTTCTGGGGTTTAATGTCGGAAACAAAGAGCATTGCCTCCCCTTATTTTCTCCGCTTATGATGGTATTGGATTGACAATGGTGCGACTTTTGGGACTGAGTCTCAAAGGGTCCGACGAGTCACCTCGCGAGATCACTGCTTCTCGAGGTACTAACCTCACCAATGAGTCTGCTGAGAACGGTTGGCTGATTCGGTTCTTTGACTCGGCCTTCTTTTGTGAGTGGATCGCAGTGAGCTATCTGTACAAGCATGAGCATGCCGGGGTTCGTGACTATCTATGTAATAGAATGTATACTTTGCCTTTGTCGGGTATTGAGAGTTATTTGTTCCAAATCTGTTATATGTTAATACACAAGCCGAGCCCCTCTTTGGATAAGTTTGTTATTGATATCTGTTCCAAATCGTTGTTAATTGCTTTGAAAGTGCACTGGTTTCTGTTGGCCGAGTTGGAGGATAGCGATGATAATGAAGGGATTAGTAGGATTCAGGAGAAGTGCCAGATTGCTGCCACATTGATGGGAGAGTGGCCTCCACTGATGAGGCCACCTCGCACTGAATCTCCTGGGAGTAAGAATCAGGTTCTGAATAAGCTTCTCTCATCAAAGCATAGATTGTTGTCATTGACGCCTTCTCCGCCTAGTGTGCAGAAGTCTTTGTCATTTTCGCCATCATCTGGGAATAATTTGCAGGAGGACGGGAGGGATGGGAATGGGACTGTATTCACGCCTGAGGAGAATAAGATTTTTAAAAAGTTTATTCTGAGTCCAAAGGTTAGAGATGCGTTGTTGTTTAGAAAGCCAGTGGACAAAGATGAAGAAGAGAGTGAGAAGGATGGGTTTTTCAAGAGGTTGTTGAGGGATAGCAGTAAAGGTGAGGATGAGGAGTTGACAACAAGCTCTGAGGGATTTTTCAAAAGGCTATTGAGAGATAGTAGTAAAGCTGAGGGTAGAGGTGATGATGATGAGTTGACAGCAAGCTCTGAAGGTTTTTTCAAAAGGCTTTTGCGAGATAGTAGTAAAGCTGAGGGTAGAGGTGAGGATGAGGAGTTGACAGCAAGCTCTGAAGGGTTTTTCAAAAGGCTTTTGCGAGATAGTAGTAAAGCTGAGGGTAGAGGTGAGGATGAGGAAGTGACAACAAGCTCTGAAGGGTTTTTCAAAAGGCGGTTGCGGGAAAGTAGTAAAGCTGAGGGTAGAGGTGAGGATGAGGAGTTGACCGCAAGCTCTGAAGGGTTTTTCAAGAGATTGTTTCGTGATGGCAAGAGTGATGGTTATGACAAGTCAGTTTCTAGATCAGTGGAAGATGACGAAAAAGAGGGTTTCTTTAGGAAGCTTTTTAAAGAGAAGTCTGAGAATGAAGGGAATGTCAATTCTGAAGAGAAGTGCTCAAAATCTGCAGAGGATGATGAAAAAGAGGGTTTTTTTCGAAAATTATTCAAGGATAAGTCTGAGGACAAGAAAGATGTGAATGATAAAGCTACTGAGGGGCATGTCAATAGTGAGGGGGGAGAGCCTTCAGACTTTTCTTTGTTCCGAAGATTATTTCGCGTGCACCCTGAAGAGGTCAGGAGTACTGCATTGATTGATAGTAGCAACAGTGGTGGCTTGTCTGAAAGCAGCCCAGGAACAGAGAATTTTTTCCGCAAACTGTTCAAGGATCGTGATCGTTCAGTTGAAGACTCAGAGTTGTTTGGTTCCAAGAAGAGTAAAGAGGTATGCAGATAATGACTAATGAATTTGTTTCTCTCTGTCTATGTTGGAACCATGCACTTCTTTGAGTGACACCCTGATTCCTTTTCCTGTGTTTCGTATCAAGCGAGATTTCCTTCATGCTTTCTCTTCATTTTGGCTACTGTGAACTAAATACTTGCTAGACATCTTTGGCATGCATGTTTATTCCTGATTTTTATTGTTATCTGCATGGTGAAGTATAGTTTATGTTTCTGGTGGTTGTTACGATCAGTTCGTGAGAATGAGAGCTAGCAACATCCATCTCATTATTTTTTTCCTGGCATACTTCTTACTTCTCACTATGCTGTATTTTCCCTAGTTGATCATGAAATTAGCTGTACACTTTTCCATCTAATTATGCACCACAACTTTGTTTTTTTTTTGGCATAGCCTCTTGTCTTTGTTCTAAGCTCCATTTTTTGATTGCCTTGCCTTCCTACTTCCTGTCCATCCCACGTCTCCTTTTCCCTCACCACCTGGAGATGCACTGAGAACCTTGCAGACTTACATTAAAATTACAATAACAACAACACTTTGCATGTCAAGTTAGAGCATGAAGTTAATGCCAACTAGGTTCTTTTGGATTTGTGCAAACACAATTCCAAAATATTTGAGAGTTATTGGATGTTTGTGGATTATACGCTCATTTTTGTGTTGTTTTTTCTGTGCTTTCAATTTGCAGAAGCATCCTGGTTCCCCAAAGCAACGAAATGAAAAACCAAGTTCAAAGCCTCCCCTTCCAAATAATTCTTTATCACAGTTTCGCAAGGGGGCTTATCACGAGTCATTGGATTTTGTGCTGTCACTTTGTGAGACTTCATATGGCCTAGTAGATGTATTTCCCGTTGAAGACCGCAAGAGTGCTCTTCATGAGGTTATTCAGTGTCCCCCCCCCCCCCCCCCCCCCCCCCCCCCCCCCCTTTTCCATTCTGAAGCCATCTGGTTATTGTTGCATAGTGCATACAGTGTATTCTTACATCACATGCACACTTGTAATTAAGTGCATAGTATTTACTTGAGAGTTCTGTGCGGTGCTTCATCCTTTTCTCATTTCTTTTCCTTTATGGTGCATGTCCTTTTTTCATTTCCTTTTCTTTTGTTTTCAGTCACTCGCTGAGATCAATTTGCATTTAGCTGAGGCTCAGAATAGCGGAGGTATGTGTCTTTGTTGATTTAAAACTTCCTTCTTAAATCCATAATAAGTATAAGCATGGCTAAAGGTCATTTTTACACTGAATAGTTTAGGTGGATCCTTAGATGGTTCTAAGCTCATATGTACAGTAGGTTTTTTGGATTGGCAACATTTAAATTTTGCATTCTAGGGATGGCAGAGTAGTTTGGGTATCTTTTTCCCAGGGTGTCATATTTTGCATACCAATAAGACCTAGCTTACTGGTACAAAACTGGAGGGTTTGGTCTTGGGTTAAGTCCTAGCTTCCCATCCCTAAGACCAAAACCTTTGCGCGTTCGTCTCAAAGATGTTAGGAGGCTGATTTCCTTAAATGATCTTATGCTGTTAAGCTGTAGATATTTCTTAGTTACATACATCTTTTATTTGGCTTGCTTTTAGCTCCATATGCTTACTAAAAACTTGCTATTTATATATTTTAGGAATTTGCTTTCCTATGGGCAAGGGGATGTATTGTGTGGTTCATATACCTGAAGCTGAGTCTGTTCTTTTGAACTCTAGGGAAAAGGCACCTTATCTCATTTGTGTTGAAGTTTTGAAATGTGAAACGCCAAGGTAAATTTGCAGTTGATTACATATGGAAAATATAATAGATTCAAATTCAAATAGAAACAGCATATACCAAGTTTTCCCTGTAAAAATATTCAACTGGTTCACATGTCTGATTGCACCTCCTAAAATCTTTCCCAGTAGCACCAAGGAAACATCTGGTGCTCACAAGCTTTCCAGAGGAGGAATCCCTTTAGCAAATGGAGATGCATTTTTGCCAAAGCCTCCTCCGTGGGCCTATCCTTTGCGGACTGCACAGGAAGCCTATCGAAACAGTAGTGATAGGATGTCGCGATCTACAGCTGAAGCCATTGACCAGGCAATGTCCCATACACCTGAGGCAAAATTGAAATTTGTAAACGTGCATCTTTCTGTGGAGAAGCAGGCACTTAACCAATCAGTGGGTACTGTGGTTCCTGATTTGCACTCTGGTGTCATCAGCAGTGGTGTGCATGAAAGAGAAACACAGGGTAATGATTTGGAATGGGTTAGGGTAGTGCTGACAGCTGATTCTGGAATTAGAATGGACGACATTGGTGATCAAGGAGCACCACGTCGCAAAGAGCATCGTCGTGTTCCCAGTACAGTTGCCTTTGAAGAAGTAAAGGTGGGGTTTGAACAGAGTACAATTGCATAGAGTATCTTTTGTCTATGATGGAGTCAATAAAATTTTAACTGCATTCTTCAGGCTGCAGCAGCCAAAGGAGAAGCTCCTCCTGGACTTCCTTTGAAAGGGGCTGGGCAAGATTCATCAGATGCACAGCCCAGGGTAAAGATTCGTGACAAGTGAAAAATTGTTACTCATCTTATAGTGCTGAATGTAGTCTTAAATCTTTTTAATTTTGCTACAGACTGGTGGCAGTCCTAAGGCCACTGATGCCTTGTCTGGTGAACTTTGGGATATAAAGAGAGAGAGGATACGCAAAGCTTCAGTGTATGGAAAATTGCCGGGTTGGGACTTGCGCTCTGTAAGTTCTGTGCTTATGTTTTTCTTTTCCTAGCACGGCACACCCCCAAAACTGTAGTGTTTTCTGAAGCACTGAACTAGTTTGTGACTTGCATTGTGTTGATGTTGTTCAATGCTGTGTGGGGTAGGTGTGTTGATGTTTAGTGTATATATCAACTTTATTTCTGTGGCATTGTTTCCTATTTGCCTTCTGGACTGCTTATTGGTCTAAAGCAGTCCTCTACCACTCAATTTCTGATACTCGGGTTTCAGAGGCAAAGTAGCTTTGGTGGTGTGGATGTAGGGATGAGGATTAGAGTCTTTTTCTTAATGTTCTTTTTAATCCTCAGCTCACTCAAAGAAGAGGAAAGAAGTAGTCTGATTAAGTCTCTGCTCTCTGGTCTATTATGGAATCTGATTTGTTACAATAATGTGGACCCTGTTATTAGTCTTTTTGGTTTCTTGTGTAGGTTATAGTGAAGAGTGGCGATGATTGTAGACAGGAGCATCTTGCTGTGCAACTGATTGCTCACTTTTATGGTAGGTGTCACTGGATCATAACCTAGTGGACACTGCTTATTTTTTGTTTTTTGCAGTGTGATCTGAAAGTGGCCACTGGTACTGCTCTTACCAACTAGCTGAAAAATAGTAATAATGTTTGTTCATTGGCGTCTACTTAGAAGTCAGCTTGCATCAAGTAAATTCATTAAATTTTAATATAGAATATGGGTCTGTGTTTGTCTGTGCGCTAATTCACTGTTAAATACTGTCTGGATGAAGGGATAATGGTCCCCTACTACTCCAATAATAATATCCGAAATATTTGCTAGAAATGCTGGCAATTCTAGACATTTCCAAGTGAATGTCATCACTTATGGCTTACACCTTGTAATGATTTTTCATCTTCTCCTGTATCATGTTTGTATCCTAATTGAGGTTGATAAATTTGGTTGTCTTTTATACTTCAAAAAGTTTCTGACCCAGATTTTTGCGTTTTTCAAACTAAATTCATCTTTTTATAGTCATAAATAGGCATCCTTAATGATACAAGCAAGAAGGAAACAAATAACGATTATTTAGTTTTCATTCTGTAGCTGACTGTTTTCAGTTTTGTTTCCAGATGTTCCTAGAAGTTGGATCTTTTATTTTTTCCAGTTAACTACAGTATAGCTTATAATAGTTAACATCTTCCTAATCCTGCATGATTCTCTTTGGTGACAGACATATTCCAAGAAGCTGGACTCCCTCTCTGGTTGCGCCCGTATGAAGTTTTGGTTACGTCATCTTACACAGCTTTAATTGAAACGATTCCAGATACGGTAATTTTGTATATTTATACTGTAGTTTTGTTATGAGAAATGGTGGGGATCGCAGTGATATATTCTGTTTTGCAGGCTTCACTTCATTCTATCAAGAGTAGGTACTCAAACATTACAAGTTTGCGTGAATTCTTTGCTGCAAAATATCAAGAAAACTCCCCTAGTTTTAAGCTTGCACAGGTAACATACTTAGTAAACTACTTGTTTACATCTATTGTATTGTGGTTAGTTTATAGTTACCAGGAAGGTGGAATGAGCCTCACTTCTTATCACACGCTACATGCATTGGATTTTCCATTCTTCCTTCCAAACCAATATTGTGTCAACCAATTTTTTCCACTTAGCGAGAAAATGAAAAAATATCAGTTACTGTTAGTGGGGTGAAGGAAGTTGGAAACCCATCTCTATCTTCAATTCAACTTAGTTACCACTTGGTTTTGGTGAATCTTGTCCAGGCAGATTTGTGAACATGAGAAAGAGCTGTTATCCTCTCTTTGGAGATGTGACAAAGATTAGTGTTTTAGAGATTTGAAAACTCTTAATACAAAAAGTGGTGGATAAAAAAGGGTAGAGAGAAAGCAATGAGACGAGAAAGGCCTAGGATTTCTTTTTGTATATAGTAATCTGCTTCCTTATATTTTTTTCCTTTTAAATGAAGTCTGAGCTTCTCATGACCTAAGGTCTCAGATTTGGTGCTGTGCTTCAAGTCTTAATTTGGAAAAGCTGTACATCAAGTCATAAATCTTATGTGGGTTAAGGTTCGGTAGATACGGCTTTACCAATATGTTACTACATACTAACTCCAAAAGTACAGCAAGAAGGTTCAATCTGTTAGCTAAAACAAATGGCGAAAGAGTTTGTACATTTGGGAAATCATGTTATTTTCCTAATTCTTCTCATCATACTTTGGAAAGAAGCATAATCCTATTTAACAAAATGAGTAATGACCCGGAGGGTAACAATTATATTGTGCAGCCAATAGTAACTCTGCAAGTAACCCTCCCCTAATATGCACAAATTTACCTGAGTGGTGTGCTTTTCTATGTTCCCATTCTACATCTTAAAATTTACGACATCCCTTATAACTTTTGCGTTAGCACTTGTATCAATTTTATTCTTTTTTTTTTGCTTTTCTTCAGAGGAACTTTGTTGAAAGTATGGCTGGATATTCTCTAGTGTGCTACCTACTGCAGGTATTATAACTACTCTCTGTGTGTAAATGTGTGCCAATAGTATAGTCCCCCAAAAGGGCATATGTGGCCTGCAAAAAAGTTCTTGCATTTAAGTTCTATCATGTTGAAATTAATCATCAGAAAACTAGAGGAAGCTGCATCTCTCAACTGAATGTTACCCTATACTGGAATGTATTTGATCCTGTCTGGCCACATGTCAAATATAATCCACTCACTTGACCCAAATGTTTCTTTTCCGAGCCATCCCAGCATTCTGAGTGGAAACTGTGTTTAATTGCTACATGTTTGCCATTTGTGCTCTTGTTGGGAAAAAAAAGAGCAATTTGATTGCTTGGAATCTTGTAGAGCTTACGCAATATTTGATGCTTTCGATTGTGCTTTGGGTATCTGTTATTTATTGTGAAACTTATATTCATTTATGTAGGTAAAGGACAGGCACAATGGGAACCTTTTGATGGATGAAGAGGGCCACATTATACATATTGACTTTGGCTTCATGCTTTCCAATTCACCTGGTGGTGTAAATTTTGAGAGTGCACCATTCAAATTAACACGCGAGCTTCTTGAGGTTTGATAATGTTTGTTCAGTGAATATACTAATTAATATTGTTAATCTTCAGTGGATATGCCTAATGTTATTGTTCTACTGCTTCATCATTTACTTCCTTTTTTATCCTTGTGCAGGTTTATTTTTTTATTTCTTATTAGTAATGGAACTTTGTTTGGTGTTCTAGGTCATGGATTCTGATGCTGAGGGTATTCCAAGCGAGTTCTTTGACTACTTCAAGGTATTAGTCTAAGTTTTTGTTTTTAGTTTTTGGTTCTTCAATCTTCTCGTACATAACTTATATTCTTGGTTTTCCCCTTAAATGTAGGTTCTATGCATTCAAGGCTTCTTAACATGCCGTAAGCATGCAGAGCGTATTATTCTGCTTGTTGAGATGTTGCAGGTAATTATAAACTTGACATAGTAAACTTATGTTTTCTAATAACATGGTCTCTTTCCTCCAGTACTCTAATCTTTCACATCCTATGCATGAAATAAGTAAGGGTGTCATGGGAGTTGGGACCATTTACTCATGACTTAACAGTCTTGTAAAGTTTGTCTGCTTAGACTACTGACCTGTTCGGGCTACCTTGAGTCTGCAGTTACCATCATTTTATACTCAACCATCATCTTTGCTCTCTTGCAAAATAACTTTAGGTTCCAGTGATTTCTGTTATTCACTGGCCTTGTTTTCATGGAAACATGAGAAGGAAATATAGTTAGGGTAATTTGTGGCAAGCCTCAGCTGAATTGTTACGATGGGGCATTCAGGGGAGAAGAAGAAAAACCATTTTAAAGTAGATAAAATCAATCTGCAGTGATCATCCATGCACCTGAACTGAGCTTGGATGAGGGTTTTGGTTTGGAATGTTGGTGTAGTTGTGTGGGGCATCCCTAACTAATCCTGCCTTTTAAAAGCTTAAGAGTCTGGTATTGGGAGAGGGGACAGATTATTTCGAATCATAATAACTGCTTCACAAGCTTGACAAGGGTAAGTGAAGGACGACTGTTAACAAAGTGATTTGTTGGCTAATGTACTTTGTATGCACTGTTTTCTGGTCAGGATTCTGGTTTCCCTTGCTTTAAAGGTGGTCCACGAACGATACAGAACCTAAGAAAACGATTCCATTTGAGTTTGACCGAGGAGGTAACATATTAGTTGAATATTTAAAGGAATATACAAAACCCTTCATTGCTTCAGTTGTCATGTTATTGTTGTTTGGCTTTTGTGGCAGCAATGTGTATCCTTGGTGCTTACTCTGATCAGCAGCAGTTTAGATGCATGGCGAACCCGACAGTACGATTATTACCAAAGGGTTTTGAATGGAATCTTGTGATGTTGGATTTGCTTGGTGTTTACATTGTTCTCTTTTGACAAACCGACCCCAGTGAAGCTTTTTGATTGGAGCTGTATGTAATATGACTGCACCACGAGAGAACAATTTGATACGGTACATCATGTCATGAGAGGGCTTGTGGAGGAGAAAGGGAAGCAAATCACGGATGACATCTTGTGGGCCTGTTTCTCCTTGGTGCGAGGGAATTGTAATTGTGCCAGCGGAGATACTTCTAGGGAGTGTAGAGGCTAAACTACTTGATCAGAGTTTTCTTTGTTATTCTTTCCTGTCTTTCAATTTGGAGTCCGCTGGCTGGAGGGGAATTTATTGACTCAAAATTGGAGCTATAAAACTCTTCTACCCCATCTTCAGACAGCACATACTGTACAGTGCGGTTCCTGTTGAGACACCCTATGAATTGGTTGCTAGCGATCGGAAGCAATGAAGCCTTGCTGATTTTGTATGTACATCTATACTTTGTTAGAAGTCTGTCATATTCATCTTAAGTAAACGTTTGGACAGTCTACGTTGAGTAGGTGGCCTGTTGTTTAGCTTGATGTCAAAATGTTCCGGGTTGATTCCTTTATACAGAAAGCCTGTGGCGAAAACATTCTTGATACGGTACATGAATGCCATACTAGATCAGATCCCTTTTCCTAAGTAATGAAAGTTTGTTCTGCTTCTCCTGTTGTATATCAGTGATTTGGTGGTGGCTGTCAATTTTGGTTCAAAAGCAGTTATTACATAGTTTACAAGTAGTGATTTAATTTCATTGCTCCTACTTGTTATGACAACAATAATAACAATAACAATGAAATGTGTAAAAGTGTTACACCCTTGAAGCATTGGTCAAGAAGGCTTAAGATTTCTTCTCATAGTAATAATTATCATCAGAAGAAGCATCAGCAGAGAAGATCATGTATCCCCTTGGATTCCTCTCCCATTCACTTCATAGCTAGGCAACAACTTCTCCCTGTCAAACTGCATGCCGCGCAGCTGGAATGTACCCAAATACCCTTTTGGTGTCCAAACCTTGTCAGTGTACATCTCCATAATCATTGAATAGCTCAACATAAGCCAAAACCGTGGTGTGAAATGGCGCGAAAAGTGATCCAAAACTTGACTGTACTTGACTGTTTCCAAAACAGCCATTCCCAGAGTCCATGATATAAAAGAAGATTTTCCATCTTTTTTTTTGTTCTCTCTTATTTGGTACTGTCATTGATCTGGTCTCTTTCTTGGTCATTTATTTTCTTTACTTCGTTAGTTTTCTTTGCTATGTTTTCTGAAATATATGTCATACCACCAAAGACTTTATTTTTCAAGTACAACTGAAACAACCATGATCTTCTAATTTTTTTAATGCTTTCGATGCTTCCTCCTCCCTTTTCATGGTGTTTTAAATCTTCTGCTAAGCATGGAGATGTGCTCTGCAGTTCTTCCCTCTTAGCTTTTTTTTTCTCATTCATCTAACTAAAATGGAATCTCTTAGATTTCAGATATTTCTCTCTCTTTACTTTCTTAGTTTACTTCATGCTCTTGGTAAGTTCTTTGTTAGTAGAGAGGCTCAAGTATTGATGGTGCTTTCTAGCACGACTTCAAGTTAGGTTACTTAAAAGGAGTTTTTAATTTTTTAATTTTAAAACTCATATCCAACTTTTAAAAAAATTTAAAAAATTATATTTCGTGTCTTACATGTATGTATGATAATATGTATTTTTCTCGTCTCTTAAATTAATTTATAGATATGTCATTAGACTCGTTTAAATAATTACATAAAGTTAGACTTAAAAGTACGTAATTATGGAAATCTAAGTTAGTTACGGGTTCTGCAACTCAAGAATCCGTAATTACGTAGTTTAAGTTAATTTACGTGAATTTTAGTTCTTTGTTACGTAATTTGGAAGTTCCATTTACGGAAGTATTTATAATCTGTAACGATGAATCATTTACGTAAAGCTACTTAAATTGCGTAATTACGTAAATATAAGTTAATTACGGATACTTGAGTTGCAAAACCCGTAACTAACTTAGATTTCCGTAATTACGTCATTAAGTAGCTTTACGTAAATTTAAGTTACGCGTTACGTAATTATGAAGTTCTATTTACAGAAGTACTCATAATCCATAACGATGGACTTAAATTTACGTAAAGCTACTTAAATTACGTAATTACGTAAGTTTAAGTTAATTACGGATACTTGAGTTGCAAAACCCGTAACTAACTTAGATTTCCGTAATAATTACGTCATTTAAGTAGCTTTACGTAAATTTAACTTACGCGTTATGTAATTATGAAGTTCCATTTACGGAAGTACTCATAATCCGTAACGATGGACTTAAATTTACGTAAAGCTACTTAAATTACATAATTATGTAAATTTAAATTAATCACAGATACTTGAGTTGCAAAACCCATAACTAACTTAGATTTTTGTAATTACGTCATTTAAGTAGCTTTACGTAAATTTCAGTTATGCATTACGTAATTATGTTTTATTTACGGAAGTACTCATAATCTGTAATGATGGACTTAAATTTACATAAAGCTACTTAAATTACGTAATTACGTAAATCTACTTAAACCACGCAATTACGTAATTTTAAGTTAATTATGAATACTTGAGTTGTAAAATCCGTAACTTTACTTTATTATCGTAAAAACATTCTATGAAAGCCCTTTATGATTAATTAGGTCTCTGTGTTCATAAATAAGTTCCAATAAAACCCCTTTATGATACATTTAGTACCTATATTCATTTAAAACTTCCAATCAAACCCCTTTATGATTAATTTAGTCTCCTATTATTAAAAAATATACAATTAAAACCCCTTTATGATTAATTTACTCCCCGAGTTCGTAAAAAAACCTCCCGTCAAACCTCAAAATGATTAATTCGGTCTTAGTATGCATAAGAAACTATTAATTTACCCCCTAAGTGATTAATGTAGATCCCGTGTTTGGAAAAAATGTCCAATTAAAACCCCTACATGATTAATTTAATCTCCATATTCGTAAAAACTGTCAATTAAACCCGTTTCATAATTAATTTAGTGATCCTGTTTTAAAAAAAAATTGTTGACAAAATTTTTTTCGCAAAGGATTTCCAATCAAATCTCTAGCTGATTAATTTAGTCTCCGTATTCATAAAAAAATGACTAAATTAACCCCTTAACGATTAATTTAGAGCCTTTCTTCGTAAAAAAAACTTACAGATTAGTGATGGGGGATTAAAAAAACTTCCAATCAAACCCCTTTATGATTAATTTAGTCACCATATTCTTAATAAAATTGAATTAAACCTCTAACTAGTTAATCTAGTGCCCGTACTCAAATCCAATTCTCAATAAAACTCATTTCGTATTTTATTTTCCCGTCAAGCCTCTAAATGATTAGTTTGTTTCCCTATCTATAAGAAATTACTAATTTACCCCCTAAATGATTAATGTAGTTCCCCTGTTTGGAAAAAAAAAGTCCAATTAAAATCCTTAAATGATTAATTTAATCTCCATATTCGTAAAAAATGTCAATTAAATCCGTTTCATAATAAATTTAGTGATCGTGCTTGTAAAATAAATTGTTGACGAAACTGGTTTTTGTAAAGGATTTCCAATTAAATCTCTAGTTGATTAATTTAGCAACTCCAACTCTTCTATGGAATAGCCGGCAATCGCAATCGCATTAGACTTCAATCTTCAAGTATCGCTAGGACGATAGGATTCTCTGCCAGCCTAGACGACTCCTCTTGGTCAACAGATCAAACAAGAAAGGTGTTCGTTCTATTTTGCTTAGAAACGACTCTTTTCTACCCTTTTTTTTTATCTTTGTTCTTCAGGACTACTTTCTGCTAAAAACATAAAAATGATACTAAAATCAGTAGAATCACCATTCAAGATGCATGAAAACAAGTAGTAAAACTACGAAAAATTAAGCTCAATCAGCTTACATAGTTTTTCGATAATATAATCCAACAAATAAAATCGATTATCGGTATGTATTTAATGGATGAGACCTGAAACCCATTTCATATGTTAGACATCATAGAAATACCTTAGAAGTAGAAGAGGATAAACACAGTTGAATCCGGATATGGAGGTCAAACGGGTAAAAAGAAGAAGAAAAATTGATTATATAAAACTCAAATTGAACGAGGAAAGGATTTGTTTGATAAAGTAAAATAATTTACCGGCCAGTTGATGAACGCCTTCCTCGACTTGTTAGCGTCATTGTGCTGGCAAGTGAAAGAGAAGAGAGTTGAACGATGATGGAACGATAAATGATTTCCTGTGTTTGAGAGACACTGGAACAATGCAATGAGGAGTTAGGGTTTATGAAGAGAATGGGGAATTGATTTCTTTTGCGTTTGACGAAGTAGACAGATTTTTTTTTGAAAGAACGAAGGAGAATGATTGTTTTTGATCGATCGTGTTGGTTTAATTGAATTAGGAGTTTTTATTTTTTTTAAGAAAATCATTTGGTTTAAAAGAAATAGGAGTTTTCCCTAGCGCTATGGAAGACGTCGACTAAGCCCATCCCAAGTAACCTAAATGAAAATCATGTGACCTATCTACTTATCTATCACACCATTCTTCATGCCTAATTGGATCTTTGGCTATATATAATCTACCTGAATAACCAAGAATTATGCTTTCTAATGTACTGCTGTCATGCCTGCAATAACATAAAAAATAAATTCAGAAGCTTTCAAATCACATTTACATAATTCTCCAGCGTCTCATTAATATTTTGTTCGCCTCCAAACACCCGCAGCATCGAGGGAGCATTTCAACTAGTATGCATCTAATCCCTCAACTAATTAAATACTCTTTTATGGGAAATTATAATTTTCATTTAGCTTCATTTTTTTTAATTTCGTTTTTAAAAGTAATAATTTTGGTCAAGTTGTTTATTTGAGCTTGAGAGTTTTTGACAAAAAATAGCTGATATTAGAATGAGAGATTTTTAGATTTATTGGACTAAAAAATACAACTTTCCTTAACCCTCCACTTTCCCTCAATTCTCTATTTTGAAGGAAAGTGATTCCATAACTAGGAGGTGGGGGCGAAAGTTATATTTAATAAAAAATTTGTCTACCCTTACAACTATTTTTTTAAAAACTACATATATTTGAGTTATTCACATTTAAATAAACAATAAAATTTATTATCTTATTCTTGTCCAAAAAATATATTATCTTATTTAATTATATTCATCTTCAAAATTTATTTTAATTATTAATTTGGATAAATTAATATGATTATTTTGCGCTATTCTATAATAGGTTAAATGATGTGATATGTTTCATTAGTAATTATTTAAAAGAGTAATTTTACATTAATTATAGTAAACTTTAGTTAAAATTAGCTAAGTGATATAAAAAAGGTAAAAGAGATTTTTTTACTAAAATATAACTCATCATCCTCAACCATGCTAATATTTTTAAATTAATATCAACAGGAGACTTATATCAAGTAATCTTAACAATAATTTATTTAAATATATTTGAATCAAATTAAATTAAATAAATAATTATTATTTAAGGACAAAATAGTAACTTTTTTTTACTTTCTCTTAGGATTTTTGAATATAAAACAAATACAAAAATATTACTTTCCATAGAATTTTAAATATCATCAAAACACAATAATTTAACTTCTCCTCAATCACTTACGAGAACTCTTAAAAGGAAAATAATTTCAAAAAATATATATATATATTTCGTCAATCAAATCAAACATTACCTTAACGATTAGAATTAAAGATAGTGTAATTAACTACCAATCATACACAATGAAACAATTTTTTTTCTTAATTTACGAATCACCGTCAGTTAGCAAACAACGGAAAAGAAAAACTAAAATTAATGACTTACGAAGAAAACACTCTTGCCTAATAAAACTAAAATTGTTCTCTTTGTATTTAATTACACCACCAAATTAAAGAAGGAAGTAATTTTTATTTCTTTTGAGTATGATAATTTAATTATACTATATTTTATCTTAATTGTTTATATGCAACTCTCAGTTTTCTAAAAAGAATTAAGAGTCGGATCCGGGTTTAGAATGGATAAAAGAGTCCATCAAAATACATAAACAAAGTATTTATTGGAAGCGAAGGTCCAGCAATTCTAAAACAACAAAAAATGAGGGGTGTTGTAGTGTCAGTTGTCTTTATGCTCCTGAACTGATGCGCAGGGAAACAATATGAACGTGTTGGCTATGCAGTGCCGGTGCTGGTAAGTCATCTGTTTGGCGTTCCGATTTTGTGGAAAAAAATTTTGTGGAAAAATGATTTTTGGGAAATACAGTGTGGTGTTTGGTAAAAAATTTAAAAAGTGCTATGAGAGACTTGAAGTGTTTGGTAAAAAAATTGGGTGGAAAAACATTGAAGTATAAAATTCATTTTTAAAAAATTAATAAAAATAGGAAAAGTGGATCTAGAATTACTTATCTTGAGATAGAAATTTTATTGGGGTAATTTTTAATTTATTTTGTTCATTATATAGAGTAAAAAAATTGAATTAAATTGAAAAAAAAAAAAAACAAGCCAGCGTGGAACGCTGATTTGCTGCTAGAGCAAATTGCTTCAGCCCATGCCAAGCCAATTTCCTTGCTCGGTGTACTGGGCTTCTTGAGAAGCTCAGTGTGTAATGGTGTTACCAAACACCTATGTATTGGTTTTGGGTTGGGAAAATTTGGGTTGGGTACCCAATTCCCAATGCCAAACGGCCACTAAGAACATTTCAAAATACACGGTCTCTGGCCGAGTGTCAAGGATTTAACATTCAACCGCTGAAAGCTATAAATAAATTGGCACTTTATATTAAATACATAGTTGATAAACAATTTCATTTCGGCCTTTACAATTCTAAAATTTGTAATGTTAACCTCATAATTTTTTAAAAGTTGTAATTTTAACCCATTTAGTAGGTATTTTTTTTAAATGGTTATTTTTTTTGCAAACAAGTGTGAAAAATAGAGAGAAAATGCATAAAATAAGGTAGGGGCACGATAGTGAAAATTTTAAATATTTTTCCAACTTTTTTAGAATTCTTAATGAAAAATTTTAACACGTGTGAAATCAATAGTAACTAACATAATTTAAAAGATATGTTAATGTGTGAATTGTTTTTGTTGTAAATTGAATGTGTAAAATTTTTGAGTTCATTATTTTACCCTTAATAAAAATGGTATAATAGTCTAACAATAATGTTAAATTTTTATATTTAAAAAACAACGTTTGTAAAATAGTGAATTCAAAATTTTCACACACTTAGTATGATGCTAAGTCCTTTTGAAAATTAATACGGAGATTTAATTTACAAATTTACTATTCTTGCATTACTTAACTTAAGGAATTACCTTCAAACTATCCTTCTAAATTTAAACTCTTTTTTACCATTGGATTCCTTTTTTTTCTGAACAAAAATTACTCTCTTCAGTATATTACCGAATTCACTAATTCTCAATTTTTAAAAAATATTGAGTAGTTTTTGATCTATTTCAGTTTAACTTCATATATTATTGAAACAAGCCCTTAATTTCCAAAAAAAATATTTAGGTCGCTAAACCTTATAAGACTTGAAATTTAAACCTTTTAATTTTTAAATGTTACAATTTTGACTTTTTAAGTAGCTGAAAAGTTAGAAAGCATTAACAATATGCAAAAGAAATTATGAAAATTAGAGAAAAAAAATGTAATGATTATTATTGAACCCATATAAGTGAAAAAAAATTGAAAAACTTAATAAGAAATATGCTAATTATTTTATAAAAATTAATAAAAGAGTGTAATTTTTTTAGTTTTTTACATTAACTACTATTAACTTAAAAAATAGAATGAGAAAGCGTGAGAAGAAAAGAAAATACCTAAAATGGATAGGAAGAGAAAACACCCAATACACCTACGAAATGACAGGTCACAAATTAATTAGATTTTTTAGAGATCTGATTTGCTAGAAAACAAAGAGCTGTGAGGAAATTTGGCAACCACCACCACTGGTCCACTCAGGAGGCCCATTGTAAATACATTTTCAATTTTTTATTTTAACATATACATCAAAATCGCTCACTCGATAAAATCAGTTAATGTCATTGTTCTTCTACATAGGACACCGAATATTGACAAAATATCTATCAATTATGTGTTTATATTGAAAAGGAGGTGGTGGAGGAGGATTAATTGAAAAGATTTGTTTTTAATCCATAAAATTTTAGAGAATCAATCCTTTTGTTTTTTTTTTCCTTTTTTCTTTCAATAATTATTAAGTACTCCCTCTCGGGCGGAACAAAAGTCGTTCTACGCCCCCAAAGCATGTCCCCAACAAATGTCGTTCTTGGTTTCCCAGGCTGGAGAAGACGAGGGTGCCCTTTGCCTGCGATACTTCACGACGACGACGGCTTGGAGGTTGGCTTCGGCTTCGACTGACAGCGATTCCCTCAAATTTGTGTTTGAATCTGAAAATTTGGGGGGAACAAAACCTTTTGCTTTTTCAATTTTCATTTTCCCTCTCTTTTTCAATTTTCATTTTCCTTTTGGTTTAGGTGGTTGTTTGGTTTGGGTGGATCTGGTGTGGTTGAGATGATTTTTTATGGTGGTTTGGATGAATTTAATTGATTGCAGGGTGGTTGGAATTGGAATTGGAATTGGAATTAATTTGGGAGGGGACTTGGAATTGGATTTAATTGAGGCAGAGGATTGGTGGTGGGATGATTTGGTTGGGTTTGTGTGGAGGAGAGGAGGAAGAAGGTGAACGGAGGCAGAGGAGGAAGAAGGTGAACAGTAACTTGTACCAAATTAATTAATAATGGCACAATGGTAAATTAGAATTTTCTATTTATTTATTCGGTTCGAGCTAATCGGGACGAGAAATTTTACTCAAAATTGATAAAAATTCGAACAGAAAATACCAAAATGTGAAATAAAATAGAATAAAAAAAATGATACGAAATAAAAATATAAAAAGTACTATATTATCAATAAATAAAAACTTAAAAAGAACATGAGAAATAAAAATGTAAAACAGATGCTCAAGTCTGCTAGGCCAAGCCACCTAGCCAAGCTGAGTCTCCGTCTTCCATCTCCCCAAGCCAAGCCCGGCTTCAAGCCAACATGTCAGAATTAAGCCAAGGTCCAATTGTAAATAGGAAGGTCAGCTGGGGGTAGTATGGTCAAAAAATGCCTCGTTTTCTCCCCACCAATCATTTTCTTAAGCCACGTGCCCGACGGCAAAACGACGTTTCTTAGGAACCGGAGGGAGTATAATTTTGGTATAAGGATAGTATTGTAATTTTAAGTGAGACCAAAAAATGGGAGTGTAGATATCAATTAGTGGAGTGTGAATACCCTGTATATATACTTGTTGTGTAGTATTAGGTTCTTCTCATCCATATTTATTAGTACAAATTAGCAAACATGGACCCACTTTTTAATTTTTTTTAAAATAAGTATCACTATTAAAAAAGTGCCCCATTCGGAGGGAAATTTCTATATAAAAAAGGAATTTCAGTCAGAAACGGTCATTTTCGACAAATTTCGAAACACACCCCTCGTCCCTGGCCCGCCTCTCCCTCCCCACTTATTCCTCTCCGCATTCGAACCCAGTACGCCTCATGCGCAAGTGCTTTTTTGCCATCTCTACTGCATAATAAGTTTTGATTCAAAACTTTTGTTTTTACTTAACATATTCTCTTGGTTTTTTTTCTTATTATACTTTTAGAACTCCATCATTTAAATTTATTATTAATTACAGTATTGATATGTTCATATAAATAATTAAATATAACTTAACAAAAAATAATTTTAATTGTTTGACTATAATTTGTTTAGATAACTATATTTGTAAAGAGAGTAAACAGAATATTGTATTGTGACACTTATCTAATTAAAAAATAAATATTTTATAATAAAAACTCTAATTAATATGACTAAGCATTTTTTTCAAAATATAAATAAATTATATTTTATCATCAGATCCCAAGCTTCATACCACATACTCCATATATTTACTCTATACTTTAAACCCCTAACCCCCATACTTGAAACTCAAATCATATATTGATAATATGGAATTTACTCTATACCACATACTCCAATTACAAAATGACACACTAATATGGACGCTTGTTACTTCTAAATCTCAAACTTCATACACTAAGCCTTCAATACTCCATAACTGATAGTGCACATTTATTATCGTTTTATTCTCTCTTTTCTGTCCAATTTAGATCAAAGATGTTATTGATTAGTGTGTATTTGCTTCCTATTTGTAGAAAATGAACTAAATGAAGATTTATCGGGAGTGCATGCTATTTGAAGCTATTTTGGCCGATTTTGTTGCTGTCTAGCCCTTGACACATTACAGGCAGACTGCAAATCCACGAGACAAAAGGAAAATGCATTTTTACAACTTAGGATGCCTACAAACTCGAAATTTTATTTATTTCGTATCCAGCAAGGAAATAGATAGCCAGATGAGACATTTTCGTATTTAAAAAGAAAAGATCACTACAAAAAATAGTCTATCACCGACGACTCTATTCCGATGGACAGAGACCTTCAAAATGTTTCGTAGGCATTTCAATGGCTCGACTGTCGATTTTTTTTTGTTAATCTACTCTAGCATTATCAACAACATATGCCTCCATAGCAATGGACATTTTCGTCGATAACATATTTTGACGGTCCCTCCATCGAAGCATTATGGCGCTAACGCGGAATTGTTGGCGCCACAAACTAGCGCGAAACACTTTCGAAGTCCATCAAAAATGTTTCGACCGTTATGCTTGTCGCAATTATGTTATATTTTCGACCGAAATGTCATCGAAAGTAGAGAAATTCTTTTGAGGAGAAAGGCCCTCGATGAGTCTCTTTGTTTTCTACAGATGTAGTTGTCGAAATCATTTTCGATGGTGTTTCCATAGAAAATATCTCATCTTTTTTACCGAATGGTCTCAATGGATTTACATTTGCGATGGAGACAATCCGTTGCTATTTAGTCTTTCCGACAGCACATTCCGTCGGAAAGTTAATTTCCTTATATGTGTCATTTTATAATATTTGTTATATTTAAAATGTATTATACAATGTACATTTACAAAAAAAGGTTGAATAACTTATACAATTAAGAGATGTATAGTAATTAAGTACCCTACTAATTAACTAATTCTGAAATTAACAATATACATAAAATAATGAGAAAATTACTTATATTATATAATTAATATATAGTCTTTAATTACTCATTAACTTTCAAACTAAAGAGGTTATACTACTTATACTCATTAGATTAATATGATATATATAGTATGAGTGATGGGTGTCGAATCCGTCAAAAATAAATACAACTTAACACTTGTGTACAGTGGTAAGAGGTTCGATCCTCAGGGACGGTTAGTCTAACTTTAGTTTTCTTATAAAGACAACAAAAATAATAACAAAAAGGGAATTGTTGATGGTTCAATTTGAAATATATAAATATATATTAATTAAAAAGTGAAAAATACAATCGCTAGATAACAAGTGATGAGTTCTGAAACAATAAATTAAAAATTCCTGGTAGAGATTTTATAAGGTCATAATTCAATATTATTGATCATTGATGCAAATATATTTAAAATCATTTTTGTAGAGAAGCTATAGAAATCAGGTTCACTTAGACTTCCTACTCTCCTCCTGTATCAAGTCACTTAAAGACACTCTCTATTAAGGACCCTAATCTTCCAGCAACCCTAAGGTTCACTTATAGGATTTAACTAGTCGATTGATAAAAATAGGGAGAGACTTCTCTAGGTTTAGAGATCGGTTCACTTGTCCCTATAAACCTAATTATTCTCTTTCTCTAATTTCAAATAGCAAGTATTATGCCTGTAATCCATTAGTTGTTTACTGTGTTCTTTTAACAATGTAGACCCAAAGTTATTAGAACTAACTGTAATTATCCAAATTAAAATCTAGGATGATCAGACCTAAACATAACAAGGATAAATTGGCATTAATTTAGAAAGAGAATAAATACAAAGATAATTTTTATAAAGAGCAATTAGATCTCACAATAACACAAATTATGAACCTTTTAATCTCTACCAAGAACGAAAGAGTTTAGCTAGAATACATAATAAAAATAACAATCAAAATATTAAATATAAAACTTAATTAAAATAAAAGTAACAAAGGGGGAACGAAATAACTGATAGAAGTAGGCTCGAGATTAGAATAAATCTCGCATCTTCCTCCTCACGAATTTCGCTCTAAACACTCATTTATTTACATACACACTCTATTTTCTCTCCTTTTGCCGCCCTCTCTCTCACTCTTTATGCTTTGCTCCTCCCCCTCCGATCCCTGAAATGTGTAGAATGCATGCCTATTTATAGGCTAGATGTATGCACATTTTCTATTTCTTTCTTTCTTTATTTATTTATTTTTCCTCCACCACGCCGCACAGCAACTTCTTTTCCTTTCTTTACTTAATTTTGAGTGCTCCATTTTGATTGCAATTTGTCGGACGGTAAGTTTCGACTACATCTCGAAGTTATTCTGTCTTTTTTCTTCTTTTGATCCTTTAAGTATATTTCTAGAAAAAAGAGAGAATAGACTCGAATTAGTAGTATCATTACCTTAATTATGACTAAAAAAAAGATAATAAATTTATACAAAATAAGCAATCAATCAATGAGTTAGTTTTATAGATTTTGTTTGTTAATTTTACATTGGTATCATATATATAGTATGTATTAGTTTTATAGATTTTATTTATTAATTACTTATTACGTTTCAAACTAAATAGGTTGTATTGCATATACACATTGCATTGATATTTAGATTAATATCATATTTATATATAATACAAATTAGTTTTATAGATTTTGTTTATTAATTTTATATATATATATATATCTAAAACTAATAAACAATATCTATAAAACCAATTCATATATTTAGATTGATATCAATATGAATTAGTTTTAGAGATTTTATTTATTAATTGCATATAAATACATCTATTGAAAAATTAAATGTTATATATACTAACTTATATTTAGTTCGAGCATTATATAATCTAATGAATATACATGCTTAATTTTGTAAACTCATTAAGGTACCGAATATACTATTGTTGCATGTATGTCATGTATAAGTTTTTTTGTGAGTAACGTTATCATTAAGTATACGTACCCACTTAAGCAGGAGAACATCTATCGACTAAAGTTAACAATTTATGAATATTCTTTTTTGGTTAATGATTTAAGGACATATTATCATATATGTCATATAAATATTTATTCCAAGCGTTTACGAGAAAATTATCATGCAATTGTTGGCAAACAAACTGATACTCGATAAAATTCAAATTGTCCACAATACGGTCTGTGAAACATGAATAAATTGGTTAAGATACAAATGTATGAAATGAAGATAATCTAATAAAGAAAACTTCTAACCTCACGCACGCATGAGGAGTAAGGCAGACTCTTAATAACATCTATCTTAGCCTGGTCAACTTCTATGCCTTTCTTAGAAACTACGTGGCATAGGACAATACCTTGTTCTACCATAAAGTGGCATTTTTCAAAGTTTAGCACAAGATTAGTGGTCGCACATCTCTTCAAAATATTTTTCAGATTAGATAAGCATTGATCAAAGTTATCACCATAAACGATGAAGTCATCCATAAATACTTCAATACCTTTTTTCACATATTCTGAAAAGATACTCACCATACACCTTTGAAAGGTGGCCGGTGCATTGCACAATCTGAATGGCATCCTCCTATACGCAAAAATTCCGAAGGGACATGTAAATGTTGTCTTCTCTTGGTCCTCTGGTGCCACTGGAATTTGATGAAACCCCGAATAACCGTCCAAGAAACAGTAATGGGACTTACCAGTCAATCGTTCCACCATTTGATCAATGAATGGTAACGGAAAGTGGTCTTTCCTAGTGACTTGGTTAAGTCTGCGGTAGTCTATGCAGACCCTCCATCCATTCTGAATTGTTGTGGTCATTTTGATTTCATATTCTCCTTCGGTCACAATGATCCCCGTCTTCTTGGGTATAACCTGCACAGGGGAAACCCATGAACTATCAGAGATTGGGTAAATAATTCCAGCATCAAGCAACTTAATAATTTCTTTCTTGACAACTTCCATCATCGGAGGGTTTAGCCTCCTCTAGGGTTGTCAGACTGTTTTATTATGCTCTTCCACGTGTATCTTGTGGATACAAATGGTCGAGGATATGCCCTTGATGTCTGCCAAGGTCCATCTGATGGCCTCCTTGTGTTCTTTTAACACATTTGTCAATCTGGCTTCTTCCTTGCTGGAAAGCTTGGCTGAGATTATTACTGGCAGGATTTTATCTTGGCCTAGATAGGCATACTTAAGATGTTCCAGCAGCTCCTTAAGATCCAGCTTAGGTGCCTGCACAATAGATGGTAAGACTTTAGAATCAGACATGTAATAATTGGCAAATCGATGCTTCCTTCAGTGGTTTAGCTTTGTTTAGATCTATTACGATCTCTTTGAGATTATCTTGATTCCCTACTCGATCTTCCAATTCTTCCAGTGTCTTAGCTGAGATACTTCTGCTTAAGACAAAATCAAGCGGATCAGTAGCACACAAATCTGTCATTTCTTCTTCAACAGGATCTAAAATGTCAATAAAATTCATGTTGTGCATTTCATTTTGATATTTTAATCCTTCCTTCATGTTGAACTTGATCGTACTCCCACAAAATTCTAAAATGATACTACCTTCATAAACATCTATCTTTTCTCTCGCCGATCTAAGGAAAGGTCTCCCTAGGAGCACATCTGTTGTACAAGAAGGTAGGTCAGAATTCATCTCAACAATATAAAAATCCACAGGGTATATAAAATTATTGACTTGGACGAGGACATCCTCTACCACTCCTTTAGGATGAATTACGGTTCGGTCGGCCAATTGAATTACCACCTGCGTATCCTTCATTGCCCCCATTTGTAATGTCTCGTACTCACTCAGGGACATTACGTTGATTCCAGCTCCTAAGTCACAAAGAGCCTTTTCCACCATTTTGTTCCCAATCTTGCAAGGGATGGTGAAGGTTCCTTGATCTCTGCATTTCTCCGAGAGCTTATTCTGTAGTACTGAAGAAACATTTTGTGTAAGATTTACTCTTTCAATCCCTGCAAGTTTCCTTTTGTTAGTACAAAGTTCTTTCAAAAAAATTGCATAAGAGGGTACTTTAGAAATCAAATCTAGCATAGGAATATTCACTGCTACTTTGCCAAAAATGTTCATTAATTCCTTAACCTCATCTAATTTCTTTTACTTGGAAGACTTGGGAGGATAAAGTGGTGGAATCTTCACTATTTCTGGAGGTTTTGAACTTTGCTCATCAGTCTTGGCCAAGATTGGTTGCTCCTCTTCTGTCTCGGCTGGAGTATCAGTCTTAGTCTCGGTCTTACCCAAGATTTGTTCTGGTTGAGATTCTGCCTGGATTTCTTCGTCCTCCTCATCCTCATCTTCAAACATCTAGTTCTGTACCTCCGTATATGACTTGGCACCCTTTCTTTTAGGCAAAACGCTTCCACTCCTAAGATAAATAGCACTTACATTGTGCTTAGGGTTATTTTCAGTAGTGGAAGGTAATTTGCCACTTGACTCAGGCAGCCTTTGTTGTGCGAGTTTGGCTGATTTGGTTCTACATCTCAACAAGACTAGACTGGGTTGCCTGCATGAACTTTTGTAGTGTATCCTCTATGGGAACTCCAGTAATCTTAAGCGGTTGAGGTGCTGGTGGCTGTTGTGGTTGTTGGTATTGTTGTTGCGAGTTTTGTTGGCTAGGCTGAGGCGGATCCTGTCTCCACCTTAGATTGGGATGTTGCCTCTAAAAATATTGGTTACTCTCATGAGGAAACGTAGGTTGTCCCTGATTGTAACCATACGCAGCATTGACTGGAATTGGGGCTGGATCGCCCGGCTGTTGCACCATGTAACAACTATGGGTTGGATGGTCTAGTTGATGACAAATCCCGCAGATTGGAACCATAGGATCAGTTGCTGCTACTGGGGCCTGTACTTGAGATTTGGCACCTGTAGAAAGATTCATCAACATATTAGAAATCTCATTAAGCTTGTGTTCAACATTTAAAGCATTCAAAGAAGAAGGTGTAGAGTTTCTCTCGGATGAGGAATTATTTTGACAATTGTCGGCCATTGGTTGAAGAAGCAACTTGGCTGTTGTTGGTGTAAAATCTTGAAGCACCCCTCCGGCGGTTGCATCCACTCTCTTCTTATCCTTCGCGCACATTCCATCATAGAAATATTGGACTAGGAGGTTGTCAGTCACGCCATGTGTAGGGCAAATGTCTTGAAGGTCCCTAAACCTCTGATGGTACTCGCTCAAGCTCTCGTTTCCTCTCTGCTAGACGGAAACCAAATTCTTTCTAGCTGCCCTCACCTTAGTTGCGTTCCAATACTTGTTCAAAAAGGAAGCGGACATTTCTCCCCATGTAGTGATGGTGTTATGGGGCAAGCTATAGAACCAATTTTTTGTCGAATCTTCAAGAGACCAAGGAAATGCTTTTAGCTTGGCCCTCTCTATCGATACTCCCACTGGTTTCAGAGTGTCACATTGGAGGTGAAGGTTCCTCAAATGGTTATACGGATTCTCATTCGAATGGTCATGGAACTTGGTAAGAGTGGCTATGATGTTTGTCTTGATAGACCAATCATTAGCTACTGGGGGTAGATTTATGCAGGAGTAAGTTACTCATTCTGCACCCCTGTTCTGTTCCCTCATAGTCTGTTCTTGTTGGTTTTCCTCCATGTTTGGGATTGGGTTTTCAGTTGGGCCTGAGTCTTGGCCTAGACTGCTGCTGGAACTAGATTCTGTTTGTATCCCAGAAAATTCACTGTAGAGTTTCCTCTTGACTTTCTTTCTATTTTATGCCTCATTCCTTGTAAGTTCTGGATTCAAAGGTAGCAAATCTTCCTTTGAGGACCTGGTCATCAACTGCAAAAGACAAATAAAAACAAAACTACAAAAACACCGTCAAAAGATCCCCGGCAACGACGCCAAAATTTGATTGCGTGTCGAGGGCATCAAATTTAGTTATATAAAAAATACAAATTCAGGGGTAGGAATACAACTTATCACTCGTCCACAAGGAACTTGTAGATCGTGGTAAGAGGATCGTCCACAGAGATCTTTCGGGAAATTGTAATTTTGGCTCGACTTCCTCGTCACTGGAGTTGAGTGGTTTTGTTCTGCAATTAAGATAATCAAAGCAATTAAAAGAAACAAGGCAAAATTTAAATAGAGAAATAATCTTAGGCAGAAATGAATCTTAGCTAAGATTGGTGGTTAAGATTGGTTGTGAACTGATATGGGGAAAAACTCCTAGTAAGGGCGAATTCGTGAGCATAATCCTTGTTTATTCGATCATTGACCCTAAGATTTTCTCCTTCTCCCTCATAACCCTGCTATGGATTGGGAGGTATTCCTTTCCAATCCTACTTTCCTCCTCTTGAAATCACTCGGCGGGAACTCCCTCTCCAAGTGATCCTAGCCAACGGACACCTTGCTAGTTAAAGGGTTTATCCAAATTGGTTGCTGGCTTGAGTCGCATGCGCTTTCTCAATGGTGCAGGGAAAGACAGAATCTAGGCCAAGCTACTCCCTGGTCGGAGCCCTAGATTATCAGTCTGGTTAGTCCTATATCAATCCAAGCCCACTAACCTCAGCGAAGCTAGCTGCCTACTTAAGTCACTCTGGTTTCGTCTCGTCCCCTTCGTGGCTGGCTACAAATTTCTCATCAAGCCAAAGGTTGATAAAATCTTAGCCTAGATAGGAATCGGTTTGTTCAACTAGAACTTAGATCAATTACAAACGAGAGGATATTAAGAACAGATCGGTCTCACAAATCACAAGTGCACTCACTCGACCCTTACCAAGAATCGGGGGTTTAACTACTAGACATCTTAATTAAGGAAGCAGATAAAGAATTGATGAACATAAAAATAAATTAAATCTACGATATTCAAAGTGAATTATCACAGAGCAAGTGTTTACAAAACAGAAGTTGGAAGAAGGAAGATCCCGTAATCGACAGCCTTCCCTAACCTTTAACAAGGTTAGAGTCCCCGCCTCTCGCGTTTCTTTCCAAATTCCAAACTTCAAAAATTACAAGATAAAGATAAATCCTAAATCGTTTCAAATTCGAAAATAAAATAAAAATATATTGTCTGTTCAAAAGCGGAATCCGAGAGTCTCCCTAGGAGACACTTCTTCCTTGGCTCCTGAGTGAGCATGCTTCCTTTGTCCAGCGATTCCAGCTGTCAACCGACGACTACCAGCAGCAGCATTCCAAGACTCCTAGCTCTACACGTCTTTAGATCAGCAATCTTAGCCAAGACTGCGCCCAAGATTGCTAGTTTGTGCCAAGAGCTGACGTTTCTTTCATTTCCTTTAGCGCCCAAGATTTCCTTCAAAAGAAGACAGATTGACGTGAATTGCACAGTTTTTATCATAAACAAGCTAGTTTAAGATAGTAAAAATGCATGAAATTAGACGTCAATCAATAGGGTGACGACTTTATTGCATTATGCCAGGCAGTCCATTTTGTCTTGCATCCGTCCCGAACCGGCTCACGTAAAATCGAAAATGGGGTGCAACACATAAACATAAAAAAACGTGACATTTAGTAAAAAAATTAAAAATAGAGGGGAAAATAACAGATTTAGGAAAAAAAACATTGGTCTATATGGCTATTTGGGACAACATATAGCTCGAAACATGGGATCCGTGAAAAAAAATTCACCTCGATCAGACATTTGAGCACAAAGTTATAACCGGTCAAAGTTTGCAGGAAAACAATTGACACTATTGACCAAATTTTATGAATAATGTTTTGTATGTTAAGTAACTTAATTAGTATACATTAATTTTTAGTATAAGAAATCAAATTTTGGCTAGAAATTATTAATACATTAAATTTTATATAATAAATCAAATTACTTAATTTAATTTAACATATTTTATAATTAATAAAAAAATTAATTATACTACCATTATTTTCTAATTATTTTTGGGGTATGAATATTATTATTTAAGTAATATAAATATATTAATTTATATATTAAATAATTTAAGTGTTAATATATAAATTGAATAAATGTATTAACATTTTATTATAATTATTTATTTATTTTAGATATTAATTTATCTGATAACATTTGCGATGAAAAAGATTTTTGTCGCTAAATAGAATCTTTTGACAAAAATACCGTCTCAAATGAGCAAATATTTCGACGAAGTGTCTGTCAAAAACTTTTGCTACAAAGTTTCCGACACAAATACTCCGCGTGCTTTTTTTGACAACATTCAGACCCTTTTCTGTCGAAACCTATTGCGAGGATTTTTTCGTTGCAAAAGATTCAAAAAATTTCACTAAAAGTCTTCTCGCTTAAAAACTATATTATTTTTAAATTTTCGACTGAAATTTTATCAAAATTTGTCAAATTTTGGGACGAAGTTATTTTCGTTAAAAAACATTCGTCGATATATGACTTTTTTTTTGTAATGAACATTTGGGACAGTATTTAAATTGAATGCATTTTTACGTCAAAACTTATAAGGGGATTTGTGTCATCCTTTTGAAGTCTTATGCGGTTCGAGCCTAAATTAGTCGATATCTAATGTGATGACTAGTAACCGAATGGTCTGGAAAAAAAAAATTAAATTTACATGTCATCATTTATTGTTAAAACATTGAGGGATCCCGCCCTTCGTGGTTTTCCCCGACTCGAATCAGGAGTAAGTGTCAGCCAATATAGTGACCGGATTATAATATGATTGTGCCAAAAAAAAATTTAAATTATTTTTTTTAAAAAAAAAAGATTAGTCTCAATATATATGTAACATATACATATTATTTTGAACAAAAAAGAGAGGAAACGATGCTGTTTACTAGGCCGCATGGGTATTACACATTCCACAACTTTCTTCCACGGTAACATTGGAATAAAATAAACCTAACTTTTATTGGCTTCAAGGGAATAAAACTCCATGGAAATACATTAAAAAAAATAAAAAAAAGATATAAACAGAAAACTGCTCCGTCATATCGATTGATCATTCGTTGCCATTCTTGACACTTTTATTAGCTGATCTGTGGCTGACAAGATGTCTTACAAGGTCATCAACATATCTGTCTTGCAACTCTTTGTCTCCAAACAACCGGCTCATCTCCTCGGCTTTTTCTCTATAATATTTTCCTTCATCCTCCACCATTACCAGCCTCAGTGACTCGGCCACTGAGTCCCTCGTAAACGACCCGTCCAACTCGTTCCTCGGTACCGGATACCCAATCCTCTTCTCCTCCAAAATCCTAGCATTCAACCCTTGATCCGCCAGAAATGGCAGCATTATCAAAGCTCTCTTGTGTTGCAACGCCTCCACCACCGAGGTAAATCCGGTGTGAGTCAAGAACCCGCCCACCGAGTCATGTGCTATAATATTGAGTTGGGGCGCCCAACTCGTACAGACCACCCCTCTCCCTTTTGTCCCCTCCTCAAACCCGTCAGGCAACTCTATCAACTCAGTATCCGCCTCCCCGCGCCGACTCCTTAACACCCAAAAGAACGGAAGACCGGACAACTCTAACCCGAGCGCCAACTCGGTCAACTCGGTTTGAGTCGGCTTTGCCTCACTGCCAAACGCTACGTACACGACGGACCCCCTATCTTGCTGGTCAAGCCACTTCTTTATCCACCTCCACGTGTCATCGTCTGTGGTTTTTACATTTCCCTGGTCAGTAGTATTAGCGGGGATCAACCCGACCGGGATAACCGGTTTGCGGTGGATGTCGTTGAGCAAGTCAATCCATTCCGGTTCGTATTCGCGGCAACTCCTGACGAGTACCATCTCGCTGCCATGAACAACTTCTTGGAAACGTTTGATGTCGGAAATCTTGGATTGATTTTCGTGCTGGACCGAATCGAAGATCTTGTTAATCTCGTAAATCCGGAACACGCTGGTGGACGGGAAGGGGACCCACTTGGGTAGGACCGTGAAATCTTCCGGAGCCGTCCGTTCATCATCCTGACCGGGAGGTGGGGTAATGAAAACGACGGGGGAGGCGGTTAAGATGCTGAAGAAGGCGTGGGAGATGTTGAGGTTGCTTGCTATGGAAGGTAGCCAGTGAGGGGCGAAGTCGTAGAGGAGGAAGTCAACGTCGGAGTCTTGGAGGAAATCAGTGACGGGTTGTTGGAGAGTGTCGAAGGCATCTTTGAGGCGCGGGACCATGTGGTAAGGGAGGTCGGTGGTGGCTTCGGCGGAGTCAGGGAGGTTGATGTGGTGGTCGGACGGGAAGGGGAGGGAGACGAAGGTGATATTGGTGGAGGAGGACGGTGGTGGAGGGAGGCGGCGAATGTTGAGAGGGGTGGAGATGAAGGAGATCTTGTGGATACCTTTTTGGGCTATGAGTTTGGCTAGCTCAAGGTAAGGGATCATGTGGCCAAAGGCGAGCCATGGAAACATGGCGATGTGAAGGACTTTCTGTTGATGATCATCATGAGCTGCAGCTGTTGGTGCGGCCATGGGTGTGGGAAATCTCAGAGATTTTTTTTGTTGGTGATGAGCAAATTTTGTTTTGGGTGGGGCAAATTTTTGTTTTTGGTGAAATAAATAAGCATTAAATTTTAGTACATCATAATGTACTCCATACTCGATAGACATCACCTATCCATGGAAAAAAATAGTAAATGCTATCTATGTCTTTACATGGGGAAAAACTTCAATACATACTGCCAACCAACCCACTACCTATTTCTTTCTATTATATTAGCTTTAATGACTTCAAAAGTTTTTATGTATGCATGCACCTGCGTTTCACACTGCACCTCAGGTTTGGATCTAGCATCAAATCTGGTAGAATAATAATTTTAGATTTTGTTTTTTAATTTTTAGAAATTAGGAAAAATATATTTTATAAACAAAGGGACCTCAAGGGTTCAATTTTATAAACGTAGGAATCCAATGTGAAACGAATGAACTTTTGTCCTAGGGTCATTAATCCATTATATTATGACATTTGTCTTCTATTTTTCTACATAGATAATTACTCTTAATTTTATTACTCATCCGTTATTTTTTTTTCTATATATATATATATATATATATATATATTGTGTAAGTATTTTATAATTTTTAATTTTCTCACACCGTAATATCGATGCTTGTATCGTATTTGATGTTCGTGTCAATGTCTGTGCTTAATAGGTTTGATATATTTATTTCATAATGAATGTCACTTTAGGTAGAATATTATTTTTAAATTAAATATTATTTAACACTAATTAGGTAAGATTTTGTTTAACTTTTCTAATATTTTAAAATTTTCTCCATTTTTAAAAGAAAGTGGTTTAAAGGTAGGTATCATAGAAGAAGAAAAAGCTATTTTTTTTTATTAATACTCAATCCCCACCTTACCAAATTTACCAAACTTGCAAAAAAAGCCTCTCAAATAGATTTTAATATATTGTTTAAATGAACATTAGTTTGTATGTGTATGTTTACTTTTCTATTTTCCAGGAAAATTTTAAGAAATAGAAAATAGTTAAAAAACATTTTTACTTGCTATTTTTTTAGTTTTGGTTTAAAAAAACCTAGTTTTCTAATCTTCTTACTAATGTTACTATAGAGTAGTTTTCTATTTTTTTCCTTTCTGTTATGAAAAATAAAAAAATAAGTGTTCTTTATTTGAGAGAGGTGGATATTTTTTTTTCACTTATCTAATTTTTATGCTTGTCATTATATTTAACATTATTATTATCCATTACACTATATCTTTTTTTTAAACTAATATTGAGAATAAAACATTGAAATACAAATTTTCTTTTTTTCAAAAAAAAAAACATACTCCCGTATTTGCTTCTAATTTTACTGAGAATACAATTAGAGATATTTAAAAAAATACTTGTAGTTATATTTAAATAACTTATTTAACTACTCGAATATCATATATAAAATCTATTTTTAAATACTAAAATCCTCACATTACAACTAAAAAATTATGTATATTTTTAAAATCAACTATTTTTAATTTAAAAAAAAATTACAAGTCGATGATAATTTTGGTAGCACTTTTATTGTCCGAAAAGATCCAACCCGTGGGGCTCTATGTTAGACAGTCCAGCGGGGCCATAAATTAAAAATCGGGAGGGTTATAAAAAAATGTATCGTAGGGGGGATTGTACCCAGGTCCTTAATGTTTAATAAAAGATTTGATTGAGTCATTAATGTATTTTAAGTTTCAATAATATCCCTATCGTTTGTGTATAAAGTTCAATTACGTTCTTCCGATACAAAAATCCTACATGACATGAAATATTTCGTTAGTCTGTATTTTTTAATATTTTTCATAAAAAAATAAGTAGTCTTTAAGTTTTGTTTTTTTGTTTGTTTTGTTTTATTCTTTTATAAAGATACTTTTATTTATTTTTATTTTATTAACTTTTCTTATTTTAATATTTTGGGTCCTGTTACTATATAATATTAATAAAAGATAAAAGATAATAGAATGGGCTGCCACGTTAGATTTTTTATACAGTGGGGATCTTAACGAATCAAAAAATATAATGCTAGGAATTTTTGAATCAAAAGATAGATTAGGGATCCAATCAAATTTTTTATTAAACATTGGGGACCCTGGTTGAACTCTTTCAATTATCTTATAACCCATACTGCCATATTGAAATCTTTTAGCGGGATCCACGTTAAAAAAATAAAGCTTAATCTATTATTTTTATTATTATCTTTTCATCCCAAGATCCAAAGCATTTGTTAGACTGTTTACTCAAATTTTAAAATAAAAATAAATAATTATCGATAAAACCCACAATCTACGGTATAAAAACAATATACAGTTAAATTATAATTTAATATGCAATCATTTAGTCGTCTTTTAACTTCTAATACTTCTTTTCTCTCTTTCTTTTTTGGTATTATTTTCTTTTTCTCTTTTTTAAGCACCATATTGACTAAAATTAAATAAGAAAATGTAAGTCATGGAAATGACTATCTAGTCATCCACAGCCACGTAAATTAATTAGCAATGAGTTCTACTTTAGCCACAAATTTTAAGTTTGAGCCCTAAATATATAGATGTTTTAAAATTTATGAAAAATAATTTTATCGTATTTTAAAATTTTACCTAATTTGATTTTAAAATAGTGGATACTTAAAATGATCTTAATACAAGTCAAGTCCAGTCCAACGACAGTCACACCTACCGGGCAATAGTTAGTTAAAAAAAGGCCTACTATACACCGAACGATTAAGATCTGGATCTGCTGAACTGATAGAAGTAGTATTTATTTTCTTCACCACTTTCGACGGGCAAAATTGCGCATCTGATCATATATTGGGTTGTCAGTGTCGCCATCGAATATTAAATAGTGAATATATTAACCATTTTAACTTTTATTAAAGTAAATATTAACCATTTAATTATTGGTTAGATTGGTAAGGCTGTCAATGTTTCAAATTTTAAATTTAATTCCATCAGAGTCAAATTAAAATTAAGTGGATATAGATCACTATTATACTCCGTTAATTTGAATAAACTCAAAACTCATTTATAAATTTTCTTAATAAATTAAATATAATTTTATGTCAATCTGATCTGAAATAATACGTTGAAATGTGACTAAGCATCAAACTCTCATTCTATATATACGTTGAAGCCCTATCAGTAAAAACCCTATTATTTATTTAGTCTCATTCCCTTAATAAGAAACAAACATGCTTACGTATAGAATATAAAAAAAAAACTTTTTAAGTTTTAACTTTTTTTAATTCTTTTTAAAGCTAAATGATATATTCGCTAAATCCGTTATATGGGTTTAAATTTTAAAAGTTCGATGAATAAATGTATAAATCCGATCCGATATTTTTTCCATTGACAAACCCAACATCTATGTACTTAAATGTTTTATTTAATCCTTGTATTAATTGTTTATTTAATCACCCTTTTATGTTTATGTGTTTTTGTCTAATCATCTTCAATCGTGACTAAATGATGACATCATATAGTTTTCCATCCAAAATAGTGTAAAGTAAGCACTAAAATTTCAAGTGGTAAATATATAATGTCGCGGCATGTGCTATGTGCACCATTCGAGGTTCACAAGGTGACTTGACATGTGTCACATCACTACATGTGCTGATGTGGCAACAACCAATAAACGTAAATTTTTCGTCACGACAAATAAGTAATTGAACAAAATAACATGAATATAGAGGGTAATTAAATAAATAATTAGTACAAATGTGATAAAATAAAACATTTAATTATATGAGGGTAAAATGTAATTCAACCTTTAATTATTTAATACGTCTCAAGATCCAGAATGCTAATATTAGATACCTATAAGGATAAAATTTAGGGAAATTATGTAAAATTATATAGTTTATAAAATATTTCACATAATATAATTTAAAAGCTTGCAATATATCCCATATGCATAGTTCCCTAAAAATTGCAATTTGAACATTTCTAATGATTAAAAAAATTAAAATAAATGATAAAATAATTTAAAAATTTATAAAAATTTGATGAAAAATGTAACAAGTATGAAAGAGACCACTCCACTAAAAGCTTAAAAATAATAATGATAACACTTTTTATTTTTATTTTATTTATTATTTTTTTTCATTATATTAAGTTATACTTACATTTTTTTTAAAATAATTTATAAAAAATTATTTGATTTATAAACCCACTCGATCCAAAACTAGCGAGTCAATACGTTGTACATTTATTAAAACTATCTCTTGGTTTGAGATGCTGCTCTCTGCGCACTGAATTACTGATTCTGAACAGGCGAAGGAGATTATGGCGGATTGCATCGGAATAATGAAGAAATAGTAAAAGCTGATCCTTGAGCCCACTCGCCGCCCACCGACTACTCAATTATTTGAGCATAATTGATGGCAAGAAAAGATGTGACACAACAATGAAAACAATACCAAATCTAGGCTTAAGATCGGGGTGGAACTCATCTAAACAATAACTTTCATTATTTTAATAAAAAATGTATGTTTGTTCATACTTATAATTATCAAACTACTAATCAACTTTAATTATCTAAGCTAACCATTAAAAGCCTGAATTACAAAACAACATTAAATGATTAAAATTGAATCTGAATTAAGAGTTTAAGCAAATTAAGGAAAACAATCAATAGGTGGTGTTTAATTTTTTTTCATTTTCCAAATTCATGATTGGCCTCATGGCCACGAAACCTTTTCTTTTTATTTTTCTTCTTCTTGTTAGACGGGTAGACGAAATGGTTTGTTTACCCTACGGGTCTCTCCAGACAAACAGAACAAGTAAACAGGATTGGATCGAGTTATCACCCCTAATTAGGGATGGTAATTGGGCAGGTATGGGTATATTAAAACGAATATAGACGGGTATAAGTAAATATCCAATTCATACCCGCTTTAACATACCCATTATTAGTATATATATATATATATATATATACTCGAGTGTACATGCATAGATCTTTTGGCATCTCATTTTAGATATAACTTTAGGTTATGAATTATTTGAATACACAAATACTCTTGTAAGAATAATCTTCCCAAAAGAATAGAGGATAATTATAATAATAAAAACCTCGAGGTTGTTTTTATTTCTTTAAAAAAAATGCTTTGTTTTAAAGAAAAAATAAATGCAAGAAAAACCGAGATCAGTTGATTTGATTGACCTAATTACACCAACACTTAATTATTATACAACCAGTAGCGAACAAAATTTTCAAAGTTGCTATTTAGTACCTGAAGTTTTATTTATTTTTTAATTAATTATGCTTTTATTTGTTAAAAATTCGATTTGGCCCACCTTAAAATCTTGCAAGACTCATGAATGATTTAAAATTTAAGTTAAATTCCTACCATTAATGCTAAATAAATACAAAATCTCTTAATATAGTTTATTAACTTTATAATTTCCTCACGTAGTTTCTATATATATAACTTTTACATATTACAAAAATGAAACAAATGCCTAGCATAATTTTTTATATGATAATATTTGACCCCAAGACGCTTCGGCGCCGTTGAATACAACCAACATTAGTTGTGGTGATTAAGTAGTAAAAATTTTATTCACCTTTAACTAAAGTTTTAAGTTCGAGTCTTGAGAATAGAAAAAATTATGTTGGGAGAATCATCATCTTTTGAAACCTAATAAAACTCAAATGAAATAATCAGTTCAAATTGAAAGCACACTCAATGGAAAAAAAAAATGAAAAGAGCATGGCTTATACAATAAAGAAAATGGTTTGAATAGTTTTAGACATACCGAGTTTATTCTTTTTTTACAAGTTAAACTAAACTATGGAAGGGAAGAGAGTAAAAGAACTATAGGTGTTTGCTTTGGTCTATTAGGACCCAAGTGCAAGAACCATCAAATGATTTGGAATTTTATTTTATATGCGGTACTTTGAGTTGTTTGACTCCACTGCAAATTGATTGTTTTTTAACAAAATTCATACTACCAAGAGTCAAATGAATTTAGAACTTTACTAGCACATTTGTGGGAATTATTTTTTTTAATAGGTATAATATACATCGTATATTATTTTTAAATAAGATAATATAGTTACGATTTATAATAATATAGTTATTATATTTACACAATAATATAATTATTTTATTGATTGTAAATATTTTATAAATATGAGATTAAATTAATTATTTAGAGGTTTCATTGCAATTTTTTTACGAATATTTAGACCCTAAGGTGTGGTTCCCGATTTAATTGAATTTTTTTACGAATGTGGAGAATAAACTAATAAAATTATTAGAATGAATAATTATGTATGTTATGAAAAAAAATATGAAATTCTATAAATATATGGGCAAGATTGAATCTTTTTACAAACATGGATACTAAATTAATCATTTACGGCTTTGATCGAATTTTTTCACAAACACAGGCACTAAATTAATCATCCAGGGGTGTATCTAATTTTTTTTTTTACAAACACAGGAAATAAACTAATTAATGAAAGTTAACATCGGTAATTTTGCCAGGGCACTGTTGAAAATAGTACCGTGCAGTATTCCTCCGCTTCTTTCTGTTTAGAAGTGGGTCTGTTTGGCGTTCCGGTTCTAGTCCGAAAAGTGCTGTGGGAAAAGTACTTCTGGAAAGTTAGTATGCTGTTTGGTAAACATTTCTTAAAAGTGTTGTGAGAAACAAAAAAGTTGTTTTTGGTGTTTGGTAAAACTATAAAAATGAAATAGTTGGAGTATAAAACTCATTTTTAAAAAATTAATAAAAATAGAAAAAATGGATTTAGAATTACTTATTTTAAGATGCAGATTTTATTGTGGTAGTTTTTAATTTATTTTGTTCTATTATATAAAGAAAAAAAATGAAATTAAAATGAAAAAAAAAAAAATAAGAGAGAGAGGGTGGAGGAATTTTTTTGCAGTGAGGAAAGCCAAGCATTTGCCTTAAACAAACCCAACCCAGGAAGCCAGCTTTCTAAAAAGCTGGGTTAAACAATAACCCGAAACACCTTAATTCAGTTTTTGCAACCCAACCCAACCCAACCCAACCCAACCCAAGCCAACTTTAAACCCCAAACACTATCTTAGTAATTTCATATGTGGTGCATGCTTTGGTCTATTTTGCTCGTTACAAAACTCATACGACCAGGAGTCAAATGATTTGAAACTTTTATTTTATATGCGGTACTTTAGTCTATTTTAGCTCGACTATAGTTTGATTGTTTTTCAATTAAATTTTTACGACCAAGAGAGGATTAGACATTAAAATTTACCTTTTCATGGCTGGTTTTAATTCTACGTTTGTTTCCGGCACGGCACGCATTTTATAGTAATGTTTTTAATAATTTTCAGCTTATAAAAAAAAAAATTAAAAGATACTCCATTAAAAGAACTAATCAACTTAAATTTATAGCCCTACAATTAGAAAGAATTGATGGGCAAACAAATCAAATCAAGCACATCATGTTCAAAAGAATAATAAGACATGGAATAATAAGACATGTTCAAAAGAATAATCAGTCTAAGAAAGAAACGAAAAATCCTGTTGAAAGAATAAAGTGTCCAAAACCACTCACATTATTATATATACTTATTTTGAGTAAAGTAAACTCTCAGTCCCCGCCAATTCTGAATTCCTGAGTTTCTATCATAAGAATCCCCACGTCATTAGTATTAATCAGCCACTCTTCTTCCTCTCCCACCACACCCATCTTTTTGTACCAGTATTTCATTTTCCCTTACATGTCTTGTCCTGCCCCATATATACAACAAAACCTGTAAAATCCTGACTGGAGTGCTTAATTTTGCGACATGGATTCCAAGGCCAACAACGGCGAGACGAAGCTTCACATTGCTATGTTTCCATGGCTAGCTTTTGGTCACATGATCCCATTCTTAGAACTCTCCAAATTGTTAGCTCAAAAGGGTCAGAAGATTTCCTTCATTTCAACCCCAAAAAACATTAATCGTCTCCCCAAACTCCCTCCAAATTTATCCCATCTTATCACCTTCATCCAACTCCCCCTGCCCCATGTTCCTGGCCTCCCTGAAGATTCAGAATCCACGGCCGATATTACAGTCAACCACCTCTACCTCCTCGAGAAAGCCTATGATCTCCTCCAACAACCCTTCTCCCAATTCCTTCAATCTTCACTCCCTGATTGGGTTCTTTTCGATTTCGCCCCCTTTTGGGTCCCTGATGTGGCGCACAAATTCAACATCCCCTCTGCTTTCTTCAGCATTTTCATGGCGTCTTGCATCACCTACATGTCGTCACCGTCCAGCGATGAAGATCATCGCAGAAATGTGGAAGATTTCACGGTGGCGCCCAATTGGGTCCCCTTCCCTTCCACTGTTGCGTATAGGACTTTCGAGATTCATAGGTGGCTCACTTTTCTACTCGGTGACGAAAACAAGCTTTCCACTCTTTACCGGTTTCATGAAACGATCAAGAGGTGCGATATCATCGCGGTGAGAACTTGTTTGGAGTTGGAGCAAGATTGGGTACAACTTCTGGAAGGAATTCACGGAAAACCAGTCATCCCTCTTGGAGTACTTTCTCCGAACAGTTGGTGTGCAAACGTCAACAAGGACAACGAAGAGGATAAACCCAATTGGGAACCGATCAAGGAGTGGCTCGGTAAGCAAGAGAAAGGGTCTGTGGTGTACATCGCGTTCGGCAGCGAGGCGAAACCGAATCAAGAAGAGCTCAACGAGATCGCACTTGGGTTGGAGTTATCCGAATTGGCATTTTTTTGGGTGTTGAAGAAGGGGAGTGAGGTGGAGCTTCCAGACGGGTTTCTAGATCGAACAAAAGGGCGCGGCGTCGTTTTCACGAGCTGGGCACCTCAGCTGAAGATTCTAGCCCACGAATCGGTGGGTGGGTTCTTGACCCATTCCGGGTGGAGCTCGGTGGTGGAGGCGGTACAGTTTGAGAAGCCGATGGTGCTGCTGCCGATGGGGAATGATCAGGGGCTGAATGCAAGGTTGTTCGAGGAGAAGAAGATGGGGTTCATGATGCCGAGGGATGAGTATGACGGGTCGTTCACGAAAGAATCGGTAGCGGAATCGGTAAGGATGGTGATTGTGGAAGAGGAAGGGAAGATTTACAGAGAAGAACTTAAGGAGATGAAGGGGTTGCTGGGATTGGGAGATGAGGATAAACAGAGCATGTATCTGGATAATTTCCTGATGGAGCTCCAAACACGCAATTATGCCACTTAGTAATAATGATAATAAATAATTAATAAGTCCAAAAATTGTTAAGTGTTTTTTACTCGAATAAAAAAAAGAGTTTTTTTTTTTTGGGTACATTTTGGTGATTATGATATAAATTGCTTAAAACAGAAAGTAACTCATATATAAAATTATATGTTTCTTATTTTTATATTATTTTTATCCACAATGGGATAATGTAATGTACTCCCTCCGGAACAAAATAAGCGTCGTTACGCATAACGAGGTGGCCCGAATGACTCACTATTTGACCTCAAAAAATTCCGAACTTTTTTTCGAACGTACGCAAATCCTTAATGTACGTTCGAAAAAAAGTACGGATTTTTTTGAGGTCAAATAGTGAGTCATTCGGGTCACCTCGTTATGCGTGACGACGTTTATTTTGCCCCGGAGGGAGTAAGTAATACTCTTTCCTTCTGGTTTATTATTTGGGCACGCATATTAAGAAGGCCGAATAACTCACTATTTGAAACAATTTTGCCTCTTACTTTTTTTAAGTACGTTCGAAAAAAAGTAAGGAATTTTTTTTGGTTAAATAGTGAGTCATCCGAGAGTAAAACTTGGGTAGATCATGATCTACCTACATCATGATGTAGGATGATGACACGTGTCTAAAAATGTCAAGAATAGTGGTATTCTAGCACTATTTGAAGCAAGTGTCATCATCCTAGATCATGATGTAGGTAGATCATGATCTACCTAAGTTTTTCGGTCATCCGACCTTCTTAATATGCGTGCCCAAACAATAAACGAAGTTTAATTTTAAATGATGGAGTATAAATTAAAATTGTCCTCCCTCTAATCTATTTATATTTGAGCAAAATACTCAATTAAGAGTTTTACATCTTGACAAATGTCCATTTTTAATTATAAATTTAACATTTTGTTACATTTGAAAAAAATAAGCTGCATTTTGAGATTGAGATTGACCCGTCAATTAGAAAAATTAACCAAAAAATATGTTCTAAGAAAATTATTATGCTTGTTTAGACGAATAATTATTATATATATTCGAAAATTGACTCATTTTCATTATGGTAATTCATGCTCTTACAACCATGTATAATTTTTATATATTTTAAAGATTGTTTAAGCATTTTCTAAAACTAGCAAATGTAATATGTGTATTTTCTCATTTTAACATAAACTCAAGTTTTCTTAATTTTCTTCTCCTACGAATTTAGAATTATATAAAAATTTGAAAAACTTTGGCTCTGGTTTATTAATTTTAGTTCATTTTACATTTTTTTTGTTGGAATTATAGCTCTTTTATTCATGTTTTTATTTGATAAAATTAGTATTTAAATTTGCTAGTTTTTTTTCATCTCTTGCAGTAAAATAAATATAGAGTGGCTAGCAATAGCATGGTTAAAAAAAGAGAGGGGCTAGCAGTAAAGTAACACATGAATATTACGAAAAAGGGCTTTAACCCCAAAAAGTTGACATGAACGCTGCTGGACTGGAGTGCCGTTGTGCTTTTGTAATTAGGAGAGTATCGATCTTAATACAACAATTACAGAGTGTGTTTTAGGGATGGTAGGCAGCAGCAGAGGGTATTCTCATTCGAATTCGAGATCAGTAGCAGCTAGATTTCTCGCACGAAGACCTTCTCCTTCCTCAATTGCTTTTTACATAATCCTTCTCTTTACATTTTCAATCCGATTGTTCGTTTTCTTCGCGAAGGACATATTGGAAGATGAACACAACCCAAATCCGGAAATTCCCTTTTCTCGAGAACCTCCCTTCACCACTCAAGTTCAGTCTCGATCTCAATCTGTTCAGGTTTTGTTTCTTTCTCTGCTCTAGTTAGATTTCTAGTCCTGTTTTTGTTTTTGGTACATGGACTCCTGTTGTTGCGGTGTTGGTTGATATCGTCTGATCAAGGAAAGAGATGTTTTGTTTTGATTAACGTTAGTTTTGATTCTGTGGATTCCATCTCTGGGTTAGAATGTGAATGTGCTTTCATGTTGATTATACAGTTGTTGTAATGAAAATAGTCCCATGAAGTTGTAGTCTTGTCGTCAATGTAGAACATAGATGAACCTTCCATTTTGGTTACCCTGATTTCAGCTCATGCTCCTCCACATAACCAAATAGATTAGTAAATGAATAACATCACTCAATTGATGTCAGTTTGAACGGGATTGTCAACCCATGTCTCTAGCATCATATCTGCCATTTCCTAGGAATTCTGGTAGATAATGTATCTCTGTTACAAAACCATCTAATGTGGTTTATTACAACTTTAAATGGAAATAAGGTTTCTCTACTTCCTATTTTGTTTTACAGGCGTCAGATGAATATCTGTGGGCTGCTCCTCTCAGCAATGGGTTACACATATGCATCAAGCCTACATCAAAATATAAAGGTTAGAATATTATGCATCTACATATACTATTTCTTGCTATCCTTCTACTCCTTCAAATAATAATAACAAAAACTGACTAAACTTTTGTTGCAACCTTGAATTCATCTACATATACTGTTTATTTGGAATAATTTGTTGTTATATATCTCGAGAATCATCGTCGAGTATAGTAACTAGTTCTGTAATGTACAAGTAGCAACTTTACTATTGGATGTGTGCTTGTTTTGTATTTCCTAGAGTTTTTCAAATTATCAAGTGGTTGGTTCTATGTCTCAATTATTGTCACCCTTACTCTTGAGTTGTTCGCTCCTTGATGGTCGATTTCTTTTTTATTCTACTCTTGCATGCCAGCTGCTCAAGGATCAGATCACTATATAACTGTGAGAAGTAATGGCGGACTGAATCAAATGCGCACGGGTGTAAGTTAATAATTAATCTGTATTTCCCTGCTTTATGTAATATCTTTTGCTGGTTTATGCTATCACTATCTGCTGTCTTACCCTTATTTACAGTTAATTTAAAAAATCTAAAACAACCTTGTGAAAATAAAAGGGCTCTTATGCAATTACTTGGCTTCCATGCTCTTTACTGCTGCCAGTCCTAAAGGAATAGTTAACTTACTGCAAATGCTATGAAACATGAGTATAAGGGATTTCCTATGCACCATATTGGTTGTGATTAATCCCATGAAAATTAAATTTGCAAGCCAATCTGCAACGGGAGTTTTAAAGTACTGGTGATTGTAATTAGATGGATATAAAACTCATGCTTTTCTTGTGGACTGAAAACCAATTTTTGTTGCATAAGTTTTCTATGTAAAAACATAGTGGTGCCCTTCTTGCAGATTTCAGACATGGTGGCTGTGGCACTCATCATGAATGCAACCTTAGTCATTCCTCAACTGGATAAGCGTTCATTCTGGCAAGATACAAGGTATTCCTGAGTATATCTTTGTGATCCCCATGCCCTTTGTTTAATTTATACTTTTTTCCATTTTCTTTTAAATTTTCCTTGGTACGTAAGTTCACTTATATGGACACCAAATGCAGTACATTTTCAGATATATTTGATGAGCTTCATTTCATTACAAGCTTACAAGATGATGTGAGGATTGTTAAAGAGTTACCCAAAGAATTGGAGTCTGTACCCCGTGCCAGGAAACACTTCACATCTTGGGCTGGAATGGGTTATTATGAAGAGGTGTCACAATTATGGAAGGATTATCAGGTACAGGAAATAGTTTTATTTACATTCTGGGTCGATCCTTGTTTCAAGCGTCTGGGTGATAACTAGATGCAAATGGAGTTCCTTTTCTGAAGTTATGATAATATTATTTAATTTAATACAAGAATTTTTAATCTGACATGAAAAATCGGAAGCAATATTGTTCGGATTGATAAGCAAAACTAAACTGGATTCCTTTCAATTAAATCCAACTAGATTACTCAATCACCAGGTTCAGATCTCTTGAGATACCATATGCATTTCAATTCACTGCTTCATCCAAGTTACATTGTATTTGGCTTTCATTCCTGCTTTTCCATGTGTCTAATTTTAAAGGAAATTACTAGTCTTTGAGGGAGTGACGAATAATTCATATTGCTCTGCATGGGTTGCAGTCTGAGATATTGTATATGTCCTGCTAGTCCAGCAGCTAAATCTTGGATTGGATACTGTAGTATGGTTTAAGTCCTGATGTTGTGGTATTTTGTTTGGTGATAGTTGCTTCTGATGGCTCGTTAGCTTGGTCTATATGTCTGTGATTCCATGGCTTTTGTCAGCTAGCAGAACGAAAATAGCATGAGTAACCTTGTATAAGTTGTGTATGAACTGCTGCCTATTCTTCTGTAGTTTATGGTCATGGTAGCTTTTATCGACTCTTTGTTTTGGAGTTTCTAACAAAGGGAATGCGTTTTGGATTTTTGTTGTCCTGGTGAAATTCTTTCATGCTTTTATACATTGGAACTTTTTATATGACAAGAATGGAGTCGTTGTACGAAATTTTATGTGACAACTATATTACTATATGCAGGTGATTCATGTTGCAAAGTCTGATTCTCGTCTTGCAAACAATGATTTGCCTCTTGATATACAGAGGTTGAGATGCCGTGCTTTGTATCATGCTCTCCGCTTCTCTCCTCCAATTGAAAGCCTTGGAAAGGTGTGGACTGCATGTGTTCTTTTGTAAACGACCCCTACGCTTGCTGTCTTTATATATAATAGGGTTCCCCATTAATTCCTTCTATTGAAGCGTATCAATATTTCCAATTAGGAGTTCAGAATACATGTAACAGCCTAGATTATCATAATATGTTCTGTAGTTTTCAACACAACCTGCACAATTCCCCTTTTTTCATTCATTTTCAGTATCGATGCATTGAGGTCTCCTATGGGGATTCCTGTTAATTTAGGTACTGAGAATGCATGACGCTTACACCACAGACGCTGGTGGAGCGACTGAGATCACGTGGAGGGAGATACATTGCTCTTCATTTGAGATATGAGAAGGACATGCTTTCTTTTACTGGTTGTACTTATGGTCTGACTGAAGAAGAATCTGAAGAGTTGCGGATAATGCGGTTAGTTTATCTGCTGTTTATATGTATGCTTGTTTGTGTGATACAAATAAGTAAGACAAGAAAACTTGGCTTTAGAAACTTAATTGCTATTTTAAAAAATTTAGCTACCAGTGGGCCTTTCATCATGCTTGACATGATTAAGCAGAATAAGAATGGCTTCGTGGTAGGGTGATTTCCATAGTCAAATAATTTTAGTTGATGTATAAATACTGATAACTTTTGCCAGTCAATAGCTTATGTTTATCTCATCCTTATTTTTTTTCAGAGAGAAAACAAGCCATTGGAAGGATAAGAACATAAACTCAACAGAAAAGAGAGGGGATGGCCTTTGCCCTCTAACTCCAAAGGAAGTGGGAATATTTCTTGAAGCTCTTGGTTACCCTCCATCAACAATAATATATATTGCAGCCGGGGAAATTTATGGTGGTGAATCTCGTCTTTCAGAGCTCACTTCTCGTTTCCCAAATGTAGTTTTCAAGGTTTGTTCATCATTTTATATCTTAATTCTACTGTGGTTCGTATCCAATCAAAACTCGTGATAATATCTAATGTTGAACTGGTTGTTGGATTAATTTCAGGAAACATTGGCAACAGCAAAGGAGTTAAAAGCATTCACTAACCATGCTTCTCAAACTGCGGCAATTGATTATATTATTTCTATAGAGAGTGATGTCTTCATTCCATCACATTCTGGTAATATGGCTAGGGCTGTTGAGGGACATCGCAGATTTTTAGGGTATCGCAAGACTATCACCCCAGACAGGTACAATCAAGCTTTTCTCCCAACTCATGTTTAGTGCTGCATGGTGAAACATGAATATCTATTTTGGGCCTGTTTCTTGTGCATCCACATTCCACTTAGTGGGGAGATCATGTCCTGCCAAGTAGTGGGCATGAAATGCACTTGGAATTGCTTCAAGCTCCCCTTGATTTATTGCATGCTGTTTCTGGTTTTCCGTTGAAACGACAAATTGTTTTTAATGCTTCGCAGCATTATTTTACTGCCTTAATTTTTTCTGCTGGTACAATATTTTTTACTTGCACAAGATACTCGTGTCTTGAATTTTCAGTGCATGGACTTTGGTGGTCAGTCATTTGTTAACATAATCCATAACATTAGTATAGACTAGTAAGGTATTGGCTTTGGAGATGGTATATTCTGTGCTCCAGCTTCTTGAGTAGCTTGGAATTATTATCTTAATCAGCCACCAGGCCTTTGAGCTCTCCCATAGGCCCCTAGGGCTGTTGACTTGATATAGCTGGGTTCACGCAGTTGTGGACCTGGTCTCAAAGTGAGACCCAAGGATACCCCATTGCTTCCAAATATTAAAGAAAAGAATTGCTAGCAAACTACTCTAATATCCTGTCGGTTCTGTTGGTTGAACCTTCATTGTGATGGTCAATTCCTGTTCTCACTCAATTGTTCTACCATTTATTGTGTGACATTTTGGAATGGGCATTGGGTAGTCATTCTTTCAAGCTACCATTTCATCCTTTTCCCTCTAATTTATCTGCCTACTGCACCTGGTGCACATAAATTCGATGCAGAAAAGGGCTTGTTAAGCTATTTGATAAGCTGGAAAGTGGGTCCTCATTCTCATCCCTGGTGCAGGAGATGCACATGAACAGGTGAATAGTGTTTTTGTTCTTAATGGCTACTTTTATATGCATGTCCCTTATATGTATGATGGTTGCAATTCCTTTCCCATAACTTATAAATGCAAGCTGGTTCACCAACATGTGATGATGAATTGTACCTGGACTTTGTATTACATCCACTTTTACTTGATGAAAAATGGTATTTTGAAAGTTTTTCAATCAAAACTGCAGGCAAGGAGCTCCGAGGAAAAGACAGGGTCCACTGCCAGGAATAAAAGGCCGCGCACGTTTCAGGACTGAAGAATCCTTTTACGAAAACCCATATCCCGAGTGTATCTGCAGATAAAAAAGGAACGTAGTTTGAAGTGATGTCATCAGCACTACTGTTGAGGAGTTCCTCGAGTTCAAATTCGCAAGATAGCATATCGTCTAAATCAAAGCATTAACCGAGCTGGTTTAGAAACTGAAGCCCGCAGAAAACCTTGCTTTTGCTTTTCTTTGTGGTCCTTCCAACTTTTATTCGGAGGGGAAAATGTAATCTTGTTTAGAACTGACTAATTTTCATCTTAATTTTTCTAGTTTCTTTTTGATTAATTCATTTTTGTATAAAGGAATACTGCTTCATATGGATGCTTAGAAGAGAGATGAGAAAGTTAGAGGAGAAGTACTGTTGATCATGTGCTACGTGTGTTGTTTGGAGATGTGAGGTGAATGTTGTGCTGTGAGAAAAATTAAGTGTGGTAACGCTATTATGTATTTGGTTTCTTTTCATTGATCTAATTTCTCCTTCAGCAATTGGGGGGTAAAGAAGCAATGCGAAAATGTCATCGGAAAGCCAATAAGCCACTCTCTCCGGATTACAATCAAATACAATGTGCTCTTGGGTCATTAAATTTAGGGATAAAAATTACTATTAGTATTTTCTTCCTTAGATAAAAATTGATGATCTGATGGTAAAATAATCCAACGGAGTAAATATTAATGGGTGAATTGTTTAATAGAGTTAAAGGTGGAGGTAATTTTGGGCATGGTCAAATATTGGTGGCCAAATTATCTAAGGAGATGAAAGTTAGTGGGCTAATGTTGTATCCCTAAAAAAGTAGGAGTATAATTTATTTTTTACCGTACTACCTTTCATGTTCAATAACTCTTTAACTTGTGGCTAGAAGTTGACCCAAGACTATAAAAGGGATGAAAATGACTCTAAAACCGGGAAATCCATTTAAATAAAAAAATTGGAATAATTTTTTTTCTTTCTAAAATATGATAAAATGATTGTATTGCTTTCTTATTCAATAGTTGTCTAATTTATCACTATAAGTTATCTCAAGGGTATAGATGAGATGAAATAGAGTCTGGAATAATTTATTAACCTTTTATGTGCTAAATTGAAGAATATATCAGATGGTTATGAAGAGAAACTATATTGTCTTTTATCTATCAGTTCGTTGTTGTTAAATACTCCTTCCGGTCTTCTATTAATAGACGCCCGGAGGGTAAATCCCAAGTGTTGGGATTAATTGACGCCTCGTGCATTGTGCGGTTTTCCCTCCGTTCTTTTACTTTTTACCCCTCAAACGACGTGTCGTTTACGTTAAGAAACGACATGTCGCACGACTTTGTGGTGGGAAACGAAATTCAAAGGAATGAAAATTGATGGCGGCGAAACGAAACAAATTTTCTTTCAAAGCAACCCTATTCTCTCAATTCTCTCCCTCGCACATCTATTTCCTCCCATCCGAAACAGATTTCCCTAGAAATGGAGGGATTTTATTATCAGGATTCACAAGAAGACAGCTACTTTGACTTTGATAGCGCCGATAACATGGTTGTGCCAGACTCAATTGCCGTTGATGACACGGGGATGAGTTTGATTGAAGATGAAAAGGCCATATCTGACGAAATTATTGAAGATACGTATGAGAAGGATGAGAATGCAAGCATAATTGAGGATGTTTATGGACAAGAAGAGAGCTCAATGTTGAAGGTCAGTGACAGAGAATCCAATGCAGGGCACAATAGGTCGACGGAGCATCCTATTTTTAGGGTTTGTAAATCTGCCATTAGACTGAAAGAGGTAAAAGCAAAACCCCATATGGATTTTGATCTTAATGGATTACCAATGCTGGAAACATCTCCCCTTTCTCTCCGAGGGTTGAGGAAATCCATAGTTTTGATTTGAATAAACTACCACCTGTTGATGGTGATGAAGGGGAACCTGAGATGTCCACAGTTGAGGTAGATGAAGAAAGGGACTTTGACCTTAACAAATTGCCAACTACTGGTCGCTGGAAGTTTTCAGATGGTGTAGACGAGAGTGAATTCATTCTAATGCTGCGCATCCTTGTACCAGGTTTTCATTAAAAAAAATATTTAAATTTTTGCATAAGTATTATGGTGTTGAACAATTTTGCGTTATCGTTCATCATGCCTTGTGTAAATTCTGGATTTATGGTGCCAGAATTATGGATTTTGTGCATTTTCTGAACAGTTTATGTAAATATGAATATCATCAATATGAACTTATATGTTTCCCACTACAATTTATAGTTTATCATGCCCACTGGAAATATTTGTTATCTTAGAATATGTGACATTCTGTGTGGTTTTATATGTGATTTAGTAGGGTTTTGTGTTGCATACATAAGAGTTAAATATAACAGACACAAAGCAATTATGAAACAGAAGAATTTTATTGAAATTAAAGGCCAGGTATATAAAGGAGAGCATACACAGTCTAGTCCATCTTAGGGATTGCAGGAAGCTTGTTGGCAAACCTATTAGATGCCCTCACTACAACATGCATGTTGTTAGGGGACTATCTCAGGGAATCCCTTTTGGCCTCCAACCTGCAGAGGGTTTTGGCCAATGGGAGAAGGGTGTTGCCCATGGTCAGGATGAACTCCTCTGCATCTAAACCATGCTCATCATAGTGGTAAAGAACAATGGTCCTTGTCTCCTTCAGCCTGCGAACGATACCCTGCATTGAATCAATCTGTTGTTGTGTGGACAACAACATGCTCTCCATGGTGATCACATCTTTGTGGAGGGCAATCCCAACGGTGCCTGCGATCTCTAGGATGTTTTCAACCTCACGTGGATCCATGGTGATTGTGTTGGATGAAGAAGGTTGTCAGAAAGATGTAAAGAGGTGTGTTTTTTTTGTAAAAAGAGTAGCAAGTGGTTTTATGATTATGCAGAGGAGTTAGTGGTTTTTATAGAAAGCTGATGTAGGTTGGTAGCAGTGTTCAACAGGTATGTCACTAGGCCTGTGTAAAGCTGGTGGATTCTAACTCTACATAATAGGCTGGTTTACCGAGAGTTTCTCGGTTCAATGCAGAGAAAATATTCTCTGTACTCAATCCTTAATTTTTTTCCTTTTCAATTCAACACACCTAATCAATTCTCGGTCAGTTACAATTGATCTCCTATTATTTCTGGATTTATTGCCATACTTTTGAGTTTCATTTTGCAGACGTGACAGTTGGAGCGTTTCAAGGAAACGGTGCAACCTTTGAGAAACCTACCCCATTCAGTCCACTAGTGTTTGACCGGATCCATAACTCCATTCACAAGGGCATTTAAATAACTCCCTCTACATACTCTGCTTCAGTACAAGTTTCTTCTGCACTTCATACCCCCCTAGATTTCTATTGTAACCCAGTTACCATCATGAACCGCGAAGAGAAGAGAGAGCTGCTGGCACAAGTGACGACAGTCAGTGACAACCTGACCAATGATGTTGGCCTTATTGAGCACAAAGTGATACAGACAGACCACGACATTGAGACTCTGGAGGAGATCATGGACGACCTACACATCCGAAAGGAAAATGTGAATGTCGATGACTATCAGGCCTTCAAATTGTCTACACCTTCGGTGACTTGATGCTTCACCTCACAGGTGTTGTGGCCAAACTGGAGCATAAGGTCGAAGCCTTGAAGATGGCGTTGGAAGTTGTCAATGAGGCAACAACTGAGCTTAACTTCGCTGCTAATAAGATCCCCGGGATTCCAACGAATGAGTAGGAGTTTATGTTATCTAGTGTTCTGTTTCAATTTCCATGCTTTAACTTTAACTGTTCTGTTTTTAGTTTTAAGGGTTTGTTCCTCTTCAATGGATGATGTTCTCTGTTGTTAATGGAAAATAGTTTGTTAAAATAATGTTGTTCTGTTCTCCTACAATGGTTCATGCACCAAAACAGGACACCCAATGCACCTATGAGTTTAATATTCCCTCAACGCTCGTATTGATAGGGAAACAACACTTACAAATGGGTTTAAGTATTGTGAAACAGGGCACTCTGCCATTCTAAAGTCGACCTAAACAGAAACAGGACACCAAAATGCACATCAATACCATTATGTCTTCATACTGGTTTTTTAACACTCCATCCAAAGGCACACCAGGAAATCCATTCAATAAATCCATTAATTACTTATAAATGCAATATACAGAGTACTCTGCTTTACAAAATACAACTGGGAGGATGCAATACAACTGGCAAGATGCAATACAACTACCAAGATTTCAAGCTGAATTAATTGTCATCCTATTACGACTAAATAACATCTGAATTCATTTGGAAATCTTGCCCAAAAAAATATAGTCATACTACATTGTCATCAAATCCACCAAAAGGCATACTGCATTGTCATCAATTCCACCAAAAGGCATACTGTATTGTCATCAAAGACTTCAATCTGCATTGTCATGCCAACTATCCCAGTTACCATATACATATTCACAAGTTGAGGGACCTATATACAATCTTGTAACAATATAAACATTGAAACCAAATCAATCATTATATGCCAAAGTATGTGTAACTGAATAAGAACACTCACCTCAAACAGAGTTAAAACATTCACCTCAAATAAGCAATGGAGATAGGAGGCCAAATGCATTGGCAAACACATCTGGAGGACACTGAATTGTTGATGGCACTTCCCTTACTCTTGCAAGTGCTCTCTTTCTTATGTGAGGGATCTTGTATATGTTACTCCCATCACATTTCAGAACTTCGATCATGTATGTCTGCAATGTCAAGAAGATGTAGTTGCTCTTCTTCAATGAAAATGTTTGGTATGCGTCTTCAACAACAACAATTAATTGAGTAATGGACTTAACACACTCTTTGCTTTGGAGTGACTGAATTGCTCTAAAAAATTCTAAGTCCAATACATTCAAGTCTGGAGAATTAGGAGACTGGTTAACAATAGACAAATTCAATCCACTAGCCTCTACTGCACACAAGAAATCAACATCATCAGCATGAACATGGGTCTTCGCGTTGTCTTGTTGAATGAAAATCCTTTCAACAATGCTATCCCTAGGCCATTTATTTGCAATTGCTGGTAATACTTTCGAAATCATAAACTCCCTAATAACAGTTCTAGTAATGTTTGAAATTGGTTTGATCTCCAACGTTCCACGTGGTCTATTTTGGCTTGATCTAACAGCAGCCACAGTTTCTACTAAGGGAAACACCCCAATCTTACCATTAAATATACAATGTCCACTGGAATCATATCTAGGCCTTGCAACAGCAGCTAAAAATATAACTTTAGGGATAAAATTAGCGTTTTTAATGGTTCTTACTGGATCATTCTCATCGCGGAGAAGATAATATCTTTGTGACTTCTTCGTCAAGTAGAACCACTTCTCATCAATATGAACTATGTTATGCATATGGTTGAATGAAGGTTGACGTGGTACTGAGGATGGGTCGATATTTGACAGGCAATGCTGCATTCTGGAAATCCGATTGTCTTCAGTCAATGAGGGTTTGATTGCATTAGTATGACGCCTGATTGCTCCTTCCTTTAACTTTTTACTGAGAAAGGTCCTGGACACATTTAGGTGAAGAGCAAGGCTGCGAAGGGTAGTCCTCTTACTCAAGGGAATCTCTTTCATCCTGTCAAGATCAAATTCGATCCTTTTCCTTCCACAATTTCGGACTCTATAACACTGGTGATCGTGGATTCTTGAATCCCTTGCACATTTCCAAAGCCTCTGGATTGATCTAATCCCCACTCCATACATACCAGCCACCATTTTGGTTGATCCTTTCTTCAAAATACCATTTTCCATTCTTTCGAGGAGGATATAATATGCAGCTTGTCTTTCTGCACTCATCATTTCCATTTTACGAACTAACAAGTGGAAAGAAATTGATGACATAGATCAGGAGAAGCAGTCATTGGAAAGTAGATATTAAGAAATTTATTTGGAAATAATAACCTTGAGTTTCCTCTGAAAATCTTCCTCCTTCCTCATTCAATTATGGATTTATGTTGCCAGCTTGATCGACCTCGTCATCCGCATTGGCATTGATATGGTTTGATCCAAAAAGAGCAGAGCCGCTCGAACCAAATCATCAAGCCCAGACGAACTGATTGCGGGGGATTGTGGAGACACTGGCAACTCATTAAGATCAAACCATGGAAAATCCATTTAAGATGAGCTGATTGTGGATGGAACAAAAAAATGGGGAAGGAATGACGATGAGCAGAGGTGTGGGATGATTTAAATTTCAAACCCATTTTGGAATTCAAACGGAAATGTACTGCCGCTCGTGGAGGGAAACCCATCAGATTTTAAAAATTGGCATCGATTTTGGGTGAAAATTTTGGCGGTCTAGGGTTTCAATCGGAGTTGATTTTGGGAATAAAAGGATGATAGCGTTGTTCTTATATGGGCTGGGTCAGAAGAGTGTTGGAGAAGCTGAGTACCGCGAACGATTTAGGGCCGAACACGAAACGATGCCGTTAGAGCAGCTGAAGCCCACGCGTTGCAGCGACAACGTCGAGACAAAAACCTGCCACGCACAGTGCCAAGCCAGCTCGCCTTAATCCGCGTGAAATATGGGCCCGCGTCTATTAATAAAAGCCGGAGGGAGTACATGTTAAGTTGCAGCATACATCATAATTATGTCTTCATCAACGGAACAATATTTGCTTTGCTTTGCATCTATTCTGATCGACAGCAACAACATAACGGACTTTGAAATAATTGATTTTTAAAGCAATATGTTGGGATCAGTGCTTTGTAGAGGCAGCTTGAGCTACGCTCTTGCAATGTCCATGGCTTAAAAGTAGGGGTGGCAAATGGGTGGGTATGGGTGGGTATGAGTAAAGATTAAATAGGTATGGGTGGGTATGGATATCATACCCATTTATTACCCATGTAATTTTTTAAATGGGTATTTAAATCATACCCACCCATTTATACCCATTTACACCCATTTAAATCATACTTACTCAATAAATCTAATTTTTTACTAAGTAAGATTAAAAATACATTGTTAACCAAAAAATGTAGATTTTGATAAAGTTTGACTACGTGACTCGATTTTGACTGTGTATGCTGATTTTATCGTTTAGGCTCGGGTTTGACCATTTAGGCTCGGGTTTAACTTTTAAGTTAAAAGGAACACACTTACAAAACCAAGTGGACTGATTGGTTACTTACTTAATCATGACTTGAAAGGAACACCTGCAATTGTTTAATCACAAAGTAAATTACGGTAGAGTTGTCACTTTCACATATTCGTAGTAGATTTTTGGTGTACTTATGATAAACAATACTTTTAATATACACATATTTTTTCTGCTTTAATTAAGTTGCATGGTTGAAGATGAGCCATAACAAGTAGTTCATTTCTTGACTTTGTTTTATCAATTTTTGATGTTGAACTCAAGGAGGCTAAATTCATATTAAAGGCATAAATTGGCAAAGATGGGCATTTTGCTTGACAATTTTGCTCGCAGTACGGTTAATTGCTTTGTCTAGCGGTCTGATGGACTTTTATCTAATGAAAATGATCATAATTGTATGGTAAAAGAGAGCTTCTTACTTCTCATGTCTTGTGGATGTCTTCGTAGCTTCCCCTTGTTGATAGCTGGTTACCCGAATAATATTAGTTTTCAATTTTAAAATTTTAATTTTCTCCTCTCTTCATCTTCCTCTTTGGGAAGACAAGGGAAGAGGAGATCTTTTATTAATTTTAATTATGTCATTTATTTTTAGCTAATTTTTTTTATTCCTAGTGAAGGTAATGATTCATTTCATTTGTGAGATCTAAATGTTCTTATTAATTTATGCACTTGTATTTTTTCTTTCTCTGATTTCTTGCTAATATTGTTCATGTTAGATTTAGGTCTGATCAATTTAGATTTTTAACTTGAATGATTAATATTATTTCTAATAACTTCGAGTCTACGCGGTTATTTTGATACAATAAACAACTAGATCGAAATCAACATAGGACAATTTGATTTATAGGGGCAAGTGAATCGTTCCCTTAGTCAAGGGAAGTCTCTAGCTAGTTAATCCTATAAGTGAACCTTAGTGTTGCTAGTGTCTCTTTTAAGTGACTTGATTGATATAGGAGGAGAGTAGAAAGTTTAAGTGAACCGGATTTCTATAGCTTCCGTATAAGCTAGAAATGAAAACTCTTGAATCAATAATCAAAGTTTATGAATTATGATTGAAAGTTGATCTTTGCTAGCAACTTATTTATTCCATTATATCTCATTCTTTTTTGTTTTCTTTTCATTAGTTTAATTAGTTTTAATTCTCAAATCAAAACCCTATTTATTCGTTTACTTATTTATTTTCATCTGGTCTTTTTTTATTTTATAAATTTATTCATTCTCTATGGATAGAACATTTTACCATTATTTCCAATCTTTATAGTTAATATTAAATTGAATTTATTTTTAACGGTCTTGACACCCGATCACTTACACGTAATCCAACTAGTAGAAAATAAGAGTAAAATTTCAAAATAAATAAATTAACATACTACTTTTCTTTTTTAATAACTCTTCAATTTATCACTAGAAATTGAACCAAGAGTATATAAAAGGGATGCATCGGAGTCTACAACCTTGGAATCTAATTATAAATAAAGAAAGAAGATAAAAGCGGTCAACCTACTAACATATTGCCCCACCAGACAATTTCGCCACTAACATTTAACCATACCTAAAATTACCAAATTTTGTCTAATAGAGGTGAATTGTCTAACACAGCAAATACTAATAGTAATTTTAGGTAAGGTCAAAAAATCGACAGTCTTTATTTCTTAAATTTATTTATTAATTGACTTGTGGGATGCTTAAAAAAACTGACTCCTTAAATATATTGCAATAATATCATTAATTTTTTTTATAAGTAAGGTGAGATTCAAATATAATTTATAGACTTTATTAATAATTTTACCGTCGGCTAATGAACTACATGCCCATCAAAAAATATCATTAGTTAATGTTTAATTAATTTTTCATTAATTTTTTTTAACGCAATTGTTTAAGATGAAAGTGAGAATAAATTTCATCTTCACATTTACTAAGAAAATATCTTTGTGATGTTTGATTTGAGGTAAATGATAAATACATTTAAGAAGAAAAAAATAAATGGTAAAGTGCCCTTGTGAATCTTATGCCAAAATTCTAGAGAGACTCTTAAGCGGAACGACACCGTGTCAGAATGCTTTGTAAAAGCCAAAGGGTTTTATCCTCAAAACCCAGAAACGGAAACTCTCCCCAGAAGCGTTTCAGGCTGAAAACGCAGGCGTCATCCTCAGTTCCTGAACTCCATTAATTCGCCATCGTCATTTCATTAAACATTTCCTCTTTCACTTTTCTCAATCATACGATAGGAACTCCTCCTTCCCTTCCATGACAAAACCTCCAACATTAATCAGATGAATTGAAATGAATTCCCTCGTCCCAAGTCCTCTCACTTCCTTTCCCTTCCCAAGCCGCTCACCCCATTCCCCGCGCAATTATCTCTCCGTCGCCAAATATCCGTCCTCCTACTTCCGCAACCGCCGCCAAAACCTGACATCACGGAAATTCATCTTCTGCTGCGCCACTCCATCTCAAAAGGAAAGTGAATCCAAAGACGACGAGTCGACTCAGCTGTTCAACGAGCTCAGAGATGCGGAGAGGGAGAGGATTAAAAATCTGGAAGAGTTGGAAAGGAAGGCGGAGGTGCAGCTGGAGAGGCAGCTCGTGATGGCCTCGGACTGGAGCAGGGCGCTTCTGAGCATGCGCGGTAAGCTCAGAGGAACAGAGTGGGACCCATATAACTCCCACAAGATCAATTACAGCGATTTCTGGAGACTCCTCAACACTAATAACGTCAATTTCATGGAGTACTCCAATTATGGCCAAACTGTATCAGGTTAGTAGCATTATCTGCTCTTCATTTCTCAACTATTATTACTATGAAAATGGGATTTTAAGATTAATGTGCGCCTCCTGCTTTCCATGGCAGTGATTTTGCCGTATTACAAAGATGGGGATGCAAAGAAAGGGGTTGTTTATCGGCGTCATGTGGTTGATCGTATGCCTATTGATTGCTGGAACGACGTTTGGCAGAAGTTGCACCAGCAAGTGGTGAATGTTGATGTGATTAATGTGGATTCTGTGCGTGCCGAGGTTTATTCCAGTGTTGCAACTGCAGTTATATGGGGAATGCGGCTTGCGTTGGCCATCGGATTGTATTACTGGATCGATAGTATAATGAGACCCATTTATGCAAAGCTGATACCTACTGATCTGGGAAAGTCTAGGGAAACTGTCAGACAGCCACTCAGGCGACGTGCACTTGGGTCCTTAGGCAAGAGTAGGTAAGTATAGCATTGATTCCTTCCTCAGTTGTTGTTGGATACCTTGTCTCGGTTCATAATTATTTGCCTATTTTCCTTTAGTTCTTAAGATTTGTTGACATCTCCCTTTATGTTTGTGTTGAAGTCATGCATGAGTATATTCTTGTCATAGTATAACATTTCTGATTTCAAGGAGGCTGCATAGGTGTTAGACCAAAATAAGTAAGGAATTTTTCCTATCCTAAACCATCCACACAACTTTGTTGGCATCACAGCCCAGTGGGAATTTGCAGCCTTTCCTCATCCCATAACTATAAAATGAAATCCAAAGCATATTTCTTTACACGCCTCAGGAGCCAGGATAGCCTAAGTGTATTACAAATATCTGATGCTATTGAAATGTGAAATCGTAAAAGGGAAGGTAGATGTGAATCTCCTCACTAATAGAGCACCCAACTTAAATTTTAGGAGAGAACCTTATCAGTCCTTCTATTTGCTCTAAATTATTAGTGTTACTCCTATGGAGTTTCACTACCTAAGTAAAAGACGTAAATTATCAAAATAAAACTGGTCCATGTGAAACAGACAATTTAAGGTCTTGGAATTGTGAGCCAGGAAAGATTTACAAATTTAAAGTCTCTTACCACCTGTCAACGTCACTCTCCTATAAAAAAAAAGGAGGGAGCTAACATCAACTAAAGGAGAAGGGGTCTTGTATTTCAATCTCATTGAAGTCTCTGATCAGATGAATATCCCTCTTGTTCAATTTGTGATCTAAATATCAGAAATAGGAGCATTGTGCAAGTTAGAGAGGTTGTGGAATTTAGGAGATGCAATAGAAAAGCTTCTTCCCTGCCCCATAAACCTTCAGAGAGGGGTAGAGAGGAATCATTCAACTTGGTTAGATCTTCCTGTTTTATTCACACTGTTATTCTTGCATATATTTTCCGGGATAGTTCATTCATAATTTTGTTTAGAAGCATGCCATTTCAGGTTCTATAAGGTATTTCCTTATTACTGTGATGGTTAAACTATTTGACGAGGACAACTTTAAATGGATAAATTGAGCATAGATTTATTAGTAATTATATTTTTTTAATGACGGTGAAGTAACTGGAGATAAATTTGAGTGTCTTTTCACTAGGGCAAAGTTTATATCAGCAGAAGAAACTACAGGTGTCACCTTTGATGATTTTGCCGGCCAGGAATATATAAAGAGGGAGTTACAAGAAATTGTACGCATATTGAAGAATGATGAAGAGTTCCAAGACAAGGGTATCTATTGCCCAAAAGGTGTCCTTCTCCACGGGCCTCCGGGAACTGGTAAAACACTTCTAGCTAAAGCTATTGCTGGCGAAGCAGGACTGCCGTTCTTTGCAGCCAATGGTACAGATTTTGTGGAGGTGAGGGATTTATATACTTCAAATGATCACATATGAAGAAATGTAGGAAATGTAAAAAGAAAAGTGGTTGCTTCTTGACCATTTATTTCATTCCAATATTTCATGTATGATGTCTCCCCTTCACATTTTATATTTTTATAGTCCATGAAAGGACATCTTAGTGAAGTGGTCACTTCTATTTTCCACATGACAGTGGTTGGTTTACCATTCTATCCAAACTCAGGGATAGAACTGAGCTTATTTCCATATATTGGTGATTTGCTTATAGAGTGAGAATTCATTTTCGTTTAGCAGATGGATGCTTAGAGTTTTATTTGTCACTGTTTTGACAATTATTCAAATTTCTGTTGATTGTTCAAATGTAACGCAACTGTGAAATTCTTTTCAAATATTGAATAACACATAAGCTCTTGTATAATGGGTGTTTCCTAGAGTCTAGGTTTTTGGGAGTTGTTGACTTTATTACCTATGCTCAAACATGAATATAACAAGTCTGCAATTGTTTATGAATGGTTTAATAATTTTCTTTTGATGAAGAAACGTTGCATAAAAACTGTGATGTGAAACAATATTAGTGAATTGGAGTGGCTGTTCATGCATGGGTTAATTGGAATGATGGGGAACCTTTTGTGATTGTTCTGGAGAAGCAAGCTTTTCTTTCTCTTGAGAGTAACAATGGAATTATTGCCATGTTTTTTTGTAAATAATTCTTTTCTGGTAGCATAAGCTGTAGTTTCAGCTTAGGTCCTGTTTCTCAGTCCATGAGAAACCCTACTATTATAAGTGATATTCAGTGTGGAAACTATTTCCAAATTCAAATCTTTAAAGCAAATGAGTAAAATGAATCATTTTGTTTGGTAAATGCATTTCAAAGTCATTGCAAGGCTTGAAAGTTTGAAACACCACTCAGTAGATTGTTTATGTAGTGTATTCCCTTTTGCTTTATGGTAATTTGCTTGCTTTAGATATCAGGCAGCCAATATTGATATTTATTTTGAAATATCTACTATCACGTTCATTTTGCATTAACTGCTTTCATATTTTCTTCTGTGAAATTAATTACTGTAAACTCTCGAAACTTAACTAGCTAACATTAACCTTTGACTTTCTAGATGTTTGTAGGTGTCGCAGCATCTCGTGTGAAGGATCTTTTCGCTAATGCCAGGTCATTTGCTCCTTCCATCATCTTTATTGATGAAATTGATGCCATTGGAAGCAAGCGTGGTGGACCCGATATTGGTGGGGTAAGGTTATGAGTTTATTTTTTGATTGATCTCAACTGATGAAGGATGTTACTATTCATGAATATGAATGTTTGACAAAGGAGATTCAAATGTCATTTTAAATTATGTTTCATCCTTTTTAGTCGTCTATCAGAATACAGAAGCAGCAGCAAGGTGCTGGTTATACACAATTCTTTGTTTCATGCTATGAAGCTAAACATTGTTTGTATATCTTTAATTGTATTATGGGCATTGCATCCGCAAGAAGAATGGTATTTAGCTAGATGACCGTAACATTGTTCCCTCTATTAAGACAGTAAAATAGATAGTTAGTTAGTAGTTACTCATAACTTAAGCCAGGAAGATGAGGATAGGGTTTCCTTTCTTCTATTTTATATGTTATTGTGCTCTGGTTGGGTAGTTGTTGAGGTGAGCAATAAATTGACTTCTTGGTAAATTTTTATTCATAGTACAAGGACGTCTCTGCATGCAAATTGGGATACATACCATTGAATTGAACATGTGATTGTTTGTATAGGGTGGTGCAGAGAGGGAGCAGGGCCTACTTCAGATTTTGACTGAGATGGATGGATTTAAGGAATTCACATCACAGGTGCTTTTATATATTTCAAGCTGATTGAAGAGATTCCTTTGTTTGATCAAGCGCTAAACTTGGGCTTGTCAGGTCCTAATTATAGGTGCAACAAATAGACTTGATATTCTCGACCCTGCTTTGTTGAGAAAGGGTCGTTTTGACAAGATTATAAGAGTTGGTTTGCCTTCAAAAGATGGTAGATTGGCTATATTGAAGGTATGCTGCAGTTGGTACTACACTTACAGCTCTCTCATTTCACACTGCATTCACTAGTGAGATCAAATCTGCGCAGGTACATGCTAGAAATAAATTTTTCCGTTCAGAGGAGGATAAGGACGCTTTACTGGAGGAAATTTCTGAACACACAGAAGACTTTACTGGGGCAGAGCTGCAGAATATACTGTACTGAATTCCTTACCCATGGCTATGTATTATTTAATATTGATTTAGCATAAACTGAGTCTACTAATATTCTTATCAAATGACAGGAATGAAGCTGGAATTTTGACTGCCAGGAAGGATATGGACTACATTGGTCGAGAGGAACTGCAAGAGGCTCTGAAAAGGGTTTGTGCCGCCCTCTTCCTGTCACTCCCCTAATGACATCCCTTCGAACTGTGTGAAAACTTGTTCACTTACACATAAGACATAAAATGTTTTCCTTAATACCTTTGTTTTGTGGTTGGCAGCAAAAAGGCACATTTGAAACAGGCCAGGAAGATAGCTCGGAAATTCCAGAGGAATTAAAATTAAGATTGGCATACCGAGAAGCAGCTGTGGCTGTTCTTGCTTGCTACTTTCCAGATCCATACCGACCATTCACAGAGGTGCGTGAAACATTTTTTTTAATACCAGTGGTTAATTGCTTGATCAAGTTTTTAGTAATGTAGGTCACACATTTTTATCTTGCAGACGGATATAAATTCTGTTAGCAGCCAGCCAAATATGCGCTACGCAGAAACTGCAGGCAGAGTTTACTCTAGGAAATCAGATTATGTGAACTCTATAGTGCGTGCATGTGCTCGTAAGTTATATGAATCTTGCTTGTACTTTATACCATCTTCACTTACATTTAAGCTAACATTGTCTTGGATCATTTCCTGTTTTTTTCTGTTAGATATTTTCTTCATGCCAGATAGAGAAAGAGATCTTTAGATACATTGGCTGATGCTGGTCTAAGAATTTATTTAAGAAGTATATTTTCTTTATTATGGTTTTGTTTCGAGTCTAAGAGATCTCCCAAAGTTAGCCATTTCCATTTTTAATTGAAATATGCTTGTGAGTTCCTAGTTTGTGTGTGTTTATCATCTAGACAAATGTTACATTACTTAATTGACCGTTTGTTTTATAATTAGATATTTTGCACTGGTGTGCCAACAGCAAGAAAATTTGAAATATAGACACTCTGAAGTTTATGAGTAATCTTGGTTTGTTATTATTTTTCCATTTTTCGTTAATGAATTTAAGATGCATCACTTATGGCTATATTGTGTAGCTAGAGTAATTGAGGAGGAGATGTTTGGGGTGGACAACTTGTGTTGGATCTCTGCAAAAGCTACATTAGAATCATCAAGACGAGCAGAATATTTGATACTTCAGACTGGCATGACGGCATTTGGGAAAACATTCTACAGGAATCATAGTGATCTTGTTCCCAATGTATGTATCTAGTTCGTAGCGGATTATAGGCTTTGTGTCTTTCTTCTTCTTCTTTTTTCCCTTTTTCTCTTTAGGACATGATACATAGTTTGTGATCATATTTCCATTGTTTGTTATAGCTGGCCGCCAAACTTGAAGCACTTCGAGATGAATATATGCGCTATGCTGTGGAAAAATGTTCTTCTGTGCTGAGAGAATACCATTCAGCTGTAGAGACAATTACAGGTCTTGTTTGTTGAATAATCCCCTCCCCCCCTCCCCCCCCCCCTACTAAATTAAGACATTTATTGATGACATTACTTGTTAAGTTGTGGTAATTAAGGTTATGTGTTAGATTTAACATGAGTGAAACTTGGGTTTCTTAGAATTATGTTAAGGGCAGTGAAGCAAGTTCTTACATATCCTTGATAGCTACAGACCTCATGTTTCACTCTCTGCAGATGTCTTGCTCGATAAAGGAGAGATAAAAGATGCTGAAATTTGGGACATATATAAGAGGTCTCCTCGAATACCTCAAGTAAGATCTTGAGCTATTGGCTATTGATTCCTTGCACAAATGCTTATTTGTTTGTTGTTTAGTGTGTTCAAGAGTGCTCATAAGTGGATTATTTGGGCTGCCTTTGTAATAAAAAGGAACAATAGATCTATAATGATTACCTAAACGCTTTCCTCGCTTTCTTTTCTCTTTTCTTTCATTTTTTCCCTTTCCCCTGCCAATTACTTAACTTCTGCTGTCATATTTTTACTTGTACAGTTAGTATTCGTAGGACAAGAAATGTTATGATAAAACAAATGCCTTACCTAGATTTCAAATTGTTAATTTTTTGTTTGCTTACTGGCTTGACTCATGATAACTTGCTGGATTACATTTCTCTTATCCAATGTTTGTTGTGCGTAAAACTCAAATGTCTCCCAGGTGGTCTTTTTAAACACAAGGGTAATTTGATTTTGATTGTTGATAGTTTGTAGATTTGCTTGTTTAATAGTTTTTACTTATACTTATTTTCCTGGTTTTGGTTGATTTAAGAATGAAGGCTATTTATTAATTTATTGTCAATGAAATTTATGGACTTCTTTTTGCTTTCTCTTCTTTTAGTTTACTTTGATTCTAGATATTTATTAATTAATTTATTGCTTGCTCTAGTTATAGACTTATTTTATTTAAAAATATATATTAGTACCTTTTATTGGTTGTTATTAAATTTTGACATATTACTACAAAAAGGTAATTCTTTTTAGTATCTTCCATTTATGTTTTTTTTTACAATATCTATATGTATACTATAAGGCCATACATGTTGCTTCCTATCACTTTTATTAATTTTGAATGATTTAAGTACCTGAATAATTTGGGAGTACTTGAATATAAGGGCTATAATCTTAGTATTAGTTTTTTGTCCTTCGCCCACAGGGTGAGAGGATACAATGTTCTGGAAATTTCTTCACGAGGCAGGACTTGAATTTTGGTTAGACCAATGGTAAACCAAACATGGCATAAGATTTTCCATTTTTTCAAGTCCCATGTTATCCAATATGCGGTATAGGAGAATGTTAAGTGTCAATGTCCATGCCTGGTTGCTTCTCTGCCTTGATATTTTACTTATGTTACGTTCTCCTTTGACCTGACAATTGCTAGACATGAGATACTCTAATGAGCTTGAACATTTCCATGCTCATCTGTATTAACTATGCATTCAATTGTTGATTATTCAGCTTGCTGTGAGTCCCATTGATGAATATGGAGCCCTAATTTATGCTGGACGATGGGGGATTCATGGAATTACACTTCCTGGGAGGGTTACATTTGCTCCTGGCAATGTTGGCTTTTTAACCTTTGGAGCACCACGCCCAATGGAGGTAAGTGGAGAAATATCGTGTGTGAATTTGAAAAATTATAAGTACAATACTATGAGCAAAAGCATATACCATCTTGAGCTTGACTGACTCAATTCTATCACAATCACCTAATATATGTGAGAGATGTAGCATACAACACCGAAAGTATGATATAATTACTTATGTGGCTTTGTATAGTGTCACGATAGTTCATTATCCTGCTAATTATACTGACTTTTTTGGTAACTTTTTCTTTCTTTCATATGGTTCCGTGAGCAGACTCAAGTTGTCAGTGATGATACTTGGAAGCTAGTAGATGGTATCTGGGATAAAAGGGTTCAGGAAATAAAAGAAGAAGCTTCGATGGAGATTGAAGAAGACGAGGAGAAGCCACAGCTTTTGATGGCCAGCCATTTCCTTTGAAAGCATATCATCTCTGTTTATTTTTGGTTCGTATACAACTCCTACTCATGCTCTCCTTTCCCCCCCAACTTTTTTTGGTGTCTTCCTGAAATATGCAGAGAATGGGCAAATAGTGCACACTACAGTCATCTCGTGGACTTAAGCTCTTCCCCCATCTCCTTTCACATCTTCGATTGTTATATAAAATTAAGAAAAGACCTTTGGAAACAGAAACAAATGCTACTACTTCTTTTAAGTGATACTCCCTTATTGTGGATCTGTCATTGACAAAATATCCTTTAGCAGGGTGAAAGAGACTGAAATGTAAAACAAAACATAAATGCTTTCGCTCCGTGACTCTTCCCTGGTAGTCATTAGAAAATCTATCACTCAATACTTTCTACACATGATATACTATATCATCCTGTTTTTGCTGGATTGCATATCATCCTATTTTTTGCGGGATTGCCATTAATTTTTCTGGTCTTGTTATTTGTATGGTTAGTAGATTCATTGGCCACTGAACTATAAAACTGGTTAAGCCTCCGCCATTCTTTCCATGATTGGTAATGACAGGATCAGTTACTAGGAGCACTTAGTTGTGACTTCGACACCAAGCTTATGTAGATAGTATACCACTTAGTCTACACAACTTTTGTACTAAGTTAAGAACTGTTGCAGCACAGTTTAGGAATTATGCAAGTGAATGGAAAATCAGTCCTGTTGGTACAATAATTTTACGTAGCTTTGTTTTGCATCCCTAACCCAATGCTATTGTTATTCTCTTTTCTTGTTCGTCGTTCTTTTTATTCATTTAATTCATTTACTCTCTGAAACTGACACTGATGCCATCCAGGTACCAAGTTTAACTCCAAGAAGTTTGAGACTTTTTTTTGGTGATGTGGCTGATAGCGAAACACTCAAACTTTGGATACGCACATCTTTTAGTTCAAAGGTGCCGTTACTGCCATGAAGATTCGATGCACCCAATGACTGGAAGTTGCCATTGCACTTATAATCTGTTAAGTAGTTGAATGAATGCCTCCCAGGTTTGTTTGTCCGTCCTTTTCTTACTCGGTTATTTGCTGATTTGCCAATAGCTGGCAAGTCAGGAAAGGCGTGAGATTTGAGTTGACAAGGATGCGTGATAGGGCTGGTCCATGTGAATGGTATACCTTAGATATGTTTAGATGTAACTCTCCAACTGTTCCCTCACGTAGGAATGCAAGATGAAGAGTTTTGAGGTTATTGAGTTTGGTGGAGGTGAATCAAGTTTTGAGCTGTATGTGTACTATATGGAGTCAAACTCCTTGTACTCTGTAAAGGAAGAAACTGTAAATTAGCGAATTGGCTTCAGTTCGGTACTCATTTTTCCTTCCATTGATGAAATCTTACAAGGTCTCATGTAACTCCTGTGTTGAACCGCTTTCATTCGGCTTTCATGTTAGTACATAACACTGCTCTCCACTCTCCACTCTCCACTTTCCACTTTCCACTTTCCAGTGTATAATAATAATAAGCAGAGGTTAGAATTCTTTTTTGATGAAAAGTAGAGGTTAGAATTAGATTACTCTTTTTGTAGTTTTTACAATTAGTGATATTTACGTTTTAATAAAGTAAGATGTATATTTTTTAAACTTTTCTTATTTTGAATTTAAAATGAGTATTATAGCTATTATTTCATTTCAATCAATAATATTGTAATTATAAAACTACGTATCGTTTCATTATTCATTTTTTAAACTTATATTAAATGTATTAAATAAATAACTTTATTAAATTACGAATAAATTTATTATTTTTTGGCGTTCATAAAGGAAAGAGGTAAAGGTAGAGTAGAAAGTGGAAAGTGGAAAGTGGAAAGTGGAAAGTGGATGGGCGACCGTAAAGCAGCTGAAGTTGCGTTAAAACTCCCCCCCGCCGCGAAACGTTTCTCCAAATGGAATGTCCTCCTCCTCAAACGCAACCGTCGTCTCCACCACCTCCTCCTTACGTTCTGCCCAAACAGAGTGACCTCTCTTCACACGCCAAACAGTTTCTGGACCAACATTTGGGGACCCATCAGGATCTGCTCCTCAGGGCTCCACTCCTCCTCTCCGATTTGACAGCAAAATGCTTGGATTTGGACACCCATCTCTCGTCACTTCGGAGAAGCCTCACCAAACGCACCGTTTCATGGATTTCTCGCTCTTTAGGAGCCAAAACATCCATCGCAACCCTCAACTTCATGCTAGAAAATCTTAGCCTCTACACCTCGCAATGTGAGTCAACTTCAAAATTGCTGGTATTTACATTTGTCGAAGCTTTTTACGTCCATGTTCGTTTTTGGGCTTTTATTTTGATGTTGATTTTGATTTTGATTTTGTTGCTGGGACTTGGGAGTTTGTAGGTGGGATTGGGTCAAGGAGAATGCACCGCGTTCTTGTTGAAGAGCTTCCTCGACTGGCCAAACATCTCCGCCAAATTGAATATTTTCGCGAATACTTTGGTGAGCAACAACATGTTCTCAACTCAATCCAATTCCTTATACTCACTCCCTTCATACGCACAAAATTTTCATTGTTGAAAAAGGGAACTCATTTTCTAGCACTGTTTTCTCTACTTTCACCTTAGGTTACAGAGTATAAGCCTCCTTTGATGAATTGGACGGGAACCCAACACAATCATCCATGCTTGTGTCTAAGTTCCTGTATTTTCCCCAATTTCCACAAGTTTTTTCTCTAAGTTTAAATTGAATTACTCATGGAGGCTCCACATCTATCTTTAAAGCTCGATGAATGCTGTGAATTCTTAAATGAAGATCCTAAAAGCAAGTCTAATATTTTTCATGATATGGTCTTTTGATTTTCCTAATCCTACTTTTTCTTGATTTAGTCCTTAATATTTGCATTACTGTTTGTTCATTATATTGTACTTTATGACCTTTTCCCCTTTAATTGAACTTTTATCTCCAACATTTGCTCATCTTTCTTATCGCTATCTGACCTGTGCAACCACCTAAGCTCATCTTTTAATCTTGTCAGATGCTGCTTTACAGTTGGAAGCTCTGGTTGGAGATCTCGAGGATACCGTTTTCTCTGTTGGTCTCTGTAATGAGAGTATGCTTTCAACAAAGCGTTTTGCTTCACTGATTTCAATGGTAATGTTTTTGTTCTCCTTTTACTTGTTACACATTAATGAGCTAGTGAATTTATATTAATATGCACGTGAATGGTGGTGCAGGACTTCAGAAGAAAGCACGAGAGGTTTCTGCAAGTCATAAAAGTAATGAATGACATTGAGGAAGTATTAGTGACCATTTTAGTATGTCAGCATAAGTGGCGTCATCTTCTGGAATCTGTTGATGCTAGAGTAAATAAAAGTTTAGCTGTTGTTCGCCCACAGATTCTTGCTGACCACCGTGCAGTTCTTGCATCTCTGGGCTGGCCGCCTAGACTTTTTACGTCAACAATTGATGGTGGAGAAGTTGTTGGCCTTCCCAATCCTCGTCTTAATGGAAGGAGACAAAAAAAAGTATTATTCTCAAACTTTTCTAGCTCTTTGTGCTTTGCAGCATCTGCAGGCAAGAAGGGAAAGTCGGCAGCACAGTATTTTTGGACGAAAGAAGTATGGCATGGAGCTTTGGGCTTTTGATGAACTGGTTCATCCCATTGCATCACGAATCGAATACCACTTGTCTAAATGGTCTGAGCGGCCTGAATTTATGTTTGCTCTTGTACATAAGATTACTAGAGACTTTATCGTAGGCGTAGATGATGTATTACAGCCTTTGATTGACAGAGCGAGGTTCGGAAGTTACAGTGCTAAGGAGGCTTGGGTATCTGCAATGGTTCGCATGCTATCTAGTTTTCTTGCAAAAAAGGTTTTTCATATTCTTGCCGAGAGGTACAAAGAGAAAGACCAAAGATTGGAAGTTGCATCTTCGTGGCTTCATTTGGTAGACCATATGGTTGGTTTTGATAAAAAGATGCTATCACTTCTGAGCTCAGAAACTTGTTTCTTCTTGGATGATTCTGAGAGGATTGAAAGCCCTTCAAGTAGCCTTTCAGTGTTAGTGTTATTTTGCGACTCACCATATTGGTTAAAGATTTGGGAAAAAGTAGAGCTCAAGGATGCGTGGAAGAAGCTTAAACCTGAACTGAAAAATGAGAGAGCTTGGTTAGTTGATAAGAAATCTGGAGGTGAGCTTCAAACTCGTACTGAATCTACACAGTTTTTTCTCTCTACTAGGGAAGACTATAAGGCTCCATCGATAGCTGAATCTGTGCTGAAAACAGCCTGGGGGATGATTGAAAGATGTGGAACTTTACCTGCTGTTCGACAACGTGTCCAGTTTATCAGAGCAACTTCAGCAAAATTCCTTTGGCATTTTCTTAATGTATTGGTTTTCGAGTGCAAGACTGCAAAGTTGTCTCTTGACCATCTGGATGATGCTCTAGTCAAAGTGTGTGGCTCAATAAATGCTGCCAGATACATCGAGTCTAAACTGCAGGAATGGAGTGATGACATCAACTTTTTGGAGATGAGATCTGCTGAAAATTCTTTTGAAAAGCACGAAACTAGTGGTCGTGATGATAATGGCTGCTTCTTCGATGAAGAAATTAAAAGCTTGGCAGAACACATGACCAACTGGCTCTTGGAGATAATTACGTTTCTTCTTCACGAGTTTGAAACACTTTCATTGGGCTATCTACAGAATAACAGCCATTTTGACCCAGAAGACCTGAATGTTAGTGGAGTTCAAGGGGACATGGATTCAGCAGTATCTGCTGATATTATCCCATCACTGGATACTTTACAATCCCAACTTCATCTTCTTGAGACGAGTCTCAACCCGAAAGACTTCTTGGATCTGTGGAGAAGTGTCGCTGACGGGCTTGACCATTTCATTTCTTGCAGCATTTTCGCAGCTGGTGCCGAGCTTTCTAGCAAGGGGATCACCCAGTTTGGGATCGACATGGGGGCTTTGTTCACTGTTTTTCGACCGTTTTGCGCTCGACCTCGAGCATTTTTCCCTTGTATCACAGAGACTCTTAAGCTGTTAAATATGAGCAGGGAAGATGGTAACCATTTGTTAGTAGTTTTATCCAGTGATGGAAAAGGAACAAGATGCTTGCCATTGTATGGAATTTCCCACTTATCTTTTGATCAAGCTGTTAAAGTTCTGAAGAACACAGAGTTTAGATCTCTGTCCTAATATTCTTTTTTTTTTTATTAGTTCATCTATAGTCATGTTGTTTAACATAGTTTTTTTACCAGCCCTTGATGAGAGAAGTTAGTGTTTGTGATATGTTCAGTGGCAACTAAATTATAATTCATTTGTTAATATGGTATCATTAATTATTTCTTTTCATCATATTAATTACCTTGCTTTGCTTAAAAATAAAAATAGATCTGCTAAAATCCAAACTCTTTGATAAAGAAAGAGTAGAATTTAAACATCTACTAAGCTGATGAGATCTCTGATTTAATACTATTAATGATCCTACAATAGAAAGATAAAAGAGTTGAAGTAAGCAAATAATAAAACCTACGCAATTTGAAAACTTGTGGGAAAGAAAAAATTGCAACAACAACAAGCTCAGAGTTGTCCATCTCCAATACTCATCCTTGACTAATCTCAAACATTCAAATGCAGCAGTGCCTTTTGTTTTAGCTGCAAAAACAACACCACTGTCATCTCTAATAACAACTTTGAAACCAGCAATTCTATTAATCACAAAAGCGTCAGTGTTTAATTAAGATACATGGGAAATATGATTTGATATATATATATATATATATATATATATATATTTTTTTTTTAGGGAAACAACTTTTTCCCTCACTTTTAAATTCAACTCTAACAAAACTCTCTTTCTAAATAGGCCCCCAATTTTATCTTCGTTATTTACGTTTACCCCTAAATTAATTGCCAATAGTCAAACACATACCTGTACCATCCACTTTGCACTAACACTGTTAAAAAGTTATCGTTAGTTACATTTTTCTTCTCAAAACGACATCGTTTAAAAAAAATATTATTAAAAAGTTTTAAAATTTAAATTTATATTTTAAATATTGGAATCTAATGAAAAGTTAATTGAATATGTATTTAACTATATGATAGCTAATTAAATATAAAAAAGAGAACTAACTCTATATTTATTAATTGAAAGTAATTTAATCAAATCTCAATCCAAACAGACATGTTTTTCCCTCTCATTGCTTTAATTAATTAATTTTACAAATATTTTTTCCTAAACCCTAAATCCTAATACTAACATAATTTTTCGAAATAAAGTAACAAAAATTTGCATAACTAACATAGTTTCCCCCAATTACAAAGTTACTAATAATCTACCAAATAAAAGTATATATATATTATTATACTAAATTATTATTATGTAAAATTTAAAATTATATATTTTTTGTTTCTTAGAAATTATATATTTAAAAAAACTACCAAATTAACTGACCCATTTTTTTCACAGAAAAATTAAAACAGTCCCTAATAAGTTAATCCTAAAAATCTAATCTGACTTTAAAAATAAAAATTAATTGAAAAAATGCTAAAGTAAACTTATATTTTTTATACATATTTTATTTATTTTTCTAATGAATAAATAACACCTAATTTAATAATATACTAATTTTAATTGAGTAATGTAGACAAATTAAAATTGCTAACCTAAAACAACACAAAAGAAAAAAAATACTTGTATTATTTTCAGATATATTAACCTTATTTTTTCTAAGAAACAAACAAATATATAATTTTAAATTTTACATAATTCTAATTTAGTATAATATGCTTCTATTTGGTAGATTATGGAGTTAGTTCTCAACTCTCAATTAATTTGCTTTCAATTAATATATATGGATTTAGTTCTCTTTTTTTATATTTAATTAGTTATCATGAGTTAAATACATATTTGATTAACTTTCCATTCTATTCCAATATTAAATTTTTTTTTAAACGACGTCGTTTTGGAAAGGAAAATGTGACTAACGACAACGTTTTAACGATATTAGTGTAAAGTTGGGAGTACGGGGTGTGTTTGACTAACAACAATTAAATTGGGATAAACGCGAGTAAAATAAATAAAATTGGAGATTATTTAGAGAGAATTTTGTCAGGGTTGAATTTAAAAGTTAGGGAAAAAATTAGAGTATGATATAACTATTTTCCTATTTTTTAATTTAACAACCTCGCGCAAAGATATATATTATGTGAATGGAGGAGAGAGTATGGTTTTTTCTAATTCTTGCATCTGTTTACACGTGTGAAAAATAGTGCGATTTTTTCTCAAATGAATTAAATATATTGACGTTTTTCGACTATTTTTTAGTCAAATCAAATTAAATTAAATGAAAATTGCAATTGGCAGAAATCAGAAGCAACATACTTTTTTTTTGTTGAGTACTCTCCAGCTTTTAAAGATTTATCTTTTTAATTATAATTATACAAACTATTTTTTTTACTATATTAATTACTTTATTTTAAATTTAACAATTTAAAATAAACGTGATTTAAATTAATTGAATAAGAATATATAATTTATAAAAAAAGTAAAAATTATAATTAAAAAATACCAATTAGTAATTCGTAAAACATATAAATGAGACAATTAATTAATTAATTAATTTTTTTTTTCAAAATAGATAACTTTTAAACTGGGAAGAAATATAAGATCTAAACAGCACTAACAATCAATGGGCATATAATTCATTAGGCATTTAGCTGGTGGTAAAAATTTAATATAAATTTGAATTAAGGTTTAAATCTCACGTAGTCTATAAAAAAAAAATACAAACACTAAACACGATATCGACACCATTACTACACTATGATTTCGCCCGTGCTCCCTTGAATACCCTAGAATACTATCGAACTTAAGGCGGTGTTCGAAATATTCACACAAATTATTTTCCCATGTGGGATCAGATAAGTGACATAAGTCTATCAAACCGGAAAAGTATCCCACAACTAACACTTAGGAGATTTATTCAACAATTAATTTATTATTTTAAAATTTAATGATATTTTATCCGCCTATACTTAATTGATCTCTGAAAATCACGTACTAATAATTTGTATTTGTTTATTTAACTACTCAAAAAAAGTTTATGGGATATTATTGCACTCGATTTTTTGACGTATTTTCACATTTTTATCGCTTATCATTATCAACTCTTTAAAAATCGTATTTCTATCGATCATCGATCATTTGCTATTTATTTTTCTGTTTTATGTTATTTCGTGTCATTTCCATTTTTTCATATTTTGCTATTTTTTCGTTCGAACTTCTATCGGTTCCGAGTGAGATTCCGCAAACCATAGATCGAACATTTTCGTTTATTAACGATATATTTTATACTATTATTTTATTTCGCGTCATTTCATTTTATTTTGTTTAGTTCACTTTGCTTTAACATTTTTTTTCCGTTCGAACTTCTAGCGGTTTCGGGCGAGTCTACTCGAACCATAGATCGAACTTTTCTCTTTGTATACTATTTACCACTAATTTTGTTTCATTTCACTGCATATTTTAGTAATTTTTGGTTCGGGCTTTTATTCATTTCAAACGAGTTCGCTCGTACCGTTGGCTCGAAACGAATAAATGAACTGAGATGACTTTTCATCATCCACCGTTGATATGTTTGACCAAGCAAGAGTCAAACAAGATCAACGGTCCAGATAATTAATAGTCATGCACCCCCTCTCTTGTCATGTTCCTCGCGCGACTGCCTTGGCTCCAGCCTGTCCAAGTCTTCCTCGATCGCTCCCCAACAAATTCATCATCACAAGCCTCCCATCATCGAAGCTTCCATTCTCCCTCAGCCGCACAGCCAAGACGTGCTCACCACTCCGGCCACTGCTCATCGCCACTCGCCGTTGGGCCTCACGTCCGCGACGCCCACTCTCGCCTTGGCCTCCAAGTTCACTCACGCCCCTCGCCTATAAATACTCCTCAACCATCAACAGAAAGGGGAGGGATGGACACACTCTTGCTATCTAATTCCTCACTCTGAATTGCTCATCATCAAGGATCAATCCTTTTATTGCTTTCAATCAACTGCTGCTCAATTTATTTAATTATTGCATTTCATTTAATAAATTGCCTTTGTTTTCAATTAAATCAATTACCTTTGTTTTATTTTCAATTAATTGTTGCTATCTTATTCGATCAATTGCTGCCTCTATTTCAAGTTAATTTCGCTACTTTGCTTCGTTCAATTACCTGCGTTTTGGTATAATTTCCAAGCTTTTGTTTAATTAATTTTGCTTGCTTTATTTCATAAATTACATGCTGTTTTGAGCTTAATTGCGTTGCTATTTTTGGTTAATTGAATTGCTGCTATTTTTGGCTTAGTTTTGGTCGTCTGTTCTTTCGCCTGGAGTGGCCCTTAGTCGCCGACAATGGCGCCGGCGAACCAAGGAAGAAGATGAACAGTAAAAAAGAGAGGGAAAGGTGACGGGCTTGGCTTGGCTTGGTCATTGAGACACGACTGTTCTTGGCCCAGCAAAGAAAAGAAAGTGAGCCGGCCCATCTGCTGGGCCTATTTGATCAGGCCCGGTTCGCATGGTTTCATTAATTCGGCCCATCGCATTTTTCGTATCAATTAATCATTTTTTCGTAATATTTAATTAATTAATTTGCTTGCTTTTAATTGTTAATTAATCATTTGCATTTAATTGTTGAAAAATGATTTTGCTTGCATTTAATTATTAAATTGATTATTTTGCTTGCTTTTAAATTGTTAATCATTTTATTTGCATGCTTATCATTTATCATTACTTGTACTAATAATCTCATTTTGTAGGGTAAAAATCGATCGGCACCTACTCGAGTACACTTTTTTTTATTCGATGTCTTTTGTATGTATTCGTATGCATGACTATTTAGAATTGCTAGAATTAATTTATTTGCATGAGAAATAACTTGGTTTATTTACTCATTCATCTTAAAAATTGCTTTGTGTGCATTGGCCCGATGATGATAGAGGGCGCCCGCTTTAGTAAAACTTAAACAGTTAATTCCGTTAAAAATCAGTCCCGACCAGTCCCGAACAGTCCCGACCAGTTTCAACCAGTCCCGAACAGTCCGAAAAATACTAAAGCGGCGATTCCTCTGAGGGCCCAATTACTTATTTTTAAATGTTTTATTTAAACACCTCTCTCTTTTTAACCGATAACGTTTTTAGGATGAGACTCGGGTGCCTAATACCTTCCCGAGTCCATAAATCGACCCCGAACCGTTGGTCTCGGGTTTAGACCATTTCTTTGTGCCTTAGCTTTTATTTTATTTATCTTTCTTTTTGACCTTAGGTTTCCCTAAATCTAGAAATAAATAGGGCGACGACTTCATTGCATCATGTCAGACAGTCTGTTATTGTCTCATATCCGTCCCAAACCGGCTCGCGCAAAATACGAAAAGGGGGTGCAACAGATATGTTTCGTTATCGATTATTGTTATATGACAACATGTCACATTAACATATATGATGATGTAACTTTCGAATAAAAATGTATTATATCATGCCACGCGACACATGATGGGTGATGTGATACTTATCAAGTGATATTTTAATGCTAACATCACATTTATTAGATAAAAAATTTAATGACAACAGGAGTAATTAAAGAAGAAATATAAAATTTCATAAGTGTTGGATTTTTTTTTTTTTTTTTTTTACAAATACGAAAATTAAATTAATTAAATTGAAAATCTTCACTTTGTAGGCCTCCATTCTACTCCCTCCGGAACTTAATAACTGTCCCGTTGACTTTGGGCACGCATATTAAGAAAACCGGATGACTCACTATTTGACCCCAAAAATTTCCGTACTTTTTTTCGAACGTACGTTAATTCTTAATGTACGTCCGAGAAAAAATTCGGGACAAAATTGTCTCAAATAGTGAGTCATCCGGCCTCCTTAATATGCGTGCCCAAAGTCAACGGGATAATTATTAAGTTCCGGAGGGAGTATCTAATATGTATAACATATCTAGGTTATGTCAGGCATGTTAAATTATCTTTTATAAATATAGAAATAAAATTAATCATGCAAAATTTAAATTTGATTAGAAATCTTTTACGAATAGATGGATTAAAAATAAAAATATTACTAAAAGAAATAGTGTATGACACTGTTCCTCCAGCCTTTACCTTATCAGTACTAATATTATAGATGCTCATGGAACGAAGCAATAGGTAGCTAGTTAGCAGAGGGTTGAATCAGTCATAAAAAGAACAACTATTTAAGATTTTAGCAAATATACCATCGATGAGATAACAGAATAGTATAAAAATACATTTATAATTTAGAAATTAAAATAAAAATTTAAGTAAAACCGGTTCAACTTTCCAATAATTCCATCAATTCAACCAGTACTCAACCACTTTTTTGGTCCATATCAAACTAAACTAGTTTGAGATGTACAGATTACCGGTTTAATATTCGAGCCGGTTTAGTTTTTATATAACTATGCTCATTTATACAAGTAGCTAAGGTAAACATGTAACCAATGGTTTTAGCAAAGGGAAGTACAAACCACCTCCACCCATAGCTATGTAATTTGCACACAAGCTATGTAATTAATGGACGAATTTGGATTGGTCGGTCGACGTAATACAAACCACCTCCACCCATGGCAAAACCCCTGCCCCTCTTTTAATATAAAAACCAATAAACATTGTTAAAAAATATATTAAATATAACCCTGTAAAGTAGAAACAAGCATAGTCTCGATGGCTATTGACCACAAACTCAAAGTGTTGGAAGTAGTACGCAATATATAAAGAGCATAACTTGTATTCTCATCAGTATCACAAAATACATTAACAATCGACATTCTTATCCTCATCTAGCTAGGGCAGCCATGTTGAGAGACACCCGTGCCATTTCTATCAAAGAAATGAGCCTCAAGATTAAAACTGGCATTTCATCATGTGTAGATCATGGTTCGTTGTGCGATCCGCGGTCCGAATCGTTTCCGACGGTGGAGGCTGGTGAGCCAACCAGGAGCAGCTCGATGACAGAGGAGAAACTGAGTTGGTTGAGGTCACAAATGGTGTTGTAAATTAGAGTTATTACAAAGGTTATGACCATAATTCTCTGTAACATAAATGGCTATGATGGCCATGATTCTCTCCATTGATAGCAACGGTAATGGCCATGATACTCTCCCTTGATGGCAACGGTAATGGCCATAATTCTTTGCATTTACCACCACAAAATCTCTCCATTTATCATCATAAATCTGTCACATAATGGTCAAGGATTTTTTCCTCTCTATAAATACTACCTACTCCATCAAACCCAAAATACATTGAGAAAAAATATCACATTCTAAATTGAGAGCCTTTCCATTTCTGGTTATTATTCTGTTATTGATTCTTGCTGTTCTGTTTCCCGATTTCCAAATCGGAAGAGATCGTTTTATTCTGGGGGAAATAAATTTCTTTAGAACAACATTTCAACGCAACTTGATATTTGTGTTTCTAACTTTATTTCGCAGATATTCCAAGAAAGATATTCAACCTGCCTGGTGAACTGTCTTGACCAAGAGACCAGACAAGAAGACTGCCTCGTCTTGACCAAGCGAGAACGTATTGATCAAGAGACCAGCTGAGACAGATTTTCCAACAATCTAAAGGAATTTATTAGGATGGATAGACAATTGTGAAGAACATTGTTGAGTCGTCTCGTGGGCGTGCTTTAATCAAATCAGGCTATTTCTTATCCTTATATTGTGTTCTTTTTGAGTTTCAATTATTTAATTAACATTTTTTGTTTGAATGTTGTTATATAATTGGACGCGGTCGGTGAATTCAGACGAGAAGGATGGAATTTATTATATACGAGTAGTAAACTAAAATTTGCAGAAAGTTGAAAAACGTTTATAAAGACCAAATCAAAAGCCTAATTCTATGTTTTGGGAAGGAGCTATCATTTTCTGTTGAGTTATATTTATTGTCTTTTTATGCATAATTATCAATTAAAATTGAGTCCTTTTTACCTTGGGAAAACGAGATGCTGGAGCCTCAGATTGCGCCTAGCAATTTTTCAAATCTCCAAGTAAGTATCGATCTAATTTGCATAACTAAAAGAAGATGGGTGAACAACTAAAACTCTATATTTCGATTAGATCAAGGAAATTGGATATATATATATATTAATTTATTATTAGTGATTGTTTGTGATTGTGACGATAGAGGCAATATATATTTTACAATAATTTTTTATATATTAATCTCATTATGAGTATTGTTATTATTATTGTTTATGAGAAAAAAAGTACTTAAGAGCACCTCTTTTTAGTCACAGTTCTGGTTCTATGTTGTTCTTGATGGTGTAGTACTTATTACAATGTGTGTTACTAGCCTTGAACCCATGTCCGGTGGCTAGGCAAACTTAATTATTTACTTTATGGCATAAAATTGATTGTGATCTTTTGTTAGTAATTTATGCCATAAATATTGTTATAATGGGATGCATTAAATGAAATTTCAATATATTAAGCCAGTTACATACATGTTGTGGCAAGAGATTAATGTTTAAAATTAGTCAAATGAATACTTAAATGTAAATATAAATGAGTGTCAAAATTGACATAGATTTAATTCTCAAGGATGGAAATTCAAATATACACAAGTATTTTGTGGCATTTATGATATTCCATGTATTCTTTTGAAGGAATTTTGCAGATAGTGTGATTATATTCGATACTACAAGAGGTACGAATGTATTAAATCTTTACTTATAAATGATTAGTTATATTTTTCTTATCATTGTTGTTAAGAAAAAAATAGAGAATTACTTTATACTTATTGTAAAGTATAGAGTAACTCCTTGAGATACATTGCTATTATATATATGATGAAATATATGTGAACACATTGATGACGTTATTCCATATATATATATTTGTGAAAGCATTATTTCAGGTGATGTAAACTATTAAGTGCTGGTGTCCTAAAAAAGGTATTTACTCTCACTCTTAAATCATATGGAATTAAGAAAGTACAAAATATATTTATTTGGTATAATTGTTTTTTATACATAAATAAGTAGAATAATATTCACAAATGTGGAGGTCCGAATGATAAGATACGACTTCTTTGCCGAAGGGTAGGCGGGAAAATGGCTTCCTGGACACACCGTCTGCGGCCGCTCGGTGTACCTGCAAAGCGCCGGAGGGGGTCCCCGGCGTAAACACTCCGATGCCAAAGTCAGTACGAGTGGTGAAAGTAGTAGAGCTTTGGCCAGTGATCTTAGACTTACCTCCCCTCTGGATTGTGTGTGTGTGTGTGTGTGTGTGTGTGTGGGTGGGGGGAGGGGGGGGGGGGGGGGGGGATTTATAGGTGAAAAGTAGCGTGTTTTCTGGGGAGCTCGATCATATAAGGCGTTAACGGGCCCGTCAGGAGATTGGCACTCCCCGTCAACGGTGTGCTATCGTTGCGTTAGATATGTATATGGGGGTAGGTGTTACCTAGGTAAGGCAACACCTATATTCTTTATGGGACGCCATGGTGGGATAACGCCACGTGTCATGGCAAAGTGACGTGGGGGCCCCCCTCGCTGATGTCGACCATCCCAGTATTGATCGCATGGAGTGAGGCGATAGCCTCAATGTTGTCTGAGCGGTTGGTACAACAACTTTCTACCCCTAATGCAAGATGAAAATGCCCTTGACGTTAAGTGTATTGTTATCACAAGCCCAACCGAAAGTGAGCCCGAGTGTTTACCAAGGGCTACCGCTTTATCTTCACTCTTGCCGACTCAATGGTTTTTCTCGTGTTGGGGTGATTCGTTTGCCGAGAAATATGCCTCCTCTCACCGCCGTTCTTCTGAGTCTATAAATTATCCTTTTATTGCGCTGGCTTTTCCGCAACCATTTTTGCAATTCCCTTGATATTTTTGCTATGGATGATCTTACGAGGAACTTTCTGATTTCGAAGGCGCACAACTTGAAGAATCTCATGGAGGCTGACATTGGTTTCCTGGAGACCATGCTGACCAAAACCTCTGAGGACGTCTTGGAGCTTCAGGGGATGATGACCCCTTTACTGTCCAGGCAAGGAGCTGCTTCTATGGAGGATTTTAGTCCTATACAGAATGTGTCTAAGTTGGCCGCTGCAGTCTCCCGCATCGAGGTGACCATCACTATGCTACAGCATAGGAAAGACCTTCTAGTGTGCTGCTTGAAGGGCATGAGGGTTTCTTCCACTGAACTGACCTTGGTGGCGGATGCTCTAAGGGAGATTCCTACTGCCCTCGAGGATGACGATGTTGGGTCCCATGCTTGACCGCCGGTCGTCGCCTCTTTATTTTTATATTTCCTATGTACACGCTTGGACGCTTAGGCCGTTCAGGCCATAAATAAAATGTTGTTTCAATTATTGCACCATCTTCTATTTTTGATATCTTGCTGCTTGTTGCGCTAGCCAGGCGCGATTGCTATAAACCCAATCGAAAAATGAGTCTTTCGTGGGATATAGTGCTGCAATGCTTGGATTGGCGATAAATGTTTTGCTCAACCGTTCCTCGCGCCGTATTCCCAATGATGGGTGGTTGGGCAGTTTTTTGGTGCCCTTTGATTGGCGTAATTTTCGAGCAGGTGGATATGTCGGATCAAATTCTGCAATTATGATTGTTCTTCTCCAAGCGCATTTATTGCTTTCAAGGGACACGCGAAGAGATCAGAGTATCTCTTTGGCTTGGCTATTTAATGGAGTTTTCTTTCCTTTTCCTGTTCACCTTCTTCTTCTTATTTCTCTTCTCAGATTGTTTCAATTCGCACGATATGGAGATTGATGAACACGAGCCCCCACTTACTCCTCCAACTTCCCCGGATTCCAATGATCCTCCTTCTCCTTCATGTCTGAAAAGACGATTCCCTCGCCGCAAAGGTCGCAAAAGGTCGAAGAGGAAAGTTTCTAAAACGGTTAACACACCTTCTGTTCTCTCTGTGGCCCTCGTGCGAAAGGGTGATGAATCATTTTCTCATGCTAATCATTTTTCAGCAAGGGATTCTTCCCGTGTCGTTGGTTCTGAAGTTGCAGATGCTATCGCTGCAGGAGGGTCCGATTCGGTGCGGTTAGGTCAAGAGAAGAGAGTTGACGAGCCTTTTCCTCCTTTCAACGGGGGTTTGCCACTCTCAGATGAAGACAACGTCTTCTATTATGACATAGACTGGTCTGATGAGGACTAGTGCCCTGGCGTTAGGCGCACTGTAGATGCCGTATGGCTTTTAATGAATAAACTGATGTTTTCTATTTTTCTTTCTTCTGCCACCGTGTTCCCTCGTCAGTACTTTTAATTTCGTTGATGGCTAACACAAAAGGCATTATCCTCACTGAGGTAATCGCTCTGCCATTGTTTTGACTTGGTCAACATTAACCGCCGCTTGGTAAGTTATGGCAAGTAACTGCTTGTTTTTAACCCTTGAGTATGATTCCACGTGGTCAACTTTCTTTACACACATCCTCGCACGACTGGTAGTTCAATTAATGCGGTGGCACTTAGTCCTTTAAGAAGGGACCATTTTCTCTTTCTAACACTTTTTGCCCTTATTTTAAATTTTCTCTCTTCTCTTTGTTTTCTCTGGAAGAACTTCTTGCTCATCCGCCGCCCTCCGCCGGTTCGCCTGTGAATCCTTCCTTCTAAGGTATCCCTTCCTCCTTTCAGATTTTCTGTTCATTACTTTACTATGGTTATAACTAGACCCAGGCGGTTCCTCTGGAGACATGTGGATCCAGAAATCATACAAACACCCAGTATTTTTTCATGTGAGGTGATTTTAAATGTTGAATTAGAGGAAAACGGTATTACTTTCCCTCTTGGATATATCCCTACCGTTCTCGAGGATGACATGCGTCTTCATGATCCATTGTGGGGAAACTATAGGCTAGTCTACTTTAAGATGTTCCTCTATGGTTTTTTGTCTCCCAGTCCATGCTTCAATAACAGCACTGCTGCGGGAATATATGCTTAATCCTGCCCAGATAACTCCTTCTTCTTGGTGTGGGGTTTATGCCTTTCTTCGCGCTTGCGAACTGGAGAACATTCTTACCCCATCTCTCAATTTATTTCGCAAATTCTTTAGCATGACTTGCCGCGATTGTTTAATCGATATCACTCCGAGGTGGGATGACGCCTTCGTGCAGTCATTATGGCAGTGGTTTTACTACTTTGAGGGGGCTGTGGCTGACTGAAAAAGCAGTTTCTTCATCCTTGAGTTATTGTCCCGTTTATGGCGTCCGGGTTTTAATCAAGAGCTTATAGGTCCCCTCTGGGCAAACCCGGTGGTGCTGTCTAGGAGTGAGCTGGATCAAGCTAACGCCTTGCTAGATAAAAATACGTGTTATCGCATCCAGGAGTTTGCCTCATACAAACTCCTAAACGAATGCATTATGGGTGAGTTTGTCTTTCTTCATACTTTCTTCCCGACTTATTTATTGTTCTCACACGTTCCCTTAACAGGAGACGCTGATGGCCGATCGTCTGGAGGGGCTAACGCTCCTTTGAACGTGGTGCCGCTTCGAATTATACCAGCTTCTCCTCCTGCCGGGGGCTCCAGTCATCGAGGCGTTCCGCCCAAATGGGGGAGAATTAAGACAGTCGTTGGGAGAGGGCGAGGCGCGGCATCTTCGCCCGAGCTTCTTGGTTTCTTGAAAATTGGCTACCGCCTCGACACGGAGGGATAAATCTAAGTCGGCCTGCGACTAGAATAATTGATAGCGATAGTGGTAGCGACAACAGTGGCGACAACGAGGATATGGATATCAAACCAGACCTCTATCATGCTTCCTCACTTCAGCGAAAGAGACTCAGAGTAGACATGAACGAGCAGGCTACCGGGGTTTCTTCTGATAGTGCTAACGTAGTAGCTATCGTGACGCCTATCGTTTCTCCTGTGGCAAGCACTTCTCAAACAACGAAAGTTGTTGGAGCGCCAACTGCCAGTCTTCCTACCGCTGCTGAAGTTTCGTCAGTGGCAGATTCCCTTCCACCAGCTAACGCTCTTGACTCTCCGATTTCTCACTGTATTCCAGATGTGGTAGTGACGACTTCTCCAGTTTCTGGGCTGCCACCCAAGGCTCCTCCATGATTTTTTTTTACTTCTATTTCAAAGGTGAGTACTGGGGATTCTTCTTCGACTCCGATGGTCAATCTCTCTCTTGAAGGCCCTAAAGGGACTCCGTGCTATCGCATGGATTTGACAGGGTTTGGCATCAACGGTTTTCGCGCTGGAGGGGTGCCAAATCCCTTCTCAAGAGACGAATTCACGACGCCCTTGATAGGAGAAATGATGAGCTCTTCTAAAGAAAAAGAGAAGTTTCTACAGCTTTTGCCAAGGGCTCATTACAGGCACATTGTGAATGATTCTCTAGATGCCTTCCGCTATTTCCATTATGCAGTCGAGGCTTGTGACAACGAACTACGGGATTCTTCTCGTGCGATGCGTGCTCAGAAGGTGCAGCTTGATCGGGCGTTAGACCAAACGAGGTTAATAACGCGTCTTCAAGATGAGTCACGGAAGGAGCTAAGAAGAGAGAGATCCATAGGGAAAGCGAAAGTCGAGGTTCTGGAGGCAGAGTTAGCAATGGAAAAGAAGAAGAATTTTCTTCTTCACGAAGAGATGCTGGCTCGAGACGAGGAGTTTGCCAGGATTCAGCTGAGGATAGAGTGGTGGAAAAAGAAGGTTTTGGAGGCCTTCACTTCTGGGTTCGCAGCCTATTTCGAGAGTGATTCCTTTGATCCGGCCAAAATTACCGATTATGCCTCTACCATAATGGACAAAGTTAATGGAAATAAAGACGGCTCGTCTGCCCTAGAGGGAGAGAAGGTTGGTGACGGCGGTGATGGTGGCGCGTAACGATCTCCCCTACCGGGTGGTTCGAGTGCCGTGAAGGATTCCTAGATTTCACCTTTGATTGTTATTTCATTCTTATCTGTATTTCTTTTATTCTTCAATCGGTCGCGCTTTAAAGACATTTGACATTGTTCTTCTTGTAATAATGCTGACGCCATGAGACCTTTGTTGCTTCTTTTCTTAAATGCTGGGTTTTGGTGTATTATTGATGCTGCCTATGCTTCGTTAGCGTCTTTTTGCTAACGCACCATTTCTTGAGATCGCGTGCCAGAGTTGGTGCTGCTTTTTAGGGCATTAAATGCTGCGAATCCCCTAATTAATGCGATCGAAAAGTAATGATGAGGGAAGACACGTGTCTTTCTTGTGAAACAGGCGCCTTCTAGGGAGTAGCGAGGACTGAAGCGTCTCACCGTTTTCAAAACTTAGGTCTTTTGCGCGTGTCGCATTCTTCCGCCATGCCACCTTGCCATGTGTCAGTTGTCAACTGGTCGCGCCTTTTGACCCTTTTAGGGTTATATATAATGTTCTCCCCGCCTCCTCTTTTTCTTTTTTATCTCTTTTCTTGCTCGTTGCTTTTTTTTGAAAAATAACTCGCGCCGCTCCTTCTTCTTTGTTTGGGATCCCTGGTGTCTCTTTGACGAAGGTACACGCATCATTTACTTCTTTTACTATCTTCTTTTTATTAGTTATGGCAAAGACTCATTCTAAAAAGTCTGTTGGGGAAGAAAGTTCTCAAAGATCTGTTGGGGAAGAAAAGATCGACAATACACCTACTTCTCTCTATACCTTGCCCTTAGTTCATCGTAGGTTGGCTGAGTTCAATGCTCAACTTCCTGAGGGTTACTCCGCTCGTGTTGCTTCTGAGCTGCTTTGTCTTAATAGTGAATTGCTTGATAATAGTAGGATATTGTATGCCAAATTATTCGATCATGGGTTTCGGCTTCCCCTTGACCCGCTTGTGAAACTGCTGTTGGTCGATTCTAACTTGAATCCGGCTCAACTGAGCCCTAACGCAATTTGCGTTGTTAGTGCTTTTGCGGCGTTATGCCGCTTCAAAGAAATTGAGTCCCCTTCCCTAGCGTTGCTCTACAATATTTTCCAGTTATATTCTTGTAAAGGGGTGATATCGATATGGCCCCGCTATGACGATAACTCGCTGAAGCCATTCACCTGGAAACTCATGGGTATCGAGTCTTCTGTTTCTGGCTGGAAAGAAGGATTTTTTGTTGTTGACCTGCCTGAACCCTTGTGGAGAACCGGTTTTAATGAGGAGATTAAAGATGGGGCTTGGGGTAGCAGAAAACCACTTTCCGCTCCAGAGGATGGTTGGTTAAAGACGCTACTTCAACTGGACTTTAGCGTTGACACTCGTAAAGTGGCTAACAGAGTGGATGTTACAGAGTGTAAAATGGGTGAGTATTTACCCTCCTTTCTTTGCGTCGCTAGGACGTACTAACGCTAACATTTTTTATAAATATGCAGTGGTTCTGCCTGGTTGGGATCCTGAATATATTCGGAGGAAAAAGAAAAGGGAGCAAAAGAAAAGAGAGCAGGCTACCGCTGCTGCTGCTGCTATCGTTGAAGAGGGGGCTACTGCTGAAGGGGGGTTACCGTTGTTACTTTGGTCACGCCGCCTTCTCAAGGGGTTTCCGTCACCCTCGATACTGCTCAAGCATTATCTTCGCGAGCACGTGTCGCAAAGAGGAAGAGAAGCAGAAAAACAAGCGTTGCGCCTCCCGCTCTTTCCCAAGCTACCGCTTCTTCAGAAGTGACTGCTGATACAATTCCTTCTGGAATTCCCTTGGTTTCTCCTTCTACTTAGGTATTTTATCCATTGCCCCTACAGCTTTCTTTGTTCTTCTCCTAGTTTTCTTACTATATTTTGTTTCTTTAGGAAATTGGCACTACTTCATCTCATTCTCTTCCTGAAGATATGTCGATCGCAAGTTCCCTCGCGAACTGCCAGAAGAAGGCTCGTCATGACCTTCAGAACAACCCGTCGTCGTCTGGCGTCAATCCTCCTTTGACGATTTCTGCGGAAGGTGGTGCGCTTCTCGAGCAATCTCAAGGTGCTAACCTTGGCAACGACCTTCACAACTTTGTTGACTCTCCGCTTCATTCTTCCGCTACTGCTGTGGGCTTTAACTCGGATATGCTGGGTTTTGGGGCGTTTAGCGGGGGTGGGTATTTTGTTCCTGATATGGGGGGCTCTGCTAACCACCCTCCTTCTCCTCCTACCTTATCTTTTGTTCCTATGTCTCCACCCCCTGCCGTGAGGGGTAGCTCCATTTTTGATCTGATGGTTGGCATCAGTACCTACACTTCTCCCAGTCTTGCTACTCATCAAGTTAGCTTGAGTGCCTTTAGGGAGAAAGCTTTCCAAGTTTCAGGGACTGATAGTGATGACGCTGTCCTTGCGTCTACGTCTCTGCTGGCGGCTCAAATAATGTCGCATAAAGGGGAGAGGGATACATTTTTAGCTAAGGGCCACTAGGAGCGTATAAATTTCCTTCGTTCTCAATTATTCTCTTCCTTCTGTCGCCTTCATTACTTGGATGAGGATAATGCTAAGGAGGCAGCAAACGGACAAAGGGAGATAGATAGATTGACGACTGAGCATCAGGGGCTTCTGGATGCTGCAACTGCTACCAAACGAGAGGCAGAAACTGCTAAGCGAGAGGCAGAGGCCGCTAGGCTTGCCCTGGAAGAAGAAAAATAGAGGGGTGTTGCTCTAAACACACACCTATCTGAGAAAGAGGCCGAGCTAGAGTTGGAAAGGTGTAGAAACGCTGAGTTGTCTACCGAGCTTAGCCTTTCTGCTGAGAAATACCGTTGGTATATGAAGGAGGGGGCGATGATCATGTCAGATAATTTCATGCATCATTATGGGGTAGACACCCTTCGAGTTGACATGCTTTCCCGCTATTTTGATGAAAAGGCCCCGCACGTGACCGATGAGGACTTCTATAGCGGAAGGGCAGTCGGGCAAGGAGGGGACAATTCGTTAGCCGCTTCTTAGGCTTCGTGTCTTGCTTTTTGATTTTTACTTGTTGGCATATCTTCGTCTATCCTTTGAGGATGTTTTGTAATATTGACAATATTGGCTTTTCTTTAGGCTGTTGCCTTTTTGTCTAGAATTTCTTTGTCAATCTTGCTTCATGATATTACTGTCACAGTATAGTTAGTAAACATCATTACTAAAATCAAGGTGATATGGTCATCATACCTCATGCGGTTAATTGACCGCGGTGTTTGCGAGTATCTTTATCACGACGCGTCACCTGTGGGTTGCCAGGATATTTTTTTCTTTAGAGACATAGTGTTTCTGCGGTAGCCACAATAATCGCTGCCTTATCATTATTTCTTTGATGATGTTTCAGAGGACGAATCAATATCGTCTCTACTCATGCTGTGTACAACTTGACGCCACCCTTTGTTGTTAGGGGGATCGCTTTAGCTTTGCTAAGTTTGGTCTTGCCATGATATTATTGTTGCAATAGAGACATCTCTCCAGCTCAACTTCACCGGGTATCAACCGCTCGGTTACTAGCTGGGATATCTCTCTTTATTTCAAATGCCAATGGTCAGCTTGGGGCGTACCTCATCTTAGTAAGCCGTCTGATCAGGACCGGTCATCACAAGGATAGGATTTTCACTCCCAAGCGTTGAAACCTCGCGTCTCTGGAGCGTGCCTCATCTTAGTGGTCCATCTGTGTGAGCACGGTTGCCACAAGGATAGGATTTTCACTTCCAGGATGGAGTTACTGTCTCCTTGGGGCGTGCCTCGTCTTAATGGTCCGTCTATGTGAGCACGACTACCACAAGGATAGGATTTTCACTCCCAAGGATGCCGGGGCTTGCCTCATCTTAATGGGCCGTCTGTGTTAGCACGGTTGCCACAAGGATAAGATTTTCACTCCCGGGGGCGTTGGGGCGTGCCTCGTCTTAATGGGATGTCTGTGTTAGCACAGTTGCCATAAGGATAGGATTTTCAATCCCAACGCTATATTTATGCCAGGGCGTGCCTCGTCTTAGTGAGCTGTCTGATCAGGACTAGCCATCACAAGGATAGGATTTTTACTCCAGGCATTCTTCGTTATCTGTATGTTATCAGTCACAACGTGCACAAGGAATTCCTTTGATTCATTCATTAGAGCAATGCTAACATTATCAAACGGGAGTGATCAGTTTCTAGCATGATATAGTTTCAAACGAGCTATATTCCAAGAGTTTTGTAAGGGAGTACCGTCAAGTGTTTCCAAATGATATGCTCCCTTTCCGACGACGCGAGTGACACGATATGACCCATCCCAGTTTGGACTGAGCTTTCCCATGCGTTGCCCTACCGCTCGCTTGTCTCTGAGTACTAAATCTCCCGCTTTGAGCAATCTTTCTCTAACTTGTCTGTTATGATATTGCGCCATTTTTCTTTTGTAATGCAGGGTTTTCAAAAGAGTCTCCTATTGTACCTCTGGTAGCACATCAAGGTTAGCGCGTAACCTTTCTTCATTTATTTCTTCTTTAAAATATGCCACTCAGAGGCTTAAAGTGCCAATTTCTACTGGCGCGATAGCCTCGGTGCCGAAAGCTAACGCGAAAGGAGTTTCTCCTGTGTTGGTTTTGACGGTCATGCGATAAGCCCACATTACGTATGACAGTTCGTCTGCCCATTTCTTTTTAGAACGTTCCAGGTTTCTTTTGATGCCACTGAGAATACTACGATTGGTTACTTCTGCCTGACCATTGGTTTGCGGGTGCGCTACAGAAGAGAATCTCTGTTCGATCTGAAATTCTACGCACTGATTTCTGAAAAATTGGCTCGTAAATTGCGTTCCATTGTCGCTGACCAATATGCGAGGTATCTCGAATCGCATTATGACTTGATATTTGAAGAAACGCCAGATTTTTTCGGTGGTAATGTTGGCTACCGCTTCTGCTTCTGCCCATTTCGTGAAATAGTCTACCACCACGACCAAAAATTTCAACTGAGACCTGGCTTTTGGAAACGGGCCCAAAATATCCATTCCCCATTTGGCAAACGAGCAAGGAGCGACTATCTCTGAAATTTGCACAGCAGGTTGTCGGGGAATCTTAGCGTATTCCTGACATTTCTGACAGGTTTTTACAAAGTTGTGACAATCTCTGCGAATAGTGGGCCAGTAGAATCCCGACCAAAAAACCTGTGCCGCTAGGGTGTCACCAGCCACGTGCATGCCGCATATTCCTTCATGGATTTCTCTCAAGGTGTGGAGGCCTTCCTGCTCCGTTATGCACTTTGCGGCTGGATGGGAGAAACATCTCCGTATCAGCTCTCCATTGTAGTATGTGCATCGTGCCGCTTATTTTAAAATTTTCCTTTTCTCGTCTTTATCTGCTGGCAACTCATCATGCTTCAAATATTTTGCAATAGGGATTCTCCAATCGTTCTCCACTTCTTCCACGCAAAGCGACACTTGTTCTTTCATGAAAGAAGGTACAAGTATCTCCCCGTAGTATACATCTTTAGGTATGGAGGCCTCCGGGTTGGCTGCCATTTTAGCAAGATTGTCAGCCTCCGCATTATCTTCGCGGGGAATATGCTCAAAGCTGATTTGAGTGCCTTTTTTTGTATTTCCGTCAGCTCACGCTTCACTTTTGCAAGATTTTGGATCATGATAGGTTCTCTGGCTTGGGAGTTTCCTAAGACTTGATCTATTATCAGTTTAGAGTCTTCGCGTATCTTTAGTTGTGGATCGCGCACCATTCTTGTGTCGTGTGTGGTTTCGGCAGAGAAACTATTACCTATCCTGAGCCCTGCCAGTAACGCTTCGTATTCAGCCGCGTTGTTGGACAGTGGCTGCAAAATTTTGATGGCGTAGCGTATTTGCATGTCGTTGGGTCCAATCATGAAAATTCCTGCGCCAGCTAACTCTTGGTTTTTGGCTCCGTCTACGTGGATGATCCACGGGTCAGTGTATGTGTCTGTGGACGGGAGGTCTGAGTCTTCTACCTCTCCTTCTGGCGGGTCCATTGGTGGATCTGGTGTAAATGTGCATTCTGCTATGAAGTCCGTTAACGCTTGGGCTTTAATGGACGGTCTGGCCTTGTATTGCAACCCATATTGTTTGAGTTCAATTGCCCAAATCAACATTCTTCCTGAAGACTCGGGTTTCTTGAAAATTTTCCTCAATGGCTGATTAGTGAGTACTACAATAGGATAAGCTTGGAAGTAGCGGTCCATCTTCCGCGTTGCCTGTACTAGAGCAAACGCTATTTTCTCAATGCGAGCGTACCGTAACTCGATATATTTTAGTACGTGGCTAACAAAGAATACTGGACGATGAATATGTATATCGCTTCGTACGAGGACAACGCTGACCACCTCGTCAGCAACACCCAAATACAAGTATAAAGCGTCACCCAGTTCGGGTCTCGTCAGCACCAAATCAGATGAAAGGTAGGCTTTTATGCCAGCAAACGCTTCCTCACATTCTTTTGTCCACCCTAAGGGGCTTTCTTGCGGATAACCTTAAAGAAAGGTAAGCATCTTTCACCTTGTCTAGAAATAAACCGTCCTAACGCGATGATGCGTCCTGTGAGATTTTGTACTTCTTTAGCAGTTCGAGGAGATATCATATCTTGGATGGCCTTCACCTTCGAAGGTTTAGGCTGGATACCTTTTCGACTGACCACGTAGCCTAGGAATTTACCCGTTTGGAATGCAAACATGCATTTATGGGGGTTCAACTTCATCTTGTGTTCTCTCATTACGCTGAAGACTTCTTCCAAGTCGGCTAAGTGGTCCTTGAAGCTTCGACTTTTGACTAATATATCATCCACGTAGGCCTCTATATTTTTCCCAATTTGCTTCTCAAAAAATTTGTTTGCCATGCGCTGGAAGGTTGCCTCAGCGTTTTTCAGTCCAAACGGCATCGCCGTATAACAATAAGTGGCCTTCGGAGTGATGAAGGCGGTCTTTTCTTCATCTTCCATAGCCATGGGGATTTGGTGATACCCCGAATTGGCGTCTAACGAGCTTAGATAGGCGTACCCAGTAGTTTGGTCGACCAACTGATCGATTCGAGGAAAAGGGTAGCAATCTTTGGGACAAGCGTCATTCAAATCAGTAAAATCAATGCACATACGCCAATCTCCATTAGGTTTTGGGACTAAGACAGGATTGGCCAACCACGTTGGGTATTGAACTTCTCGGATGAAACCAGCATCCATAAGTTTTGATATTTCTTTCTCTATAGCTACTACCTTTTCTGGAGAGAAAACTCGCCGCTTTTGCTGAACAGGCTTGGCGTTAGGGTCAACGCTTAGTCGGTGTTCCGCTATCTCTCGTGAAATTCCAGGCATATCTGCTGGCTTCCACACGAATTCTCCTTTGTACTTGTTCAATAATCGAGCTAGCTGTGCGTTTTCCTCTGAGCTCAATTTTTCGCTGACCAGAAAGTTTGCTTCCTTGACTCCGCTAACAGGGACTGGCCTCATCTTGTGTACTGGCTGAGTGCGCTTTTCCTCTCTGTCTTCAAAGGGATCATCCGCTACACCCATGTAACGGTCACAACTCTTCTGAGTCATGAGCAAGTAGCATTTGGCAGCTAACTTCTGGTCTCCTTTAATCGATACTACTCCATCCCATGAAAGATATTTCATCCTTAGGTGTTTTTGCGATATTGCAGCTCCAAAGCGGTTGAGGTATGGCCACCCGAGTATAGCATTATAGGGCAGTGATAGGTCTACAACCAAGAATAACAATTCCTCTGACCGTTTAGACGTGTCCTCTTGGAAATATACTAGTAGCGATGTAATTCCTGTTACCGGGATTGGGACCCCGTCTACTATAATTATTGGCTTTTTACAAGGCGTTAGCTCACTGTCGGGACGCTTTATTAGGTTGTATGCCTCAAGTGAGAACAGATTTACCGCACTCCCGTTATCAATAAGGGTTCTCCTAACTCCGTGATTGCCGATGACGGGCGTGACTACTAACGCGTCGTTGTGCGGGAAAATAACACCTCTCTTCTTCTGAGAAGGACAATACCATCCTATATAGAGCACTTATCACCTCACTTTTAACCAGCGTGCTTTCTCGTTTGCGTTTCTCTCCTGAACTGGACGTTAGCTGTATAGCTTCACCAAGTGATAACAATCGAGATAGTCCTAACGGTCCTACTGCACAAACGGTTCTTATCGGAACGGACCCCCCTGAGCTCCGTAAGGATATCCCTGTATCGCCTAAGGATCAGCGAAGAATTCCTAGGATGGTCGACTTCAGCGGGGGGGGGGGGGGGGGGGGGGGGACTCATGCAATTCTATACGCACGACGTCATCCCATCCTAGGGACCCACAAGGTTATCGCTCTCGGCAGCCCCATCAGGCATCGCCCGTGACGTCATCCCCTGATATCGCCGGTGACGTCATCATCAAACGGCGCCCTCTTTGATATCGCCAGGTATCGCTGTCCAGATCTATAAATACCCCACCATTTTTCACAATCAGGGGAAGGAAAAGCTCACCTAGAGAAACCTCTACTACTCTTAAAACCCGAACTAACTTAAGCATTGGAGTGCCTACGCCGGAGCTCCCCCTCCAGCGCCTTGCAGGTACACCCGCCGCCACTCACCACCGTTCCGATCGCTCACGACGCAGAATCTCACAAGATTGACATTGAATCTTATCAAATGGTGCTTTCATTGAGAGCTTTGGTATATTAAGTGAGCGTCCTTCCGTTTAGTCGGAAGATTGGAACGGTCATGATCACAGGATCGGAGTCGATCAGATCATCATCCTCTAATATCCCTTTCCACATCCGCAGGCGGCTTTTTCCCTTTGCTACTGCTGATCTCTCTATGACGACACAACCAATTATTTCAGGACCTCTGGACCATTCGGCTGGAATTGCTGGAGGAGTGGTCTCCTCGCAAGCAGACATTTTGTCATCCCAGATGGCGGGATCCGACCTCTCCACTCCTCTTTCGAGAGAATATACACTCAACCGTGAACATCCTTTTGCAATGGAAATAGCGACCCTTCGTTCTCGGCTGGAATATTTGACTGAAATGGCCGCAAGAGGCACTCCCGGTGCTTCTGGATCCGGTCACCCTCCTCGCATAATGTTTACTCCGTCTATTGTCACTGATCGACCCGTGTCACCGTTGTTTTCAGAAAACCTTCAGATGCCTTTACCTGATGGAAATCCTCTGAGTAGTGCTGGGCAGCTTGCTCAAGGAAGAGTAGAGGCTTATGTACCGCAAATGCCGCAAGGTCTCCTCCTACAAGGAGACAGGCAACTTGAGGGGGTTAGGAACCGGTGGGATGGACGGAGGGAAGGAGTCCACAGAAGTCTGTCTCCTGACTACAGTGATAGGTCCAGTACCGCGAGATAGAGGGCGTCAAGCTGACATATCTCCCCCGCGTCAAGCGCGTGAAATTCTTGATGATACATCGGGCCACCCATTTAGCCGTCGCATAAGGCGTCACCGAGTCAGTCGACGTGTAAAGCTTCCCACTGACACTTATGATGGTACGAAAGATCCCATCTCACATATCAATAAAGTGAAAGATTTTGTTCAGTTTCAGACCCACAGCGATGCGGCACTATGCCAAATATTTGTTATGACGCTATCAGGCGTTGCGCGTCTCTGGTTTGAAGGTCTCCCTGGTGGATCCATTAATAACTTCTCACAGTTAGAATCTAAATTTCGGAGCAGATTTAGCACCGCAATTCCAATCAGAAAATCTACCGCCGCGTTATTTGACATACAGCGAATGCCTCAAGAATCCTTGAAGGATTTTCTCAGCCGCTTCGATCTGGAAATGTCCTTAACGCCGGGCGTTACTATCGATTTTGCTATAGAAGCTCTGAAAAGAAATTGCCGTTACGGGAAGCTGAAAGACGCACTTATGGTGGACCCCCCAGTGACTTTAGACGCGTTGAGACTTAAAGCTCACAATTACGCGAAAATGGAAGAAGAAGAAAACAGAGATCGAACATACAGTCTGCCGCAGGTGGCATCTCAAATCAATACTGCTCCTTCGAAGCCTCTACCCGATGACCATTTTATCGATGATTACGCTAGGCGGAAGGATCATATCCCCAAGACCTCTGACAGACAAAGGGGCAATTTTCTGAAGGGAAAAACCAATGGCTCCCCCACTCGGCGGCGCGGGGATTCTTATAAAAATCGAACGTACGACCCAGATTTCCCTTCCCTCAATGTGCCAAGGGCCGAAATTTTAGCGATAGCGGAACAACGAAACCTTCCCATCCGCTACCCCGCGCCTGTAAAACCAGGAGTGTTTTTAGGGAGAAGAGAAAATGCTTATTGTAAATTCCACAAAGCCAGGGGCCATTCCACGGAGGCGTGTAGAGATTTAAAAGCGGCGATAGAACGATTGGTTGAAGAAGGATATTTGGGAGAATTCGCCACCCAGATAAGAGAAGATGCTCGCAATAATCTCAGGAAAAGGACGGCGGATGAACGACCCGTTCCTCCTCACGACCCGCAAAAGGATAATATTACCGGAGGGAAAGATAGGGAAGCTCTTACGGTTGATGACGAGTATATCCCCATGATTAATATCATTGCGGGAGGAACTCCCTATATGAACGAGTCAGAGCAGCTGACGTTCCCGAAAGGAGACAAACGCGCACGAGATGGCACGATGAAAAAAGGAGATGCGATAGGCATTTTAGATCGAATGGTATTGTCATTTTCTGAAGAAGATGAGAAAGGCGTCGTCTACCCACACAATGATGCTTTGGTAGTTACGCCCGTCATCGCTAGCCATGGAATCAGAAGAACTCTCATTGATAATGGGAGTGCGGTGAATCTCTTTTCACTGGAAGCCTACAACCTCATGAAATGCCCTACTAATGAGCTAACACCTAGTAAATGGCCTATAGTCGGCGTTGATGGAGTTCCAATCCCTGTTACGGGGGTGATTACCCTGCCTATATATTTCCGAGAAGACACCTACAAGCGATCAGAGAACTTGTTATTCCTTGTCTTGGATCTGAATTTGCCCTACAATGTCGTACTCGGACGACCTTTCCTTAACCGCTTTGGCGCAGTGATATCTCAGAAGCATCTGAAGATGAAGTACCCCTCCTGGGATGGGGTGGTAACCATAAAGGGTGATCAAAAACTAGCAGCTGAATGCTATTCACTCATGACCCAGAGAAGCTGCGATAGGTACGTGTGTATAGCGGCAGACCCCTATGAACAAAGCGATGAAAAGCGTGCCCAACCTCTGGACAAGATGGTGTCCGTTCCAGCGATCGGAATAGAGGAGGCAAGTTTCCTGATTAGTGAAAAACTTAACCCAGCGGAAAACCTCCAACTGGCCCGGCTACTGAACAAATGCCAAGGAGACTTCGCGTGGAAACCCGCGGATATGCCAGGAATATCACGTGAAATAGCCGAACATCGGCTCAATGTGGACCCAGAGGCCAGGCCAGTACAGCAAAAGCGGCGCGCGTTCTCTAATGAAAAGGCGTTGGCCGTGAATAAAGAGGTAGCGAAGCTCCTCGATGCAGGATTCATTCGTGAAGTTCAATATCCCACCTGGCTAGCGAACCCCGTTCTTGTTCCTAAGCCCAATGGGGATTGGCGCATGTGCATCGACTTTACTGACTTAAATGATGCCTGCCCTAAAGATTGTTACCCGCTTCCTCGAATAGATCAGTTGGTTGATCAGACTGCTGGATACGCTTATTTAAGCTCACTGGATGCCAACTCTGGATACCATCAAATTCCCATGGCCCGGGAAGATGAAGAAAAAACTGCGTTTCTCACTCCAAAGGCCACATACTGTTACACGGCGATGCCGTTCGGATTGAAAAATGCCGGGGCAACGTTCCAACGAATGGCCAACAAAATATTTGAAGAACAAATTGGGAGGAACGTAGAGGCGCACGTCGATGATATATTGGTAAAAAGTACGAGTTTTCAGGATCACCTACGAGACTTAAAGGAAGTCTTTGATGTAATGAAAAGGTATCGCATGAAGTTGAATCCCCGAAAATGCATGTTCGCATTCCAAACGGGAAAATTCTTAGGCTACGTCGTTAGCCAAAAGGGTATTCTGCCTAACCCTTTGAAGATCAAAGCGATACAAGACATGATATCGCCCAGGACCGTCAAAGAAGTACAAAGACTCACAGGGCGAGTCATCGCCCTTGGACGATTCATTTCTAAGCAAGGAGAGAAGTGTCTCCCTTTTTTCAAAATTATACGGAAAAAAGCTTCGTTCGGGTGGACCCCTGACTGTGAGGAAGCATTTATCGGCCTGAAAGATTATCTATCGTCTGATTTATTATTGACAAGGCCCGAGGCAGGCGATACCTTATATTTGTATCTTGGCGCTGCAGACGAAGTGGTTAGTGCCGTCCTTATTCGCGACGACAACCACTCTCATCGCCCAGTCTATTTTGTGAGCCACGTTCTTAAAGATGCGGAATTGCGGTACGCCCGAATAAAAAAGATAGCGTTCGCTCTTATACAAGCCACCCGCAAAATGAACTGATACTTTCAGTCTTATTCCGTCATCGTACTCACAGACCAGCCTTTAAAAAGGATCTTTCAAAAGCCTGAATTTTCCGGAAGGATGTTGATCTGGGCACTCGAATTGGAACAGTATGGATTGAGGTATCAGTCTAGACCGTCTGTAAAGGCTCAGATCCTGGCTGATTTCATAGCGGAATGCACCTTTACAGAGGATCCTTTAGAAGGCGTACCTGAACGGAATGGGGCGATATGGATCTCCCATTCCCGGAAACCTATACGGATCTCTGGATCGTCCATGTAGATGGGGCTAAAAACCAAGAGCTGGCTGGAGCTGGAATCTTTATAAATGGGCCGCGTGATATGCAAATACGATATGCCATCCGAATCCTACAGCCGTTATCTAATAACGCGGCAGAGTATGAGGCGTTGCTAGCCGGGCTTAGAATTGGAAAGGAGCTTTCTTCTAAAGGAAGGCATGATACTGGAAGAACAGGAGACCTGCGTCTAAAAATCTGTGGTGATTCCAAGTTAATAATGGACCATGTCTTGGGGCACTCTCAGGCCCGAGAACCCATCATGATTCAATATCTCGCCAAAGTGAAGCGGGAATTGTTGGAAATAAAGAAAGAGGGCATGCAAGTCAGCTTTGAGCATATTCCCCGGGAGGAAAACGCTGAAGCAGACAACCTAGCAAAATTGGCCGCAAACCCGGAAGCGTTCATACCCAAGGACATATATTATCGTGAGCTATCGGTACCATCCTTCATGGAGGAGCAAGCGTCTTTATGTGTGGAGGAACGTGATAGCGACTGACGAATTCCCGTAATCAAATACTTGAAACACGAGGAACTGCCTGAGGATACCGTTGAGAAGAAGAAGGTACTGAAACAGGCAGCCCGCTGTACGTACTATGACGGGGATTTGGTTCGGAGATGTTTCTCTTACCCTGCCGCCAAATGTATAACTGGGCAAGAGGGTCTTCACACCTTGCGCGAAATCCATGAAGGAGTGTGTGGTATGCACGTGTCAGGCGATACCCTGGCAGCACAAGTCTTCCGGTCCGGATTCTATTGGCCCACCATTCGAAGAGATTGCCACAATTATGTGCAAGCTTGCCCTAAGTGCCAGGAGTTTGCTAAAATTCCTCGGCGACCTGTCACCAAAATATCTGAAATTATCGCCCCTTGTCCTTTCGCCAAATGGGGGATCGATATCTTAGGTCCATTCCCAAAGGCAAGGTCCCAACTGAAATTTGTGATAGTGGCGGTAGACTATTTCACTAAATGGGCAGAGGCTGAAGCGGTCGCCACAATCACGGCAGAAAAAACTTGGCGTTTCTTTAAACATCAAGTTATCATGAGATTTGGCGTACCCCGTGTCCTCGTCAGTGACAATGGGACGCAGTTCACCAGCCAATTCTTTCAAGACCAATGCTCAGAATTCGGAATCGAGCAACGTTTTTCCTCCGTAGCTCACCCGCAAACTAATGGGCAAGCGGAAGTGACCAATCGGAGCATCCTCAGCGGTATCAAGAAAAATCTAGAAGGGTCTAAAACGAAATGGGCCGATGAGCTACCATACGTGATGTGGGCATACCGCATGACCGTTAAGACTAGTACCGGGGAGACGCCCTTCGCGTTGGCCTTCGGGACCGAAGCCGTCACACCAGTAGAAATTGGAACCATGAGCCTACGGGTGGCCCACTTTCGTGAGGAACTAAATGAGGAAAGGTTACGAGCTAACCTGGATGCGTTACCAGAAGTCCGAGAAGAAATCCTTCTGAAAACACAACATTATAAACGAAAGATGGCCCGATATCATAACAGGCGCATTAAAGAGCGATTGCTGAAAGCTGGTGACCTGGTGCTCAGAGACAAGCGAGCGGCAGAACAACGAATGGGGAAACTCAGTCCGAACTGGGAAGGACCATATCGTGTCACCCACGTTGTCGGGAAAGGAGCCTATCGTCTGGAGACACTCGATGGTACACCCCTATCCAACTCTTGGAATATCGCTCGCTTGAAACTATATTATGCTAGAATTTAATTTTATCTGCACCTTTGATTTATGCCGACCCTAACCATGACTAACGCTCGATGAGAGAGCTTTCGTGGGATGTTGTGGTTGCTCCTGTGCAGATAAAAAGGGGGTATCTTGGGGAAGTGAAAAGTCCTATCCTTGTGATGGCCAGTCTTGATCAGATGGCCCATTAAGTGAGGGCACTACCCAACATACCTTGAATAGCGTCGGATTGAAAGATCCTAGACGCCCCCGGGGGTGAAAAGTCCTACCCTTGTGATGACCGATCTTGATCAGAAGGCTCATTAAGTGAGGGCACCACCCGGTATCTTTGGGAGTGAAAAATCTTTTCCTTGTACGGACCGTTCTCGTGGAGACGGCCTATCAAGAAAAGACACGCCCAAAAAAATAGAAACTCCGTCTAGAAACAAGACTCCTATCTTAACGGCTGGGCTGCTGCAGCCAGGCCATTAAGGAAGGACACGGTTCTAGACGCGAGGGCAACGCCCAAAAGTGAAAATTCCCTAGCCTTGTGATAGCCGTCCCGATCTGACAGCTCACTAAGACGAGGCACTTAAGGGCCGATCGTGAAAACAGGGAAACGTGGAGAATCGTGAAATCCCGGCTAGTAACCAGATGTGTAATCCCTGGTGAAGTATAGAGCTGATAGCGAAAGCGATTCTCCACGGGTTCCAGAGTAACGCCCTATGATGGCAGCGGAAAAGCTCCTACGGGTAATTACTGTCTCTCGTAACATGTTTTTGTTACTGATAATTTACAATTAAGAATGCGCAGAATACTTTTCGGGCAGCGGAAAGAGCGAGGATCTCATGAGAAGAGATACCATCAGACTCACTGGGAAAGCTAGCCCAAAGCCGAGTTCAGTAATTTTGATAGGAACGCTAAGGGTCTGTTCGGGAAAGAAAGCGCATGAAATAAATATGGCGAAGATAACGCCAAAGGAGTTCGCAAACAGACAACTAGAGAAAAAGAAAGTCAGCGATAAAGTTGTCCGAACATATCAAAATATTTAAGGGGGGCTACAAACGGTGATGGTCAAAATAATAGCAAAAACTTAATGACGATTGGTCACTAAGGGAAAAGCGATAAAGCCTCAAAGCGCATCAACCTTCGGGGTTCCTCCTTTTCCAGCCTGCCGCTTTAGCCTGGCGAAAGCCTTCCTCGTTAATGTGCCCTGATCTTCATTTAAAGGCGACAGAGACCTCATTGGGTTTGTACACGTCGACCCCGTTGACTTCCTCCGCGGAAGGAATCGACGGGTCAGACTTCTCTTTCCGAACTCTCTTCACGAGACGCTAGGTTTCGGCAGCGATCTAGTCGCTATCATCCTCGGCTAACTCCGCCGCAGGACCATTTTTTCTTGACCTAAGCCTCCTCCGCTGGGCAAGAGTAGCATGACGCAGCTCGGGACCAGCATCCATGCTTCCTCTATCGCTGTCGACCTCTTCAACCACAGGGTTATTCGGGGCCGCTCCCTTACCGCGAGGCGGCAGCCAATTCTCCAAAAAACGAGAAGATCGGGTGGAGGCGCTGCGTGTCACTACAGTCTTGTTTCTCCTTCCTCGCGGCGGAATAGGCGGACGGCTGAAGCCTTCCGGGGGAGGAGAAGGAGGTAACGTCTGAAGCGGCACTACGTTCAAAGGTGCGTCGTTTTCTCCAAAGGAGCGTCCCTCAGCGTTACCTGCTGATAAAATGTTTTAAATATAACAAGAAAGTCAGGGCGATAAGGCGATAAAAGAAAAAACTCACCAACGGCACACTCTGACAGAGGCCTGAACCGAGCAAATTCCCGAATACGGAAAGACCCTTCTATCTCTATTAGAGCGTTAACATTAGATACATCCATACTGGACAACACATCTGGTTTTTGCCAAGCGGCACCAGTGATCACTCGATTGAACCCACCGCGCCAGTACCGAGAGGGTAAGCGAAGGGTGAAGAAGCCGTTTTTCCAGTTGGCCACGTTCTCTTCGAAGCCTTGAAAGTTCCGCCAGAAGAACCGAATGACATCCTCATCCCATCTAGGGGTAATATCTATCAAACAGCCGCGACACCTTAAGATAAAAAATGTATGAAACAAATCGAGCGATGGAGCAAAAATACGCTTCATCTCGCACGAACGAAGAAAGGCGTAAAGCCCACACCAGGAGGGGGGAGTTATTTGAACGGGATTAAGATCATGATGATTGAGCAGCTTCATCAGAGAAGTATGAAGTGGAAGACAAAACCCGTAGGTAAACATCTTGAAATAAACCAGCCGGAACGTCCCTCACATGGCATCCGTAAGCCGGGTATCCTTTAGAGAGATAAAGGGGCGATATCCCGTAGGAAAAGTGATACCATGTTCCTCTAACTCAGCCCTCAAAACTTCATTACAATCAAAGATACTACGAGCTTTCCTAACCTCGGGATCTAAGGGATTCTCGGTGGTTGCAGAGGATGTAGTATAAGACATAATGGACTGGAAAAGTAAAATTACGGCGATAGAAGAACAAAATACCTGGAGCAGAGAACCAGTGAATCGGCCATCTGCACCGGCGAACAATTGCAGAAAAACCTCTCGGGAAGAAAGAAGCACAGAAGAAAGGAAATACGAAGAGTTTCGAAATATCAGCAAAAAAGTGTTAAAATAGAAGAGCGAATTCCTTTTAAAGGAAAAACCTAAAAAAGGAACAACCTGTGAAAGCAAAACACGTGCAAAGTGAAAAAGGACCCGTGGACAGAGTCATCAATGCCTTTTGGAAGAAGACAGTTGCTGACAAAAAACTGAAAAGCGGTTGCGTCCCAGCGAAAGGCTTACTCCCGCGATAATCCTGGAAACACAAAAAAGGAAAGCGGCGGAAAAATGAAAGAAAATAAAAGCTTTATTATTTTAAGAAGCCATGCGGCATCTACAAAAAAAAAAAAGGCGCGCTACACCCATCTATTCCCCATCAGACCAGGAGATGCCGTAGCAGTAGACCACATCATCCTCGTCCTCACCAGCGAAAGGAAAAGGTTCTTCAACCTTCTCTCCCACGAGGGTAGATGACTGATCTGACTTCTCCTCAACAGGCGGCGGCATCGTCCCCACAGCCGAGCAGGCAGAAGGAGCCTCTTGCGGTGACTCACCCAGAAGACAGGATGTTTCCTTCCCCTTCGAAGAAAAAGTGGCCAGAGCGTCATAGAATGATTTAGAAGCCTTCGCAGCCTCCTTCCTCCGTTTCTTGCGGCACCGTCGGCGAACGGGCGGCCTCCAGGGGGGCGATGGAGGAGGAGCATCCGAATCAGGAGAGGTCGGGGGAGTTGGTGGAGAATCCCGTGCAAACGTATCTAAGAAATGAGAATCGGCCATGAGATTAACACTGTTGGAAAGAAAAACGACGAGAAGATAAATGATAATGAAGGAAGGAAGATCCCCTTTTAAATAGCCAGAAAACGGGGGAAAAAGGGACTTTTAATCTTCCAACCCGACTCTTGAGAAAAGACACGTGTACATCCTGAAGTACAAAAGTGGATTTGCAGTCACGCCTGTTGAGATTTTCCCCTGATCGAGGAAAACCGCAAATTTGCCCAATCAGTTGCCAGGGCAACAGTGGCTTGGATTTAATGCAGAGCAGCCAAATAATAAGAACCCAGTGGCTGAACCGTTTTCAGTTGGGCTGAGAATATCTTCATTGGAAAATGACAAAGAGAGCAATAACGAAGAAGAAGAAGAACAGTCGCAAGACGACATGATAAAAACTGTTTATTCATTATGGCCTAATGGCCGGAAGGTACATGAACAAGAGGGAAAAGAAAAGGGTACAAAGGGAGCCACCGCTATCAGGTATCAGAGCCAGCGTCCTCGGGCACTTCGGGAAGGTCCCTCAAGGAATCCATGACCAAGAGCAGATCATGGGAAGTGGCTCTCATTCCCTTCAGGCAGCACCCCAGCATATCTTTGCGCTGCTGCAGCATGGCGATCACCACTTGGATCCAAGCGATGGAGGCAGACAGTTTCGATACGCTCTCCAAAGTACTGAAATTCTCCAGAGAGGTGGCCCCCAACCTAGAGTGAAGCGGGGTCAGCATCCCTTCTAACTCCAGGATGTCCTCAGAAGTCTTGACCAGCATGTTCTCCAGGAATCCGACGTCACCATCATTAAGGTTCTTGAGAGAATGGCCCTTGGAAAGGAGGAAATTATTAGTCAGATGATCCATGATGCGTGTTGGAAAAGATGAGGAGAACGTGGGTGGAAAAAACTCCCTGATTTATAGGCTCCAAGAGGGAGGTTTCGGAGGAAAGGACAATGGGGTTCTAAAAAGACGAGCCGACCCGATAACCGCAAGGGCTGATGAGCCCACAACGGAAGGAAAGGGAAATGTTCGTATACTGTTCGTAATACAGATATCGGCAGGAATGCGAGACAAGGTCAGGAAAAACACCGAAAGATACGATATCACGGGTGGCCATCACGTAAAGGCCATATGGCTACCGGTATCCACAGTGTAAGGCCGCGTTGATGTCACAGGTAGCCCTAGATGCGTAAAACCGCGCGGGCATCGCAGGCATCTGGTGGTATAAAGCCGCGCTAATCATAGGCAGCTGATGGCGTAAAGCCGCGTTGATACCGCTGTTTCCTTGAGCGTAAAAGAAAGATTGGCCTCATATTGACCTCAAACCTCTGTAAGTACAAAAGTTTGCTAACCTTTATATACGAATATATCTCCTTCCTATGTTTGCAGAACACTTGGAAGGACCATGGACCTGGAATATATGCCAGTCCCCGGTGTGACTTGGTCAAATATCCTAGACAATATTATCGGTGACCCGACAACAGCTCTTTCACAACTCGAATAAGCTGAGGCTTCTTAAGTCCCCCCGAGGGACCAATCAGAGTAATACCACCAGGCGGAGAGTAATGACCTCGCAACTGCAAGGGTGATAGGGGCATCCCTCTGGGACGAATCTTTAGATAAGAACGAAAGTAGGAGTCAGCTTGCCCCGTATCCTCAGGCTCAATCTCCAGCTCATCACTTGAGTCTTATCGACGTTGAATAATCCAAGAAGCTCGGAGACCCTGCGAACTTATCACCTCGCGACGAAAACCTTCATTCAAGATGATAGACATGGACAACCCTTGGTAAACACTCGGGCTCGTTTTCAGTTGGGCTTATGATAACAATCGAGATAGTCCTAACGGTCCTACTGCACAAACGGTTCTTATCGGAATGGATTCCCCTGAGCTCCGTAAGGATATCCCTGTATCGCCTAAGGATCAGCGAAGAATTCCTAGGATGGTCGACTTCAGCGGGGGGGGGGGGGGGGGGGGGGACTCACGCAATTCTATATGCACGGCGTCATCCCATCCTAGGGACCCACAAGGTTATCGCTCTCGGCAGCCCCATCAGGCATCGCCCGTGACGTCATCCCCTGATATCGCCGGTGACGTCATCATCAAACGGCGCCCTCTTTGATATCGCCAGGTATTGCTGTCCAGATCTATAAATACCCCACCATTTTTCACAATCAGGGGAAGGAAAAGCTCACCTAGAGAAACCTCTACTACTCTTAAAACCCGAACTAACTTAAGCATCGGAGTGTCTACGCCGGAGCTCCCCCTCCGGCGCCTTGCCGGTACACCCGCCGCCACAGTTTCGATCGCTCACGACGCAGAATCTCACAAGATTGACATTGAATCTTATCACCAAGGTAGGGCGCTCCACCTGTGATAATATTAATCATAGGAACACTGTCGTCATGAACTGTGAGTGTTTCTCTACCTCTTCCGATAGGGATAATATTAGCTCCTGTGGCGTGAGAAGGTGTTTGCCTGCTGTCAGTTGTTCTATCCACTGGATCGTTCATGGCTTCTTCTCTTGCCTTGGTGGCGAAATCTCCGAGGTAACCATCTTCGACTAAGCGCTTTATCGCTAATTTCAATTCTCTGCATACGTCCGTGGAGTGCCCTTTGACTTTATGGAACTTACAAAATGCGTTTTCCCTTCCTCCCATAATTACTCCTAGTTTCACAGGAGCTGGATAACGGATAGGCAGGTTCTGTTACTGGATGATTGCTAAAATTTTTGCTCTTGGAAGTACGAGAGAAGGGAGGTCAGGGTCGTATATTCGGCCCTTTGGTGGATCTGCTTATGTTTTGGTAGGGGAATTCCCGAATCTTCCTTTTGAGAAGTTATCCCTCTACCGGTTTAAGGTTCTGGGAATGTGGTCTTTTCACTAGCCATAGTCATCGCTTGGGTGCGTATCAGGAGTCGCGTTAGTGTGGGCATTAGGAGCCGGATGCGTGTCTTGGGGCATGTTCTGAATTCTTTCTCTATTCTCCTCTTCTTCCATCCTCGCATAATTATGAGCTTTCAGCCTCAGTGCATCCAAAGTCAGCGGTGGGTCCACCATTAATGTATCTCGCAACTTCCCGTAACAGCAATTGCGCTTCAAAGCCTCCACAGCGAAGTCAATGGTAACTCCTGGCGTTAGCGACATCTCAAGATCAAAATGACTCAGGAAATCCTTCAAGGATTCCTGCGGTTTTTGATGAATGTCGAATAATGCTACCGCGGATTTTCTGATAGGGACAGCCGCGCTGAGCCGACTCCGAAACTTAGCTTCCAACTGGGAAAAATTGTCGATAGAACCTGCCAGAAGTCCCTCAAACTAGAGACGTGCTACACCTGACAGTGTCATAACAAAGATCTGACATAGCGCGGTGTCGCTATGGGTTTGAAACTGTACAAACTCTTTCACCTTATTGAGGTGGGAGATGGGATCTTTCGTGCCATCGTACGATTCTGCAAGAAGTTTTACGTGCCGATTAACCCTGTGATGTCTTACGCGGTAACTGAATGGGTGTCTAGCGTTATCGTCGGGAATCCCATGAGGTCGATGGGGAGGAGGATTTTCGTTAGGGTATCTCTGATCTCGAAAATCATATTCATGATGCCGCCTGGGAGATCAGCTGCGACTCTTTGGCGTTCGGGTTCGATGCCTCCTACTGCTTGACCTCTCACTGTGCCTAGGAGATGGGTCCCTGAGCATTTCATCTCGCCTGTCGTTCCAATGATCTCTATATTCGTCGTGCCAGCGCTCCCCTTCAGAAAGAGGAGCCTCCCTCTTATACTGCTCGGAAGTTCGACGCGCCTATGCGCGAGTTGCATGACATTGACAGGGGTCGATGACAAAGGTAGGGATAACGGAAAACCTCTAGATTGCCGAGGCGACAACAGTCGATCAGTAATGATAGATGGAGTGAAAACTATGTGAGAGGGTATGCTAGGTCCTGAAACATGGGCTGATATCGAATTCACTAGAGGATTGCCCGCGTCACCTACCGCAGCTCCCCTCGAATGACTGGGTCCCGCTATCTGGGATAAAGGAGTATACGCCTGGGACATAAATGTTCCCGTTGTTTGTTCAAAGGAGAGATCTGACATTCCTGGGGGAATTTCTTGTATCGTGGTAAAAGCATCGGAAGTGGCGAAAGGGAAAAGTCGCCTACGAGTAGAAAACGGAAGGCTAGAAGACTGGGACAGCGCGGGATCTGAGTCAGAAGCCATAATCCTCCAATTTTCAAGAAAAACAAAGCTTGGCTATTAAGGACGCTCACTTAATAAAACCAAAGCACTCAATGAAAGCACCAATTTGATAAGATACGACTTCTTTGCCGAAGGGCAGGCGGGAAAATGGCTTCCTGGACACACCGTCTGCGGCCGCCCGGTGTACCTGCAAAGCGCCGGAGGGGGTCCCCGGCGTAAACACTCTGATGCCAAAGTCAGTATGAGTGGTGAAAGTAGCAGAGCTTTGGCCAGTGATCTTAGACTTACCTCCCCTCTGGATTGTGTGGGGGGGATTTATAGGCGAAAAGTAGAGTGTTTTCTGGGGAGCTCGATCATACAAGGCGCTAACGGGCCCGTCAGGAGATTGGCACTCCCCGTCAACGGTGTGCTATCGTTGCGTTAGATATGTATATGAGGGTAGGTGTTACCTAGGCAAGGCAACGCCTATATTCTTTATGGGACGCCATGGTGGGATAACACCACGTGTCATGGCAAAGTGACGTGGGGGACCCCCTCGCTGATGTCGACCATCCCAGTATTGATCGCATGGAGTGAGGCGATAGCCTCGATGTTGTCTGAGCGGTTGGTACAACAACTTTCTATCCCTAACGCGGGGTATAAGACAAAAATGCCCTTGGCGTTAAGTGTATTGTTATCACCGAATATTATAATTATTATTTTATTTATTTATTTATTAAAAAATAAAAAATAAAAATAAAAAATAAAAAAGATGCCATGAAGTATATTAATACTTTTTGTGAGTTTACGGCAACAATGATATCACAAGTATGATAATGGGAAAATAAATAAATAAATAAAGGATAAGAGATGTGATAGCATAATGCTATCACAAGAACTTTATGTTGAGATTTTTCTCAAGAATTGGACATTTTGATGTCAAGTTTTTTAGTACTTTTTAATGACGTACTTGAGGGGTACCATGAATTGTGGTATCATATATATAGTTTGAGTTTCCGCTGTATTAGAGAATACAGTGATGATAATTGAATTTTATATTCAAATGAGATAAATCCACTAGTGATGTTAATAAATGTTTTGGATGAAATTCTACAATATGTAAAAATTCTATTGGGTGTAACACCTATGTACCGATATATTGTGATTGTCAAGCTAAGGCTTGCATATGTGGTTAAGCTATTGTTAAATGATGAGATTATTTTCATTGATTATGAGATGTCAGAAGCGTATTTGGTTGATCATCTGACTAAACATCGAGGGGAATGGGACTTAAAGCTATATTGAGAAATTAGCAGTGATGGGAACCTAATACGATCCTAGTTACGTAGGATGCGTAATACGTATTTGATCTAGTTCGACGGCTTGGATTTCAAGTGGAAGATAGATAACTCAACGAGATGAGTTAGACTCAAGCAAGAGACCTGCCTTGCTTAATCTAAATCGATACAAGTGAGTGTCTTGATTCGTAGGTTAGGCTCAAACTCACACTTGGGAGAAAGCTACCTAAGGGAAACGAAATCAATGGGGTCGAAACTTCAGGTTTTACTTGCAATCAATCCTAGCTTTCGAGACTAAAGATTGGAACAAGGTTCACGTATGAACAATTGAGAAAACTTCTCTTGGTTTTAATTATAAAAAAATATTGTAACCTTACAATGAAAAAGGCGACTCCTTTAAATAGGAGAAACCTAAATCCTTACTTAGAAATCCTAATTCTAATTAAACTCCTAATTAAGTAATTACTTAACTAATTATAAAATAAATCCAGCTATTTTAAGTAATAAATAAAAGGAGTAATTGTAAAATAAAAAGTCTTGAAATTCCCTTGCGCATCAAAAAAATTGGACTTTCCTTCTTGGCGCTAAAGTTGAGACTTCGTTGTGCAAAAACTGGAAATCATGGGCGTGATCATGTCGAGGTTGGGCACTCCTTCTTTTTTGGGCGTCATCATGTCGCTGTCCTAGCGTGATGACGTCGGCACGTCGTGATCACGTCGGATGTGCGACGTGATCACATCGAGGCGTCGATCCAACACCTACACCCTTCTGGAATGGGCGTCATCACGTTGCTGACCCGACATGATGACGTCGTGATGGGTGTGATCACGTCGAAGTCGTGACGTGATCACGTCGAGGTTGTCTGTCACGAGGCGGACCTCTCTAATATGGGCGTGATCACGCCAAGAGGCGGCGTGATCACGCCGAGACCAGTCTTGGTCGTCAAGCTCCTTACTCTCCTCGTGAGCCATAGATCTGGTGGGAAGCACATGCACTCATTGCGATGCGTATGCGCTAGGATTCGCATTAGAACCCAACCTTTGTGATTGGAGATCCCATGAAGAAGGTTCATATGGGTAATAACAAGTCACTTATTAAATCTGCTAACACGAAATAGATTGTCCCTCCTATGGTGTGAGAAGTGTTACACTGCATTGATTGAGAGGATGAGTTTTTGAACTCTTAATGATTTCATATCCCTTATGGGTGGTGTATTGATTGCGGGTACACTTGATGAAATCACCTATATGAATGTGGAGTGGGGCCGCTCCTATAAGATTGTAGCATAATCTCTAGAGCATTCATTAACATCCAGGCACACGCATGGCCAAAAAGCGCACAACCGCGTTAACAGCAAGAATTATGGGGGTATAACATGAGAAATAAATTCCCTACCTTGCAAAAGAGTTAATGGTTCATAGAAGTTTTAAACTTCATTATTATCTCTGTAAGGATAAAATTTATTTATCTAGGTCTAGGTCATAGTCCAAAAGATACTAGAGTCGAAAAGTTATACTTTATATATTAACTAGGAATTCCTTCTGTCAACCTTTGTAATATGTGGGGGATTGTTGTAAATTAGAGTTATTACAAAGGTTATGACCATAACTCACTATAACAGAAATGGATATGATGGCCATGATTCTCTCCATTGATGACAATGGTAATGGCCATGATACCCTCCCTTGATGGCAACGGTAATGGCCATAATTTTGGCCATAATTCTTTGCATTTACCACCATAAAATCTCTCAATTTATCATCATAAATATGTCACATAATGGTCATGGATATTTTCCTCTCTATAAATACTACATACTCCATCAAACCCAAAATACATTGAGAAAAAATATCACATTCTAAATTGAGAGCCTTTCCATTCCTAGTTATTATTCTGTTATTGATTCTTTCTATTCTAGTTCCTGATTTCCAAATTGGAAGAGATCGTTTTATTCTGGGGGAAATAAATTCCTTTAGAACAACGTTTCAACGCGACTCGATCTTTGTGTTAGTCGCACCCCTTTTTGAATTTTTGCGGGATGCGGGTTTGGGACGAGATGTGAGACGAAATCAGACTCATCTCACATAATGCAATGAAGTCGCCACCCTATTTTGTTTCTAGGTTTAGGGAACCTAATGTCATGGCATAAAAAATGAAAAGATAAGGCAAAATGGGTCTGAACCCGAGAACAGTGGTTCGGGGTCGTATTATAGACTCGGGAAGCTGTTAGGCACCCGAGTCACATCCTAAAAAGGTTACTGGAGAAAAGAGGTGTTTTATCATGCTTGGAAAATAAAAGTCCTAATCTATGTGATCATGCCCAATAGATAATTAAATTTTAACAATTCTAAATAGTCATGCATATGAGCGTAAATGCAAAAAAGTGTGAATAAATAAAAGGGAAAGAAATGTGTACTTGCGAAGGGTATCGGTTGATTTTACCCATTTTGATCGAGATTGTTGGTACGAGGAAGGGGTACGTTTAAATACTGGATGACTTATATGCGAGCGAAAATGATTAATTTAAACAAGCACGAACAAAATAATTTAAGCATGCATAGCAGGCGAAAATAAACAAGCATACAAGCATAGGAGAAACAAATAAATAGTACAAGTGCGTGAAAATAAATAAACAGTACAAGTGTGCAAGAAATAAATAAATAGTACAAGTACACGGAAATTAAAAAACGCGACAGGCCGAAAAAAATTGGGCTCGGCCCACTAGGCTGGGCCTACAGCTGGGCTGAGATAGGCAGCCCACTGGGCTGGCCTTTCTTTTCCATGTGGGCTGACCAGGCAGCCCACTCTTCTTGCGCTGGGCCAGAGAAGGCCCAGCTTCCTTCACGCTTGGTGCACAACGCCAAGCTTTCTTCTCATCTCGCTGGGCCTGAGCAGGCCCAGCTCAGCTTTCATTCGGCCTGGCCCAGCGCCAGGCCTCTCCTTCTCTTCTTGGGCTCGCTTGGTGCCGCCCACAAAACCAAGGAAATCAAACGTAGCCTAGTCTTCAAAAACAGGAGCAACGGCTCCGCACTGTTCACATTCTTCAACCTTGCGTCGCCGGCGCCATTGCAAGGATAAAACCAGTCACGATAGCAGCCCAAATTTAGCCAGGAAATACCCCATGACCACAGGAACGTGCGTACGTAATTACAACATCAAAATAACAAGTAATTAAATAAAAACGAATTAAACATAATTAAATGAAAAAAATAAAATTCGTCCGAATAGGCCAGCGATTCGGAGATATAAGACAACACAATTATTCTAAAGATTAAAACAAAGTTATTTGAAAGCAAAACAACAAGTTATTTCATCAAAACATGATTGATTTAATTTTGGAAAGATTTTGCCACAAAACGTTGAAAAGTGAATTTTCAAAGAGTGTTGAAGCAATTCTGCTAGCGAGAGAAAGCTTTAGAGAGAGAGTGTAGTGGCTCATGTTTTGGTGGTGTTGATCGAGAAAGATGGTGTCTTGGGTTTGGCGGTAGTTGAGTTGGCTTGGTGGTTGGCCGATTTAGGAGGATAGAGATTTCTTTTATTTGGGCAGTGGTGGTTTGGTGGTGATGATGGCAGTATGGTTGATTTGCTGGCAGTGGAGGGAGGGAGATTTGGAAAAATGGAGGGGAGTGCCAACGATTGTGAGCTCCCCCCTTTAATTGGAAAATTTCCTTGGCTATTTATAGAGGGAGAAATGGAGATTGAGTGTTGGATGGGGGAGTAGAGATGATGGTTTGAGGTCGAGTAGGCTTGGAAAATGGAGAGGGTAGATGAGTACGAAGGTGAGGGAGAAATTAAATGCTTGGAAGAAATTGGAGAAGGAGAGGTTGAGGATGTCTCATTTGAAGGAACAAGGAGAAATGGAGGGTGGCTTAATAGGAAAAAGAGATGACCGTTGGATGGTTGTTGACCAATCCAACGGTTGTGATGAGATGGAGATGGAAAATATTTTAGTATTTATTTATTGGTTCGAGCCAATGGTACGGGCAATTTTGCCTGAAAATGGATAAAAACCTGAACCAAAAATACTAAAACATAGAATAAAATAAGCTGAAATAATTAGCGTACAGTGAGCGACGAAAGGTTCGCCGCAGTTCGATAAAAAATTGCTTGCAAGCGATAAAAGTTCGAACAGAAAAATGCTAGGATAAAAATTGAACAAATTGCAATAAGATGCGGGAGTTAGAAAAATAATAAAGAATAAGTAGCTAATGAGCGAAATTGTTCGACCATTGGTTTCGAGAATTTTACTCGGAACCGATATGGGTTCGAACGGGAAAAGCGGAAAAAGTATGAAATAAAATTTAAATGACATTAAGCGTAAAAATAAACATCAATTGGAGGAAAATAAATGGAAGTACGATTTTTGAAAAATTGATGATAAGAAATGTAAAAACGTTTGGATGAAGAATTTAAAATCAAAAATCGGGTAGCAATAGTTTCCCCCTCTTTACTGTCTCATCAAAAACAAGGTGTAACCGAAGTTTTTGTTGAGCAGTAAAGACGGTTGCTGCTGTACCATTTTGAAAGTGCGTTGAGAGTAAAAATGCAGCTCCACTCAGATAATGAGGAAAAATGTAAAAACGCAGAAACTTAAATGACAACCTCCCTGATAATGGGGTGAATGCATGATATGCATGATGACTTCCCTGATAATGGGGTGAGATGTTGACTCACCGTCGAAACGGGTCAAAAATAATATATTTTCTGAGGCCTAGATGCACAAACTAATTTGTGTAAAGCGGTTACAGGGTCGAACCACAGAGATTGAGAGAAACAAGATCAAACCCTCGATTGTATGACGGAGGTGAAAATGCACAGAATCAAGACAACAAAAGGGGGGGGGGGTTTATAGGTTAATCAGGTTAACCAAGAGAGTGATCTGAGCTAACAATTCTAACTATTGAAAGCGATTATCGAGGTCACGATAAGCAAATAATAACAAAGATCAGAAATAAAATGCGAAGGAAACAAATAGGTTAATAAGTAGAGATAATAAATCAAGGAGAAAGGAACTTAGTAAAGGGCTTTCTTGGGTTGCGTCGAGGGCTCGATTGTCATCGGCGCAAAGACCTCCTGCTTTCTTTCGTAAGGAGCCATCCCCCATTTTCAATGTTAATAAGGTGGCCTCGACTCTTTGGTATCCTCTCAGCCACCTATCTTGTCGTCAAAAGGTAGCCTTTACACTTTGGCTTGTCACTAGCACAAAGCGGACAAAATATCAGAGAATCGATGAAGTACAAGAAAGACACATCTAGGGCTCGATGACTCGACTTGTCAGGCTTGCGTCAAGACCCTAACCAGTTGCATGCCCTAGACGGATGAACCCAGATCTACCCGAGGACACCTAACTAGTTGTCTACACCTACCCGACAGTCTCACATTAGCTATCACTGCAAGGTATGACAATAATTACAAAGGGACGATTAAAAGATGATCAGGCCTCGAACCACCCTAAGCAAAAATGGAATTAAAATGACGAGCAACCAAATATAATAAGGAGAACATGTTAAGAGCGTTTAGGCCTCGAATCTACCTAAGCAATCTATTAAGCACCTTTACCAAGAATGTGGGTTTTAGCCACTCATGTTAAGAGATAAACAAATAAGAGATGAAAGTAGCATAATAAAAGATTAAGGAAGGGTAAAGGATAAAACTTGATTAATGATGCTTGTTACAAAGCTTGGAGTCGGCGGCTATGAAGAGAAGAGGGAGGAACAAGTCCCAAAACTAATAAACTAAAAGAAAGCTGCTGGAATTAATTTAAGAGTAAAATTGTCTAAGAAGTGATGTTTAAAACCCTAGCACATAAGGAGTATATATACCCCAGCCACCTACTAAGGGATAAAATTGCAAGCTAAGAGAAGTACAACAGAAGGAGTGCATGTTCCTCCAAGTGGGACGTCCAAACAAGGCAAAAAAGGAATATTCCTAGGGATCCGGCAGAGCTCTCTGATGTGCGTCAGAAGGGGCACATGGAGGCCTTAGAGTAAAGACACGTGGAGTTGGCACTTCTGGCTTGTCAAGGGCTCGATGATGTAATCCACGGTGAGGCCTCGATGACATTGTCGAGGGCAAGAGATCAACGACTTAGGGAATATTCTGGAACGTTTTGGAATGTTCTAGAATACTCTGGAAGGGACACGTGGAAGCGCAGCTACGAGGACACGTGGATATAGAGTTCTTGGTCCATCGAGGGCTCGATGACAGGCCTTGATGAAGAAATTGGTGTCTTGGTCACGACGCTGGTCTTGAAGCTTGGAGTCCGCAGAAATCGCCTAGAAAGCATGTCTTTTTACACATTTCTCCTTCTTGGCCTTGATCTGCGATAAAGATGGAAACACGAGCGAATTAGTAGTATCAAGGCCTAAATCAAGGTAAAAATGGAAGGAAAAACATGTATAAAATACACGCTATCAAATATCCCCACACTGCCCAATGCTCGCCCTCGAGCATTCACAAAATTAAAAACATCCCCAAAGCATAAACACAATCAACTATAGCACTGGAATGAGCGAACCAATTATCGAGGCCTTGATAATGCGCTTCCTGCCTAGATGCACACCTGCATTAAACCAGAGGGATAACGACCCCAAAGGTAGAACTTTTCCACATCAGGCCTAGCCACGAACGGTCCTCACCAGGAATGTGTTTACGCTCTCACTCGCAAACAAGGTGATAACAATTAAGGCAATCCTAAGGGTATTTCCGTCTTCATACCAACGTTAAGACCGGAATACTACAGTGTCTGCCAGGCGCCAACTGTGGAGGTTGCCTCCCCCTCAAGAAGAGAAGAACCCTAGGATGGTCGACATCAGCGGGGGAGGGGGGGGGGGGGTCCCACGGCGTCATCCCATCCCAGGTCAGCCATGACGTCACTCGAGGCATTATCTTCCCAAGATGACGCCCACCCCCTAGAGGTAACACCCACACTCTACCTATAAATACCCCACCACTCAAGATGAGAGGTAAGCCTAAGATCGCTACTTGAACCTCTGCCATTTGGAATAGCCTTACTAACTTAAGCATCAAAGTGTCTACGCCAGAGCCCCCCCTCCGGCGCTTTGTAGGTATACCCGACGACGATTACAGTAACTCCGAGCGGCCATAATCCTCACCCCCGATCATTGAGAGCTTTGGTTTATTAAGTGAGCATCCTTAATAGCCAAGCTCTGTCTTTCTTGGAAGATCGGAAGGATAATGGCTTCTGATTCGGAGTCCACACAACCTCCATCCTCTGGCATTCCTTTTGCGATTCGCCGACAACTTTTTCCTTTCGCCACTGCTTAAGTTTCTACCACGATGTAGGAGATTACTCCAGAATCTTCAAATCTCTATTTTAGACCAATAGGAGGAACACCCTCCTCCTAGATGAACATCCCTCTATCCCAGATGGCGGGATCTAGTTTCTCCACTCCTCCTCCGAGGGGATTCATGTTGGATAGCGTAAACAACTCCCTCGTGAGTGAAATATCTGCCCTTTGTTCTCGGTTGGATTACTTGACCTAGCTGGCTGCAAGAATCACGCTTGATGTTTCTAGGTCGAGTGTTCCTTCCCAGGCTATTTTTACATCATATATTGTCACCGAATGACCCTTATCGCCTCCGCAACGCAGAAATATTCCGTTGACCTTGCCCGCGACAACTACACCAACCAGCTTTGTGCAACTCGCTTATGGGCGAGTAGAGCCTTACGTGCCGCACGCGCTACAAATTCCCGTCTCTCAAGAGGAGCAACGGCTTGACGAGTATAGAGATCGTTGGGACGGTCGGCGGGAGGAAATGGATAGAGACGTATCACTCGAGCGCAGTGAGAGATCGAGTAGCCAAAGATACCGAACTTGTTCGCCAAGGAGTCGTAGCTGATCTCCAAGGTGTCATCATACTTCCGATTCGCAAAATCGCAGGCGTCACCGTCTTGCAACACTCGCGAAATCCTAGACGACACCTCGGGCCACCCCTTCAATCATTACATAAGGAGCCACAGGGTCAGTCGACATGTGAAGCTCCCCACGGAGTCCTATGACGACACTAAAGATCCCATTTCTCACCTTAACAAGGTGAAAGACTTCGTGCAATTCCAAACCCACAGTGATGCGGCTTTGTGCCAAATATTTGTCATGACATTGGCAGGAGTTGCACGCCTCTGGTTCGAGGTCTTCCAGCAAAATCCATTAACAACTTCTCGCAGCTGGAGTCTAAGTTTCAAAGCCGGTTCAGTACCGCGGTCCCCATCAGAAAATCCGTTGCAGCGTTATTCGACATACACAGGAAACCTCAGGAGTCTTTGAAAGATTTTCTCAGTTGTTTCGACCTGGAGATGTCGTTAAATCCAGATGTTACCATCGATTTTGCTGTGGAAGCCTTGAAGCAGAACTGTCATTATGAGAAATTGCGAGACACGTTATTGGTGGACCCCCCGGTAACTTTGGACGCGTTGAGACTGAAAGCTCATAATTACGCAAGAATGGAGGAAGAAGAAAACAGAGACAAAACCCGAAATGTGCCACAAAACGTATCTCAGGCTCCAAACGTTCCTATTAACGCGATTTCTGACGGTCGTTTTGTAGACGATTATGTCCAACGAAAAGATCATGATAACAATTCACCTAAAAGAAAGGGTACTTTTGTCTATCACCCAGTGGGAAAGGACATAGCCACCGTTTCGCACTGCCGCGGTAGGGACAAGGTTCATACCTCCCCCGAAGGCTAACGCTATGAGGGCTAACGATGCCCTACCGGCTCCTCTCACGGACCTCTTGGATGGATCAAGGAGTTATCTCCCCCCCAGGGGAAACCATGCGTCAGGAAGAACGCTCCGGTCATTATCCTACCGTGGCAATATCTACCTATACACCTATCGCCAAGGTAGCGTGTCACGATAAGGGCGAACCACAGACCCTAACGCTAGCGATAGCTCCATACTCGTTTACACGGGCGGGAACGCCCCATTCTCCTATAAATACCTCCCCCACAAAGGAGGCAGGTAAGCATACTCTACTGGCCTAAACTCTGCCAAATTCAGTACACATACTGACTTAAGCATCAGAGTGTTTCCGCCGGAGACCCCTCCGGCGCATTGCAGGTACCGCGGACCGTCGTAAGCGCTGATCTGAGAGGAGCCGTTCCACCATACATCCTTCGGCAGAAGATAAATTATTATCAAATTGGTGCTTTCGTTGAGAGCTTTGGTTCTATTAAGTGAGCATCCTTAATAACCAATCTCCTCCTCCCCGAAGCTAGAAGGATTATGGCCTCAGAGTCAGATCCGGCACTGTCCCGAACTTCCAACATCCCATACAACACCCGCAGACGCCTGTTTCCCATCGCTACCTCTGACACCTTCACCCCAGGGCAGGACGTCACTGCAGGAGAATTAGATCTTCCTCCTGGGTCAAGTTCGGAAGAAATTACATTCCAGATTTGCTCTCCCTTCTCCCATATAGCGGGAACCAGCCATCCCACCCCCCAAGCGGGGAGATCTATGATAGGAGAAGCGGACAACCCTTTCGCGAGCTCAATAGCAGCTCTCCAAGCTCAACTGGATCAGCTGACAGAGATGGCTGCTGGATTTACTCCTCATGCCTCGAGACCTGGTGTGCCCTCCCAAGTAGTTTTCACTCCGTCCATTGTCAACGAACGACCCTTATCGCCCTGACAATCTAGGGCACTTCCGTCCTTCTTACCTTTCTCTTTGGCCCCCATAAACGTCCCACCATTCACACGTGGACCTGCCGACTATTCTGGACAATGCAGGGGAGGAATCTCTATCCCCGAAGCAGCCTGCCAGCGTGACGAGTATAGAGAGCACTAGGATGATCGACGGGGGAATATAGTGAGAGAGCCATCTCCTAGATACAGTGAGAGATCTAGCAGCAGAGGACGACGAGCTCGAACTCTAAGGAGCCGCAGCCGATCTCCTAGGAGACATCAGGAATATGACCCTCAGAATCCCAGATACGACGCTGAAATTCCACACCCGCATCAGCCTCGTGGGGTCCCTGACGCTAACGTTGGCCATCCGTTCAGTTACCGTGTCAGGCACCACAGAGTCCATCGACATGTGAAACTCCCCGCAGAATCATATGATGGCACGAAAGATCTTATTTCTCACCTCAATAAGGTGAAGGATTTCGTGCAATTCCAAACGCGCAGTGATGCAGCATTGTGTTAGATCTTCGTAATGACGCTGTCAGGAGTGGCACGTCTATGGTTTGAGGGACTCCCCGCCGGGTCTATCGACTATTTTTCTCAATTGGAAGAAAAATTCAAAAGTCGGTTTAGCACGGCTATTCCTATCAGAAAGTCAGCAGCTGCACTGTTCGATATCCATCAAAAACCACAGGAATCGTTGAACGACTTCTTAGGTCGATTTGATCTTGAAATGTCCCTAACGCCGGGGGTCACTATCGATTTTGCGATTGAGGCCCTGAAACGCAACTGCCGATATAGTAAATTGAAAGACACGCTAACGGTGGACCCCCCAATGACCCTGGACGCGTTGAGGCTGAAAACGCATAACTATGCGAGAATGGAAGAGGAGGAAAATAGAGATTGGATCCGAGGCATGCCGACAGACCCATATGTGGCCCCTAACATCCTGCACAGCAATGCCCCTGACGCTAGACCCATCGAGGATCACGGGCAGCGGAAAGAACATAATACCAAAACCCCTAACCGGCAGAGAGGCAACTTCTCGAAAGGAAGACCCGGAGGGTCCCCCACTCGGAAGCAAGCGGAGCCGCCAAAAGGCCGGATATACGATCCTGACCTCCCATCTCTCATACTCCCAAGAGCGGAGATCTTAGCGATAGTCCAACAGAGGAATCTGCCCATCCATTACCCAGCTCCCGTGAAACCAGGAGTAATCATGGGAGGAAGAGAAAATGCATACTGTAAATTCCATAAGGTCAAGGGACATTCGACAGATGTATGCAGAGAACTAAAACTGGCTATAGAGCGATTGGTCGAAGAGGGCTACCTTGGGGAATTTGCCACAAAGGCAAGGGAAGAAGCCAGAAACAACCCAACTGAAATGACAACTGAGCAGAGGCAAACGCCCTCACACGCCACAGGGGCTAACGCAGTTCCCCTCGGGCCAAATAGAGAAGCGCTCGCTATCGATAGTGATCAGATGCCCATGATAAATATCATTGCTGGGGGAACACCCTATTGCGAGGAAATCATGCCGCAAACGCCCAACCCTGGGGAAAAGCGCAAACGGGAGAGCGAGCAAACAAAAATCGAGGCGATAAGTGCCTTAGACAGAATGATATTGTCTTTCTCAGAGGAAGACAAAAAAGGCATTGTTTTCCCGCATAATGACGCGATGGTCGTAACGCCCGTCATTGGAAGTCACGGGGTAAGAAGGACCCTTGTCGATAACGGGAGCGCTGTGAACCTATTTTCATTGGAAGCGTACAACTTGATGAAACGACCTGACAGTGATCTATTGCCCTGCACGAGGCCAATTATTGGGATTGACGGAGTACCGATTCCGGTAACCGGAATAACATCCCTGCCGGTGTACTTCCGGGAAGACACATCCAAACACTCCGAAGAGTTATTATTTCTAGTCGTAGACCTAACGTTACCGTATAATGCCATTTTGGGGCGACCATTCCTTAATCGTTTTGGAGTGGCCATATCTCAAAAACACCTGCGGATGAAATATCCCTCGTGGGACGGCGTGGTCTCAATCAAAGGGGACCAGAAGCTGGCAGCCGAATGCTACTTGTTCATGACTCAAAGGAGTTGCGACCGCTACGTTTGCGTGGCAGACGACCCGTTCGATGATAAAGAAAAAAAGCGCACTCAGCCACTAGATCAGATGGTATCAATCCCTATCGGTAAGGATAGTGAAATGAATCTCTTAGCCAGTGAAAAATTGAGCCTTGAAGAAAACGCGCAATTAATCCGGCTGTTGAGGAAATGCAAGGGAGAATTTACGTGGAAGCCAGCAGACATGCCCGAAATCTCTCGGGAAGTTGTGGAACACCAGCTGAACGTTAGTCCTGATGCCAAGCCCGTTCAGCAAAAGCGACGTGCTTTTTCATCAGAAAAGATAGCGGCCATCGAAAAGGAGTTGATAAAACTCACAGATGCGGGGTTCATCCGAGAAGTTCAATACCCGACCTGGCTAGCTAATCCTGTGTTGGTTCCAAAGCCTAACGGGGACTGGCGCATGTGCATCGACTTCACTGACCTAAATAATGCCTGTCCCAAGGACTGCTATCCCCTTCCGGGAATAGATCAGTTAGTCGATCAAACCGCTGGATATGCTTATCTAAGCTCCCTAGATGCAAATTCCGGATATCACCAAATCCCTATGGCCGTAGAGGACGAAGAAAAAACTACCTTCATCACTCCTAGGGCTACATATTGCTATACCGCAATGCCGTTTGGACTAAAGAATGCCGGAGCAACATTTCAACGTATGGCAAACAAAGTTGATAATAATTTGTCTTCTGCCGAAGGATGTATGGTGGAACGGCTCCTCTCAGATCAGCGCTTACGACGGTCTGCGGTACCTGCAATGCGCCGGAGGGGTCTCCGGCGGAAACACTCCGATGCTTAAGTCAGTATGTGTACTGAATTTGGCAGAGTTTAGGCCAGTAGAGTATGCTTACCTGCCTCCTTTGTGGGGGAGGTATTTATAGGAGAATGGGGTGTTCCCACCCGTGTAAACGAGTATGGAGCTATCGCTAGCATTAGGGTCTGTGGTTCGCCCTTATCGTGACACGCTACCTTGGCGATAGGTGTATAGGTAGATATTGCCACGGTAGGATAATGGCCGGAGCGTTCTTCCTGACGCGTGGTTTCCCCTGGGGGGGAGATAACTCCTTGAGCCATCTAAGAGGTCCGTGAGAGGAGCCGGTAGGGCATCGTTAGCCCTCATAGCGTTAGCCTTCGGGGGAGGTATGAACCTTGTCCCTACCGCGGCGGTGCGAAATGGTGGCTATGTCCTTTCCCACTGGGTGATAGACGAAAGTACCCTTTCTTGTAGGTGAATTGTTATCAAAAGTTTTTGAAAATCAAATCGGGAGAAATGTAGAGGCTTATGTGGATGACATCTTGATCAAAAGTTGGAGTTTCAGAGAACACCTCGCTGACTTGGAAGAAGTTCTCAATGTGATGAGAAAGCACAAGATGAAGCTAAACCCACGGAAGTTCATGTTTGCATTCCAAACGGGAAAATTCTTGGGCTATGTGGTCAGCCGGAAGGGCATCCAACCCAACCCTTCAAAGATAAAAGCCATACAGGATATGATACCCCCACAGACTGTCAAAGAGATACAGAAGTTAACCGGGCGCATCATCGCGTTGGGACGATTCATATCTAAGCAAGGCGAGAGATGTTTGCCTTTCTTCAAAGTCATCCGAAACAAGGCTCCTTTCGGGTGGACAGAGGAATGTGAGAAAGCGTTTGCAGGGCTAAAAGCTTACCTGTCATCAGATTTGGTGCTGACGAGGCCCGACCCCGGCGATGAACTATATTTATATTTGGGAATAGCTGACGAGGTAGTCAGCGCCGTCCTTGTGCGAAGTGAAGGGCACGTGCATCGGCTTGTATTCTTCGTGAGTCACATATTGAAAGATGCCGAACTGCGATACGCTCCTATCGAGAAGATAACACTCGCTCTAGTGCAAGCCACACGAAAGATGGATCGATATTTCCAAGCCCACCCCGTCACTGTACTCACGGATCAGCCGTTGAGAAGAATCTTCAGAAAACCTGAATCTTCAGGAAGAATGCTAATTTGGGCTATCGAGCTCGAACAATACGGGTTGCAATACAAAGCTAGACCGGCCGTTAAAGCCCAAGCGTTAACTGACTTCATAGCTGAGTGCACGTTCACAAAGGACGCAAAAATAGATCTGTTAGAAGAAGAAGCAGAGAGTTCATGCCTACCGTCTCCGGAGACATATGTAGATACGTGGGTCATCCACGTAGATGGAGCAAAAAATCAAGAGTTAGCAGGTGCAGGAGTCTTCTTAGTTGGACCAAACGGCCTGGAGATGCGATACGCCATCAGAATCCTGCAGCCATTGTCCAACAATGCGGCTGAATACGAAGCGCTGCTGGCAGGACTCAGAATCGGAAACAGTTTCTCCATCGAAGCCACTCCCGGTGTGGAGAAGGAAGGCAGAACACGTTTAAAGATCCGAGGAGATTCCAAGCTAATAATGGATCAGGTTCTGGGGAACTCCCAAGCCAGAGAACCCATCATGGCCCAATACTTGGCCAAAGTGAAGCGTGAGCTGTCAGACATAGAGGAAAAAGGTACTCTGGTCACCTTTGAGCACATTCCTAGAGAAAATAATGAAGAGGCTGATAGCCTCGCCAAGATGGCATCCAATCCGGAAGCCTCAATACCCAGTGACGTGCGCTATGGAGAACTGCCTACACCTTCTTTCATGGAAGAGCAGGCATCGCTCTGTGTGGAAGAAATGGAAAATGATTGGAGGATCCCAGTGATAGAATATCTGAAACATGATAAACTACCGGGAGATCATACAGAGAGAAAGAAAGTCCTAAAACGGGCAGCACGATGCACATATTATAACGGAGAGTTAATACGGAGATGTTTCTCCCATCCGGCCGCTAAATGCATAACGGAACAAGAAGGCTTACACGTGTTACGAGAAATTCACGAAGGGATATGTGGCATGCACATCGCTAGCGCTACTCTGGCAGCCCAAGTCTTCCGGTCAGGATTTTACTGGCCCACCATTCGACGAGATTGTCATAACTTCGTGAAAACCTGTCAGAAATGCCAGGAATATGCTAAGATTCCTCGAAAGCCGGCAGTGCCAATTTCAGAAATAGTTGCTCCGTGCCCGTTTGCAAAATGGGGGATTGACATCCTGGGCCCGTTTCCAAAGGCCAGATCTCAGTTAAAATTTGTGGTCGTAGCGGTAGACTACTTCACAAAGTGGGCCGAAGCTGAGGCGTTAGCTACCATCACCACCGAAAAAATCTGGCGTTTCTTCAAACACCAAGTCATCATGCGATTTGGAGTACCACGCGTGCTAGTTAGCGACAATGGGACACAATTCACAAGCCAGTTCTTCAGGGATCGATGTGCAGAGTTCCAGATCGAGCAAAGATTCTCCTCTGTGGCACATCCCCAAACCAATGGCCAGGCGGAAGTAACCAACCGCAGCATCCTCAGTGGCATCAAAAGAAGCCTGGAAGGTTCCAAGAAGAAATGGCCAGACGAATTGCCATATGTACTATGGGCCTACCGCATGACTGTCAAGGCCAGCACGGGAGAGACCCCGTTCGCGTTAGCATTCAGAACCGAGGCTGTCACACCAGTCGAGATTGGCATGATGAGCCTTCGGGTGGCTCATTTCAAAGAAGAAAACAATGAAGAAAGGTTACGAGCTAACCTCGATACTCTACCAGAAACACACGAGGAAACCCTCCTGAAAACCCTGCACTACAAAAGGAAAATGGCACAATATCATAACCGGCAAGTGAGGGAGCGATTGCTTAAAACCGGAGATTTAGTGCTTAGAGACAGGCGGGCGGCAGAGCAACGCATGGGAAACCCAGTCCAAACTGGGATGGACCGTATCGTGTCACCCGCATTGTGGGAAAAGGAGCATACCATCTGGAAACGATCGAGGGAACGCCCCTGCAGAACTCTTGGAACATCGCTCGGCTGAGGCTATACCACGCCAGGAGCTAATCGGGTAACATCAAAGTTATTCTAATAAATGAATATTGAGATATTCACTGTGCGTTTGCTACTGGTAATATGCAGGTAGCGAAGAATGCCAGGAGTGAAAATCCTATCCTTGTGATGGCTGGTCCTAATCAGACAGCTCACTAAGACGAGGCACGCCCTGGCATAACAAGGCGTTTGGGAGTGAAAATCCTATCCTTGTGGAAACCGTGCTTACATAGACGGCCCATTAAGACGAGGCACGACCCCAAACGGCTTCCCGGAGTGAAAATCCTATCCTTGCGGCAACCGTGCTCACATAGACGGCCCGTTAAGATGAGGCACGCCCCGGAATCCTTGGGAGTGAAATCCTATTCTTGTGGTAACCCCATAAGGAGAGGCACGCCCCAAGGAGAGACCAACTCCGTCCTGGAAGTGAAAATCCTATCCTTGTGGTAACCGTGCTCACATAGACGGCCCATTGAGACGAGGCACGATTCCACGGACGTGAGGTACAACGCTTGGGGGTGAAAAGTCCTATCCTTGTGATGGCTGGTCCTGATTAGACAGCTCACTAAGACGAGGCACTCCCCAAAGCCAATCTGTGGTGGAAAGAAACAAAGGGCATCCCAGCTAGTAGCCGCGCGGTTGATACCCGGTGAAGCGATGTTGGAGCCAATCTGTGGCGAAAAGAAACAAAGGGCATCCCAACTAGTAGCCGCGCGGTTGATACCTGGTGAAGCGATGTTGGAGCCAATCTGTGGCGAAAAGAAACAAAGGGCATCCCAACTAGTAGCCGCGCGGTTGATACCCGGTGAAGCGATGTTGGAGCCAATCTTTGGCGAAAGGAAACAAAAGAGATCCTAACTAGTAGCCGCGCGGTTGATACCCGGTGAAGCGAGGATGAAGAGGTGTCCATACTGCAACAACAATGTTGAGACAGACATAAAGCCCCCTTTGACAACAAGGGACGACATGAATATGAGCGCAGCAGATGCGGAAGCAATGCTGACTTACTCTCAGAAATGTTATCGGAGGATACAATGGTAAAGCTACTTGAATACGGCTGATGAAAAGCAAATGGGGGAATATTATATATCTATGGAAACCGGATGACAAACATTCATATTAAAGTTTTTGACATGATGAGAGAATACCAGATGAAGCTGAACCCCCGTAAATGCATGTTCGCATTCCAAACGGGTAAATTTTTGGGTTACGTGGTCAGTCAGAAAGGTATACAACCCAACCCCTCGAAAGTCAAAGCTATCCAGGACATGATATCTCCTCGAACTGTCAAGGAGGTACAAAAATTAACAGGGCGTGTTATCGCCCTAGGGTTGTTTATCTCCAAGCAGGGTGAGAGATGCCTTCCTTTTTTCAGGTTATACGCAAGAAAGCTCCTTTTGGGTGGACAATGGAATGTGAAGAGGCTTTTACAAGCCTGAAAGCCTATTTATCATCCGACCTGGTGTTGACAAGGCCAGAACCGGGCGACACTCTATGCTTATACCTCGGCTTTGCCGACGAAGTGGTTAGTGTCGTCCTCGTTCGTGACGACAACCATCTGCACCGCCTTGTCTACTTCGTAAGTCATGTTTTGAAAGATGCCAAGTTGCGGTATGCTCGCATTGAGAAAATAGCATTTGCGCTAATACAGGCCACGCGAAAAATAGACAGATACTTCCAAGCCCATCCCGTCATCGTACTTACTGACCAGCCTTTGAAAAGGATATTTCAGAAACCTGAGTCTCCGGGAAGAATGTTGATTTGGGCCATCGAACTTGAGCCATATGGGTTGCGGTATAAAAACCGACCCTCCGTGAAAGCCCAAGTCCTAGCAGACTTCATAGCCGAGTGCACCTTCACAGAGGACCCGTTAACGGACCTACCGGAAGAGGAAAAAGATGACTTGGATCTCCCATTCCCTGAAACCTACACTGACTTGTGGGTCATTCATGTGGATGGAGCAAAGAATCAGGAACTAGCCGGACCTGGAATCTTCGTCATTGGGCCGCACGACATACAGATACGATACGCCATCAGAATACTACAGCCGTTATCCAATAACACAGCGGAGTATGAGGCGTTACTGGCTGGACTAAAGATAGGAAGAAGCTTTTCCACCAAGGCCATACACGATACGGGAATGATGAGAGACTTACGACTAAAGATCTGTGGAGATTCCAAATTGATAATAGACCAACTCTTTGGACACTCTCAGGTCAGAGAGCCCATCATGGTTCAGTACCTCGCTAAAGTGAAACGCGAGTTGCTAGAAATAAAGAAAAGTGGCATGCTGGTCAGCTTTGAGCACATCCCTCGAGAGGATAATGCTGAGGCAGACAACCTAGCCAAACTCGCTGTAAATCCGGAAGCGTCCATACCTAAGGGCGTATACTATGGAGAAATATCGGTACCTTCCTTCATGGAAGAGCAAGCGTCGCTTTGCGTTGAAGAAATCAAAAACGACTGGCGAATCCCCGTAATAAAATACTTGAAACATGAGGAGTTACCTGCGGATAACGCCGAGAAAAAGAAAGTGCTGAAACAAGCGGCACGGTGTACATACTATGACGAGGAACTGGTTCGGAGATGCTTTTCTCACCCAGTCGCCAAGTGTATAACAGAACAAAAAGGTCTTCATACCTTGTGAGAAATCCATGAAGAAATATGCGGCATACACGCATCAGGCGGCACCTTGGTCGCGTAAATTTTTAGGTCAGGATTCTATTGGCCTACTATTCGAAGAGATTGCCACAATTATGTACGGACTTGTCAGAAGTGTCAGGATTTCTCTAAGATTCCTCGACAGCTCCCTACGGAAATCTCTGAAATTGTGGCCCCTTGTCCTTTCGCAAAATGGGCGATCGATATCCTAGGACCGTTTCCAAAGGCAAGGTCTCAACTAAAATTTATGGTCGTGGTAGTAGATTACTTCACAAAATGGGCAGAAGAGGAAGCAGTTGCCAACATCACAATGGAGAAAATTTGGCGTTTCTTTAAAGACCAAGTTATCATGCGGTTTGGTGTACCCCGTGTGTTAGTCAGCGACAACGGGACGCAATTCACTAGCCAATTCTTTAGAGACCAATGCACGGAATTCCAGTCGAACAAAGGTTCTCTTCCGTGGCTCATCCGCAGACCAATGGTCAAGAGGAGGTGACAAATCGAAGCATTCTTAGCGGCATTAAGAAAACCTTGGAAGGATCTAAAAAGAAATGGGCAGACGAGCTACCGTATGTGATGTGGGCATACCGCATAACCGTTAAAACCAGCACTGGAGAAACACCTTTCGCATTGGCCTTCGGCACTGAGGCTGTCACACCGGTGGAGATCGGTACTATGAGCCTGCGAGTGGCATACTTTAGGGAGGAACTGAACGAGGAGAGGTTGCGAGCAAACCTCGACGCATTACCAGAATGACATGAGGAAGCTCTTCTGAAAATGCTCCATTATAAACAAAAAATGGCGCGTTATCACAATAGGCGTGTCAAAGAACGACTGCTAAAAGTAGGCGATTTGGTACTCAGAGACAAACGAGCCACTGGACAGCGCATGGGGAAACTCAGTCCGAACTAGGATGGCCCATACCGCGTTACCCGCGTTATCGGAAGGGTGCCAGGAGTGAAAAGTCCTATCCTTGTGACGTCCGGTCCTGATCAGACGGCTCACTAAGTTGAGGGCACTCCCTAGCATACCTAAAAATAAGTGTCGGAAATGAAAAGTCCTATCCTTGGGGGCAACCGCGCTAACACAGGCGGGCCGCTAAGACGAGGCACGTTCTGACACCCCCGGGAGTGCAAAGTCCTATCCTTGTGGCAACCGTGCTAACACAGGCGGCCCACCAAGATGAGGCACGTCCCGGCTTCTCTGGGAGTGAAAAGTCCTATCCTTGTAACCGGGCTAACACAGACAGTTCACAAAAATGTGGCACGCCCCAGAGAGATAGTAACTCCATCCTGGAAGTGAAAAGTCATATCCTTGTGATGACCGAGCTAATACAGACGACTCACTAAGACGAGGCACGACTCCGGGGATTCGAGGTCAACGCCTGGATGTGAAAATTCCTATCCTTGTGATGGCTGGTCTTGATCAGACAACTCACTAAGACGAGGCACTGTCCGGGCCGACCGTGAAAATTTGGAAATACGGAAAGAAATCGCGAAATCCCAGCTAGTAACTAGATGGGAAATCCCTGGCGAAGATGGCTGGTTGAGAAAGCGATATGTCACAAAATCCCAGCGAGTAGCTAGATGGGAAATGCCTGGTGAAGATGGCTGGTTGAGAAAGCGACACGGATAATGCTAACGACACTTGGATACGGAGGCGCGATGGCTCCTAAATGGTAATTAACGTCTAATTATCGCACAATATTTTGACTAATGCCCTAAAGCATCGACTAAGATTGTGCAGGACATTATGGAAATGAGGGGGAGATTGACGCCCGCGCAAGTGATAGCGTCATGTGGCCTGTCATTGCGATGGGTACATGATCAATGGCAAGCGTTCTTGTCGCCTCGGTTCGGGAAATACAATAAGAGGAACACACGCTCTCGAGAATATCTACGTCAGCATGATGTTGTTATAAAAATGCTCATCCTAGACGAAGTCTTATCGATTGAGTTATCTCTTCAGCAGTGTAACGCCTCTGGAAGGATACTACCGCTTCGAAGGCGGGCACGGGTATACGCAACGTGTCGTGGATAATATTGATTACAAGTCATTCCTATGAGTTCTACTTCTGAAGCTATCTGCTAAGCAGCGTTATCCTACACCGACATTGAAATGCGCATGATTAAGTCATGTCGCGTTGTCCGGCGTGGTATTCGTTATCGACATTTGTGATCCTACAGATTATATGGCGATACCATGGTTATCTCATTTTCTGGCGGAATTGTGTTATCCCGCCTCGGCAACTATCTTATCATAGGAGCTCAGAGAAAAGGAGATGGTGGGAAAGGGTTCAGTCACGAAAAGAAATAATATATATATATATATATATATATATATATATATATGCGATAACTGTTCAAGAAACCCACAAGGGGCTACGAAAGGCAAAAACCCTCAAGAGTGAACAACAAAAATGGGTGGTACCTGATATCCAAAAAGGGCGATAAAAGCGCCTATCGCGCGGCAGCCTCACTGTCCCCTTGCCCTTTGTTACCCCCCATCCTCTCTCGGCGAAAGCGGTCATCTATAAGATCCCCTGATCCCTTCCGAAAAGTGTCAATGAGGGCCTCAGTGTCATACACATCCTCCCCGTGAATATCCACGAAGCAGTCGGATATGATGCGGGCCGTATTCTCAATGTACCACTTGCCCTTCTTGGATGACTCTTTCTCTAACACGGCTTTTTCCTCTTGTAATGCTGTCTTTGCAGCTCTCTCTGCTATTAGAGCAGCCTCAATATCAGACACCTTAGCGGCCTCTTGCTCCCTGGCCACCTTCAAATCTTTCTTGGCCATCGCCAAGGCTATCACTAACCTTTGACATTCCCCTGACAGTTTCTTCCTTTCTTCTGGCTCCCTAGCAAGCTCGTTAGAAAGCTCACGGCGAGCGGCAGTAAGCCCATCTGAGGTGGAGGTAAGAGAGGAGACCTTCTGTGACATATACTGGGACTAGTAATGAAACTGGGAGAAACCAGAGAACAAGGTGGAACGCAGAAAGGCCACCTGCTTGTCAGCAGGCCGAGAAAGGAGCGCCCCCTCTCCTCGGGGGACGTTAACGCATGAGCAACTAGGAAAGAGGAAATCCCCGCAGAACTATCTCCCCCAGCGGCCGCGAACCCAACTCTACGCAAGTTGCTCAAGTCAACTTGATGGGTAACGAGACCAGACTCGCCCAACGAACTTAGATCGGCCATGAGATGGGGCGTGGTATCGCCACTAGGATGATACATCGAGGCACTGGAAGAAACAAAGTACAGGGTAGGCGGAGATGGAGGTTGATTGGAAGAAGTGCCCCCATGAAGACCAAAAGAACCGTGAGATTGAAAGGGCGGAAAACCGACCCCCGTAAAGTCCTCAGTGAAGCCTAGGACAGTGGAATATGAAGGAGGAAGTGAGGAGCTAAGAGAATTGGGCGAAGCGTCAAAAGACCTAGAAACGCCCATAGTCCCCAAAGGATCAGAAGACTGACAGCCAAGAGGCGACATCGAAGCAAAAATGGTAGCGTTGTCCCCTTCATTGACAACGGGACCCGTTGGTAAACTCGTGTTTTCCCCATCAAGTTGCTACCTCTTGCTAGAACGTCGAAGTATATGGCCTAGGTCCATGTCGTCCGGCGGCGGTAACTTGGTAGAGGCAACAACGGTATCCTGCTGAGAGAAACATTAAGAAGAATAAGAAAATAAAAGAAAACGCCAAAGAGCGTAGCAATGATTGAGATAATGTGATTATAAAAGAAACACATACAGTAACAGTGTCGTTAACCGGCACCTCAAAAGAAGTTGCCGCGTCTGAAGAAAGAGTAAGGGTGACAACGCGTACTGTCTTCTTCTTTTTCTTCTTTGGGGGAGCCCGGGAAGAAGACGCTTAAACAGAAGCAACGGCAATGGATACAACTAGAATAGAAACCAGAATGGTAGCATCCCCCTCACCAACCGAAGTAGAAGGCGTTTGGATGGGATTCGCAGCCACAGTAAGCGATACAACTGGATTGGCAGCCTCAGCGACAACAGTGGCGGCGGTGGCAGTGGCAGCAAACTCCTCTTGCTCTCTTCTCCTTAGAGCCCTTCTTTCCCGCCTCCTAACGCTTTCAGGCTTCCAACCAGGCTTAGGAGCTGCACAATCACGATATAATATCAGCGTTAGTATCGTATGAAATAACGAAGAAAATGACATAAAACTCACTCTCAACATAGGCTCGAATATCGGTCCCGCACGAGAGATTGCGAGTGTGGACATAGACCTCCAACTCGAGCAACTTGTCCAACCAGCTTTGCTTAGGCGAAGAAAGAATCCCCCGTTGGCCCCAAGTACTATCCCTGATATCATGATTAAAACCAGTCCGCCACTAGGGGCTTGGCAATTCAACGACAAAAAATTCTTCTTTCCAATCTTCAATGGAAGACTCAAGGTGCAAGAGCTTCCAAGTGAAGGGTTTGAGCGAGTCATCATCATAACGGGGCGATATCGCTAACACACCCCTACGACTATACAGTTGAAAAAGTGACTTAGGCAACAAAAGGGAAGGAGAGCTAACTGAACGAGATTCACATCCAGAGCAACAAACAGCCTTTTGATGAAAGGATTAAGAGGGAATTTCAAGCCATAGCCAAACATCTTGGCATACAAGAGCCTGTTGTTGCCAGGCATCACACTATTGAGGCAGAGCGAATCGGAAGCAACAGAAGCCTTATAATCCTCAGGGATATTGGTATTGTGTTTAGATAAATGATCTTGAAGTATGGATGAGGAGGTGATAGTGGTGGCAGTACTCTCAATTTTTTCCTCATCAACAAATTTGGTTTGAGAATGACGAGTTATAGCCATGGCAAAAATAAAGAAAAAGATGAAGAAGATGATAGATGAGGATAGAAATACCTTTCTAGAGGAGAAACTCAAAACACCCAGACGATGGAAAGAAAAAACACAAGTCGGCTTGAGAGAGAGAAGCGAAAATGAAATAACAAAAGAGGGAAAAATAAACATGTGTTGGGTTTTATAAGCCTAGCAGTCCGCCAAAATGACTGCTGTAACTGTCGTCGCGTGTGCGACGCATCGCAAGGGGAAAGACGCGAGCAATGAGTGCGATCCTAGAAAAGCGAGAAGACGCTTCGATCTCATCAGACCCTAGGGCACGCCAACCCCTATCGTCTCCGCGAACAGACACGTGTATTCTAGCCATCATGACTTCTCTCTCGCATTAATGAGGGAATCTCAAGCATTAAATGCTCTAAAAAGTGGAATCGATTTTCAAATCAAGACAAGCGCAATAACGTGAAGACCAAGATAACGCGGCACAACGTTAACTCCACGGGCAGCTGTTGAGATAACACAAAAGAAAGAGATAACGCTACAAAGATCAATCATTATTCAAAGGAGAATCCTAAACCCTGTTACAAGGCAGGCGTTATTAGTTATTACAAACCGAATGGGATCAATGTTCGAAATAAGAAAGAAATAGTAATTAACGGAGATGAGAGGAGCTCTTGACGCCCTTCGCGGCATCAGCACTGTCCGATTACGGGAGCGCCCGGCATCGCCCCCATCGCCTCCCTCCTCCTCTCCCAAAGAAAGAAAACCTTCTTCACTCACGTCTATTTCGTTCATTTTTTTAGAGGCATAATCAGCTATCTTAGCAGGATCGAAAGACCCACACGTTACAAGCCAATATCTCTTCACGAAGAAGAGAATTTCTCTTGTCAGCCGACACCAGCTCTACCTCCAAAAACCCAACTTTGGCCTTCCCCTTAACCAGCTCTGCCTCTAGCAACTCAACTTTGGCTTTCCCCTTAGACTTCTCCCTTGCAAGTTCGGCGCGACAATCATTCAGCTCTACCAAGGTACGAGTCTGAAGTCGCGTCAACTCCTTCACTTTAATCAAGGCGGCATCCAACCGCCCTTTCGAGTCAGGTGAACCTCGAAGCTTGTCACCATGAGCCTCAAGAAATTAATGCACTTGGCAGAAGCTAGCCAGTGCGTCATTCAGAACACGTGCGTGCTGAATATCGGGGGGAAGCCGCAGCAACGCTTCTTTATCCTCAGGCGAACTGAATATCTCACCTGCCAGGAAGGCCGTCGGCTGATCTCGCGACAACGGGTTTGATATCCCTAAGGCACGAAGCCCGCTGGTGCCAAAGGTTGATAAATCCAGCCGGTCGGAAGGAACCCCTTGAGGACCCTGGGGGAAAGATTGGCGATAATAGAAGGAGCGGAACCTTTAGCGGAACCGTCGATACCCGAAATGGAAGTAAAGAACAACGGCTGGGGATCCCCCATTGGTGGGTCACGAAGAATGCTCGAGCTAGGAGTTGACACTTGTTGATACCCGAATTTTGACGCCATTTTTAATTAATTTTAGCATTTCTGTTATTTACTTAATTCACTGTCATTTTTAGTTAATTTACTATCGTTAGCATTTTTAAATTTTTCATCACGTTTTAGCATCGTCATTATCATCGTCAGCAGTCGAAATAGCATTTTTAATTTTTCGTCGCGTATTTTCATTATTATTTTCACTAGTATTTTTAGCCTTAGATATAACATTTTTTATTATCCGGCAGTCATTTGCTAGTTTTTTCTTCGTTTTAGGTCATCTCATGAATTTTAGGGTTTTTAGTATTTTAGCGCATTTTTTTAGTATTTTTATTTTTTATTATTATGTTTGTTTGAGCTTTTATTGGACCCGAGTAAGTTCGCTCGGACAATAGCTCGAACTTGGAATATTTTCCATCAACTACTTGCTACCTTTTTTTCGTTCACAACGGTCTACAGCGCTTCGTGTAATTTTTGTTGTAACGTCATTTATTTTCCGTCCGAACGTTTCACATTTTTGAACGCGAAAATAAACACGTTAAACAAAAAAAAATTGTCATTCGCTGTAGACGGTTAAAATCGTCTTATTTTTCTCTGCGCGCTGGCACCTTCGGCCCGAAAATTCAGAACGTTTGTTCGCGAAAATAGATCGAACCCATATTAATTACTAAAGCATTTTTTCTCCTTTCTTTTCAATCAACCGTTGGATTGGTTGACTAAGGATTTAGTCAACCATCCAACGGTGACCTAATTAAGACCAAACCATCCATTTTCCTTTTCCCGCAAGCATTTCTTCTCCAAATCGATGCCCTCGTCATGGCTTCGAGAATGAGCTACGTCACTGCTTCGAGAAGGGAGCGACGTCACCATGCCCAGTCACTCTCACTCGCCGTCATCCGCTTCGTCACCGTCAACCACGCACACCGCCGCACCTCGTCCTCACTCGCCAAAAGCTTATAAATACGAGCCTCCCCTCTCCATTTTTCTATAGGCATTAAGGCACCCTTTCATCCTCCACATCAGTCCAAGCAAAAGGAAGCAAGCACTGTAAGTTTTTCAAGCTTTCTCTCTCTAGCTTCTCTCTTTAAATTTTCGTTTTCCCTCTTAATCAATCAATAAATTGCTCAAATCAGTTTTAAGCACTTAGTTTTCAAGTGATGAACGTTTTGCTTGCTTCAATTTTAACGCCTGCTGCCTTGTGTAATTAATTACGAATTTTCGGGTTTAATGCATATATATATTCAAGTGCCAAATTACTCATCGTTTGTGGATGAAATTGATTGATTTTTATTGGTTTTTGCTCGCCCCTCCATCCGGTCGCGTTTCTATGTGTTTTTCTGGGTGTTTGGGGTGGCCGACGGTCTTCCTTGTCGCCGGCAGTAGGCCGGCGCAAGGAAGAAGATGAACAGTAGCATGTCTACTGTTCATGAAGAAGCAAGGTGACGGGCTTGCCAAACCCGTCCTTTCTTTCTTCTTTAAATGAAGATGGGTCTTGGCTTAAGCCAAGCCCATCTGTTCCTTTTTAAGTCATGGGCCTAGGATTTATTCCTAGCCCATTTTAATTAAAATTCAGCATGCACAGGGGCCCAACCCATTAAAGTTTCGTCAATTGTTCGAGTCTCTTTCTCGTGTTTATTTAATTAATAGCTCGTATGCCATGTTTAATTAATAGCTCGTATGCAATATTTAATTTATGTCATATGTCATGTTTAATTAATTATTTATTTACCTGTTTGAATTTAAATGCATGTTTATTTGCTTTACTTTTATTCATTGTTTTAATTATCTTCGAACGATTACTAACATCGATTTCGTAGGCACCAAAAATCATCAACTCTTTAATTTTTCATCAAGTCATCATTTAATTTTCGCACCTTATCAAATCAGCATTTAAACTTTCGTATGCGTCAAATAAATCATTTCTCGCATGCAATCAACTCAGCATTTAATTTTCGTATGCGTTAAATAAATCATTTATCGCATGCAATCAACTCAGCATTTAATTTTCATATGCGTCAAATCCATCATTTCTCGCATACAATCAACTGTCATCATTTATTTTCCTGCACGTATCAACTCAGCATTTAATTCTCGTATGCGTTAAATCCATCATTTCTCGCATGCAATCAATTGTCATTTAAATTCTCACATTCATAAAATTGTTTATTTATTTCTCGAGCTATCGCTAACACTCTCACTTTGTAGGGTTAAAATTCAAGCTTCGCTCGAAAGTACGCCTTTCGATTCCTTTTTATTTATTCGATGCTTTCTACAAATATCAATTGTATGCATGATATATAGAACTGCTAGAATTAAAATCAACCCACATGAACAACGTGTTTAAAGATTTGCTTAAAATGCCATGTTCATGTGATTTTAAATTCTCGCTTATATTGACTGCATGTACATGGGGACTTTCGATCCCACATCAGTTTATCATTTTAAAAACCTTTCATTTAATTTGTACTCTGCTAAGCTCTCCATGGTAGAATCACGTAGTAATTAATTTAATCATGCATTGGCCCGATGATGAAATAGAGGGCGCTCATTCAGTCTTACGGAAAATTCAGTCCCATCACATTACAGTCAGGAATAATCAATCGGTCTTGATAAATGGTAACCCCGTCCGAAAGATTTTTTTATCATTCCTAAACGGTCACGATCATAGAAAAGACTAAAGTGACGATTCCTCTGAGGGCCCCCTTTTCAAAAATGCATTTTTATCAAACACCTTTTTAAAAACACCTCTCTCATCAACCGGTAACCGTTTTCGGATGTGACTCGAGTGCCTAACACCTTCCCGAGACCATAATACGACCCCGAACCTTTTGTCTGGGGTCCAGACCCCTTTTTTGTGCCTTTAGTTTTTTTATTTATTATATTTCTTATGCCATGACGATTAAGGTTCCCTAAACCTTGCAACCAAATTAGGGTGGCGACTTCATTGCATGTTGCAAGGCGTCTGTTTACGCTGAGCATCGCAAGGTCTCAAGTTCGTTGCACACTCGCGAATTTTTAATTTTCGGGGCACGACAGTTTGGCGACTTCACTGGGGATTTAGGGTCGGAGCCGGTTTTATCTTTTTAGAGAGGTGTTTTATTTGTTTATTTATTTATTTGCTTTGATCAATTGCTGGTCTGTTCATTTATTTGCTTTATCAATTGTCATATGCATTTCATAGCGCCCTACACCAAGGGGATAATTACCAAATTATGAGGGTAGCAGCGACACCCTAGGACACACGTCCTGGGTAGTGCTCGCCAATCCCAACTCGGATGAACCCCTAAAGCTAGTTGAAAGGTTACACGATTTCGCAAGGAATCGGGACACTAGACGACACTTTAGGGACCTTTTCATGGTATCATCCGGGAACCGTTCAAGCCAGTTAGAAAAGTTGGAATCAGAACCCCAGCACGTGCATCATGATTATACCTGCTTTGTCGTGGCTCTATTCATCTTGTTGCCATGATTTCTATTTTTTCATAAATTTTCTGTTATACGAACTGTAAATTTTCTTACACGTGCAGGTTACTTGGCATTTAAAATTTTATTTTTGTCCCACAGGACCCGTTTTGCTCATTCGATATGTCAGCACCTACACTACTTTCACTTGATATTTTCGGGGAACGAAGTTTCGACGATCAGGCACTGCAATGCCGGATTACAGCTTTAGAGGCCGAGATAGAAATGCAGAAAGGGGAGATGGCCTCAATGGAATACCTTTGGTAAGAGCAAGAAAATTCCGACTTCCAGGGTTGACACCTTCATGGGAAGACTCGAATATCGACAGTCCCTTTTCTTTTTTTTTCATGTAATTAGGATCCCTGATTTCATCTATCTTAGCCATTTTTGATGAATTTAGGAAGTCAGTAAGTTTACCACATTTTGTAAACACTTTTAATAAAGTCATACTCTTCGGATATTTATTAAAAAGTGCTTCAACTTTCCATATCAATTTTCCATCCAATACAAATCAAAAGACCATCGCGAAGAGAGCGAGAGAAAATCCCTCCGGGATAAACACAATCGTTTCACCCAAAAAAAAATCCAAAAAAAAATCATACCAAATATTCGAAACATCCGGAAATTGATCACTCATGGCCATGTCCTCTTAGCTTATCACAAACTCCAAGTTCATAGTATAGATCGTCGTCCCTCCCCTCGGTTGGGTTCACCAGGCATCAGGCCCTGCATCGTTTGAAAGCATAGTGTAAAAGAGATCTTCTTAGCATGACGACATTGGTTGCCCCTGCGGATTTGGGTTTCATAGATAGCATCTCCGATTTGCTTCACATCGTTGGAATGAATAGAGGCTTCCTTCACATCTTTGTCAATAGCGGGGATATCTCGCCTCTCCGACCGCCCTGAAAATATCAAGTGAAAGTGTAGCCAGAAAAGTGAATGAGCAACGTGGAGGCCTCGGGATCGTCCATCACCTGCATATCCTCACTTGTACTTACTCTTTTTTTGTATTTTCTTTTTTTAGGTTCACGATAGCTCCTCGCAAGCGAATTACTCCGCCAAGGCCCCCCTAACTAGACTTCAAACGTGAAAAATGGCCGAACAAACCAAGACAGAAGAGGCATTGGTTGCTAGAATAAAAGAGTTAGAGGAGCAAGTAAGGGTTACTGCAGAAAAGGCCACTCAGGGCGAAAAAGAACGAGATGAAGCAACCACTGAGTTCCTACCCGGTTTTGATCCTAGTCAAATGATGGGACCCTCCTCATCCGCCATCGCTGGATCTTCGGGACCCCAATCGTTTTCGGTTCCTGGGGGTCAATGGAAATGGATTGATCCCGTCTTTGTACCCACCACCCCGAACCCTGTAGCCAACACGGGTGAAGGAGTTGATACAGCTCTACAACATTCCTTTGTTAACCTTACTTTGGACCCTGGTCAAAATCTGATTCGTCAGGAATCCCGGGGATTTTACCCACCCTAGGGCCATTCCACTCAAGTCGCGACCCAATCCTATGGGAAGTCGGCCTCCTTTTGTCAATCCGACGCAACCACCATTCACGACAGAACCCCCGTCATACCTTGGTCTAAACGCTCTCATCACAGAAAGACCGAATATGGATAGAATGAACCTGCTAGAGGAAAGGCTCAGGGCCATCGAAGGAACAGACCCCTTCGACCCTACAGGTCCCGCCGCCATGTGCATGGTCCCGAGGATCATAATGCCTCCGAAATATAAGATTCTAGATTTTGAGAAGTACACTGGGATCGAGTGCCCAAAAACTCACCTCAAGGCATATTGCAACAAAATGGCCGATATGATACACAATAAGCCCCTGTTAATCCATCTGTTCAGAGAGAGTTTGGCCAAGCATGCCTTGACCTGGTACATGAGTTTGGATAGGGTTAAGATCAAAACTTGGAGAGATTTATCGGATGCTTTCTTCAAGCAATACAAGTTCAATTTGGAGGTAGCGCCAGACCGTTTTGATCTCCGAAATCTTGAGAAAAAAACTGAAGAATCAGTGAAAACTTATGCTTAGAGGTGGAGAGAACTAGCTTCCAGGATTTCACCTCCTTTGAATGACAAAGAGCTCATATCCATTTTCGTGGATACCTTCAAGGCTCCCTACTACACTCATCTTATATCCAATCCATCAAATAACTTTTCTGACATGGTCATGGTGGCTGAAAGAGTCGAACAAGGGATCAAGTCGGGGAGGATCGATGCTTCTACACCAGAGGTAACACCTAAGAAAGAACCCATCATAAAGAAAGATGTCAACTTTGCCTCTCACCAGCCTAGCTACGAGCCACCTTGCTCGCCACCTCCTCAAAACCCTACACCATTTCCACCATCTCCATATAACCCGCCAAACAACCAAAATAACCTAAGTAACCGTTGGAACCGGGGGCCACTGCCAACTCTTCCCGCTTCTCTGGGGGAAATTTATAAGCATCTCTTGGCGGCTGGATAAATTGCGCCCACCCCAATGGCACCTCTGCAGCCTCCCTACCCGAAGTGGTACGATCATAATGCTAGATGCGAGTACCATGCTAGAGCTCAGGGTCACACGATAGAAAACTGCTTCACCCTAAGAGGAAAGGTTCACCACTTGATCAAGAATGGATGGATCTCTTTTGGAGGGTTAGCCAAAGGACCTAACACGACCGTCTACCCTCCTCCTACCAACCTTTGAATGATCATTCTCCCATAAGGGACCCATCCTGCTTACTCATCTAATGGCCTACGACTATAAACAAGGGCGCTTCGTGGGAGGCAACCCACGTGTTCCTTTTAATATTTCTGGTTTTTGGTTAATAAAATTCAAACATTTTGGGATATCCTTTTCCTCTGAATTTACTATTTAATTCCCTTGTCATTTTAGATGCAATGAGATTTGTAAACTTGGGGGCAAGCGAATGAAGTGACGACCAAAGGAAGGCGTTGAAAAATGTCAAAGCTCATTTTTCAAGGAAGTTGTCCTTTATGTTTACAATTTCCCCTTTCGCAATTTACATTTCTGTAAATTAGGGTCTCGCAATTTATATTTCTATAGTTTTGCATTTCAGGTGCAACGAGACTTGTAAACTTGGGGGCAAGCAAGTGAAGTGACGACCAAAAGAAGATGTCAAAAAATGTTAGAGCTCATTTTTCAGGGAAGTTGTCCTTTTACATTTTTGCAATTTTCTTTTCCGCAATTTACGTTTCTGTAATTTATGTATTCGCAATTTACATTTTCGCAATTTTTTCCACTATTTACATTATTGCAAGTGTGCGTGCGTCATGTTGGCTAAAATCTTTAGTTTTCGCAAAATGTTTCTCTTTATACATGTGTAACTTGGGCTAAAAAAAAAAGAAAAGGAAGAAAAGGGGAAAACAAAAATCCCACGTTTGAACTTTTTTCTAGCATATTCATCACTTTATCACGACACGGATGACTTGTGCGTTCATTAGAAATTATATGAAACATACATGATCTTGTCTGTTAGCTCTTATATCCACGGTTTGCTCCGACATAAGCAGTCACAGACAAATCCCGGTAAGCATTTTCGAGCCATCGCGCCTTATCCTTCATGAGTGTAAGTGCCTGACTAGGTACTAGTTAAATTCGCATAATATCCAGGGTACATGTGCAATTAGACATGGGATAGCAATAAAATGACGTGGGGCTTTTACGATCTTCTCCATTTTTTCATTTTCTTCCTTCTTTCCACCACATATGACATCACTCCTACCAAAACCTTCCTTATCACTCATACCTCGGGAGCTAAGGAACAGTCTCAGCTAAGATTGCCAGTTGAAAATAAAAGCACGCCAAGTTCAAGTACACGACGAAGGAGACGGAAAAGGTCACCGAAAGGTCGCTGAGAGCCATCACCGAAGAAAGACCAAAAACACAAATACGAGGGTCGAAGCCTTAAGCCAGAACGAGAAGAGATCAAGACAAAGGTTGTGCTTGCTCTGCTCTGTTGCATTTCAAATCAAATAAAAAAGGAGGGGAATAGAAAGAAAAAAAAAGGGGAGAGAAAAAAAAAGGGAAAGAAAAAAGAAAATAAAAAAAAATGTGGGAGAGAGGGGAAAAAGGGAAAAGAAAAGAAAAGAGAGAAATGCCCAGAGACATTCGAAGAATACAAACAATCGAAGAGCCGAAGCAAGCACAGCCCGGGGACAACTAAACTCGAGAAAACTCGAAGAAAACATTCCCTAGTAAAGACTCGAGAAAAAGGGCCCAAGGCCAACTCGAGAAATCTCAAAGCAAGCATCCCTAGTAAGGACACGAGAAGAAAAAGGGCCCAAGGCCAATCCAAGTAGCAAGTCGCAAAAAGAACAGCGACAACACTCCCCAGTAAAGACTCGAGAAGAGAAAGGACCCAGAGCCGACTCAAGGAATCTCGAAGGAAACATTCTCTAGTGAAGACTCAAGAAAAGGGCCCCTAGCCGACCGAAAAATGACATTCCCAGCAAGGATCCAAGAGCTCATGCACTCTGTCAAGAAAGCATCCCCAGCAAAAGGCGAAGGAACTCGCGCCCCTTGCCCTCATCAAGGCCAATCAATAAAGCGTCACTCATCAGAAAACCTTCAAACTCATCAGAAAAGTACATCTTTACCAAAACAAGCTCCTTTCCGGACATTTCATGTCCTTTCATTGTGTAATTAATTACGAATTTTCGGGTTTAATGCATATATATATTCAAGTGCCAAATTACTCATCGTTTGTGGATGAAATTGATTGTTTTTTATTAGTTTTTGCTCGCCCCTCGGTCCGATCGCGTTTCTATGTGTTTTTCTAGGTGTTTGGGGTGGCCGGCGGTCTTCCTTGTCGCCGGTAGTAGGCCGGCGCAAGGAAGAAGATGAACAGTAGCATGGCTACTGTTCATGAAGAAGCAAGGTGACGGGCTTGCCAAGCCCGTCCTTTCTTTCTTCTTTAAATGAAGATGGGTCTTGGCTTAAGCCAAGCCCATCTGTTCCTTTTTAAGTCATGGGCCTAGGATTTATTCCTAGCCCATTTTAATTAAAATTCAGCATGCACAGGGGCCTAACCCATTAAAGTTTCGTCAATTGTTCGAGTCTCTTTCTCGTGTTTATTTAATTAATAGCTCGTATGCCATGTTTAATTAATAGCTTGTATGCAATATTTAATTTATGTCATATGTCATGTTTAATTAATTATTTATTTACTTGTTTGAATTTAAATGCATGTTCATTTGCTTTACTTTTATTCATTGTTTTAATTATCTTCGAACGATTACTAACATCGATTTCGTAGGCACCAAAAATCATCAACTCTTTAATTTTTCGTCAAGTCATCATTTAATTTTCGCACCTTATCAAATCAGCATTTAAACTTTCGTATGCGTCAAATAAATCATTTCTCGCATGCAATCAACTCAGCATTTAATTTTCGTATGCGTTAAATAAATCATTTCTCGCATGCAATCAACTCAGCATTTAATTTTCGTATGCGTCAAATCCATCATTTCACGCATACAGTCAACTGTCATCATTTATTTTCCTGCACGTATCAACTCAGCATTTAATTCTCGTATGCGTTAAATCCATCATTTCTCGCATGCAATCAACTGTCATTTAAATTCTCACATTTATAAATTTTTTATTTATTTCTCGAGCTATCGCTAACACTCTCACTTTGTAGGGTTAAAATTCAAGCTTCGCTCGAAAGTACGCCTTTCGATTCCTTTTTATTTATTCGATGCTTTCTGCAAATATCAATTGTATGCATGATATATAGAACTGGTAGAATTAAAATCAACCCACATGAACAACGTGTTTAAAGATTTGCTTAAAATGCCATGTTCATGTGATTTTAAATTCTCGCTTATATTGACTGCATGTACATGGGGACTTTCGATCCCACATCAGTTTATCATTTTAAAACCCTTTCATTTAATCTATACTCTGCTAAGCTCTCTATGGTAGAATCACGTAGTAATTAATTTAATCATGCATTGGCCCGATGATGAAATAGAGGGCGCTCATTCAGTCTTACGAAAAATTCAGTCCCATCACGTTACGGTCAGGAATAATCAATCGGTCTTGATAAACGGTAACCCCGTCTGAAAGAATTTTTTATCATTCCTAAACGGTCACGATCATAGAAAAGGCTAAAGTGACGATTCCTCTAAGGGCCCCCTTTTCAAAAATGCATTTTTATCAAACACCTTTTTAAAAACACCTCTCTCATCAACCGGTAACCATTTTCGGATGTGACTCGAGTGCCTAACACCTTCCCGAGACCATAATACGACCCCGAACCTTTTGTTTGGGGTCCAGACCCCTTTTTTGTGCCTTTAGTTTTTTATTTATTATATTTCTTATGCCATGACGATTAAGGTTCCCTAAACCTAGAAACCAAATTAGGGTGGTGACTTCATTGTATGTTGCAAGGCGTCTGTTTACGCTGAGCATCGTAAGGTCTCAAGTTCGTTGCACACTCATGAATTTTTAATTTTCGGGGCGCGACAACACCACCACGTCAGGAATGCAGGAGGAAATATGAGAGTCGGGGACGTTAGCCGGCGGAAGCGAGTCTGCTACCGGCAGAACCTCAGTGACCTTGGGAGGAATGACAGTAGATGCCTCTGTAACTTTCGTCGTTTGAGAAGTACTTGCTACAGTGGAAATGTCAACCTCCACGACGGGCACTTCGACAACCTTTTCAGAAGAAATACCAATCGCATGACTGTCTTTCTCCACTCTGACTTTCTTTCGTTGAGTCGAGGAAGCATGACGAAGCCCTGCGTCAATATCCATATCCTCGCTATCGCTGTCAGTTATCCTAGTCACGGGTCGACTCAAAGTTACCCCTCTACCCCAAACCGGTAACCAATTATCAACAAAACAAGAGGCTCTGGCAAAGATACCGCGCCCTCTCTCTGCGAGTAGTGGTCTGATGGCTGGAACCCTCGGGCGGTGGAGAGGCCGGTAGCATTTGGAGCGGCACCACGTTTAAAGGAACGTCATTCCCTTCAGGCGGTTGACCCCCAGCATTTTCTACCAATGAAATATGTTAGAACAACGAGTAAGTCAAAAGCGATAACGCGAAAAGAGAAAAACTTACCTATAACGCACTCTTCCAAACGCCTGTACAAGGTAAAATCTCGAATACGGAAAGACATTTATCTCTAGCAAGGCGTTAACCCTGAGTCAACTCACCCCCAGACAACACTACTGGATTTACCCAGGCAGCACTAGTAATTTCTCGATTAAAGCCCCCACGCCACGGACGGAAAGGCAGTTCGAGGACGAAGAAACCGCTCTTCCAATTGGCCACAACCTCCTCGAAGCCCTGAAACTTCTGCCAGAATGACTGCACTAACATGCCATTCCACCTCGGGGTGATATCGATTAGGCAGTTACGACAACTCAGGCTAAAGAACTTATAGATTAAATTAACGGATGGAGTGAAGATACCCTTCATCTCGCAAGCGCGAAGAAAAGCATAAATCCCACACTAAGAAGAAGGAGTTATCTGGGCGGGATTAAGATCATATTGGCGCAATAATTTCTCTACAGAAGCATGAACTGGGAAACGGAAGCCATAGAGGAACATTTTGAAGTAAAACAACCTATACTTCCCCCACAACAGGTCGTGAAGTCGAAAACCGTCCTCAGGAATGAGAGGAATATGGCTGGGGGGAAAGGTGATACCATGATTCTCTAATTTGGCCCTCAGAATTATCTCGCACGAAAAAATACTGTGCGTTCTTTCAACCTCTGGATCTAAGGGTCTCTGAAAACCCTTGGTAGCTCTAGTGTGACGCATAGCGAACCAGTAAAAGAAAAACCAGAGTGAAAGAGGAGCAAAATACCTTGAGGAAGAAACCGATGAATAGACCGCCGACACCGACGAATGGTTAAAGGAATTTCCCTTTGAGCAAAAGAAGAAGCAGAAAGAAAGAATAACGGAGAAAAATTCGAAGCGCGAGTAAAAGTGTGAGAAGAAAGCAGTTATTTCCTTTTAAAGGTCAAAACTCAGTGACTAAGCAACCTGTGAGAACAAGGCACACGCTTAGTAGAAAATGACACGTGGAACGACCTCAGAGGAATACTTATGGCTAAGAATTTATATACTTGAAAGAAGGCGGTTAGCGATTGGAAAGTGAAGAATGGTTGCCTCGAGCGATAACTCATCGCTCAGCGTTAACTGTCTAAGGACTGTAGAAATTAACGCGGAGTATAACAACAAGAAAGCAAGAACCAAAAATGTTATTTTATTCATGATAAGCCATACGGCATCTACAATGTGCATGGTGTGTAAAGATTAATCCTCGTCAGGCCAGTAAGAAGGCCAGTAAGAAGGCGGAAACTCCTCGTCAGCGAAAGGGAAAGGCTCATTAGCCCTTTTCTCTCGACCAGGCTTTGGTGGACTTGACTCCCTCTTAGTGGCGGGAGCCGCTACCTTGACACCGATGTCGCTGGAGGAACCCCCTTCCATGAAATGACTGATGTGAGGAAACAATTCATCACCCCTCCGAACAGTAGGGACATAGAGGTCAAAAGGCACGCTGGCTACCTCGAAGGCCTTCCTCTTCGGCCTCTTACGACCCTTGCGCCTAGCAGGTTGCCTTTTCAGACACAGTGAAGGAAGATCGTCGGACTCTGGTGAAGTTGGAGGAGTCGGTGGAGACTCGCGCTCAATGACATCCATGAAATACGAATCAGCCATGGAATCTTAAGCAATCTCAATGGAGAAATGTGAAGAAGAAGATGAATAGGAAAAAGATGAAAAAAACCCATTAAATAGTCGAAGCGAAGAGGCCTTCCCCTCTTCTCGCACAACCTTTGAGAAAAATCAATGCGCTTCGAGAAGAATGATCTTAATTACAGAATCAGATCCTGTGATCACGCCTGTCAGAATTTCTCATTGATCAAGAGACACCAAAAAACTGCTCAATCAGTTGATACTGAGGAGGCGGCGCGAAATTAAAGCAGAACGGTTCACGAGAATAACCTTCACCACCTGGCGAACAAGGAAAAACAAGCGCTATAGAAGTCCAATCAATGGCAGACTCATTTTCAGTTGGGCTGATGTGGCACTCAACTGAAACGTCAACTGGCACATTGCAAAAAGAAAGAAGAAAAACGCAAGATAACGAAAAGATACTTTATTTATGGCCTAACGGGCTGAAGCATACATCCGCTTACACATTAAGAACATACAAAAGAAAATAAAGGGAAGCGAAGACAACAGAGAGTCTTTCCTCCCCCGACACAGTGGGAATCTCCGTCAGCGCATCCGCAACAAAGGTCAGTTCAGAGGAACAAACCCTCATTCCCTTCAAGCAACACCCCAGCAAGTCTTTCCTCTGCCGCAGTGATAACAATTGATGAAACACCAAGGGTATATTCGTCTTCTCACCTCAAGTCAAAGCCAGATTCCTGTAGACCTTAATTGGCGATGGCACCCGGCTGCCGCCCCCGATAGGCTGAGGGTCCTGGGATGGTCGACATCAGCGGCGGCGGGGGGGGGGGGGGGGGGGGGCACACGGCGTCATCCCATCCCAGGAAACCCCGACAACATCTCATTGGTGATATCCCACTAGCGATATCCGATCGAGCTGACGCATGCTGACATCATCCTGGGCGATATCTCCCCATGATAACTCCCACCCCTGGGGGTAACAACCTTTCTTTCTTCGGCTATAAATACCACTCATTTCTAGATCAAAGGTTAGAGCTGATTCTCTACTAAAATCTCTGCCAAATTTCACAGCCATACTAACTTAAGCATCGGAGTGTCTACGCCGGAGCCCCTCCTTCGACGCTTTGCAGGTATGACGGACTGCTGCTACAGTGATTCCAGACAGCCATAATCCAGATCCCGCTTACCCAACAGTCCGAATCTTATCAAATTGGTGCTTTCATTGAGAGCTTTGTTTTTAATTAAGTGAGCATCCTTAATAGCCAAGCTCTGTTCTTCTGGGAATTGGAAGATTATGGCTTCTGATTCAGATCCGTCATTGACTCAGTCCTCTAGCCTTCCATTTGATACCCGCAGGCGACTTTTCGCTTTCGCCACTTTTGATGCTTCCACCTCGGTGCAAGAAGTTCCCCAGGAATGTCAGATCTGTACCTTGAGCAAGCAGTGGGAACATTTGTGTCCCAGCCATATACTCCTTTGTCTCAAATAGCGGGGGCCAGTCATTTCACTCCCCAATCAAGGGGATCCGTGATAGATGGCGCAAATAACCCTTTTGCGAGCTCAATTTCAGCCCTCCGCGCCCAGTTGGACCATTTAACAGAACTGGCTGCTAGATTCACGCCAAGCGCTTCCGGATCAGGCGTCCCATCTCAGTTCATTTTCACTCCACCTACTATTACAGAATGACCGTTGTCATCCCCATTCATGTGAACATCCCTTTGACGCTGCCTGCGTTGAGTGCACCAGCCAGTCTGGTACAGTTTGCTCATAGGACGGTGGAGCTGTATGTACCACAAGTGCCCTTACTCCCCATTCCCTAGGAGGAGCGGCAATGGCGTGATGAGGACAGAGGTCGTTGGGACGGAAGGAGGGATGAAATCGGCAGAGACATATCTCTAGGAGGGAGTGAAAGATCCAGCAGTAGGAGGCATCGAACTCGCTCGCCAAGGAGCCGCAGTCTGACTCCCAGGCGGCATCATGATCGAAATTCGTGAGATCGTAGGCGTCATTTGGAGGTATCCCTACCTCGATATGCACGTGAGATTCTCGATGATACTTCTGGCCATCCCTTTAGCCTGCGTATAAGGCGTCACAGAGTTAGTAGACATGTGAAGCTCCCCTCAGAATCCTATGATGGCACTAGAGATCCCATCTCTCACCTTAACAAGGTGAACGACTTTGTGCAATTCCAGACCCATAATGATACTGCTTTGTGTCAGATATTTGTAATGACCTTGTCGGGGGTTGCGCGCTTATGGTTTGAAGGTCTTCCGGGTGGGTCTATTGACAGTTTCTCGCAGCTGGAATCTAAATTCAGGAGTCGATTCAGTACTGCCGTCCCTATCAGGAGGTCTGCCGCTGCCTTGTTCGACCTACACAGGAATCCTTTAGGAGCTTCCTCCATTATTTCGACACCGAGATGTCGGTAACGCTAGGTGTAACGGTTGATTTCGCTATTGAGGCCTTAAAGAGAAACTGTTGTTATGGAAAGCTTAGAGATGCTTTAATGGTTGACCCGCCACCCACCTTAGATGCGTTAAGGCTGAAAGCCCACAACTATGCGAGGATGGAAGAGGAAGAGAATAGGGACATGATTCGGAACATGCAGCCAACCATGCCTCCAGCCCATAATGCTCCTATTCCAGCTACTTCTGAAGATCGGTTCATTGATGATTACGCTCAGCGAAAGGATCATATTCCTAGGACATCTAACCGGAGGAGAGGCAACTCCTTAAAGGGAAAACCTGGTGACTCCTCAACCCAGCGGCAGGGTGATCCTCCTAAGGGACGAGTTTATGACTCAGATCTTCCTTCCTTTGTTCTATCCAGGGCTGAAATATTAGCAATAGTGGAGCAGCGAAACCTGCCCATCCGTTATCCTGCCCTTGTAAGACCGGGGGTAACCCTGGGAAGAAGAGAAAATGCCTATTGCAAATTTCACAAAGCTAAAGGGCATTCTACCGAGGCATGCAGAGAACTCAAATCGGCAATAGAGCGCCTGGTGGAGGAAGGCTATCTGGGAGAATTCGCTGTGAAAACACGAGAAGAAGCCAAGAGTAACCCAACAAGCAGAATAACCGATGGCAGAGCGACACCTTCCTGCCCCCCAAGCCACGACACTGGACCTGCGGGAGGAGGCCAGGAAATGCTCACGATTGATGACGAGGACGTCCCCATCATTAACATCATTGCTGGAGGCACACCTTACCTGGATGAGTCCGCACAGCTGACACCCGCGCCAGGGGATAAGTGAAAGCGGGCAGGCATGTCAATAAAGAGTGAAGCGATAAGTGTCTTGGATCGTATGATATTATCCTTTTCTGAAGAAGACGAGAAGGGCGTGGTATATCCACACAATGATGCGTTAGTCGTTACACCCATTATCGCTAGCCATGGAGTTAGAAGAACTCTGGTTGACAACGGAAACGCCGTAAACTTATTCTCACTGGAAGCTTACAATCTCTTGAAGCGTCCAGATAACGAGCTTACACCCTGTAAAAAACCCATTATTGGGGTAGACAGAGTCCCTATCCCAGTGACTGGAGTAACTACCTTGCCGGTATATTTCAAGGAAGATACCTCCAAACGGTCAGAGGAGCTTTTATTCTTGGTGGTGGATCTAAATCTGCCTTATAATGCCATATTGGGGCGGCCATTCCTCAACCATTTCAGAGCGGCGATATCTCAAAAACATCTGAGGCTGAAATATCCTTCTTGGGAGGGTGTGGTCTCGACCCGAGGTAATCAGAAGTTAGCGGCTGAATGCTATCTGCTCATGACTCAGAAGAGCTACGATAGGTACGTGTACGTGACGGTGGACCCGTACTAACAAAATGAAGAGAAACACACTCAGCCCATGGATAAAATGACTCACATCCCGGTTAACAGAATAGATGGGGTCGTATTTCTGGTCAGCGATAACCTCAACCTAGAGGAAAACTTTCAGTTAGCCCAACTGTTAAATAAATACAAAGGAGAGTTTGCATGGAAACACTCCGACATGCCTGGTATCTCGCGGGAGGTGGCGGAACATCGACTCAATGTCAACCCTGATGCAAAACCGATCCAGCAGAAACGACGTGTTTTCTCGACCGAAAAAGCAATGGCTGTCGAAAAGGAAGTCGCAAAACTTCTTGACGCTGGCTTTATTCGAGAAGTGCAGTATCCCACCTGGTTGGCTAACCCTATCCTAATTCCCAAGCCCAGCGGGGAGTGGCGCATGCACATTGACTTCATAGATTTGAATGACGCTTGCCCTAAAGATTGTTACCCACTTCCCCGAATTGATCAGCTAGTTGATCAAGCTGCCGGGTACGCATACTTGAGCTCATTAGATGCCAACTCGGGGTACCACCAAATCCCCATGGCCAAGGAGGATGAAGAGAAAACTGCTTTCATCACTCCCAAGGCCACTTATCGCTACACGGCGATGCCTTTTAGGTTGAAAAATGCTGGAGCCACCTTCCAGCGAACGACAAATCAAGTCTTTGAGAAGCAGATCGGGCAAAACGTAGAGGCATATGTCGATGACATACTGATCAAAAGCTGAAGCTTCAAAGATCACTTGTCCGATCTGGCGGAAGTCTTCGAAGTGATGAAGCAATATCAAATGAAGTTGAACCCCATGAAGTGCATGTTTGCCTTTCAAACGGGTAAATTCTTAGGGTACGTGGTTAGTCAAAAGGGTATTCAGCCAAATCCGTCAAAAATCAAAGCCATCTAAGACATGATATCCCCTCGAACTGTAAAAGAGATCTAGAAGCTAACGGGGCGTGTTATCACGTTGGGATGGTTTATCTCTAAGCAAGGCGAGAGGTGCCTTCCTTTTTTCAAGGTTATACGCAAAAAAGACATTTTCGGATGGACGACAGAATGCGAAGAAGCATTCGCAAGCCTGAAGGCTTACATATCGTCTGACTTAGTATTGACAAGACCAGAGCCCGGCGATATCCTGTACTTTATACCTTGGGGTTGCTGACGAAGTGGTTAACGCGGTCCTTGTGCGAGATGACGATCACACGCACTGCCCTGTATACTTTGTGAGTCACATCTTGAAGGATGCCGTGCTGAGATACGCCCGCATTGAGAAAATAGTGTTCGCATTAGTGCAAGCCACCCGGAAAATGGATCGATATTTTCAAGCTCACACCGTCATTGTGCTTACGGATCAACCTTTAAAAAGGATATTCCAGAAGCCTGAATCCTTGGGGAGAATGCTGATTTGGGCTATCGAGCTTGAACAATATGGCTTGCACTATCGATCCCGACTGTCTGTGAAGGCTCAAATTCTAGCAGACTTTATCACGGAATGCACCTTCACGCCGGATCCAATGACAGAGTTGACTGAAAAAAGAAAAAGAAGAGTTGGATCTCCCTTTCCCTGAAACTTACACCAACCTATGGGTTATACACGTGGATGGTGCCAAAAATCAAGAGCTTGCCGGGGCTGGAATCTTCATGAGTGGGCCTCACGACATCCATGTGCGATATGCCATCCGAATCCTGCGGCCGTTGTCCAATAATGCCGCAGAATACGAAACGCTATTAGCCGGGCTCCGGATAGGAAAGAGAATTTCTATCAAGGGAATACATGACTCTGGGAGGTTGGGAGACTTACGGCTGAAAGTCTGCGGAGACTCCAAGCTGATAATAGACCAAGTGCTGGGACACTCTCAAGCTACAGAGCCCATCATGGTGCAATACCTTGCTAAAGTGAAACGCGAGTTGATAGAAATAAAGAAATGTGGCATACAAGTTAGCTTCGAGCATATTCCTCGAGAGGATAACGCTGAGGCGGATAACCTCGCCAAACTCGCAGCAAACCCAGAAGCGTCCATACCGAAAGGGGTGTACTACCGGGAGCTACCCGTACCTTCCTTTATGGAAGAACAGGCGACGCTCTACGTGGAAGAAAGTGAAAATGACTGGAGAATTCCCGTCATAAAATACTTGAGATATGATGAGCTGCCAGCGGATAACGCTGAGAAGAAGAAAGTACTAAAGCAAGCGGCACGGTGTACATACTTTAACAGGGAATTGATGCGGAGATGTTTCTCTCATCCAGCTGCCAGATGCATAACAGAACAAGAGGGCCTTCATACCCTTCGTGAAATCCACGAAGGAATTTGTGGCATGCATGCATCCGTCGGAACCCTAGATGCACAGGTCTTTCGATCGGGGTTCTACTAGCCTACTATCCGGAAAGAATGCCATGATTATGTGCGAACTTGCCCAAAGTGTTAGGAATTCTCTAAGATTCCTCGACAACCCGCCTCCCAAATTTATGGCATCATCGCTCCTTGCCCCTTCGCGAAATGGGGAATTGACATCCTTGGACCATTTCCAAAGGCAAGGTCACAGTTAAAGTTTGTGGTTGTGGCGGTGGACTACTTTACCAAATGGGCAGAAGCTGAGGCGGTAGCCAACATCACGACAGAGAAAATCTGGCGTTTCTTCAAACACCAAGTTATCATGCGTTTTGGAGTTCTCCGTGTGCTAGTCAGCGATAACGGAACACAATTCACCAGCCAATTCTTTAGAGACCAATACGAGCAATTTGGAATCGAGCAAAGATTCTCTTCCGTGGCTCATCCGCAGACCAATGGTCAGGCTGAGGTGACAAACCGAGCTATCCTTAACGGTGTTAAGAAGAACCTAGACGGATCTTGTCGCGCCTCGGAAATTTAAAAAAAAATCGCGAGTGTGCAACGAAATTTGAGACCTTCAGATGCCCGGCGTAAAAGGACGCCTAGCAGCATGCAATGAAGTCACCACCCTAATTTGGTTGCTAGGCTTAGGGAACCCTAATCGTCATGGCATAGGAAATATAATAAGTAAAAAAACTAAAGGCACAAAAAAAAGGGGTCTGGACCCCAAACAAAGGTTCGGGGTCGTATTATGGTCTCGGGAAGGTGTTAGGCACCCGAGACACATCCGAAAAAGGTTACCGGTTGATGAGAGAGGTGTTTAAAAAGGTGTTTGAGAAATGCGTTTTGAAAAAGGGGGCCCTCAGAGGAATCTTCACTTTAGTCTTTATTATGATCGTGATGGGACTGAATTTTCCGTAAGACTGAATGAGCGCCCTCTTTTTCATCATCGGGCCATGCATGATTAACTTAATTACTACGTGATCCTAACATGGATTGCTAACAGAGTACCAATTTAAATGATTGATTTTAAAGTGAAAAACTGAAGTGGGATCGAAAGTCCCCATGTACATGCAGTCAATACAAGCGAGAATTTAAAATCATATGAACATGGCATTTTAAGCAACTCTTTAAACACGTTGTTCATGTGGGTTGATTTTAATTCTAGCAGTTCTATATATCATGCATGCAGTTGATATTTGCGAAAAACATCGAATAAATAAAAGGGACTTGTGAGGCGTACTTTCGAGCGATGCTTGAAATTAACCTACAAAACGAGAGTGTTAGTGATGGCTTGAGAAATAACTAGGCAATTCTATGAGTGCGAAAATTTAAATGACAGTCGATTGCACACGTAAAATGATGGATTCTACGCATACGAAAGTGAGATGCTGAGTTTGATAAAATGATGACAGTTGATTGTATGCGAAAAATGATGGATTTTACGCATACGAGATTTAAATGCTGAGTTGATTGCATGCGAAAAATGATTGATTTTAAGCACATGAGAATTTAAATGCTGTGTTGATTGCATGCGAAAAATGATTGATTTTACGCATACGAGAATTTAAATGCTAGGTTGATTGCATGCGAAAAATGATTGATTTTACGCAAACGAGAATTTAAATGCTAGGTTGATTGCATGCGAAAAATGATTGATTTTACGCATACGAGCATTTAAATGCTAGGTTGATTGCATGCGAAAAATGATTGATTTTACGCATACGAGAATTTAAATGCTGGGTTGATTGCATGCGAAAAATGATGGATTTTACGCATACGAAAATGAAATGCTGTTTTGATAAGTGCAGAAAAATTAAATGCTATTGGCGATTTACAGGGAAGAAGAAAAGTTTAATGATTTGCAGAAAATAAAACAGGTTGATAATGCAGGGAATAAACAGTTGGATATTTGCGGAAAATAAACAGTTGATATTGCGACCGACCATGTAGGCGGTATTGAATTTAAATTGCTGAAATTTAAAGTGCGGGAAAGTAAAGTGCGGAAAAGTAAACAGTTGATAACTTGCGGAAGGATTTCCAGCAGTTTTGCGAAAAATTAAAGCAGTTGATATTGCAGAAAATAAACAGTTGATATTGCGACCCACCATGTAGGCGGTATTGAATTTAAATTGCTGAAAGTAAATTGCTGAAATTTAAAGTGCGGAAAAGTAAAGTGCGGAAAAGTAAACAGTTGATAATTTGCGGAAGGATTTCCAGCAGTGTGCGAAAAATTAAAGCAGTTGAATGTTTACGAAAATTAAAATGCGACCGACCATGTAGGCGGTATTGAATTTAAATTGCTGAAAGTAAATTGCTGGAATTTAAAGTGCGGAAAATTAGGCAGTTGATAAGTGCGACCGACCATGTAGGCGGTATTGAATTTAAATTGCTGAAAGTAAATTGCTGAAATTTAAAGTGCGAAAAAGTAAACAGTTGATAAGTGCGACCGACCATGTAGGCGGTATTGAATTTAAATTGCTGAAAGTAAATTGCAGAATTAAAGTGCGGAAAAGTAAACAGTTGATAATTTGCGGAAGGATTTCCAGCAGTTTTGCGAAAAAGTAAAGCAGTTGAATATTTACGAAAATTAAAATGCGACCGACCATATAGGCGGTATTTTAAATGACGGAAATTAAACGGTTAGATATAAATGACTGATGTTAGATAACATGACAATAAATATCACGATAAAGAATGAGCAATTCACGTATAAAAGCAATTCAAGAAACAACTTGTTAAAAATTAAGCATATGAAATAGTTTACGAAAAAAGTGAATTAAATAATTCATGTATAAAACATACGAAAAATAACACGTAACATAAAAAATAAATATATGAAATATGCGAGCATCTTACGTAAAAAAATGGTCTCGAAAACCCGGAAAAATGCAAATGGGCTGGGCTTGACTTGGAAATTTGAAAGAAATGGGCCAGGAATTGTTCCTGGCGCAAAGGTAATTCATTTAAGTGGTGATGGGCCAAGCCCATCACCTTTCTTCCCTCTCACCCGAAGGGCCATGAGGCCCGTATTGCTTCATCTTCTTCCTCACGTCGCCGGCGCCACTGCCGGCGACGGAGGTCACGAACCAGGCGTCCGATTCGCCTGGTTCTTGGCCCAAACTGACCGTCTCCCCTCCCTCAATACAGAAACTCAATCACAGCAGTAAAACGGGCCCAAAACAGTGACGTTTTTTTGGAGAAAACCGAAAGATGCATTTTTACGTTTATTAACGAAACAATTAAACTAAGCCACGATAATTCAAACGAATGTTAGCATGGTGAAATTAGGTTGACACTCAAGCAATTAGAACACGTTTGAGCAGATAAATGGTCATCGAAGTCAAGAACAAAAATTAGAGAGAGAAACCGTAAGTGAGAGAGAGAGAGAAGCTTACCGTGGTTTGTCTCGAGAGGAAAGGATTGCGCAAGGAAGGGCTCAAATGCTCGTGAATTGGACCGGAAAATAGAGAGGGAGTAGTGTGGTTTTTTTTTGGGTGAAAATTCGGCCCTCGCGCAGGGAAATGGTGACGACTATTTATAGCCGAAGGGAGCCGCGTGGTGGCCGGACGCGGGCTGCGCGTGGAGGAGCTGGAGGCGTGATGATGGCGGAGCTAGGGAGCTACGGCTAGGGGCTCGGACGAAGATGTGGCTGAGAAGGAGAGCAGGTGGCTCGGGCGCGGGCTCGTGGCTGAGAATTTCCTTGCACTGTGCATGTGCATTATGCACAATAAATCAAGGGCCATTGATCTGGTTGACTTTCCTTGGTTGACCAGATCAATGGCCATGATCAAATGGCCTTTCATCTGATTTAAATAGCCTCGAGCCGGATCCGTCGAGCAAACGTTCTGACTTTTCGAGCCGAAGGTACCGGCGCGTAGAAAAAAATACAACGGTTTTAACCGTCTACAACGAACGATGAGAACTTCTCGTTTAACGCGTTTATTTTAGTGTTCAAAGGCGCGAAACGCGGGAACGAAAAAAATAAAGCGTTACACCGAAAATTACACGAAACGCTGTAGACCGTTGCGACCGGAAAAAAATCTAGCAACTAGTTGATGGAAAACATTTTAAAGTCGAGCTATTGTCCGAGCGAACTTACTCGGGTCCAATAAAAGCTCGAACGAAAATAATAATAAAAAATAAAAATACTAAAAAATGTGCGAAAATATAAAAAATCCTAAAATTCGTGTGATGACCTAAAACAAAGAATAATTTAAGAAACGACTGCCGGATAATTAAAAATGTGATTTTTAAGGCTAAAAATAATAATGATAATAATAATGAAAATACTTGACGAAAAATTAAAAATGCGACTTCGAAAGCTGGCGATGCTAACGATGATGCTAAAATGCAACGAAACACCTAAGAATGCTAGCGACATTAAATCAACTGAAAATGACTGTAAATTAACTAAATAACAGAAATGCTAAAATTAAATAAAAATGGCGTCAAAATTCGGGTATCAACAGTTGCCCCTCTTTACTGTCTTATCGAAGTATTTGATAAGCAGTAAAGACAGTTGCCTCTAGATATCCGAATTTTGGCGACACGGCAGGTCTTACCTCAAACTTACAGTGATGAGGTCGCTCTGGGAGGAGGTAGTTGCTTGATGTCGCTCTGGGAGGAGGAGATTGATTGATGCTGTTACTGGGGATACCAGGTGCTTGCTTGACGTCACTCTGGGAGGAGATAGGTTGTTGATCCTTCGCTCGGATATTGATTGATGATAACATACCTTTGCCCTGATGTTGATTTGATATTTGGGGTGACTGTTTATGAATTTTCAAGATATGGTGTGGGGACGTGACCTGACACAACATTAACAGATGACATGTGCGGATGTGACCAGACACAATATTAACAAACGCGATGTGGGGACGTGACCCTTCAACGCTTAACAGACAATATGCGTGGACGTGACCAGACACAACCTTATCAGACGACTGTGCGGACGTGACCGGACCTGACATTAACAGCATGATGTGGGGACGTGACCAAGCACACTTTTAAATGACACGATGTGGGGACGTGACCCTTCACAACGCTTAACGAACAACATGTGCGGACGTGACCAGACACAACATTATCAGACGACATGTGCGGACGTGACGAAGCACACTTTTAAATGACACGATGTGGGGACGTGACCCTTCACAACGCTTAACAGACAACATGTGCGGACGTGACCAAACACAACATTATCAGATGACTGTGCGGACGTGACCGGACACTTTTAAATGACACGATGTGGGGACGTGACCCTTCACAACGTTTAACAGACAATATGTGCGGACGTGACCAGACACAACATTATCAGATGACTGTGCGGACGTGACCGGACACAACATTAAAAACACGATGCGGGGATGTGACCCTTCACAACGCTTAACGGACAATATGTGTGAACGTGACCAGACACAACATTATCAGATGACATGTGCGGACATGACCAAGCACACTTTTAAATGACACGATGTGGGGACGTGACCCTTCACAACGTTTAACAGACAATATGTGCGGACGTGACCAGACACCACATTATCAGACGACATGCGCGGACGTGACCGGACATGACATCAACAACATGATGTGGGGACGTGACCCTCCACAACGCTTAACAGACAACATGTGCGGACGTGACCAGACACAACATTATCAGACGACATGTGCGAACGTGACCAAGAACATTTTTAAATGACACGATGTGGGGACGTGACCCTTCACAACGTTTAACAGATGGTGTAAAAAGGGAAAGCAAGTCTTACCTTGAGCTTACCGTATGAACTGAAATGGAGAGTGGTTGACCGTGAGGGAACGAGATTCACCGCACGAAGCTGATTTGGGAGTGGTAACGTACTCCATTCGATGCTGATTGGATTTTGATGAAAATCCAAGATGGCGAGGGCTTTACAACGATGTCGTCATCGAAGACCCATGGTGAGGAGTGGTGATGTTCTTCATTCGACGTTCGATCCAAGGCGAGGGCTTTACAACGATGTCGTCATCAAAGACCCATGGTTGAGGAGTCACCGGAGCATATCTGTGTCCTGCAAATTGGAAGGAAGCAAATACAAAGTAGCAACAAAATAGAAAAAGGAGAGAGCAATTGACCTGTGAGAAATATCAAATATTCCTACCTTTAACCCACGGCTTGCCCCCAAGTTTTTTTGTTTGGAATGAAAATGATTTCTTTGTTTAAGAAAATAAATTCAAGCCTTTTTCTCTTTTTGGATAAAATGTGCGTTCAGTTTTCATTATATGAACATGATTGATTCAAGTCTAGATAACGTCTACGTCTTGTTCAAGAAATAACGACCTCAAGGACAAGACTTTCCCACAACTTGCAGCCGTAAGCAATCCTCACCTGATATTAGTGTTTGCACTCACGCTCTGGAACAAGGCTAAGTGTTTTACACTCATAAAGATGCAACTAACATGATACATAATTTACAGTTCGCAATGTCAATCCGAGTGAATATACTTCGAATGAAGATGCACATGCATGGGCGTTCTAATAATCGATGGGACTTTTACGGAAAAGAATGAAAGGACATGAAAAGTCCGGAAAGGAGTTTGTTTTGGGAAATATTGTTTTGTTGAGGAGTTGGAAGGCTTTTGATGAGTGATGCTTTGCTAATTGGCCAGGATGAGGGCGAGGTGCGCGAGTCTTTTCGCTTTTTGCTGGGGATGCTTGCTTGACAGAGTGCGTGAGCTCTGGGATCCTTGTTGGGGGTGCTTTCCCTTTGGCCAGGGGCCCTTTTCTTGAGTCTTCATTGGGGAGCGCCGTCGCTGTTCATTTTGCGACTTACTACTTGAGTTGGCCTGGGGCCCCTTTCTCTTCTCGGGTTCTCACTAGGGATGCTTTCTTTGAGGTTTCTTGAGTTGGCCTTGGGCCTCTTTTGCTTGACTTTACTGGGGGAAGGCTGCTTTGAGATTTCTCGAGTTGGCCTTGGGCCTTTCTACTTGAGTTCACTGGGGAAAGTTTTCTTCGAGATTTTCTCGAATTGAGTTGTCCCCGGGCTGTGATTGCTTTGGCTCTTCGATTTTTTGTATTCGTCGAAGGTCTCTGAGCACTTTTCTTTTCTTTTCCCTTTTTCCCCTCTCTCCTTTTTCTTTTTTTTCCTCTCCTTTCCCCCCCCCCTTTTTTTATATATATATATATCCCTCCCCTTTTTGATTTGATTTGAAAATGCAACAGAGCAGAGCAAGCACAGCATTTGTCTTGATCTCTTCCCCTTCTGTCTTGAGGCCTCGGCCTTCGTCGTTGCTGCTTCTTCAGTGATGGTCCTTAGCGATCTCCTGGTGACTTTTTCCGTCTCTTTCATCGTGCTCTTGGACTCGACGTGCTTTTACTTCCGGCTGACGATTTTAGCTGAAACTGCTCTTTGGCTCCCGGGGTATGAGTGATATTGACGGTTTGGGGAGTGATGGCATATATGGTGGAAAGAGGGAAAAAACAAAAAAAGTGGAGAAAATCGTAAAAGTCCCATGTCACTTTATAGCTATCCCATGTCTAATGGCGCATGTACCCTGGATATTATGCGAATTCAACTAGTATCTAGTCAGGCACTTACACTCATGAAAGAAACAAAGCGTGAAGCCCCAAAATACTCACAGGGATATGTTTTGTGATTGCTTATGTCTAGACGTGCCATGGATATAAGAGCTAACAGACAAAATCATGTATGTTTCATATAATTTCTAATGAACGCACAAGTCATCCATGTCGTGATAAAGTATGCTTGAAAAAAAAAAAAAAAAAAAAATTTCAAAACGTGAAATTTTTGTTTTCATCCTCTCCTTCCTCTTTTTTTTTTTTTTAGCCCAAGTTGCACATGTATAAAGACAATTTTTTTGCGAACACTAAGGATTTTAGCCAACATGACGCACGCACCCTTGCAATCAATGTAAATAGCGGAAAAATTGTGAAAATGTAAATTGCGAAAATATAAATTACGGAAACAGAAATTGCGGAAACGGAAATTGCAAAAATGTAAAAGGACAACTTCCTTGAAAAATGAGCTCGGACATTTTTTCTCCTTCTTTTGGTCGTCGCTTCACCTGCTTGCCCCCAAGTTTACAAGTCTCGTTGCACCTGAAATGCAAAACCACGGAAATGTAAACTGCGAGACCATAATTTTCAGAAACGTAAATTGCGACAAGGGGAAATTGTAAACATGAAGGACAACTTCCTTGAAAAATGAGCTTTGACATTTTTCAACACCTTCCTTCGGTTGTCACTTCATTCGCTTGCCCCCATATTTACAAGTCTCGCTGCACCTAAAATGAAGAGACAGTCAAATAATAAATTCATAGGGAAAAGGTACCCCAAGATGTTGAATTTAAAATTAACGAAAGAGAATAATTGAAAAGAACATGTGGGTTGCCTCCCACGAAGCGCCCTTGTTTAAAGTCGTAGGCTCGACTATGGTGTGCATTTGAGCCTTGTGCTTTTGGATCAACATCCCTTTGAACTTCATTGCTTGCCACCAAGACTTTTCCTGATGAGGGACTATCTCCTTTTCCGCCCTTTCTCTTAAATGGACCGATTTGCATGGAATCCCGACCTCATTCTTAATTGTGGTGATACCTTCTTTATCGCTAAAGACATAGGGTTTATCAAAACCCACTGAATCAACATTCATCCTGAAACGCGAATAGTACAAGACGCTCGAAGAGGGGGTTAAATATATTTATTTATTTTTAAACCAAAGGGGAACGCAAGTCCCTATAAACAAGACATGCACACATATTACAAAGAGACATCAGGAAGTGTGGCGGCGGTCTAATTACGCAGAGCCCCCCCCCCCAGACTTCTTCACGCAAATGGTCGAGCCCTATATCATCCTTCCACTACCCAAAGTATGATTTGGAATAGGGTGGATGGTCATGCTAGAACCTTCGAAAGAGATGCATTTGTTCTTGATCAAGCGATCAACCTTTCCTCTAAGGGCAGAGCAGTCTTCTATGGCGTGGCCTTGAGCTCCAGCGTGGTACGTGCATCTAGCAATAGGGTTGTACCACTTCGGATAAGGAGGTTGTATAGGCTGAATCGGGATTGGCGCAATTTGCCCGGCTGCCAAGAGATGCTCGTAAATTTCCTCTAAAGGAATGGGAAGAGGTGGTAGCGATTTCCTGTTCCAATGGGTGTGTTGGTTCTTTTGTGGGATATGTGGTGGAGGCGATGGGGAAGGTCACCGGTTGCTAGGTCCCGAGGAGACAAAGATGACATCTTCCTTCATGATGGGTGCTCCTTTAAGCGTTTCTTCTGGTGTGGAAGCGGTGATCCTCCCAGATTTAATTCCTTGTTCAACTCTCTCAGCCACCGTGACTATGTCAGAAAAGTTATTTGATGGATTGGATATAAGATAGGTGTAGTAGGGAGCCTTGAAAGTGTTTATGAAAATTGACGAGAGTTCTTTGTCATTTAGCGGAGGAGAAATTCTAGATGCTAGCCCTCTCCACCTCTGAGCGTAAGTCTTCACCGATTCGTCGGTCCTCTTCTCTAGATCTTGTAGATCAGAACGGTCTGGTGCAACTTCCAAGTTGAATTTGTATTGCCTGTAGAAGGCATCGGACAGGTCTCTCCATGTCCTGATCCTGACTCTGTCTAGGCCCATATACCAAGTTAGGGCGTGCTTGGTCAAGCTTTCTCGGAATAGATGTATCAACAACGGCTCGTTGTGGATCATCTCGGCCATCTTATTGCAGTATGCTCTGAGGTGGGTCTTTGGGCACTCTTCCCCAGTATACTTTTCGAAGTCAGGGATCTTGTACTTCGGAGGTATAACGATCCCGGGGACCATACACATATCGGCGGGACCAGTGGGATCAAATGGATCGGCCCCTTCGATTGCTCTGAGTCTTTCCTCGAGAAGATTCAGTCTGTCACTTTTTGGTTCTTCGGTTCTGATGGGGTTAGAACCGAAGGGTAGCGTAGGTTCTGATGAGAACTGAGGTTGTGCTGGGTTGAAAGTGAGGAGCTGAGTTCCCACAGGTCCGGGAACTGTGCTCGGAGGAATAGGAGGGAGATACAGGTCCTCTGGGTGGGCCTGGCTCTTGCTGGGGTCCACAGCAGGGTTGATTGAAAGGTACTGAAGCGACGGGGAGATCTCTTCACCCGTCTTAACTGGAGGACTCGCAACGTTGGGTACAGTGAAGGGACTAACCCATCTCCAATGGCCCGGGGGACCAGAAAGTGGTGGGAGTACGGAAGGTCCTGCGACGATGAGCGAAGAGTGAGGTCCTTTTGTTTGAGGGAGATCAAAACCCGGTGGTACTTCGGCGACAGCTTCATCTCTTTCCTTTTCGGCCCTGGTGGCTCTTTCTGTAGTGATCCTAACTTGCTCCTCTAACTCCGTGATTCTAGCCATTAGTGCTTCATCGGTCTTGGCCGGTTCAGTCATTTTTCGTTTTTGAAGTCTAGTTAGGGGGAGCCTGTGCGGAGTAGCTTGCTTTCGAGGAGCTATTGTGAACCTGAAAAAGGGAAAAACACAGAAAAAGTAAATACAAGTGAGGATATACAGGTGATATGCAATCCCGAGGCCTCCACGTTGCTCATTCATTTTCCGGCCACACTTTCACTTGATATTTCCAAGGAGGTCGGTGAGGCGAGGAATCCCAGTGGTTGACAAGATACGAAAGAAGCCTCTATACATTCCCCCGATATGAAGCAAACCTGAGATGCTAACGGCGAAACCCAAATCAGCAGGGGCAACCAATGCCGCCATGCTAGGAAGATCTCTTTCATACTGTGCTTGCAAATGACGTAGGGCCTGACGCCTGGTGAACCCAACCGAGGGGAGGGATGACAATCAATGCCATGAACTTGGAGGTCGTGATAAGCTAAGAGGACAAAGCCACGAGTGGGCAATATTTGGTTGTTTTTGTTTTTTTTTTGAATGTTTGGTCTGATTTTTGGTTTTTTGGTGAAACGATTGTGTTTATCCCGGAGGGATTTTCTTTTCCTATTTTTACGATGGTCTTTTGAGTTGCTTTGGATAGGTAATTGATAAGGAAAAGTTGAGGCAATTTAATAAACATCCGAAAGAGTACGACCTTATTAAAAAGTGTTTACAAAATATGGTAAACTGGCTAACTACCTAAATTTATGAAATCAAGGGTCCTAGTTACATGAGAAAAATGAAGGTTTGCTGATATTCGAGTCTCCTCATGAAGGTATCAACCCTAGACGTCAGAGTTCTCATGCTCCTGCCAAAGGTATTCCATCGAAGCCACCCCCCTTTTCTGTATCTCTATCCCAGCCTCTAAAGCAGTGATTCGGCTCTGCGGAGTTTGATCGTCGAAACTTCATTCCCCGAAAATATCAAGTGAAAGTAGTGTAGGTGCCGATACATTGAATGAGCAAAACGGGTCCTGTGGGACAAAAATAAAAGAAAATTTTAAATGCAAAGTAACCTGCACGTGTAAGAAATCCGCAGTTCGTATAACAGAAAAATCATGTCAATATGCCAACAAGACAAATAGAGCCACGACAAACAGTTATAATCATGATGCACGTGCTGGGGCTCTAATTCTGACATTTCTAACTGGCTTGAACGGTCCCCGGATGATACCATGAAAAGGTCCCTAAAGTGTCGTCCAGTTTCCCGATTCCTTGCGAAATCGCGTTACCTTTCGACTGGCTTTAGGGGTTCATCCGAGTTGGGTTTGGTGAACATTACCTAGGACACGTGTCCTAGGGCGTCACTACTACCCTCCTATTTTGGTAATTGTCCCCTGGGTGTAGGGCGCTATGAAATGCTTATGACAATTGATAAAGCAAATAAATAAACATACCAGCAATTGATCAAAGCAAATAAATAAATAAACAAATAAACACTTCTCTTAAAAAGATAAAACCGACTCCGACCCTAAAATCCCCAGTGAAGTCGCCAAACTGTCGCGCCTCGGAAATTTAAAAAAAATTCGCGAGTGTGCAACGAAATTTGAGACCTTCAGATGCTCGGCGTAAAAGGACGCCTAGCAGCATGCAATGAAGTCGCCACCCTAATTTGGTTGCTAGGCTTAGGGAACCCTAATCGTCATGGCATAGGAAATATAATAAGTAAAAAAACTAAAGGCACAAAAAAAAGGGGTCTGGACCCCAGACAAAGGTTCGGGGTCGTATTATGGTCTCGGGAAGGTGTTAGGCACCCGAGACACATCCAAAAACGGTTACCGGTTGATGAGAGAGGTGTTTAAAAAGGTGTTTGAGAAATGCGTTTTGAAAAAGGGGGCCCTCAGAGGAATCGTCACTTTAGTCTTTATTATGATCGTGATGGGACTGAATTTTCCGTAAGACTGAATGAGCGCCCTCTTTTTCATCATCGGGCCATGCATGATTAACTTAATTACTACGTGATCCTAACATGGATTGCTAACAGAGTACCAATTTAAATGATTGATTTTAAAGTGAAAAACTGAAGTGGGATCGAAAGTCCCCATGTACATGCAGTCAATACAAGCGAGAATTTAAAATCATATGAACATGGCATTTTAAGCAACTCTTTAAACACGTTGTTCATGTGGGTTGATTTTAATTCTAGCAGTTCTATGTATCATGCATGCAGTTGATATTTGCGAAAAGCATCGAATAAAAAAAAGGGACTTGTGAGGCGTACTTTCGAGCGAAGCTTGAAATTAACCTACAAAACGAGAGTGTTAGTGATGGCTTGAGAAATAACTAGGCAATTCTATGAGTGCGAAAATTTAAATGACAGTCGATTGCACACGTAAAATGATGGATTCTACGCATACGAAAGTGAGATGCTGAGTTTGATAAAATGATGACAGTTGATTGTATGCGAAAAATGATGGATTTTACGCATACGAGATTTAAATGCTGAGTTGATTGCATGCGAAAAATGATTGATTTTAAGCACACGAGAATTTAAATGCTGTGTTGATTGCATGCGAAAAATGATTGATTTTACGCATACGAGAATTTAAATGCTAGGTTGATTGCATGCGAAAAATGATTGATTTTACGCATACGAGAATTTAAATGCTAGGTTGATTGCATGCGAAAAATGATGGATTTTACGCATACGAAAATGAAATGCTGTTTTGATAAGTGCAGAAAAATTAAATGCTATTGGCGATTTACAGGGAAGAAGAAAAGTTTAATGATTTGCAGAAAATAAAACAGGTTGATAATGCAGGGAATAAACAGTTGGATATTTGCGGAAAATAAACAGTTGATATTGCGACCGAGCATGTAGGCGGTATTGAATTTAAATTGATGAAAGTAAATTGCTGAAATTTAAAGTGCGGGAAAGTAAAGTGCGGAAAAGTAAACAGTTGATAATTTGCGGAAGGATTTCCAGCAGTTTTGCGAAAAATTAAAGCAGTTGATATTGCAGAAAATAAACAGTTGATATTGCGACCGACCATGTAGGCGGTATTGAATTTAAATTGCTGAAAGTAAATTGCTGAAATTTAAAGTGCGGAAAAGTAAAGTGCAGAAAAGTAAACAGTTGATAATTTGCGGAAGGATTTCCAGCAGTGTGCGAAAAATTAAAGCAGTTGAATGTTTACGAAAATTAAAATGCGACCGACCATGTAGGCGGTATTGAATTTAAATTGCCAAAAGTAAATTGCTGGAATTTAAAGTGCGGAAAATTAGGCAGTTGATAAGTGCGACCGACCATGTAGGCGGTATTGAATTTAAATTTCTGAAAGTAAATTGCTGAAATTTAAAGTGCGAAAAAGTAAACAGTTGATAAGTGCGACCGACCATGTAGGCGGTATTGAATTTAAATTGCTGAAAGTAAATTGCAGAATTAAAGTGCGGAAAAGTAAACAGTTGATAAGTGCGACCGACCATGTAGGCGGTATTGAATTTAAATTGCTGAAAGTAAATTGCAGAATTAAAGTGCGGAAAAGTAAACAGTTGATAATTTGCGGAAGGATTTCCAGCAGTTTTGCGAAAAAGTAAAGCAGTTGAATATTTACGAAAATTAAAATGCGACCGACCATATAGGCGGTATTTTAAATGACGGAAATTAAACGGTTAGATATAAATGACTGATGTTAGATAACATGACAATAAATATCACGATAAAGAATGAGCAATTCACGTATAAAAGCAATTCAAGAAACAACTTGTTAAAAATTAAGCATATGAAATAGTTTACGAAAAAAGTGAATTAAATAATTCATGTATAAAACATACGAAAAATAACACGTAACATAAAAAATAAATATATGAAATATGCGAGCATCTTACGTAAAAAAATGGTCTCGAAAACCCGGAAAAATGCAAATGGGCTGGGCTTGACTTGGAAATTTGAAAGAAATGGGCCAGGAATTGTTCCTGGCCCAAAGGTAATTCATTTAAGTGGTGATGGGCCAAGCCCATCACCTTTCTTCCCTCTCACCCGAAGGGCCATGAGGCCCGTATTGCTTCATCTTCTTCCTCACGTCGCCGACGCCACTGCCGGCGACGGAGGTCACGAACTAGGCGTCCGATTCGCCTGGTTCTTGGCCCAAACTGACCGTCTCCCCTCCCTCAATACAGAAACTCAATCACAGCAGTAAAACGGGCCCAAAACAGTGACGTTTTTTTGGAGAAAACCGAAAGATGCATTTTTACGTTTATTAACGAAACAATTAAACTAAGCCACGATAATTCAAACGAATGTTAGCATGGTGAAATTAGGTTGACACTCAAGCAATTAGAACACGTTTGAGCAGTTAAATGGTCATCGAAGTCAAGAACAAAAATTAGAGAGAGAAACCGTAAGTGAGAGAGAGAGAGAAGCTTACCGTGGTTTGTCTCGAGAGGAAAGGATTGCGCAAGGAAGGGCTCAAATGCTCGTGAATTGGACCGGAAAATAGAGAGGGAGTAGTGTGGTTTTTTTTTTGGGTGAAAATTCGGCCCTCGCGAAGGGAAATGGTGATGGCTATTTATAGCCGAAGGGAGCCGCGTGGTGGCCGGACGCGGGCTGCGCGTGGAGGAGCTGGAGGCGTGATGATGGCGGAGCTAGGGAGCTATGGCTAGGGGCTCGGACGAAGATGTGGCTGAGAAGGAGAGCAGGTGGCTCGGGCGCGGGCTCGTGGCTGAGAATTTCCTTGCACTGTGCATGTGCATTATGCACAATAAATCAAGGGCCATTGATTTGGTTGACTTTCCTTGGTTGACCAGATCAATGGCCATGATCAAATGGCCTTTCATCTGATTTAAATAGCCTCGAGCCGGATCCGTCGAGCAAACGTTCTGACTTTTCGAGCCGAAGGTACCGGCGCGTAGAAAAAAATACAACGGTTTTAACCGTCTACAGCGAACGATGAGAACTTGTCGTTTAATGCGTTTATTTTAGTGTTCAAAGGCGCGAAACGCGGGAACGAAAAAAATAAAGCGTTACACCAAAAATTACACGAAACGCTGTAGACCGTTGCGACCGGAAAAAAATCTAGCAACTAGTTGATGGAAAACATTTTAAAGTCGAGCTATTGTCCGAGCGAACTTACTCGGGTCCAATAAAAGCTCGAACGAAAATAATAATAAAAAATAAAAATACTAAAAAATGTGCGAAAATATAAAAAATCCTAAAATTCGTGTGATGACCTAAAACGAAGAATAATTTAAGAAACGACTGCCGGATAATTAAAAATGTGATTTTTAAGGCTAAAAATAATAATGATAATAATAATGAAAATACTTGACGAAAAATTAAAAATGCGACTTCGAAAGCTGACGATGCTAACGATGATGCTAAAATGCAACGAAACACCTAAGAATGCTAGCGACATTAAATCAACTGAAAATGACTGTAAATTAACTAAATAACAGAAATGCTAAAATTAAATAAAAATGGCGTCAAAATTCGGGTATCAACAGATCTAAAAAGAAGTGGGCAAATGAACTGCCATATGTGATGTGGGCATACCGCATGACCACAAAAACTAGCACAGGAGAGACACCATTCGCACTGGCTTTCGGCACTGAGGCCGTTACGCCCGTGGAGATTGGTACCATGAGCCTACGAGTGGCTTACTTTAGAGAAGAGCTGAATGAGGAAAGGCTACGTGCGAATCTTGACGCACTGCCCGAATTGCAAGAGGAAGCTCTTCTAAAAATGACGCACTACAAATAAAAAATGGCGCGTTATCATAATAGGCGTGTCAAAGAACGACTTCTAAAAGAAGGTGACCTGGTACTCAGGGATCAGCGAGCGACTGGTCAACGCCGGGGGAAGCTCAGTCCTAACTGGGAAGGGTCGTACTGTGTTACCCGTATTGTTGGGAGAGGAGCGTACCATCTGGAGACACTCGACGGTACCCCTTTACCTAACTCCTGGAATATCGCTCGTTTGAAATTATATCATGCTAGATCTTGATTTATCTCTGCACTTTTTACTAATGCTAGCCCTAACCCCTACTAGCGCTCGAGTAATGAGCTCTTTTGTGTTTTGTGGCTAGGTGTGTGGGTGCAAATGATGAAAGAAAAACGAGAAAGAGGTTGCTAGGAGTGAAAAGTCCTATCCTTGTGATGGCCTGTCCTGATCCGACGGCTCACTAAGTGAGGGCACGCCCTGGCACACCTAATATTTAGCGTCAGGAGTGAAAAGTCCTATCCTTGTGACGACCTGTCCTGATCCGACGGCTCACTAAGTGAGGGCACGCCCTGGCGCACCTAATATTTAGCGTTGGGAGTGAAAAGTCCTATCCTTGTGGTAGCCACATGTGGGCCATAAGATGAGGCACGCCCTGACACCCCCGGGAGTGAAAAGTCCTTGCCTTGTGACGGTCGGTCCTGATCAGACGACTCACTAAGACGAGGCACGCCCTGGTATCCCTAGAGGTGAAAGCCCTATCCTTATCCCAACCGTTCTCGTGGAGACGGCTCGTTAAGGAAAGGCTTACCTCAAGGAGATAGTAACTCCATCTTGGAAGTGAAAATCCTATCCTTGTAGCTGGGCTGATGTAGACGGCTCGCCAAGGGAAGGCACGATTCCAGGATGAGAGGGTAACGCCGAAAGTGAAAAATCCTAACCTTGTAATGAACTGTCCTGATCAGACGGCTCACTAGGAAGAGGCACTTTCTAGTCGATCATGGAAATGCAAAAAATCACGAAATCCCAGCGAGTAACCAGATGTGGAATCCCTGGCGAAGTGAGCTGGTTGAGAAAGTGATAACAAGCGACACCTGTACCCTAGAATGGCGGCGGATCGGCTCCTATGGGAAACTCGTGTCTGTTATCGCTTATTTCTTACTAATAGATATTAATTGAGAGTGTGCAGGATATCTCTAACTCTGAGAGATCGCGACACTCGAGGTGATAAAAGTGTTGTATGACTCATTGGTGAAGTAGACGTGAAGCCAACCACGCTGATGTTGGCGCGGTTTAAGGAATAGGGCCTCGTTATCTCTTTTGATCAAGGAAAGAAGAATGCTTCTTTCAGGAATGCCCTCCCTGACGGGGCCAAACAGTGGTTAAGTCGAACATGACAAAGCCCGATCAGGGCGATAAGGGCGCGAAGGCCACGCTACAAAAATTCGAAGAAAAAGAAATACAGGAAAGGAAAATGGCACCAACAAAAGCTGATATCATAGAAGTGTCATTGTTCAAATACCCACGAAGGGACACAAAAATATACAAAGACGAACAAAAAATGGTAACGCTCAATCCTCACAAAAAGAAGAGGGCGACAATACCCTGCCTACTGCTGGTCTTCGGAAATCCCTTGCTCTGGGTAGCCATTCAATCTGGGCAGGCGGAAGCCCTCGTAGTTTAGATCGGAAGAATTCTTCAAAAAGGCATTAGAAACAGCGTCACCATCATAAAATTCTTCCCCGTGAATCTCCACAAAGCAGTCAGCCATGATAGAAGCAGTCTTTTCAACGTACCAGCGACACTTGATTGCTGTTTCCGTCGCAAGCGCTGTTTTCTCTTCTACCAAGGCTGCTTTCTCTCCCACCCAAGCTGCTTTCTCCCCCTCAAAAGCGATAATCTTTGACTGTTCAACCGCCAGAGATGCGTTAGAAGTGGCCAACTGTTCCTTTGCTTCCCTTGCCTCCTCTCTGGCTGCCTCCAAGGCCGTCATATATCTGTCTCGCTCTTCCAGCAACCGCTATTTTTCCTCTTGCTCCTGCGAAAGCTTGGCTGCGGAAGCGGCAAGGTCAGTGTAGTGATGAAATTGGAGGAACCCAGTGAAAAATTTGGAGCGCAGCAAGTCGGCTTGCTCTTTGTCTCCCATAGTAGCAAAGGCGCTTCGTTCTTCAGGAGACGTTAGGATGTGTGCAGCCAAGAACGAAGCAGTAACGGCCGAGTTATCGTCCTCCATAGCCGCAATCCCTGAACTACGAAGCGTAGTCATATCCACCTGATGAGTGATGGGCCTAGTGGCGTTATATGAGCTTACGTCGACCATAAGATTGGACACTACCGTCCCCTCCCCGAACCGCTTAAGCATGGAAGCATCGGAAGGAACAAAGACCACGGCGGTAGGAGAAGGAGGCTGGTTGGAAGCAGAACCTCCCTGGGGCCCGACTGTCTCATGAGGCTGGTTGGAAGCGAAACCTCCCTGGGGCACGAATGATCCCTGGGGCTAGGAGGAGAAACCCGACAGCTCATCAGTATAGACCACGTTGGAGGAATAATGAGGTATTTCCGAGCCAAATGAAGGCGGAGAAGTCTCAAAAGCCTCAGGCATGGCCGTGTTCTCAAAAATGCTACCGGTCTGGCCCGGGGGAGGTGCTAAAGAGTCAAGGGTGATTTGAGGCCCCTCCCTGACATCATCTTGGCTTGAGGACCGGCTCGTACCTGCTCCGGTGGACCTCTGTCTCTTCCTTAGTTGAGTCAGAATACACCTCAAGTCCATATTGCCTCGCGACAGTGAGGGAGTAGAAGCACGAGAAGTAACCTACGAAGAAAAACAATGAAAAATAAAAGAAAAGGTAGAAAGGCATTGAAAAAGCAGCGCAAGAAGTATCGGGAAGCAGTAGATGTTACCGTCTCAACGGCAGGTGCTTCCGAAGAGCCGGCCGCGTCCGAAGAAGGCGGAATTAGTGGCCGGACGGTGGAAATGCTCCTTGTCTTCCTCTTCTTCTTTCCTTTCGCGGAAGCCCTGCGAACAACTGACTGAGGAGGAGGAGCAGGGATTGATATGACAAGAATGCCAACCGGAATGGTGTCGGTTTCCTCGTCAACTGAGGCTGAAGATGTTTGGGGAGGAATCGAAGCAGTAACAGAAGGAGCAGCTGAAGTGGTGGGGATATTAACAGCCGCGGCTGCTTCTCTATCTCGAAGCCTCTTTAGGCTCCTCCTAACGCTCTCGGGAATGTACTTCAGATCAGTTGCTGCAAAAACACAAGACAGCATCAGCGTTAGTACTAATACTAAAAGTCAAAGGTTCACGCGATACTCACGTCTAATGCAGGCTCTGATATCGGTCCCGCAAGCCAAAAGGCGGGTGTGAACGCTGATTTCCAGACTAAGCAACTTATCAAACCAGCCCTGTTCCATCTCGTCGAGAGCCACGCGACGCCAATCCCTGTTCTTGACGCCATGGTTGAAACCAGACCGCCACCATGGCTCCGGAAGCTCGGGAGTCTCAACCACAAAAAAATGCTCTTTCTATTTATCAATGGAAGACTCCAAATGAAGGAGTTTCCAGGTGAAGTTCTGGAGCAAATCATCATCATAACAGGGTGATATCGCTATCACACCCCGACGGTTATACATCTTGAACAAAGACTTCAGTAATGCAAGGGAAGGATATGTAATTCCTTTGTACTTGCAGAGTTCTAGAAATGCATAAATCTAGTACGGTCATTTGGGGCCAGTTGAATAGGGTTCAGATCTAGAGAAGTAAGCAACTCTTGGATAAATGGGTCAACCGAAAACCAGAAACCATAACGGAACATCTGGGCATATAGGATTCTGCGATTTCCGGTCAGAACGCTATTCAGGCGTAAAGACTCAGGAGCGACAGAAGCCTTAAAACCCTCAGGGAGGGTGGCACCGTGATCGAACAGATGTTTATCAAGAATGGCAGAAGAAGTAATAGTACTGACTATGGTCTCTATTTTTTCTTCATCAATTGATTTAGACCCAGAAGCACGAGTTTTTCTTTTTGTCATGGTGGAAAAAGAAAAAAAAAAGATGAAGGAGATAGCAAGGGAAATGAAGAAGTACCTTTTTTAGAAGAAAATCGAAGTACCTAGGAGGTGAAAACCAGAAATGCAAGAAGATTTGAGAAGATGCAGAGAAATAGATTATCGAAAGTGGAAAAAGAAATAAAGTGATGGGTTTTATAACCCTAAGAGGCCTGAATATCGCACCTACTATCGAACCCACCGGCTCGGTTCGCGATAACGGGTCTGATATTCCCAGTGCACGAAGTCCGCTGATGCCAAAGGTAGATAGATCCAAGCGATAGAAAGTGGCTCCTTGAGGACCTTGAGAAGACAGATTGGCGGTAAAGGGAGGAGAACAAATTGCAGCGGAACCACCGACTCCTGAAATAGAGGTGCAGAATAATGGCTGAAGGCCATTCAGCAGAGGGTCAGGAGTAGCGGCAGGTTCACGATTCGGTGCAGCGAGGGATCCAAGAGGAGATAGGAGAGTCAGGAGCGGCTGTCAGAGGAGGAAGGTTGACCTCTGGCGGAGCCTCAAAAGTAACAGAAGGAATGTCGATTGACGCCTTAGCTACTACCGCCGTTTTGGAGGTACCTGCACCATCAAGGGCGTCAGCCCCAGTAGCCGAAGCATCATTCACCTTCTTCAAAGCGACCTCGGCAACTGGGTTGCTATTTCCCATTCTCAGTTTTTTCCGCTGAGCCGCGGAAGCATGACGAAGCCCGGAGTCGTTATCCATGTCATCGTTGCTGCTGTCGGGTACTTTAGTTTTAGAATGATTCGGAGTCACTCCTTTCCGAATGGGTAACCAATTCTTGAGGAAACGGGAAGTACAGCTGGAGGTACCGCCCCTGGCAACAGTCTTGAATCTCTTTCTTTTTGGAATAGCAGGGCGACTGGAACTCTCAGGCGGAGGAGATGGTGGCAGTGATTGAAGCGGCCTCACGTTCAGAGGAACGTCCTTATCGCTTGACGGTTGATTTCCAGTGTCACCTGCCAGCAAGGCACATCAGGACAATGATTAAGCCGAAGCGATAACGAAGGAAAATAAACTTACTTATAGTACACTTCTCTATAAGCCTGTGTAAGGAAAACTCTCGAATGCGAAAAGACGAGTTCAGCTCCAGCAGCACGTGCGTTTGTTGAAGCTCTTCCTTGGATACTGTTGACGGGTTTGTCCAAAGGGAGTCGTTAAGACATTGATTGAAGCCCCTGGGCCAGGGACGGAAAGGCAAATTCATGATGAAAAAACCGCTCTTCCAATCGGCCACAGTCTCTTCGAAGCCTTGGAATTTTTGCCAGAATGACTGCACCAATGCGTCATTCCATCTTGGGGCAATATCTACCACACAGTTGCGGCACCTAAAACTAAAAGACTTGCGGAATAAATTGACAGACGGGACAAGGATACCCCGCAACTCGCAAATACGAATGAAGGCATGAATCCCACACCAAGAAGGAGGCGTAATCGGAGCCGGGTTAATGTCATATCGAACTAATAAACTTTTCACTCCTTCATGGATGGGAAAGCGAAAGCCATAGAGGAGCATGCTAAAATATACCATCCTATTGCCCCCCGATAGAGGGTCATGAAGCCGATGGTCGGCATCAGGAATTCTAACGGAGTAACCGGGAGGGAAAAAGATACTATTTTCCTCCAGTTCTGCCTCCAAAACCGCTTGATCAACAAAAACACTAGGTGTTCTCTCTATTTCTAAATCTATGGGCCGCTGGAAATTCTAGAGACTTCTCAAAGACCTATTTGTGGCCAGAGGCCACTGAGAATCCTTGGGTATCCTAGAGGTACTCATAATGAATCAGCAAGAAGAAAATCTGAGGAAAAAGAAGCGAAGTACCTTGAACAGAAGGCGGTGGACAAAACCGTCGGCGCTGGCGAACGGTGGTCGTGACCTCCTTCGAAGTAAGAATCTAGAGAAAGAAAGGGAGAAAATTTTGAAGTGCAAGCAAAGGGTATTAAAATAGAGCAGTTGCTCCCTTTTAAAGGCTGAGTTCGAGAATTGAACAGCCTGTAAAAGCGGGACACGCCCCAAAGTAAAAGTGACACGTGTAAAAACCTCAGAAGGATATTTATGTCCAGGCATTTATATCTTCTGGAGGGGGTAGTTACTGACAATCAGTTGCAAGCGGTTACATCAAAGCAACAGTAAATTTCTCAGCGATAGCCATCCAAAGGGGAGCTAAAGCCCGAGCATGCAAAACTAAAAAGGCAAAGCATCATTTCATTTAATAATAAGCTATACGGCATCTACAAGGTATTTCCAAGGGCGGAATCAATCCTCGTTAGGCCAATAAAAGGACCAGTAGCAATATTCCTCATCGGAGGGAAGAAGCTCCTCATCAGCAAAAGGAGGGGATTTGTCAGCTTTTCGCTCCAGGCTCAGCGTCAATGGCTTGGATTCCTCATTTGTAGCTGAAGATGCCGCCTTGACGATGGTATCGCCTAAAGGAATCTCCTCTTCAAACCAGTCAGTAGGAGGGAATAAATTTTTGCCCTTACAGGACTGAGGGGCTGAAAATGAAGAAAACCAACCAGTGGTTTCAGAATGTGCTCTCTTCTTCGATCTCTTCCGACCTCCACGGCGGGACAATTGCCTCTTCCGGCATGGTGGCGAAGAAGGATTGTCAGAATCTGGTGTCATCGGAGGAGTTGGGCGAGATTCTCGCTCGTCGGAAAGCCGATAATGAGAATGGGCCATGAAAGATGAAAATCAGTAGCAGTAGAAAAATATGAAGAAGAAGATGAACAGGAAAAAGGAGAAGAACTCCCCATAAATAGATAAAATGGTGAGACTCTTCAAATTTCTCAAGTGAGAGAAGGATAATTTAATACGTCTTGAGAAGATCAACCATAATGGCAAATTCAAAATTCTCTGATCACGACTGTTGAGATTTCTCAACGATCAAGAAGCACAGGAAACCACCCAATCAGTTATTACTAAAGAGATGACGCGTGAGTAGTAGAACAGTTTGCCTAAGCAACTGTTGCCACCTGGCAGATAAAGAAGAATAAATACTGTAAAAGTCTGACCAGTGTCAGACTCGTTTTCAGTTGGGCTTGGCCATAGCTCTCAATCGAAGCTAGGGCTAATGCCCTAAAAAGGGGAGAAAGATCACAAGTCCAATAACGGGAAGGAGTTTCATTACGGCCTAACGGCCTGAATATACGTCCGCATACATAATACATATAAAGGAAAAAACAAACAAGAAGGCATAACGGCAAGCCTTCAAGCCCGAGACCCGGCATCGTTGTCGTCATCTACCAGCAGAATGGGGATGTCCCTCAAGGCGTCCACCACAGAAGTCAGCTCTGAAGAGGTGCTTCTCATGCTCTTCAGACAGCAGTTCAGCAGATCCTTCCTCTGCTGCAGCATGGTGATGGCTACCTCGATGCGACAGGCGACGACAGCTAGCTTGGAGATATTCCCGATGGGATTGAAGTCCTCCATGGTAGCGGCCCCGATCCTGGCCTGAACAAGGGTCATCATTCCCTGAAGTTCCAACATATCCTCACCAGTCTTCGCCAGCATGTTCTCTAGGAAGCTGACGTCACCCTCAGTGAGATTTTTGAGGGTTAAGGCTTTGGAAATCAGAAAATTTCTAGTGAGATCGTCCATGAGGAAATAGTAGATGAGAAGTAGAGGATGTGTGAAAAATCTGCACCGAAAAAGGGTCGCATTTATAGATCCAAAGTAATAGCTGCTCACAAAGGTGGACACCTCGAAAATTGGGTCATCCCGTTAACCCAATGTTGTCAGGAGGGGAGGCTGATGTGGAACCCCTGGAAGACGCCCGAGGTGCTCAAGTGGAATATGGGTTGAGGTCCGTAATGACATAAAACTGCACAATTTGTAGGTGGCCTACAGCGTAAAACTACGCAATATTACAGGTAGCTCCGAGCAGCGTAAAACCGCGTTGATATTGCAGGTAGCTACGGCGTAAGACCGCATAAATTGTAGGTAGTTATGACGAGAAACCATGTCGATGTTACAGGTAGCTTACGGCTAGGCCAGATCCAATGAGCTTGGATGAAAAAGACAACAGCAACGACCCCCCAATAGTGGCAAGTGAATGCCTCTAAGGGAGTAAGGGTAACTTACGTCTGTCGTTGCATGATATTTTGACTAACAAAACCACATTTGAAAATGTACAGGAAAAGCAAGACAATATCGCTTTCCGTATGATATTCGGAGCTCCAAAGGGATAACGCTGGAAAACTCTACCCTAACGATGATAATCATATGAGCGTCCTCTCTATGACCGATCATTACCCTGACGATAATTCTCATATGAGCGCCCTCTCTATGAGAACCCTGGGATGGTCGACATCAGCGAGCAGGCGGGCGGGGGGGGGGGGGGGGGGTCTCACGCGTTATCTACTCATGCGCACGACATCATCCCATCCCAGGTCAGCCATGACGTCACTCGAGGCGTTATCTTCCCAAGATAATACCCACCCCCTAGAGGTAACACCCACGCTCTGCCTATAAATACCCCACCGCTCAAGATGAGAGGTAAGCCTAAGATCGCTACTCGAACCTCTGTCATTTGGAACAACCTTACTAACTTAAGCATCGGAGTGTCTACGCCGGAGCCCCCCCTCTGGCGCTTTGCAGGTATACCCGACGACGATTACAGTAACTCCGAGCGGCCATAATCCTCACCCTCGATTCTCCAGAAGTCCGAATCTTATCACAAGATTATGTGTTTAGTCACTCAAAATGCAGATAACACAACACAAAATAGAGTTTGCATATCAATCCGAGTACATTAGTCCACATGCTTGGGAAATCTAACAATCGAAAAGGAACTTTGCATCATGAAAAAGACAGGAAGAGAAAAGGGAAGAGGAAGTGTGGTAGAAGAGAAAATAAAAGGAAAAGGAAAAGAAACAAGAAGAAGGGGGAGAAGAGAGATAACCAACTGATTGGAGGGATTCCTTGGCCGGAAAAAATGAAACGGTGAGTAAGCACTTGCTGGAGAGGACGTTGTAGCGAGGGCTAGATGATGACTTGACTTCTGTATTCTTCAGTGGGGGAGGTCTCGATCTGCGTTCTGCATCAAGGGGCTCGATACTTATTGCCTTGGCTGCTTTGGTGTGTCTGATCTGCCTTTATTTGATTTATTTAATTTTTTTAATTTTTTTAATTTTTTTAATTTTTTAATTTTTATTTTTATATAAGCAGACACAGACTTTTCTTTCTTGGCTCACCTTTCTATACTTCTGGGGCTGCAGCTGGGAATCTTTGCCTCTTTCTTGCTTTTGAGTGATTAGCATCGAGGTCTTGATACGTTGACTTTGCTTAACGTCGAGGGCTCGATGTTTGACTTTGCTTCCCCACACTTATGTTTTGTTGTGGGGAGGAAGCAGTCCTGCTTTACTGGTTTGGCCTCGATCTTGATCTTTCTGCAGCTGCTTTAGCCTGCCCTTAATCTTTATCTTTCCCCCACTTGATCTTCCCGCGTCTAGCCCTTGCTGATCTTGTGAAAAGTGCTACTCACCTGTCAAGGAAAGATCAAAAGAAACAGCTCAAATGGTTAGAAAAGAAATAGAAGAGGTGGAGAGTGAGTGTCGAGGTCATGATGAAGGAAAAGAAAGGAAAGAAAGAGAAAATAAAATGATGCAAAGGCTTTCGTCATATTGTTGCTTTCCCAAGTCTAAAGGTGCCTATACCCAGGGATATTGTGCAAACCTCATGAAAAAGATATGGCATGGAGGCTCAATGTGCTCACAAGGTGCTAAATGTGACTACTAGTGTCCAGGCCTTGATGTAGACATAAGGGGCAACAGGCAGTGAGCGCAAGGGTTATTCTAATCATGCAAAATCAGTGCTCAAGTCATGTGCTCATGCAAATGGGGTTTTCAAAACTGGGCAGTGAGGTGTAGCAAAAACCTAGGGAAAACCGAGAGTAAAAATTAAAAAAAAAAAATTTCACAAAGCAAACATACATGCAACAAGTGAAAAATAAAACATGCAGTCAAGCAATCGCAATTAAAAAAAACGAGCAAATAAAACCAACGAGCTTAAGCATCAAAATCAAAGGCAAGTGCTGAAATGAAAGGAAAGCACTTTAAATACTAAAGCCTAACAATGGGTAAATACCCTTACACTCTTAGACAAAGGGGCTTGAAGTGAAGACAAGCCGGATTCTCATCACTCCACGTGTCTTCACTCTAGCGCCAACTCCACGTGTCTTCACTCTAAAGCCTAACAATGGGTAAATACCCTTACACCCTTAGACAAAGGGGCTTGGCCTTGGCAATAATGAAGATGGGATTGGAGGATGGGTTTTGGCCAAACAGAAGGTGGGCACAAGGCTTTGGCAAGGAGGATGCAAGGCCTTGGCAAAGGCGGACACAAGACCTTAGCCGCGCGGCCTCATGGCTTAGTAGGTGATCGTCACTCAAAAGTAATATTTTCTGCTAGCAAAATGCACAATAAATGTGTATAGGGCAAATCAGAGTCGAACCACAAGGATTAATGGTAATATTCTGTTCATAGTGTATGTCCAGGTCTAAACAGTAACAAGTAACACTAGGGGGGTTTTGGGCTGGCTAATGAAATTAACCAGCGAGATCTGGAGACTAAGGCTAACAAGTGGACTAAATAAATTAAAAATTATCTAAAGGCAATAAAACAATATCACAAGAGGGGTAAAGCAGATAATGGGAAAGAGTCTTAGCAAGGTGATTCCGCGGGTTGCGTCTAGGCTTAGTTGGTCATCAGCTCAAGGATATTCCACTCTCACAGTGCAGACGTGCTATAGAGCCCAGGTACGCTTAGGCCTCCTGTCTACCTTCGTAAGAGAAGTCTCGCCCAAGGTACGCTTATGGGCAAGACCTTGACACTCCGTCTTTCCCCAAGGTTCGCTTATGGGGAGATCCAAAGGCCCATGAAGTGGAGGAAGACACGTCTAGGGCAAGACGTTGTCAGATCCACCCTAGTTAACCTCGGCTGGATTGGACCAGCAACCTGATGACTCCGGGCTAGGTGCCTACTGATTCTAAAGAAATGGCAGTAATTACAAAGGGAAATACAGCAGTTGATCAGGCTTCTATAGATCCAGTGCAATATGACAGTAAAATGGCAAGAGATTAAATACACGCATAAGAGTTTATGAAGAGCATTAAGGCTTCCCAACTACCCTTGCAACCCTTGGAAAAACCTTTGCTAAGACAAAAGGATCTAGCTACTCATACTCATAATAACATAAATATAAATAGATTTGATAGCAAGCATAAAAGGAAAACAAGAAAATGGGAAGAAAACTATTAAATACCAGCCGGAGCTGAAAAGCTCCGGTGAAAGAGTAAGGTTGGCCGGCGGCTACAGCTTGAAGATGGAGGAACAAATCCCAAAGAAGGGAGAAAAATAGAAAGTATGCTGATTTCTGTCTCCTACCAATGTTGCTTACCCTAAAAATCCTAAAGTTACTGTTTAGGGTAAAACACACGCATATCAAACATCCCCACACTGCCCAATGCTCGCCCTCGAGCATCAATCAAAACTTAAAACCACCCCAAGACACACACGACACACGTCCAACGAGACACAAGAGCAAGGATCCTTAGGATCAGACCAAGTTGCGACACAACAGACCTTGCCTAGATGCACACCTGCGTTAAACCAAAAGGATAACGACCCTAGAGATTAAACTTTTCCACATCCATGCCCAAACAGAAGCAATCCTCACAGGTCGTGTTTACACTCGCTCTCATAAGCAGGGCTCATGTGTTTAAATCACTCAAACTAATGCAATGACACAACAGAACACACAATTTGCACATGAATCCGAGTAGCGATCCACATGCATAGGAAATCATTCGATCTAAAAGACTTTGCAATAGGGTGAAAGAAAGAACAGTGAAAGAGGTGGCTAAGGAAAAGATGAGAGATGAAATGAAACCCAGAATGTTTCCTTGGCTGAAAGAAGCAAATTGGCGAGGTAGCGCTCGTCGAGGGCTGGACGGAGGATGAGGGCTAGACAACTGGTACTTCTTCTGGAGAGGGGAATTTCTTTCTTTGATAATATGCTGGCAGGTTCTTTGTTCATTTATGCTCGTGCCTCGATTCTTTATTGCTTTTTTTTTTTTAGCTATATATCGAGGCCACGAACCTTGGACGCTTGGATTTCTCAAGACTAGGGCGAGACATCATTTCTTCATTCTGATGCTGCTGGCCCTTTTTCCCGCTTTCAGCACTGCGATTACGATGTATCTTCCCCACACTTCGGCTTTGCTGTGTTGTCTAGCCCTCGACATTGCCCTCTTCGAATTCTACCTCACCTGCCAAGGAAAATATGAATGAGTCAGCTCAAATGGTTAAGAAAATAGGGTGAGAAGGGGGGGTGTGTCGGGGTCTAGAGATGGAGAGAAGAAGATGGCGAAAAACAAAGGAGAAGAGAAGTAAAAAGAAATTTTTACAAAGTCTTTCGTCCTTTCGACGCTTTCCTATGACTAATGGTGTCCGCACCCAGGGATATCATGCAAATTTAGTGCTTTGCTAAGCCATGCAACTATTCTCACATGAAAAAATATATCGTTGAGGCTCAATCATGCTCACAAGGTTTAATTTTGATTGCAACTATCCAGACCTAGATGTGGACATAAGGGGCAACAGGCAAAGACTGCGTGACTAGGCCTAGACTGATAAAAAGGACCTTTTTCATGTGCGCAAGCTAGAAGTGTGTGTCCATGCCTTGGGGGTTTTAAAACAAAACTGGCAGTGCATAAAGATAGCTGGAAAAATTCAAGAAAATCCGAGAAAATCTGCATCATGCAGTCATGCAACAAACATGAAAATAAACATGCGTTCACACACAAAAATTAAAAAGCAAGCAAGGATAAAATCCCTCCCCACACTTAGGCTTCGCATTGTCCTCAATGCGAGAAGGGCACACAAACACAGAAGTTCAAATTTTAAAGAAAAGTACAAGACAGAAATTTAAAACCCTCCACGAGGGTGGAACAATTGTTTAGGGCGGGCTTAATGGGGGGGAGATTGCGGCGCGCGACTTCAGTAGTCAGACCGCGGAGTTTAGTAAGGATTGCGTGGAGGAGCCTTTCAAGGGCTGGAGCATTGATGGACATAGGAGTGATATCGGGGGCTGGGGTCGCTGCTGGGCGGGAGCTACTAGCTGGGTCTGGAGGGGGCTGAGTAGAAGATTGCGCTTCCGAAGGCCAAGTAAACTTGCCACCGTGCTTTGCTCCAAAAACCTGCTCTTTCTGGCTGGTGCAAACTGTACTGAAAGTCAAGACTTTGCGTGAGAGACAAAGGTGCCCCATCCGGTCAAGAGTTCTGAGGTCCAGAACCGTGTCCGGGACAGGGGTTAAAGAGCTATGCTTAGCAAGGTCGAGACCATGCAAATTAATGGCAAGCAGAGTGATAAGAGAACCAAAGGTGGGGCCTCGACTATTGTTTTGAATACCAGTGACAGTGGTGGCAACCCAAAAGCCTAAGTTAACTCTACGTTTTTTATACATGCACCATAAAAAGAACAATTCTTGCAATGACAGCTGGCCTGAAGAGGTATGCTTACCTACGAAGGTAAGGGCCAGATATCGGTGCAAGATGCGCAGGCAAGGATCACTGATTTCGTGAGCTTTGGCCGATTTCGGGCTAAAGGTGGCATTGGGTTTGCCAGTTAGCTCCCGAAACGCCGAATTACCATCAAAGTCATCAGGAAAATTAGTCAAAGCAGATGCATATGCATCAGAGCTCAAATCAGAAGCAGTAACAAAACCCAAGGCACAGTTAAATTCATCAATAGACATGGGGAGCCATTTTTTCATCAACCTAAAACTAATAGCTTCCGGGGCAGACAAATCAGGGGCAGTCTTACCTCTAGACTTAAAATGCTCAGAGACAGTCCAAAATGAAGTAAAGAACTCTAGGGAGAGCTCGACAAAGTTCGGATGCTCGAGGAAGAACAACACTTCCCACCCAATATTGGCAATAAACTCCTTAACTCTTGACCCTATATGCATCTTTTCAAGAAAACTCATATCCAGGCGTGCACAAGGGCGCACACCTTTCGGGAGCAACACAGCCATCCTATCTAAAGACGACTTGTCATTAAACTTAACCCAACCAGCAAAAGGGATAGAAGTCACCTAGGATGGTTGAGGGGTGGACGCGGAAGACGGTGTCGAGACCTCGACCGAGGGCTTGGCCTTTTTGGCAGTCGAGACCTTGGCTTTCCCCTTGCTGGATGGTGGTGCTTTACGCTTCTGGGTAGTCGGAGTAGGTTCATCTTCCGGCGCTGGTGGAACTTCCACCGTGGATTTGGGCTCAGGGGTTTGCTCAGCTGGGCCAGACTCGGTCGCCTCTTCGTTGGCGCCCTCGACGTCCTCTCCTTCTTCTCTGCCATTGCCACTGACATCCATGGTGTCCTTCCCTTCAGCTTCAAGCTCCGGGGCAACCTCAGAACTAGGGGATTCAGTTTCCCCATCAGATCCAGAGATGAGAACCTCTTTCAGCACCTCCGACACCGTGAGTTCACGTTTGGCCACGGGAGAGGCCTTGGCTTTCGTGGAGCGAGAGCTTTTGGGGGCGGGGTGACGCACTGGAGCCCTGTATTTGCCGGATCTGGTCATGGGTGAAAGTTGAGGAACGACAGTGGTGGCGTCGGGCTCCTTTCTAGGAGAATCGGCGGCGGACTCAGTGGCTGGAGGTTGTGAGGTGAGAGTAGTAGGTGGAGGTAGAGTGAGAGAGGGTGGGGGAGATGGGTTTTCACTTTGTGTAGTGGAGGAAGAAGAAGCCACGGGGCTATGAGGTGGAGCTTTGGGGCTGGAGCCTGAGGTGCTTCTGTGGGCCATCTTCTTCACTCTTACCATGGTGAAAGGTTGGTGGTGAGGTGAAAAAATAGAGAGAAGAAAGAGGTGATAGAGATGGTGAGTTGTTTGGTTGAAAGGGATATGTGAGAGAGATGAGGCTGACAAGGCGTAAAAAGGGGAGGGATGGGAAGAGATAGAGACGGATGGAGGGAATCACGCTGTCAGACGCGATCCGCGTCTGACACAGTGTGGACGTGGCGCGCTGGGGTTCGGCGTAGCGTGCCCCTTGTCAGCGTCCTCCTACAAAAAGGGTAAGTGAATTCAAATTTCAAATGCGCAAGAAGACAAAAAAGAGAGAAACAAAGGGATAAACATGGGAAAGGAACAAGGAAAGTAATTACATGCGTGGTAAAAAGAGAAACAAATCAAATCCTCATTAATTAAAAAAAAAGAGTGCATGCGTTGACATAAAATAAACAATTAGGCAAGGAATTAAATGCATGTTCAGGGCAAGAAAATAAAGAGAAGGGAAAGAGAGGGGAACGACATGTGGAATGCCCGTTCAGTTGGCCTTGGCATTGACGTCCAGGCCTGGACTTTCTCAACAGAGTCTAGGTCGGGATGGGAGGATCCTCCAACCCCATCTTGTCGATGGTGAAGGGACGAAATCCTTCGTAGTAGGGCTTGAGCCTGTGGCCATTGACCTTGAATAACACTCCTGTATCCATGCTCTGTGATAATAATTTGTCTTCTGCCGAAGGATGTATGGCGGAGCAGCTCTTCTCAGATCAGTGTGCGCGATGGTCCACAGTACCTGCAATGCGCCGGAGGGGGTCTCCGGAGGAAACACTCTGATGCTTAAGTCAGTATGTGTACTGAAATTGGCAGAGTTTTGGCTAGTCCAGTCCGCTTACCTGCCTCCTTTGTGGGGGAGGTATTTATAGAAGAAAGGGGGCGTTCCCGCCCGAGTAAACGGGTACGGAGCTATCGCTCGCGTTAGGGTCTGTGATTCGCCCTTATCGTGATATGCTACCTCGGCGGTAGGTGTTTAGGTAGATATTGCCGCGGTAGGATAATGGCCGGAGCGTTAATCCTGAAGCGTGGTTTCCTCTGGGGGGTGAGATAACTCCTTGAGCCAAGCAGGAGGTCCGTGAGAGGAGCCGGTAGGGCCCCGTTAGCCTCTGTAGCGTTAGCCTTTGGGGAAGGTAGCAATCTTGTCCCTACCGTGGTGGTGCGAAACAGTAGCTATGCCTCTTCCCACCGGGTGATAGACGAAAATACCCTTTCTTTTAGGTGGATTGTTAACATAAGCCCAACTGAAAATGAGCCCGAGTGTTTACCAAGGGCTAACGTTCCTTCTCTTACGGAGAGTCCCTTTAAGTACCGGGGCGGTTTTGCCTCAGAAGATGCTCCTGACGGTTTTTTGTCAGGATCTATAAATCAGAGGTTCCTCTGCGCCAGTTTCTTCGTATTTTCTCGTTCTTTCTTTGCATATTTCGTCATGGATGAACTGACTCGCAATTTCCTGATCTCTAAAACTCTGACCCTGAAGAATCTTACTGAGGGTGATATCGGCTTCCTGGAGAGGATGATCACCAAGACCTCCGAGGATGTCCTGGAGTTGCAGGGGGTACTAACCCCTATTCTGTCTAGACAGCTGGGAATAACTCTGGAGGATTTTAATCCCCTAGAGAGTTTGGCGAAACTGGCCACTATCAGTGCTCACCTTGATGTGGTGGCCTCGATGCTACAGCAGAGGAAAGATCTGCTGGCCTGCTGCCTAAAGGGCATGAGAGCTTGCTCTTCCGAACTGACCTCCATCGCTGACGCTTTAAGGGAGGTTCCCGTTGTGCCAGGGGAAGATGATACGGGGTCCAATATCTGACCGCTGGCTCCGCTTCTTCTCGTTGTTTTTCTTATGTTTCTTGTACATATTTGAACGCTAAGGCCACCTGGCCATAAATAAATAACTGTCTCTGCTTTTTCCCAAGTCTTCTCTTTTTCTTGCGTGGTTGCTTGCTTTATTCGTTGGAAATATTTGTCATGAGCCCAACTGAAAACGGGTCTTCCTCGGGACATTGTATTGCAGTGGTCGTGTTCCGGGGATTAGCAATGAATGCTCTGTCTTGACTGTTACAGGGCCGTCTTTTCAGTGGCAGGTGGTTGGGCGGTTCTTTGGTGCCCTTTGATTGGTGCGTTCAACGAGCAGATGCGCCTGTGACGGATCGGATTCTGCAATTGCAGTTATTTTTCCCAAGCGTCTTAATTGATTTTTCAGGGATCAAAATGCTCACTCGGCTATATAAGGGAGTTTGGTTTCCCTTTCCTGTTCATCTTCATCCTTTTCCTTCTTTTTTGCTTTTGCAGGTGACATGGCAGATTTTTATTTCTTAAGTTCCATGGATCGCGACTCCTTGCCGACTCCCCCAACTTCGCCGGACTCAGATCATCCCCCTCCTTCGCCACCATGGAGGCCTCCGGTCCGCCGAAAGGGTCGTAAGAAGCAGGGGAAACGGACTTCCAAGACGCCCTTTGCGACTTTGGCTTCTTCTGGTTCTGCTATTCAAGAGGGTGGCAAATGCTTTTCTTCCCCTGATTGCTCGCTGAACGAGGATTTTCCCATCAGTGTTGGTGCGGGGTTGGCCGATTCGAGTGTCAAAGAAAAGTCATGCCCGTCAGGGTCCTGCCCAGAAAGGGAGGCAGACCAGCCGGTCCCGAATGCTGACGGAAAGATGCCATTCCTCGATGATGACGGGGTTTATCACCATGGCATTTATTGGCCTGATGAGGATTAGCCATTTTGCATTGTACCCGCCTATTGGCGTTATATGAATAAAATGATGCTTTCTACTTTCCCTTTTTTGTCGTTACTTCCGTTAGCCTGCTGGTTCTTGGTGATAGCTAACGTAAGCGGTTGGCCTGTCTGAGGCAATTGCTTCGCGGTTACTCTGACCGGGTCAATACTGTCTCGCCCATTTGGGGAGTCTCGACGAATAACTTCTCTTTTTTCAAATTTCTTTAATGCGCTTCCACGTGGCCAACTTCTTTTACACGCGTCTTCGCCCGATTGGTGACTCAATTAATGCGGTGGCATTTTTATCCTTTAAGAAGGGCCATTCTCCAATTTCTCAAAACTTTTGCCCTCACTTCGAATTTTCCTTTTTGTCTTCCTTCGTCTTCTTCTCCGAATACCTTTTCGGCCGCTCGTCACTGTCCGCCGATTTTTCTGCGATTCTTCTCCTTTAAGGTATCAATTCGTCCCTTCTCAGATTTCCTTTTTGTTGGTTTGCTATGGCTAGGAATAGACCTCGCCAGATTATCTCTAGGCCCATGGATCCCGAGGTCGCCCAATCACCGAGTATTTTTACCTGCGATGTGGTTCTGAAAGCCGAATTGGAGGAACATGGTATTACCTTTCCTCCTGGGCATGAGCCTTCTATTCCCGGAAGTGATATGCGGCTTCATAATCCAGGGTGGGGCCACAGTAGGCTTCTTTATTTTAAAATGTTCCTTTATGGTTTCCGCTTTCCCGTTCATGAGTCGATACTAACTCTGCTGCGGGAGTATAGCCTTAATCCTGCCCAGATAACTCCTTCCTCTTGGTGTGCGGTTTATGCTTTTCTTCGCGCTTGCGTGTTGAAGAACATTTTTACCCCATCTATCAATTTGTTTCGCAAATTCTTTAGCATGATTTGCTACAATTGTTTAATTGAGATTACTCCCCGGTGGGATGATGCGCTCGTGCAGTCATTTTGGCAACGTTTTCACGGCTTCAAGAAGGGTGTAGCTGATTGGAAGAGCAACTTCTTTGTTCTGGAGCTACCGTCACGTTTGTGGCGTATCAATTTCAATCAGGAACTGATAGGTCCCGTTTGGACAAATCCCGCGATTTTGTCCAGAACTGAGTTGGACCAGGCTAACGCTTTGTTAGACGAGAATACCCACTACCGCATTCGTGCCTTTGCTCTGTTCAAGCCTTTGGAAGAGTGCGTTATGGGTGAGCTTATTTCTTTCCATATTTTCTTTACTCTGGTCCTCGCATGCTTTGTTTGCTATAAGAAGCTAACGGTTGATTCCCAGGTGACACTGGTACTCCTCTGAACGTAATACCGCTTCAAACTTTACCGGCCTCGCCTTCGGCCGAGGGCTCAAGTCGGGGTGGCGTTCCTCCTTCGAGGAAGAGAACTAAAATGGTTGCCCGGGAAGGGCGAAGGCCCGTTAGCTCTGTGCGAACTTCTCGTTTTGTGGAAAATTGGCTACCGGAGCGTCGCAAGGGGACGAACTCCAGGTCTGTCGCAACGACGGTAATTACTTGCGATGATGAAGATGCGGATGCTAAGTCAGACCTTTGCCACGTTTCTTCCCTCGCTGCTTCCCAGCGTCGGAAAAAACTTCGAGTGGCCACTAGTGGACAAGCTACCGGGACATCTCCTGTGGATGTGGCAACTGTTTCTACGCCTGCTGTTTTGTCTGAGGCGGGCGCCTCTCAGCCAACGGGAGCCGCTGAGGCGTTGGAAAAAACTTGTTCTTCTGAGGGAGAGGGCCTACCGATGGAATGTCCTCCTCCTATATCTGACGCTCCCGATTCTCCGATTGCTCATTGTATTCTTGACGTAGTGGTCGCACCTCCTGTGGTGGATTCGACTGCTGAGCTACCGCCTAAGGTTACTCCGCAGCTGTTTTTTACTCCTTTCAAGAGTACTTTTTCTCAGGGCTCTTCTCCACCTCCCTCGATCAATCTTGCCTGTGGCGGTCCTGACAGGGTCCCGGCCTATCGTATGAATCTTACAGGGTTCTGCTTTGATGCCCTTCGCGCTGTCGGGGTTCCCCAACCTTTTTCTCGAGATGAGTTTACTGCACCCTTGATAGGGGAGATGCTGAGTTCAAAAAAGGAGAAAAAGGAATTTCTTCAACTTCCTCCCTCGGCACGCTTTCGCCATGTTCTGAATGATTCTCTGGACTTTTTCCGCCATCTGAATTATCAATTCGAAATTCACGATCGCGAGTCACGTGATTTTTTCAGCACATTGTGTGTTGCAAGGGTGCAGCTTGAGAAGGCGGTGGAGCACTCTAGGTTGCTGACGCGTCTTTGTGAATCGTCCCAAACGGAATTGGACAGAGAAAAATCTATCGGGAAAGCCAAGATAGAAGTTCTGGAGGCGGAATTGGACAGAGAAAAATCTCTTTCTCCGCGAAGAGGTACTTGCTCGAGATGAGGGGTCTGCTAGGGCGTCATTAAAGGAAGAGTTATGGAGGAAGAAGGTTCTGGAGGCCTTCATTTCTAGATTTGCGTCCCGTTTCAAAGGTAACCCTTCGGATCCATCCCAGGTAGCTGATTACATCTCTATCGTGATGGGTGAGATTGGCAAAGGTGACAGCGGTTCTTCTGGCCCTTCGGGGGAGAAATTCTAACGCTAGCGATGGTGCCTGGGCCTTTTCTTGTTTTTCTTGTTGTTGTCTTTTGTTTATTTCTTGAAAACCATTCGAACATTGTTTCTCTTGTAATAATGCTGACGCTTTGTATCCTTTGTCGCACTGTATGATATTACCGTTTATTCCTTCTTTATCTTCTTTGTACCATCGCGCCGTTTGGCAAGGCCAGCGCTGCTTTTTATGTTTTTTAATCAATCCCTCTGTCCCTCATTTAATGCGACTTGAAGGGTAATGATGAAAGAAGACACGTGTCCTTCCACAGAGGCGTTTGGAGCAAGCGTCTCCTAGGGAGTTGCGAATGCAGAAGCATTTCGTCCTTATTTCAAATTTGCACCTTCTGGCGCGTACCTTACTTTATGACGCGCTGCTTCGCCACGTGTCTGCTGCTGACTGGTCGCCTTTTCAGGGTTATATCTATTGTTTCTTCTACCCCTTTTTGTTTTTCCATCTTTCCCTTATACGCTATTGTGTCTTTGGATAAATACTTTGCGCCGCTCTCTCTTTCTGGTTCAAGACTCCTCGCGTTCTCTTTCACGAAGGTACAAGGTACACGTCTTTTTCTTTTCTCTTTGTTTCTTCCTTGTTGGCCATGGCTAGAACTAAAAAATCCTCTGAAGAAGGAGATCCTCAAAGGTCCTCCGTGGAAGAAGTAGTAGATACTACTCCCACTTCTCTGTACACGCTGCCCTTAATTAACCGTAGGCTTGCTGGGTTTTCTGCACGATTTCCCAAGGAATATCCCGTGCATCCTGCTTCTGAGTCGCTTCGACTGAACAACATTTTGCCCGGAAATAGTAGAATGTTGTATGCTAAGCTCTTCGATCATGGGTTTCGTCTCCCTCTTGACCCGCTTGTAAAATTGTTGTTGTCTGATTCTGATTTGGCTCCGGCTCAGTTGAGTCCTAACGCAATTTGCGTTGTTAGTGCTTTTGCCGCACTGTGCCGTTTCTTCATGACATTAGCGTTGCTTTATGACATTTTCCAATTGTATTCCCGTAAAGGGGTGATATCGATATCGCCTCGCTACGAAGACGGTTCTTTGAAGCCCTTTACCTGGAAACTAATGGGCATTGAGTCTTCCATTCCTCACTAGAAAGAGGAATTTTTTATTGTTGATCTGCCTGAGCCGTTGTGGAGGGCTGGCTTCAACGAAACAATTAAAGATGGGGCTTGGGGTCATCGGAAACCCCTTTCCAACCCGGAGGATGGCTGGTTGAAGACGCTGCTTCAATTTGAATTTAGAGTTGATGCCTGAAAAGTGGCCAACGGGTTGCCCGTGGAACAGTGCAAGAAGGGTGAGCGTTTAACCTTTTTCCTTTGCGTTGTCAAGAAGTACTAACGCTAACGTTTTGTGACTGTGCAGTGCCTCCGCCTGGTTGGGAGCCCGAGTATTTCCGGAGGAGAAGGAAACAGGAGGCGAAAAAGAAAGCTGCCGCTGAAGCTAGGGCTGCTGCTGCCGCTGCTGCTAACGCCGAGGAAGGGGAGGCCACCGCTACCGCTAACGTTACGGGCCCTTGGGTTGTAAGACAGAAAAGGCCTAGGAGAGCACGTGCTGCCCCATCCGTTTCGTCCCAGACTGTTGTTTCTTCAGAGGCTACGGTTGATCCGATTCCTGTTGGGATTCCTCTTGTGTCCTCCACCACTCAGGTGAGCATTTTTCTTATTTTTAAAACTTTTGCCTTTCTTTTTGCATGGTTTCCTTATCACGTTCTGCGTTATTTAGGAAGTCGTTGCTGCTTCTGTCCCCTCTACCTCTCAGGGAGATATGGGTATCGTCGATGTCCTTCGCGAGCGTCAGAAGAAGGCTCGCTATGATCTTCCGAATAGCCCTTCTTCCTCGGCCGCCAATCGTAGTTCGAGTGCCCTTGGGGGCGAGGGTGCGTCTGCTGATCAATCTGAACCTGTTGATTTTGGCGGTCAACCTCATGTGCCTCCTGGTTCTCCGATCCATTCTGCGCACACCCCAACGGGCTATGATTCTGATGCCCTTAATCCTGAGGTGCCCGGAGGTAATGAGGTCTCAATGCCTAACGTGGAGGGCTCCACTAGCCGGCCAGCTTCTCCTGGTGCATTGTTCTTTGTTCCGATGCCCCATCCAACTATTGCGAGGGGTGGTCCCGCCCCTACCTTAATGGTTGGTGTCTCTCCCTACGAGCCTCCTCTCCTACCGACTCATCACGTTAGCTTACGCTCCTTTAGGGACAGTATTCTGCAGTTTCCTACCGATGCTGATCATGAGACCGTGATTTCCTCTACCGCTTATCTGGTGGCAGAGATTCTGTCTCTTCCAAGAGAGAGGGATGCCTTTCTGGCTCGGGGAGAGCAGGGGCGCATCAATTTCCTTCGCTCTCAGGCGTTTTCTATGCTTTGCCATCTTCGCTATATGGATGAGGAGAATGCCAGAGCTGCAGCTAACGGGCAAGGAGAGATAAACAGGCTGCTGGAAGAGCGATAGCGTCTTGAAAATGCCCTTGCTGCTGCTAACGAAGGTATGAAACTGCTCGGGGAGAGGCTACCGCGGTTAAACAAGAGTTGGAGGCCGCTAAGTTGGCTTTGGAGGAGGAGAAGCGACAACGCGCTGATCTGGCCATACGCCTCTCTCAGGAGGAGAATAGCCTGCGTCTGGAGAGACAGAGGAACGCTGAGCTATCTGCCGATTCCTCCCTTAACACTGAGAAGAACCGTTGGTACTTAGAGCAGGGTGGGGGAATCATGTCAGAAGCCGTGATGCATCATTATGGAGTTGAGGAGCTCCGTATTGACAATCTCTCTGCGTATTTTGACAAGAGAGCCTCATCCATTATTGATAATGGTTTCTACCAGTGTAAGGCTGCTCAGCAAGGAGGGGTCAACGCGCCGCCCAATCTTTAGACTTTTTGTTGTTTAGATGTTTTACATTTTTGTGGCTGACGGGCCCGTCTATATTTTGTACTTTAAACGATGTCGGCCTTGATTTGGCTAATCCACTCTTTTTGGATAGAAGTTCGTTATCTGCTTTTCTTCATAATGTCATTTGATCACTTGTTCGCATGGGACGTTTGGCGTTAGGTTTCCATAGACGCATAGTTTCGCGTTGTATCCCATTAGCTTTTCATCAGCTGCATTCAAGTAGCATGTCCATTATATCCTCCGATAGCCTTTCTGAGTGTAAATCAGCGTTGCTTTCGCATCTGCTGCACTCATATTCCTGTCGTCCCTCATTGTCAGAGGGGGCTTTACGTCTGTTTCAACGTTGTTGTTGCAGTATGGTCACCTCTCCGTCATCGTTTCACCGGGTATCAACCGCGCGGCTATTAGTTAGGATTTCTTTTGTTTCTTTTCGCCAGAGATAGGCTCCAACATCGCTTCACCGGGTATCGACCGCGCGGCTACTAGTTGGGATTTCTTTTGTTTCTTTCGCCACAGATAGGCTCTAACATCGCTTCACCGGGTATCGACCGCGCGACTACTAGTTAGGATTTCTTTGTTTCTTTCGCCACAGATAGGCTCCAACATCGCTTCACCGGGTATCGACCGCGCGGCTACTAGTTGGGATGTCTTTGTTTCCTTTCGCCACAGATAGGCTCCAACTTCGCTTCACCGGGTATCGACCGCGCGGCTACTAGTTGGGATGTCTTTGTTTCCTTTCGCCACAGATAGGCTTTGGGGAGTGCCTCGTCTTAGTGAGCTGTCTGATCAGGACCAGCCATCACAAGGATAGGACTTTTCACCCCCAAGCGTTGTACCTCTCGTCCGTGGAATCGTGCCTCGTCTCAATGGGCCGTCTATGTGAGCACGGTTACCACAAGGATAGGATTTTCACTTCCAGGACGGAGTTAGTCTCTCCTTGGGACGTGCCTCTCCTTATGGGGTTACCACAAGAATAGGATTTCACTCCCAAGGATTCCGGGGCGTGCCTCATCTTAACGGGCCGTCTATGTGAGCACGGTTGCCGCAAGGATAGGATTTTCACTCCGGGGAGCTGTTTGGGGTCGTGCCTCGTCTTAATGGGCCATCTATGTGAGCACGGTTACCACAAGGATAGGATTTTCACTCCCAAACGCCTTGTTATGCCAGGGCGTGCCTCGTCTTAGTGAGTTGTCTGATCAGGACCAGCCATCACAAGGATAGGATTTTCACTCCTGGCATTCTTCGCTACTTGCATATTACCAGTAGCAAACGCACGGTGAATATCTCAATATTCATTTATTAGAATAACTTTGACGTTACCCGATTAGCTCCTAGCGTGGTATAGCCTCAACCGAGCGATGTTCCAAGAGTTCTGCAGGGGCGTTCCCTCGAGCGTTTCCAGATGGTATGCTCCTTTTCCCACAATGCGGGTGACACGATACGGTCCATCCCAGTTTGGACTGAGTTTTCCCATACGTTGTCCTGCTGCCCGTCTGTCTCTGAGCACTAAATCTCCAGTTTTGAGCAATCGCTCCCTCACTTGCCGGTTGTGATATTGTGCCATTTTCCTCTTGTAGTGCAGGGTTTTCAGGAGGGTTTCCTCGTGTGTTTCTGGTAGAGTATCGAGGTTAGCTCGTAACCTTTCTTCATTGTTTTCTTCTTTGAAGTGAGCCACCCGGAGGCTCATCATGCCAATCTCGACTGGTGTGACAACTTCGGTTCCGAATGCTAACGTGAACGGGGTCTCTCCCGTGCTGGCCTTGACAGTCATGCGGTAGGCCAATAGTACATATGGCAATTCGTCTGGCCATTTCTTCTTGGACCCTTCCAAGTTTCTTTTGATGCCACTAAGGATGCTACGGTTAGTTACTTCCGCCTGGCCGTTGGTTTGGGGATGTGCCACAGAGGAGAATCTTTGCTCTATCTGGAACTATGCACATTGATCCCTGAAGAACTGGCTTGTAAATTGTGTCCCGTTGTCGCTAACTAGCACGCGTGGTACTCCAAATCGCATGATGACTTGGTGTTTGAAGAGACGCCAAATTTTTTTGGTGGTGATGGTAGCTAACGCCTCAGCTTCGGCCCACTTTGTGAAGTAGTCTACCGCTACGACCACGAATTTTAACTGAGATCTAGCCTTTGGAAACGGGCCCAGGATGTCAATTCCCCATTTTGTAAACGGGCACGGTGCGACTATTTCTGAAATTGGCACAGCAGGTTTTCGAGGAATCTTAGCATATTCCTGGCATTTCTGACAGGTTCTCACGAAGTTATGACAATCTCGTCGAATGGTGGGCCAGTAAAATCCCGACCGAAAGACTTGGGCTGCCAGAGTACCGCTAGCAATGTGCATGCCACATATCCCTTCGTGAATTTCACGTAACACATGTAAGCCTTCTTGCTCCGTTATGCATTTAGCGGCCGGATGGGAGAAACATCTTCGTATTAACTCTCCGTTATAATATGTGCATCGCGCTGCCCGTTTTAGGACTTTCTTTTTCTCTGTCTGGTCTCTCGGTAGTTTATCATGTTTCAGATATTCTATCACTGGGATCCTCCAATCATTTTCCATTTCTTCAACACGGAGCGATGCCTGCTCTTCCATGAAAGAAGGTGTAGGCAATTCTCCATAGCGCACGTCACTGGGTATTGAGGCTTCCGGATTGGCTGCCATCTTGGCGAGGCTATCGGCCTCTTCATTGTTTTCTCTAGGAATGTGCTCAAAGGTGACCAGGGTGCCTTTTTCCTGTATCTTTGACAGCTCATGCTTCACTTTGGCTAAGTATTGGGCCATGATGGGTTCTCTGGCTTGGGAGTTCCCCAGAACCTGATCCATTATTAGTTTGGAATCTCCTCGGATCTTTAAACGTGTTCTGTCTTCCTTCTCCACACCAGGAGTGGCTCCGATAGAGAAACTGTTTCCAATTCTGAGTCCTGCCAGCAGCGCTTCGTATTCAGCCGCATTGTTGGACAATGGCTGCAGGATTCTGATGGCGTATCGCATCTCCAGGCCGTTTGGTCCAACTAAGAAAACTCCTGCGCCAGCTAATTCTTGATTTTTTGCTCCATCTACGTGGATGACCCACGTATCTGTATATGTCTCCGGAGACGGTAGGCGTGGACTTTCTGCTTCTTCCTCCAATAGATCTATCTTTGTGTCCTTTGTGAATGTGCACTCAGCTATGAAGTCGGCTAACGCTTGGGCTTTAACGGCCGGTCTAGCTTTGTATTGCAGCCCGTATTGTTCGAGCTCGATAGCCCAAATTAGCATTCTTCCTGAAGATTCAGGTTTTCTGAAGATTCTTCTCAATGGCTGATCCGTGAGTACAATGACGGGGTGGGCTTGGAAGTATCGATCCATCTTTCGCGTGGCCTGTACTAGAGCGAGTGATATCTTCTCGATAGGAGCGTATCGCAGTTCGGCATCTTTCAATATGTGACTCACGAAGAATACAGGACGGTGCACGTGCCCTTCACTTCGCACAAGGACGGCGCTGACTACCTCGTCAGCTATTCCCAAATATAGATATAGTTCATCGCCGGGCTCGGGCCTCGTCAGCACTAAATCTGATGATAGGTAAGCTTTTAGTCCTGCAAACGCTTTCTCACATTCCTGTGTCCATCCGAAGGGAGCCTTGTTGTGGATGACTTTGAAGAAAGGCAAACATCTCTCGCCTTGCTTAGATATGAATCGCCCCAACGCAATGATGCGCCCGGTTAACTTCTGTATCTCTTTGACAGTTTGCGGGGATATCATATCCTGGATGGCTTTTATCTTTGACGGGTTGGGTTGGATGCCCTTCTGGCTGACCACATAGCCCAAGAATTTTCCCGTTTGGAATGCAAACATGCACTTCCGCGGGTTTAACTTCATCTTGTGCTTTCTCATCACATTGAAAACTTCTTCCAAGTCAGCGAGGTGTTCTTTGAAACTCCGACTTTTGATCAGGATGTCGTCTACGTAGGCCTCTACATTTCTCCCGATTTGATTTTCAAAAACTTTGTTTGCCATACTCTGAAATGTTGCACCAGCATTCTTTAGCCCAAACGGCATTCCAGTATAGCAGTATGTAGCTCTAGGAGTGATGAAGGCAGTTTTTTCTTCGTCCTCTACGGCCATAGGGATTTGGTGATATCCGGAATTCGCATCTAGGGAGCTTAGATAAGCATACCCAGCAGTTTGATCGACTAACTGATCTATTCGCGGAAGGGGATAGCAGTCATTGGGACAGGCATTATTTAGGTCAGTAAAGTCGATGCACATGCGCCAGTCCCCGTTAGGCTTTGGGACTAACACAGGATTAGCTAGCCAGGTCGGGTACTGGACTTCTCGAATGAACCCCGTCTCTGTGAGCTTTAGCAACTCCTTTTCGATGGCGGCTATCTTTTCCGATGAAAAAGCACGTCGCCTTTGTTGAACAGGCTTGGCGTCAGGACTAACATTCAGCCGGTGTTCTGCGACCTCCCGAGAGATTCCGGGCATGTCTGCTGGTTTCCACGCAAACTCTCCCTTGCATTTCCTCAACAGCCGGATTAATTGCGCGTTCTCTTCAAGGCTTAGTTTCTCACTGGCTAAGAGATTCGTTTCACTATCCTTACCGATAGGGATTGATACCATCTGATCTAGCGGCTGAGTGCGCTTTTCTTCTTTATCATCGAAAGGGTCGTCTGCCACGCAAATGTAGCGGTCACAACTCCTTTGAGTCATAAGTAAGTAGCATTCGGCTGCCAAATTTTGGTCCCCTTTGATTGAGACCACGCCTTCCCATGAGGGATATTTCATCCGCAAGTGTTTTTGAGATATGGCCACTCCAAAACGATTAAGGAATGGTCGCCCCAAAATGGCGTTATACGGTAACGTTAGGTCTACGACCAGAAATAGTAGCTCTTCGGAGCGTTTGGATGTGTCTTCTCGGAAGTACACCGGCAGGGATGTTATTCCGGCTACCGAAATCGGTACTCCATCAATCCCAATAATTGGCCTCGTGCAAGACGATAGCTCACCGTCAGGTCGTTTCATCAAGTTGTACGCTTCCAATGAAAATAAATTCACTGCACTCCCGTTATCGACAAGGGTCCTTCTTACCCCATGACTTCCAATGACGGGCGTTACAACCATCGCGTCATTATGCGGGAAGACGATGCCTTTTTCGTCCTCCTCTGAGAAAGACAATAGCATTCGGTCTAAGGCGCTTATCGCCTCGATTTTTGTTTGCGCGCTCTCCCATTTGTGCTTTTCTCCAGGATTGGGCATTTGCGGCATAATTTCCTCGCAGTAGGGTGCTCCCCCCGCAATGATATTTATCATGGGCATTTGGTCGCTCTCGATAGCGAGCGCTTCTCTATTTGGCCCGAGGGGTACTGCGTTAGCCCCTGTAGCGTGCGAGGGCGCTTGCCTCTGCTCAGTTGTATTTCCAGTTGGGTTGTTTCTGGCTTCCTCCCTGGCCTTTGTGGCAAATTCCCCAAGGTAGCCCTCTTCGACCAATCGCTCTATAGCCGATTTTAACTCTCTGCATACATCTGTTGAATGTCCCTTGACCTTATGGAATTTGCAGTATGCATTTTCTCTTCCTCCCATGATTACTCCTGGTTTCACGGGAGCTGGGTAACGGATAGGCAAATTTCTCTGTTGGACTATTGCTAAGATCTCCGCCCTTGGGAGTATGAGAGATGGGAGGTCAGGATCGTATATCCGGCCCTTTGGCGGGTCCGTTTGCTTCCGAGTGGGGGACCCTCTAGGTCTTCCTTTTAAGAAATTGCCTCTCTGCCGGTTAGAGGTCTTAGTATTATGTTCTTTTCGCTGCCCGGGATCCTCGATGGGTTTAGCGTCAGGGGCATTGTTGTTCAAGACGTTAGGGGCCACATATGGGTCCGCCGACATGCCTCGGATCCATTCTCTATTTTCTTCCTCTTCCATTCTCGCATAGTTATGCGCTTTCAACCTCAATGCATCCAGGGTCGTTGGGGGGTCCACCGTTAGCGTATCTTTCAGTTTACTGTATCGACAATTGCGTTTCAGGGCCTCAATCGTAAAATCGATAGTGACCCCTGGCGTTAGGGACATTTCAAGATCAAATCGACCTAAGAAATCGTTCAACGATTCTTGTGGTTTTCGATGGATATCGAACAGCGCAGCTGCTAACTTTCTAATAGGAATAGCCGTGCTAAACTGACTTTTGAATTTTTCTTCCAACTGAGAAAAATTATCGATAGACCCGGCGGGGAGCCCCTCGAACCATAGACGTGCCACTCCTGACAGCGTCATTACGAAAATTTGACACAATGCTGCGTCACTGCGCGTTTGGAATTGCACGAAATCCGTCACCTTATTGAGGTGAGAAATGGGATCTTTTGTGCCATCATATGATTCTGCTGGGAGTTTCACATGTCGATGGACTCTGTGGTGCCTGACACGGTAACTGAACGGATGACCCACGTTAGCATCGGGGATCCTATGAGGCTGACGCTGATGTGGAATTTCAGCGTCGTATCTGGGATTTTGAGGGTCATATTCCTGATGTCTCCTAGGAGAACGGCTACGACTCCTTGGAGTTCGAGCTCGTCGACTTCTGCTGCTAGATCTCTCGCTGTATCTAGGAGATGGATCTCTCATTATATCCCCCTGTCGATCATCCCAGGGCTCTCTATACTCGTCACGCTGGCGGACTGCTTCGGGGATAGAGATTCCTCCCCTGTATTGTCCAGAATGGTCGGCAGGTCCACGCGTGAATGGTGGGACGTTTATGGGGGCCAAGGGGAAAGGTAAGGAGGACGGGAGTGCCCTAGACTGTTGGGGCGATAAGGGTCGTTCGGTGACAATGGACGGGGTGAAAATTACATGGGAGGACACACCAGGTCTTGAGGCATGAGGAGTAAATCCAGCAGCCATCTCTGTCAGTTGATCCAGTTGAGCTTGGAGAGCTGCTATTGAATTCACGAAAGGGTTGTCCGCTTCTCCTATCATAGATCTTCCCGCTTGGGGGGTAGGATGGCTGGTTCCTGCTATATGGGAGATGGGAGAGCAAATCTGGAATGTAACTTCTTCTGAACTTGACCCGCGAGGAAGATCTAACTCTCCTGCAGTGACGTCCTGTCCTGGGGTGGGGGCATCAGAGGTAGCGAAGGGAAACAAGCGTCTGCGGGTGTTGTATGGGATGTTGGAAGTTCGGGACAGCGCCGGATCTGACTCTAAGGCCATAATCCTTCTAGCTTCGGGGAGGAGGAGCTTAGTTATTAAGGATGCTCACTTAATAGAACCAAAACTCTCAATGAAAGCACCAATTTGATAATAATTTGTCTTCTGCCGAAGGATGTATGGCGGAGCAGCTCTTCTCAGATCAGTGTGCGCGACGGTCCACAGTACCTGCAATGCGCCGGAGGGGGTCTCCGGCGGAAACACTCCGATGCTTAAGTCAGTATGTGTACTGAAATTGGTAGAGTTTTGGCTAGTCCAGTCCGCTTACCTGCCTCCTTTGTGGGGGAGGTATTTATAGACGAAAGGGGGCGTTCCCGCCCGAGTAAACGGGTACGGAGCTATCGCTCGCGTTAGGGTCTGTGATTCGCCCTTATCGTGATACGCTACCTCGGCGGTAGGTGTTTAGGTAGATATTGCCGCGGTAGGATAATGGTCGGAGCGTTAATCCTGACGCGTGGTTTCCTCTGGGGGGTGAGATAACTCCTTGAGCCAAGCAGGAGGTCCGTGAGAGGAGCCGGTAGGGCCCTGTTAGCCTCTGTAGCGTTAGCCTTTGGGGAAGGTAGCAATCTTGTCCCTACCGTGGTGGTGCGAAACAGTAGCTATGCCTCTTCCCACCGGGTGATAGACGAAAATACCCTTTCTTTTAGGTGGATTGTTATCACTCTGGATCTCGACAGCACCATGATCAAAAACAGTGGTGACCAGATAGGGACCAGTCAATTTGGATTTCAGCTTGCCCGCGAAGAGTCTCAACCGGGAGTTGTAGAGTAGAACTTTCTGGCCAATTTTGAAGAACTTTGGTGTCAGCATCTTGTCATGGTAGTCCTTGGTTTTACCCTTGTAAATCAATGCATCTAGGGCAGGACACACAATACATGTAGCTATCCTTAAAGATTGAGGGCCAATAGAATCCAGCCTCCAACACCTTGAGGGTCGTCTTCTTTGATGCAAAGTGACCTCCTTCTGTTGAGGAATGACAGAATCTTAGGATCGAGGGCACTTCATCAAGTGTAACACACTGCCTAACGATCTGGTCTGAACAATATTTCCAGAGATATGGGCTATCCCATTTGTAATACTTGGACTGCTTCTGAATGCGAGTTCGCTCTGAAGCTGAAGCATCTGCTGGGAAAGATCCCGTGGCACAAAAGTTAGCTATATCTGAGAACCATGGGCACTGAACAGCTTGGGCTAGACAAAGCTACTCATCCGGGAAAGTATCTCGGATGGGTTCCTTGGAGTTGTCGTCTTGGGCTGGAAGCCTGCTGATATGGTCGGCCACAAGGTTCTCGCATCCTTTCTTGTCCTTGATTAAAACATCAAATTCTTAGAGTAAGAGGATCCATCTTATGAGACGTGGCTTGGCATCAGCCTTGGTCAACAAGCACCGGAGAGCAGAATGATCAGAATACACTATAACATGAGTCCAAGGAGATACTGGCGGAACTTGTCCAGGGCATAGACAACTGCCAGGAGCTCTTTTTCGGTAGTGGTGTAATTCTGTTGGGCTGGATCCAGAAGTTTAGACGCATAATAGATAACATAGGTTTCTTTGTCTTTCTTTTGACCCAAAACGGCGCCCAGGGCCTGGTTACTTGCATCACACATATTTCAAATGGAAGGGTCCAGTCGGGGGCTCGAATGATAGGAGCAGAAATGAGTTTGCTCTTCAGCAAATCAAACGCAGCCTTGCATTCTTCATCGAATAGAAACTCCACGTCTTTTTGCAGTAGTCGGCACATGGGTCTGGATATTTTCGAGAAGTCCTTAATGAAGCGTCGATAGAACTCGGCATGTCCGAGGAAGGAGCGAATATCCCGCACACTGGATGGGTATGGAAGGGATTCAATCACCTCAACTTTGGCCTTATCAACTTCGATTCCCTTGTTGGATACAATGTGACCAAGGACGAGACCTCGATCGACCATGAAGTGGCATTTTTCGAAGTTCAGGACTAGACTGGTCTCAACACATTGGCGCAAGACTTTCCTCAAATTGGCGATGCATTCGTGGAAAGAATTCCCATAGACCGTAAGGTCATCCATGAAGACCTCGATACCGTCCTCGACGAATTCTGAGAAGATACTCATCATACAACGCTGGAAAGTAGCGGGGGCGTTACAAAGACCAAAGGGCATTCGACGATATGCGAAGGTTCCAAAAGGGCAAGTAAAGGTGGTCTTTTCCTGATCCTCCAGGGTAACTGGAATCTGATGGAATCCGGAATAGCCGTCTAGACAGCAGTAGTGTGTCTTGCCCGTGAGATGTTCCAACATCTGGTCGATGAATGGAAGCGGGAAATGATCATTTCTTGTGGCAGCGTTGAGACGCCGATAGTCAATACACACTCTCCAGCTATTTTGGATTCGGATTGGGATGGATTCACCATCTTGGCCTGGAGTGATGGTAATGCCAGATTTCTTTGGCACGATCTGGATAGGGCTGACCCAGGGGCTATCAGATATGGGGTAGATGACACCAGCATCTAATAATTTCAGCACTTCTTTCTTCACTACCTTCATCATGGGAGGGTTCAACCGACGCTGAGGCTGAAGAACTGTTTTGTTGGTATCATCAAGATAGATTCGGTGGGTGCACAGGGCTGGAGACAGGCCCTTGATATCGGCAATAGTCCAGCCGATAGCTTGCTTGTATTCTTTCAATAGATCGATCAATTCCGTTTCTTCCTTCTCACTTAATTTGTTCGAGACAATCACTGGAAGGGTCTTGTTGTCACCAAGATAGGCATACTTCAGGTGTGAAGGTAGTTCTTTCAAGTCCAGGGCGGGAGCTTGAATGATAGAAGAAGGAAGCTTGACATGCTCAGCACTATAGAGAGCGAGGGCTGGAGATGTTGAATGATCAATGGGTAGAGCATCAAGGGATACGACCACAGAATGAAGTTCTAGAGTGGTAACTTGCGCGATGGCAATCCCTTCGAGTGCTTCTGAAGTAATACTTTTCTCGAGGGCAAGTCGGAGGGGGTTGTCCTGGGCTGGATCGGAAACTTCCTCAACACAGGAGTCAATAACATCGACGAAGTTAACGCTGGCAAAATCTGTTGGATGTCGCATAGCTTCAATCATATCAAACTTAATGATCTTGCCATCAAATTCGAGAGTAATCGATGCATCATGAACGTCAATCTTGGCATGCGTTGTGGCGAGAAACGGGCGTCCAAGGAGAATATCCGAAGGCTTGGTTAATTCTCCTTCAGCCATGGTAATAACATAAAAATCAGCAGGGTATAGAAAATCTCCTACTTGCACGAGGACATCTTATAGAATACCTTCAGGGTAGACAATGGATCGGTCGGCCAACTGGATAACAAGGCGGCTTGCCTTCAATGGACCCAGGCCTAGATTGTTATAAACTGTCAAAGGCATAACATTTATGTCGGCGCCTAGATCGCACATAGCTTTTCCAAGTTCAGTTGATCCAATCTTACACGGGATAACAAACATACCCTGATCTTTACATTTCGGAGGCAATTTCTGTTGGATATGGGCAGTAGCATTTGCTCTCACACTTATCTTGTTGACCCCAGCCAAATGACATTTGTTAGTGCAAAGAGTTTTGAGGAACTTGGCATAACGGGGTACATTTTTGATTGCTTGAATCAAAGGGATATTGACAAGAACCTTACTGAACATATCAAATATTTCTCGGTCATCCTTCTCCTTTTTTGATTTGACCAATCGTTGGGGAAATAGAGGCTCAAGGATCTTATGGATATATTCTTGAGTGAATTCTGGGGGCTTCTTGTCATTCCTCGGAGAACCTCTAGGAGATCGTATTCTGTCACTCATGACATCTGGAATCATCTCATTTTTTCTTGGCTTAATCCCGGGCTCGGCTATTTGATACTCTAGATGGCAATTCATGCCTACTTCGGAGAGTGACAGCGCAAGCCTCATGCTTGGGGTTTGCTTCGGTTTGTCCAGGGAGCCTGCCTCTGTTCTTTAATTCTTTCATTTCGGCCGCCATGGTACCCATCTGCTTTTGCATTTCCGTGATGATGTCTTTGTATTTAGTGCAATCATCGGGTGGTGGAGGTGAAGGACAAGGTTGATTTGTTTGTGGTGGAGGTGAAGGAAAAGTTGATTTGTAATACTGTTGGGAGGAGGGGAGTGGTTTCCATAAGGATGCTGCTGTTGATTAGAGTTTGGCTGTTGAGGGCTGGGTACCCACCCTGGGCTTGGTTGTTTCCAGCCCTGGTTGTAGTTCTGGCCAGGGGGTGAATTGTAATACCCAGTGGCATTCACTTGGATCTCGTCCAGGATATAAGGACAAGCATCCGTGGGGTGATCCGTGTAATTGCAAATTTGGCATGCCTTGACCTGGATCGGTTGTTGAGATGTCATGGTATGTAGCATGCCCTGGATAGAAGTCAGTTGCCCTTGCATAGAGGCTACCTGAGCACTCTAGTCGCTACTTGCCCCTCCCAATAGAATGGCATTTTTGGCCATTAGCTCAATTATGGCCTTGGCGGCAGCTGGAGTGAGAGCACTAAGGGATCCATTAGCGGTTGCATGCAACAAGGCTTTATCATGGGGTCTCAATCCTTCGGTGAAGTACTGAATAAGACCGTGCTCGGTCAGGTTATGAGAGGGACACAAGGCTTGCATACGCTTGAAGCATTCATAGTACTGGTCAAGGGTCTCGTCTTCTTTCTGAAGAATAGATACAAGTTGCTTGACTGCCACCATCGCCCTGGATGCAGGGTAGTACTTGTCCGTGAAGGCCTTTGTCATCTCAGCCCATGAGTGAATCGAATGTGGAGGGAGATCATAAAACCAGTCGAGGGCTAAATCTTTGAGTGACCACATAAAAGCTCGGAGCTTGGCCTGCTCGATACTGACATTCGTAGGTTTCATTGCCTCGCAAATAGAATGGAGCTGCTGAAGATGGCGATGAGGATTTTCCTTGGTAGCACCTCGGAAAATAGGGAGATGGTGCATGACAGCGGACTTGAGTGTCCAGCCGTGAGGTACTTCAGGCCAATCGATGCAGCTACTGGGCGCTTCTGGGGCGGCATTAAGATCATCGATGGTCTGAGCAATAGGAGGAACTACGACCTCATTTCCTCTAGGAGGAGGTGGTGGTGGATCTTTCATTTCAGATGTCGGGGGCTGGATAGACTCAACACTGTCAAGGGCTCGATGTAAAGATGCGATTTCTTCCTGAAACAAGCTTTGAAGAGTGTCAAGATCTGAAAGGTCTCTGTCGAGAAGAGGGACAGGAGCTCTATTCCGGAGAGAAGATAATCCTCTGGCTTGCCTTCGGAGTTCTCTTTCTGTCCTAGTGAGCTCTGGATCGTAAGGCAGTATATCTAAAGCAGACCTCCTGGTCATACAAGGAGAAACAAAATATTAGAACCGTCAATCCCTGGCAACGGCGCCAAAATTTGATCGTCACTCAAAAGTAATATTTTCTGCTAGCAAAATGCACAATAAATGTGTATAGGGCAAATTAGAGTCGAACCACAAGGATTAATGGTAATATTCTGTTCATAATGTATGTCCAGGTCTAAACAGTAACAAGTAACACTGGGGGGGGGTGATGCGTTCCTTGTAGGCTAGAACGCCCTCCTTAGATCGTTGTCCGACGACGTGGCTTTCAATGCGGAAAATAACTCGAAGAAGACACGTGAATCTCCAAGTCGCAATGCTTGGCACTCCACGCAGAATCCCTTGAGGATCTTGCATCAAACCTTTGAATCTCCAAATCGTAATGCTTGGCAATCCAAAGAACGGATGACTCAATGAAAGGTGCTTTCAAGTTTTACTTGACAAGCTAATCGAATGCACGAAACTCAATTAGTTGCAAGGTTCATCAAGAACAAGTGGATAAAGATCCAAAGCAATATTCTTTCAATAATCAATAATCAAAGTCTGCTGAAAATAACATGGGTGGCTCCTTTTTAAGGAAGCGCAAAACCCTAATTCCAAAAATGGAAACTAGTTTAGTTTCTAAAAAATGAATTAAACGAAAATGGCAACAAGCCACCCTTCCAAATAAGTTCTGAAACCCTAAAATAACATAAATAAAGTCTACTAAATAGGATAGAAGTTCAGGCTCCGCCGTTTAGGTCAAAAGGCCCAAGTGGCTTTGCTTGCGGGTCCGCCGAATCACGTTTTAAGGAAACAAGGCGTTTTCCTTATTCCCTCGAGCGTTCCCACTGAGACTTGGAGGGAAACTTCCTAACACATATATGAAGTTCTGGGCTGAATATTGTGCGAGGAAATATGCTCCAATATTCAAAAGGCTCGGCAGTGGCTTTCGCTGTCCAATGCGGGCTTGTGATTTGGGCCTGTCCCAAATCCTTCGGGTGTTTCTCCTGATTCTTGGCCTGAACTCCTCTCTTGTATTATAAATGATCATGGTCTGGTCAAAAATAGGAAAAGGGCGCTGGTGGACCTAAAGGTCCGAGGTGGCCATGTGTAGCCCATCCGTAGGCGCGGACGCGGTGCGGATTAGGGTTACGAGGCGCGGCTGGGGTGCGCGCAGGCTGGCTTCCTCCGAGGCTGTCTCTGCCTTCAGTTCCATATGGATGAGGCTACTGAGCCTCACTTTTAGGGCGCGGGCCCTGGCACGAGTGATCGGACCCGTGGGCGGCAATGGGAGGCTCGCGGATGCATCCTCCAAGGCTCGGGCCTTGGCGCGGGTGGTTGCGCCTGCGGGTGCGGTGGCACTAGGGTTGGCTCCAGCTGGGATCGTATCATCCCCTCCATCTTGAGGAGGATTTGCCCTCGAATCCAGATCAGCAACATCCTCATCACCTGCATCAAACAACCGTAAGTCAGAAATATTAAAGGTTCCATGTATTGAACCATACTCACTTGGAAGGTCGAGGCGGTAAGCATTGTTGTTGATCTTCTCAACAATCTGAAACGGGCCATCTCCCCGTGGGGATAATTTTCCTTTCCTCCTCTCTGGAAATCTCTCACGTCTTAGGTGCAGCCACACCCAATCGCCAACTTGAAAGGACGCGGTCTTGCGGCCTTCATTGTGCTTGCGCACTAGGCGCTCATTAGTGCGCTCAATGTTTGCCTTAGCCTTCGCATGTATCTGTTTGATGTGTTCTGCCCGCTGCTGTCCATCTAAGTTAGAAACATCACTCAAAGGCAAAGGGGTCAAATCCATGGGAGTTAGCGGATTAAAGCCATAAACTACTTCAAAAGGTGAACAATTTGTAGTAGAATGGATTGAACGATTATAAGCAAACTCCATGAAAGGCAAATGATCAGTCCATTTAGAAACATGCTTGGTAACTAAAGAGCGTAAAAGAGACCCCACAGTACGATTAACTACCTCAGTTTGGCCGTCGGTTTGAGGGTGACAAGAAGTTGAATACAACAATTTAGTTCCAAGGCGACTCCACAACACTCGCCAAAAGTGGCTCAAAAATCTTCCATCACGGTCACTAACAATACTAATAGGCATACCATGGAGGCGGACTACCTCTCTAAAGAATATATTAGCAACCTGAGACGCATCATTAGTATTTTTACAAGGCAAAAAGTGCGCCATTTTGGAAAATCGATCCACAACAACAAATATACCATCCTTACCATCCCAAGACTTAGGTAAACCTACAATGAAGTCCATGGACAGATTGGTCCAAGGTTGGGAAGGTACGGGCAGCGGCATAAACTCACCATGACTAGCTAACCGAGATTTTGCCCTTTGGCAAACTACACATCTAGCAATCACACGCACAACATCACGTCTCATCTTAGGCCAATAAAAGTGTGATTTCAGCATGTCATAGGTTTTATTAATGCCAAAGTGGCCCATCAATCCACCACTATGTGATTCATGCACAAGTAAGTCACGCAAAGAACACTTAGGAATGCAAAGGCGCTTGCGCCGAAACAGATAGTTATCATGCGTATAAAATTTCACATCAGCCATGGAATCACAAGTCTTATAGATCTCACCAAAATCCAAATCAGTAGGGTAGAGTGGAATTATTTGAGAAAACCCTAAAAATTTGACACTTAACGAAGAGATCAAGACATACCTTCTGGACAATGCGTCGGCAACAACATTGTCTTTTCCTTCTTTGTACTTGATGTGATAAGGGAAAGCTTCTAAGAACTCCAGCCACACGGCATGTCTCCTATTCAACTTCCCTTGTCCCTTTAGATATTTGAGGCTCAAGTGGTCGGTGTGCACCACAAATTCCCTTGGCATCAAGTAGTGTTGCCAAACCTCGAAGGCCCTAACTAGTGCATAAAGCTCTTTGTCATACGTTGGATAACGCAGCTGTGCATCCTTGAGCTTCTCACTAAAGAAGGCTATTGGCTTCTTCTCTTGCATCAAAACAGCACCTATACCGATTCCACTTGCGTCGCACTCCAACTCAAACGGTTTGTCAAAGTCGGGAAGGGCTAACACGGGCTCGTTGGACAGCTTGTCCTTCAACGCTTGGAATGCGGTCTCTTGAGGTTCCTCCCACCTGAAATCAACATGTTTCTTAGTTAGGTCATTAAGTGGGGCAGCAAGAGTACTAAAATCACGAATGAAACGACGATAAAAGGAAGCTAAGCCGTGAAAGGAGCGGATGTCGCTTGCTATTTTTGGCGTAGGCCACTCCTTGATCGCTTGCACCTTCGCTTCATCCACCTTCACACCGTCCTTGCCCACTAGGAACCCTAAGAATTCAACCTGTTCTAAAGCAAAAGAGCACTTGGAGAGCTTAGCATAAAGCTTCTCCTCACGCAAGGTCAGAAAAATTTCCTTAAGATGCGTAACATGCTCATGCAAAGATTTGCTATAAATTAAGATGTCATCAAAGTATACAACAACAAACTTGCCTATAAAACGCCTAAGAACATGGTTCATAAGTCTCATGAAGGTACTTGGGGCATTAGTTAATCCAAACGGCATCACTAACCATTCATACAAACCATATTTTGTTTTGAAAGTCGTTTTCCATTCATCACCCTCCTTCATTCTAATTTGATGATAGCCGCTCATTAGGTCAATTTTGGAAAAAATTACACTACCACTAAGCTCATCTAACATATCATCTAAGCGAGGTATGGGGTGACGATACTTTACCGTAATTTTGTTGACCGCTCGGCAGTCAACACACATTCGCCAAGTTCCATCTTTCTTTGGCACTAGAAGCACTGGAACGGCGCATGGAGACAAGCTCTCCCGGACATATCCCTTGCTAAGGAGCTCATCAACCTGCCGCTGAAGTTCATTGGTCTCCTCGGGGTTGCTCCTATAGGCTGGTCTGTTTGGGATAGTCGAACCCGGTACAAAATCAATTTGGTGCTCTATGCCGCGGATTGGGGGCAAACCGGCTGGCATCTCTTCGGGTGTTACATCCTTGAACTCCTGCAAAACAACCAAGATAGAAGAAGGCACAGAAGCTAAAAGATCAAGGTTAGTAGTGCTCAAACAAAAGGATTTAAAGCGAAGAAGAAGCAAAGGGCGATTCTCGCCACGAAACTGTTTTTGTAAAATAAGCGCGCGGCGCAAATCTTTTGCTTTCGCATATAAGTTTACTTTCTTTTCTTTTTCTTGCCTTTTCTTTTCTTTTTCAGGCTCTTTCTTTTCTGTTTTTAACCCGTGCTCACTTTTTTCACGGGGGCTGTTTTCATCAATTCTTTTGTCTAGAGACCGTGAGGCCTCAAACTCAGCATAGGACTTCTCCAACCAGAGCTGGTCCTCAAGCACTTGCTTAGGCGTAAGGGGTGCGAGTGTGAACTTCACTCCTTCCTTCTCAAGCTTGTACCGATTGCTCCTCCCTTCGTGAGTGGCGTTGCGGTCAAATTGCCATGGACGGCCAAGTAGCACATGTGACGCTTGCATTGGGACAACATCACACCATATCTCATCTCTATATTTCCCAATAGAAAAGCTCACCAACACTTGCCTAGACACCTTAAGGCCGACTCCATCATTCATCCATTGCAAAGTGTACGGCTTTGGATGTCTCACCATAGGTAACCCTAATTTGTGCACAAGAAGCGTACTAGCACAATTAGTACATGAGCCATTATCAATAATAAGAGAGCATACCTTAGTACCAATGTGGCACCTAGCATGGAATAAGTTCTCCCTTTGTTCCTCCTCACATGTTTCGGCCCTTGGCTGCACACACAAGTTCCTCCGAACTACTAGGGTAACCGGTTCACAAACCCTAGCTTCATGATCGGCTGCCTCCTCTCCCTCACTTTCTTCTTCCGAATCCTCCACCAACTCATAATCATCCTCCGAGTCCATCTCTCCATTATCCCTAATAATTAGAACTCTCTTGTTGGGACATTCGGCCTGCTTATGGCCTCGGCCACTACACTTAAAGCACACAATGTCTCTTGTAGGCACACGGTTAGTACTAGTAATAGGAACTTTAGTAGGAGTAGGGTTTGCTGAATTACCTTTGGTTCCATAAGAAGGTTTAGATACCTTGGGTGTTTCCTTGCTGTCCTTATTCCCCTTGGGCCATGTAGACTTGTTCCAAGTGGAAGTCCGTGACACAAAAGTAGACGGCTTAGAGTAGGCTGCCTTAGCCTTGCGTTGCCTCTCGATCTTCACGGCCATGTGAAGCATCTCCTCCAAAGTCCTATATTGGCACAACTCTAAGGCGTTAGCTATCTCTGAATTCAGCCCACTCATGAACCTAGACATCTTCGAATCCTCATCCTCCATCACATTAACCCTTGCCAAAAGAACTTCCAACTCATTGTGATAATCATTCATGGTCTTGGACCCTTGGGTAAGCTTTTGTAAGCGCTGAAGTTGGTCCTTATGATAGTACGGTGGAACAAACCTCCTCTTTATCACATACTTCATGTTCTCCCAAGTAGTTACGGGTCCTCTCACATCCTCATTCACTTGCTCCCACCAATGGGCAGCGTATCCAAAGAACTCCACGGAAGCTAACCTTATTTTCTTTTCATCCGTGTAGGTGTGACACCTAAAAATCGCTTCCATCTTTCGCTCCCAAGTTAAGTATGCCTCGGGATCATCTTTTCCTTCGAAAGGTGGAACCTTGAGCTTGACACTCCCAAGGTGATTGTCGACTCGCTCGCGCTCCTCGCGACGCGGCTGTTCTAAGTTACGGTCTCGCCTACCAAAGGCGTGTCTGCCGCGTCCATGTGCACCTCCTCGGCGCATGTGAAAACCCCTCGGTCCTGCCATGTGAAACTCCTCATCATACCCATCTTCAGAACCCTCAGCCTCATGCTCACTAGGCTGATCATCACCCGGTGGAGGCACATATGCTTCTCGGTCCACTCTAGGGTTTAGGTGTTGCGCAAAGTGTGCCCCGGGGGCTTGTGGAGCTCGATTCTCACGTTCCCTAGTCTCGACTTGCTGTCTCCAAGCCGCTATGTCCTGGAGCTGAGCTGCTATGTCTTGCAAGGCCTTGGCTACATCATTCACAGCCGTTGGTTCCCTTTCTAAATTTCCTAACATCCTGAAATTCACAAAAGAAAATTGCAAGTGTAAAATTGCCTAAAACTATCACTCCCTCACGTGTTTACGCTCGTGTTTGTCTCTCTATTAATCTCACAAAATCTCTCAAAGCAACTGCCCAGATCCGTCTCCAAGTGTCCAAGATGAACCTGACTCAAAGAAATTTCAAGAAAGGCTTCCAAAGAGACGCACAAAGAAAACTAGTGTAGAAAGAAAAGTTTGAGGTAGTATACTCGATTCAATTGCAAAGATCAATCACTCAATCAAGTGTACTACAGAGTAGGAAGGCACAGTAGTCTTGGAATCAAAGAAAAGCTCAAAATACACAGATTGAGTCAATTGACAACTCAAAAACGCTAATGGCATGCGATTAGGGTTTTGAAACTTGTTTTTGCCACAACTTTTGATTCCCAATTCGAAATCCAATGATTCTTTTTGCTATGAGTCACAAATTCACTCTAGTATTTGATTCTGAAGTTCTTTTTTTCTTTTTTTTTCTTTTTTTTTTTGAATGGTACTGATTTCGCCCCTGTTCTGTTTTTGACGAAATTGTTTCACTTTTTTTTTTTTTTTTTTTGAAATTCAATGCAACTGAAAACACAAATTAACTAAGACACTTTGGGGGACTTTGTTTTTGTTTTTTTTTTTTTTTTTGTTTTTTTTTTTTTTTTTTTTGACAATAGTAAAGACCTACAAATCGTTGGGATGATTTGCACACTAATCGCACACACAAGACACAATTGACACAAGACAACTAACACACAGCACGCAAGAGAATTGGTGTAGAAGAGAAGAAGGAATACCAATTCTAACAAAGAAAACGCAATAATTAAAGGGATAGATTTACCAAGTCGGGACAGCTGAGCTCCGCTACGAACTGATGCGTTCCTTGTAGGCTAGAACGCCCTCCTTAGATCGTTGTCCGACGACGTGGCTTTCAATGCGGAAAATAACTCGAAGAAGACACGTGAATCTCCAAGTCGCAATGCTTGGCACTCCACGCAGAATCCCTTGAGGATCTTGCGTCAAACCTTTGAATCTCCAAATCGTAATGCTTGGCAATCCAAAGAACGGATGACTCAATGAAAGGTACTTTCAAGTTTTACTTGACAAGCTAATCGAATGCACGAAACTCAATTAGTTGCAAGGTTCATCAAGAACAAGTGGATAAAGATCCAAAGCAATATGCTTTCAATAATCAATAATCAAAGTCTGCTGAAAATAACATGGGTGGCTCCTTTTTAAGGAAGCGCAAAACCCTAATTCCAAAAATGGAAACTAGTTTAGTTTCTAAAAAATGAATTAAACGAAAATGGCAACAAGCCACCCTTCCAAATAAGTTCTGAAACCCTAAAATAACATAAATAAAGTCTACTAAATAGGATAGAAGTGCAGGCTCCGCCGTTTAGGTCAAAAGGCCCAAGTGGCTTTGCTTGCGGGTCCGCCGAATCACGTTTTAAGGAAACAAGGCGTTTTCCTTATTCCCTCGAGCGTTCCCACTGAAACTTGGAGGGAAACTTCCTAACACATATATGAAGTTCTGGGCTGAATATTGTGCGAGGAAATATGCTCCAATATTCAAAAGGCTCGGCAGTGGCTTTCGCTGTCCAATGCGGGCTTGTGATTTGGGCCTGTCCCAAATCCTTCGGGCGTTTCTCCTGATTCTTGGCCTGGACTCCTCTCTTGTATTATAAATTATCATGGTCTGGTCAAAAATAGGAAAAGGGCGCTGGTGGACCTAAAGGTCCGAGGTGGCCATGTGTAGCCCATCCGTAGGCGCGGACGCGGTGCGGATTAGGGTTACGAGGCGCGGCTGGGGTGCGCGCAGGCTGGCTTCCTCCGAGGCTGTCTCTGCCTTCAGTTCCATATGGATGAGGCTACTGAGCCTCACTTGTAGGGCGCGGGCCCTGGCACGAGTGATCGGACCCGTGGGCGGCAATGGGAGGCTCGCGGATGCATCCTCCAAGGCTCGGGCCTTGGCGCGGGTGGTTGCGCCTGCGGGTGCGGTGGCACTAGGGTTGGCTCCGGCTGGGATCGTATCAGGGGGGGGGGGGTTTGGGCTGGCTAATGAAATTAACCAGCGAGATCTGGAGACTAAGGCTAACAAGTGGACTAAATAAAGTAAAAATTATCTAAAGGCAATAAAACATTATCACAAGAGGGGTAAAGCAGATAATGGGAAAGAGTCTTAGCAAGGTGATTTCGCGGGTTGCGTCTAGGCCTAGTTGGCCATCAGCTCAAGGATATTCCACTCTCACAGTGCAGACATGCTATAGAGCCCAGGTACGCTTAGGCCTCTTGTCTACCTTCGTAAGAGAAGTCTCGCCCAAGGTACGCTTATGGGCAAGACCTTGACACTCCGTCCTTCCCCAAGGTTCGCTTATGGGGAGATCTAGAGGCCCATGAAGTGGAGGAAGACACGTCTAGGGCAAGACGTTGTCAGATCCACCAGTTAACCTCCAGCCCTAGCTGGATTGGACCAGCAACCTGATGACTCCAGGCTAGGTGCCTACTGATTCTAAAGAAATGGCAGTAATTACAAAGGGAAATACAGCAGTTGATCAGGCTTCTATAGATCCAGTGCAATATGACAGTAAAATGGCAAGAGATTAAATACACGCATAAGAGTTTATGAAGAGCATTAAGGCTTCACAACTACCCTTGCAACCCTTGGAAAAACCTTTGCTAAGACAAAAGGATCTAGCTACTCATACTCATAATAACATAAATATAAATAGATTTGATAGCAAGCATAAAAGGAAAACAAGAAAATGGGAAGAAAACTATTAAATACCAGCCGGAGCTGAAAAGCTCCGGTGAAAGAGTAAGGCTGGCCGGCGGCTACAGCTTGAAGATGGAGGAACAAATCCCAAAGAAGGGAGAAAAATAGAAAGTATGCTGATTTCTGCCTCCTACCAATGTTGCTTACCCTAAAAATCCTAAAGTTACTGTTTATATACAACCCTAAGCTAACTAGAGGACAAATCCAGCTAAGGGAAGAAGACAAAATGGGAGGAAAGGGACAGCTGGGCTGGACCACGTCCTAGGGAGAATATTCCTAGGACGCTCAAAAGGGATCAAAGAGGAATCTCGCTAGCGTCTCTCTTCGTGCGCTCCAAGGAGGATTGTAGGCACGTGCGGCTTGATTCGAGGGCAAGACGCAGCACTTTTCGGCTTCAGATAGTCCAGGGCGGGACACGAATGCGCGCATCTAGGGCTCGACTGGGAAAATACGTCTAGGTCGTGACGAAGACTGGGAGACTTCCAAAGCTGCTCAATTCCATCCCAAAACGCGTGTTTTCTGCCTTTTTCTCCTCCAGGGCTAGATCTGGCAAAATTATTGAAAATAGAGCAAGTTAGTAGCATCAAGGAGGGAACACATATAAAATTTGAGGGAAAATATCTAGAAAACACACGCATATCAATAGGGTTCGTGTGCGCCGCTTGTCATGGCTGGTCCGGGCAAGGCATGAGAAACGAGCTAGATCCTTCAAGCTCGTATCATCCCTTCCACCTTTGAAGTGATTCGTCCTCGAATCTAGAGGCTTTATCCCTCGAAAGGCCGAACGGTCCAAGGCATGCTCTTGGCTAGTACTCACACACGCAACCCTCACACTATAACTCTCGGGGATAATAGGCCAAGGTGGAGGCCTTTCGTAAGGAAGATAAGTAGGCGTGGATGGGGAAAACCCAAGAACCATCAAGGATCGGCCATGACAGGGCAAGGAGGTGACTCGGGCCAAGTGCGGGCTCCTAGTAGTAGGCGGGACCGTGAGGCCACTTGAAGGAGCCTCAAATGGAAAGAAGTGTGCGCGGCCAATGTGCCCAGAACCAAGGAGAAAAGGGTCCACAAATCTATGCATAGGCACCATCGGAATGATGGAGAAGGCACTACCCAAGGACTGAAATTTGCGCTGCAACACAAGGCAATGAGCGGTTGTCTCATGGCAATCCGCAGTGGACTCACAAGTCATACTTGTGCTCTTTGCGCTCCTAAACCCCATATGAACATCCAAAAGCAATAGCTTCTCCTCAAACGAAGTCAACTCATCCTCAATAAGTGATGGCGATTCTGCCGAAATAAGACTATGAAGATCCCCAATCTCCTAAACCAACAGGGTCCCCACACCAACAATGGATGGCGACACCTTTGTTTCCTCTCCAAGCGACACCAAACTATCCTCATGTTGGTTGTGTGGCACACCCTCAAATGACACTCTATTGTTCGGACAAACATCACTCAAATGCCCCCTGCTCGTGCAAGTGGTACAAAAGAGATCTCTTACTCGAGAGGAAGGTGCAGGAGGTTAAATAGGAGGAGGGGCAGTAGGTATCTCAACCCGGCGGTACCTTGAAGTAATAGCCTCTATTTGGTGTTGAAATTCAGCCACTGTATTCGCATGATGCGCTAGGTGCTGCTCTCGGTAATAAAGAGCAATGGAACGGTAACTAGGAGGAGGTGGGGGCCAACGGACATGGTGGGTAGGCTGCTCATAAGAATACGGTGTGGTGAGGTGAGGAGGCGCAACCCTTAAATGAGGTGGTACGTAAGAGTATTGAGGAGGTGAACTAGAATCCGGTGGTACAAATGGATGATGATGGCTGCCACAGTATTCACTCTAGCACCTTTGTCTAAGGGTGTAAGGTATTTACCCATGGTTGTTGACCAATCCAACGGTTGTGATAAGACGGAGATGGAAAATGTTTTAGTATTTATTTATTGGTTTGAGCCAATGGTACGGGCAATTTTGCCTGAAAATGGATAAAAACCTGAACCAAAAATGCTAAAACGTAGAATAAAATAAGCCGAAATAATTAGCATATAGTGAGCGACTAAAGGTTCACCACAGTTCGATAAAAAAGTGCTTGCAAGCGATAAAATTCGAACAGAAAAAATGCTAGGATAAAAATTGAACAAATTGCAATGAGATAGCGTGAATTAGAAAATAATAAAGAATAAGTAGCTAATGAGAGAAATTTTTCGACCATTGGTTTCGAGAATTTTACTCGGAACCGATATGGGTTCGAACGGGAAAAGCAATAAAACTGCGAAAAAAGTATGAAATAAAATTTAAATGGCATTAAGCGTAAAAATAAACATCAGTTGGAGGAAAATAAACGGTACGATTTTTGAAAAATTGATGATAAGAAATGTAAAAACGTTTGGACGAAGAATTTAAAATCAAAAATCGGGTAGCAATAGTGTTTCTAACTTTATTTTGCAGATTTTCCTAGAAAGATATTCAGCTTGGCTAGTGAACTATCTTGACCAAGAGACCAGAAAGGAAGACTACCCCGTCTTGACCAAGCGAGAACGTCTTGATCAAGAGACCAACTGAGACAGATTTTCAACAGATGGTTGGTGATGGCATTGAATTCGATTCACCTTTTGGGAAAAGAAGACTCACCTCTGGCCAATCCCTTCATTATATTGAGAACTTTATCATCCAAAATGTCCTACCTTTCTATGGTACGTATTTTTCATACTTTCAAGTTATTGATTAAATAGTGAATTATCTTCAAATTTAGACAACTGTGCATTAATTTATTTGTTGCTGAATTATTTTTGAAATTTATAATATTCTAACCTATCAAACATAAATACAGATATGACAATTCCATACGCATATCTGTTAGTAACTTAGTACTCCCTCCGGTCTGAAATAAACGTCATTCTGGGTGTTTACACGCTAATTAAGGAAATGATTGGTTTACAAAAAATGAGGCAAATTTTGACCTTTGTACCTCTACCATCCAAGCATAATTTCAGAATTACCATGGCTTATTACCATAGATTACGGCTTCAATAGCATGGCTTATTGTATTGGGCCAAGTATGGCATCGACTAGGCTGGGTTTGAATCCAAGTCGGGCTTGACAGAAACGACGTCATTTGAAGAACGAATTCAAGTCATCGGCACCAATTCTTCACATCCCCGCCATTTCCCAACCAAAAATCCTTCACCTCTTCCCCCCAAATTTTGATACTTTCATTTGAAAGTTGTTAAAATTCCCCCCAAATTTAAAGCATGACTTGTGATTGTATATGGAGCAAGCAATGTTTTTAGAGTAGTAGTATAAAGCTTTTCATCCTTGTCTCTATTTGCTGTCCCAAACCCTAACCCTTGTTTCGACGATGGTTCCATATAAATAATGGAGGACGACGATTTTGACCCTTTCTCTGACCTAGCCGGCAACCCTTCTATACCTCAGTATCTGGAAAACATAACCCAGTTCCACAACAACCAAACGTCTATAGAGGAGACAATGGATGAGTCGGTGGAGCCCCAGAATCCACAGGCTGGAGAGCTAGACGACATTCCAGACTTGAACATCGACACAACGACGCAAAGTAGTGATGAAGGTATTTCATCTTTCACATAAAATGAAATTGTTTGTGTATGAATAATAAAGTATTCTAATTTCATTTCGATAATTCTGTTAATTTTGTGTGTTATAGGCTAACATTTTGCGAGGAAACCGCGGATTGAGTTATCTGGTCATGACAGGATATCGACGTATGAGTTGTTGTTGCAGAAGAGTAAGAATGAGAAGCTTCTAAAGGGGACAACAAATGAGGTATCTCGAGCCCTCAACATACTGATTCGGACTGTCCGGCGGTTATGGAAAAGGGGGAAAGAGTCTGGGAATCACAACGTGTCCCTCAATAGAGTCATGAATTCTGGGAGGAAAAGGGTTAAGATTGATTGAGAAAGGATCCGCGATATTCCACTCAGGAATAGGTCTACTCAGAGGGATCTCAACTTTGCATTGGGAGTGTCCTGGCGAAGTGTGACATCGTTGTTGAAGGGTGGAGAAATCAAGCGGCATTCGAATGCCATAAAACCTATTTTGACCGAGGCTAATCGACAACAATGGATTAAGCATTGTCTCTCTATGCATGATCCAACGTCAGCACTGATAACAATTGATGAAACACCAAGGGTATATATGTCTTCTCACCCCAAGTCAAAGCCAGGTCCCTGTAGACCTTGACTGGCGTCAACGCCCCAACTGCCGGCCTCGTTTGGCTGAGGACTCCTGGGATGGTCGACATCAGCGGAGGGGGGGGACCCACACAGCGTTATCCTATCCCAAGCCGCCCCGACAACCTCTAACGGGCGATATCTCACCCGCGATATCCTATCATGCTGACGTGTGCTGACGTTATCCCGGGCGTTATCTCCCCGCGATAACGCCCACCCCTGGGGGTAACGACCTTTCTTTGGCTATAAATACCACTCATTTCTAGATCAAAGGTAAGATCAAATTCTCTACCCAAATCTCTGCCAAATTGCACAACCATACTAACTTAAGCATCAGAGTGTCTACGCCGGAGCCCCCCCTCCGGCGATTTGCAGGTACGACGGACTGCCGCAACAGTGATTCCAGACAGCCGTAATCTCTACCCCGCTCCTACAGTAGATCAAATCTTATCAAATTTATGCTTTCATTGAGAGCTTTGGTTCTAATTAAGTGAGCATCCTTAATAGTCAAGCTCTGTTCTTCTGGGAATTGGAAGATTATGGCTTCTGATTCAGATCCGTCGTTGACTCAGTCCTCCAGCCTTCCATTTGATACCCGCAGGCGACTTTTCACTTTCGCCACCTCTGATGCTCCGACTTCGGTGCAAGAAATTCCTCCAGGAATGTCAGATCTTTCCCTTGAACAAGCAGCGGGAATGTTTGTGTCCCAGCCACATACTCCTTCATCCCAAATAGCGGGGTCCAGTCATTTTATTCCTCAGTCAAGGGGATCCATGATAGACAGCGCGAATAACCCTTTCACGAGCTCGATTTCAGCCCTTCGTGCCCAGTTGGACCATTTAACAGAATTGGCTGCTAGATTCACGCCTAATGCTTTTGGATCAGGCGTCCCATCCCAGTTTGCTTTTACTCCACCTATCGTCGCAGAACGGCCGTTGTCGTCCCCGTTACAGGCAAGCGCCCCTCCAACGTTGCCTGCGTTGAATGCGCCAGTCAGCCTTGTACAATTTGCTCATAGGACAGTGGAGCCGTACGTGCCACAGGTGCCTTTACTTCCTATCCCTCAAGAGGGACGGCAATGGCATGACGAGGACAGAGGTCGTTGGGACGGTAGAAGAAATGAAAACGATAGAGATATGTCTCCTGGAGGGAGTGAAAGATCCAGCAGCTGGAGACATCGAACTCGCTCACCAAGGAGTCGCAGTCCAACTCCCAGGCGACATCATATTAGAGATCCGCGAGATCGTAGGCATCATTTGGAGGTATCCCCACCTCGGCATGCACGTGAATTTCTTGATGATACTTCTGGCCACCCCTTTAGCCTGCTCATAATGCGTCACAGAGTCAGTAGACATGTGAAGCTCCCCTCAGAATCCTATGGCGGTACCCGAGATCCCATTTCCCACCTTAACAAAGTGAAGGACTTTGTGCAGTTTCAGACCCATAATGACGCTGCTTTGTGTTAGATATTTGTAATGACCCTCTCAGGGGTTGCGCGCTTATGGTTTGAAGGTCTTCCGGGTGGGTCTATTGACAGCTTCTCACAGTTAGAATCTAAATTCAGGAGTCGATTCAGTACCGCAGTCCCTATCTGGAAGTCTGCTGCTGCCTTGTTCGACCTACACAGAAAACCTCAGGAATCCTTGAGGAGCTTCCTCTATTATTTCGACACTGAGATGTCGCTAACGCCAGGTGTAACGGTTGATTTCGCCATCGAATCCTTAAAGCGAAACTGTTGTTATGGAAAGCTCAGAGATGCTTTAATGGTTGACCCGCCAGCAACCTTAGATGCGTTAAGGCTGAAAGCTCACAACTATGCGAGGATGGAAGAGGAAGAGAATAGGGACATGATTCGGAACATGTCGCCGGCCATGCCTCCAGTCCATAACGCTCCTATTCCAGCTACTTCTGAAGATCGGTTCATCGACGATTACGCTCGGGGAAAGGATCACATTCCCAGGACCTCTAACCGGAGAAGAGGTAACTCCTCAAAGGGAAAGTCTGGTGATTCCTCAGCGCAGCGATAGGGAGATCCCCCTAAGGGACGAGTACATGACTCAGACCTTCCTTCTTTCATCTTACCCAGGGCAGAAATACTAGCGATAGTGGAACAGTGGAATCTACTCATCCGTTATCTAGCCCCTGTAAGGCCGGGGGTAACCTTGGGAAGAAGAGAAAATGCTTATTGCAGATTTCACAAGGCCAAAGGACATTCTACGGAAGTCTGTAGAGAGCTCAAATTAGCGATAGAGCGCCTAGTTGAAGAAGGTTATCTGGGAGAATTCGCTATCAAAACACGAGAAGAGGCTAAGGATAACTCAGCAAACAGAGTAGCCGATGACAGACCAACACCTTCCTGTGTCCTAGGCAACGACGCAGGTCTTGCCAAAAGAGATAGAGAAACTCTCACGATTAACGACAAAGATGTACCCATCATCAATATCATTGCGGGAGGCACACCTTATTTGGATGAGTCCGCACAGCTATCACCCGCGTCAGGGGATAAGCGAAAGCGAGTGAACATGTCAATCAAGAGTGAGGCGATAAGCGCCCTGGATCGTATGATATTATCCTTCTTTGAAGAGGATGAGAAATGCGTGGTATATCCACATAATGATGCATTAGTAGTTACGCCCATTATCGCTAGCCATGGAGTTAGAAGGACTCTAGATGACAACGGAAGCGCCGTAAACTTGTTTTCACTGGAAGCTTACAATCTCATAAAGCGTCCTGACGACGAGCTTACACCCTGTAAAAAACCCATTATCGGAGTAGACGGAGTCCCCATTCCAGTGACTAGAGTAACCATTTTGCCTGTCTATTTCAAGGAAGACACCTCCAAACGGTCAGAGGAGCTTTTATTCTTGGTGGTGGATCTAAATCTGCGTTATAACGCCATATTGGGGCGGCCATTCCTCAACCGTTTTGGAGCAGCGATATCGCAAAAGCACCTGAAGTTGAAGTATCCATCCTGGGACGGTGTGGTCTCAATCCGGGGTAATCAGAAGTTAGCGGCTGAATGCTACCTGCTCATGACTCAGAAGAGTTGCGATAGGTATGTATGCGTGACAGTTGATCCATATGAACAAAATGATGAGAAATGCACTCAGCTCGTAGATAAAATGACTCACGTCCCAGTTAACGGGGTGGACGGGGCCGTATTTCTGGTTAGCGATAACCTCAGCCTAGAGCAAAACTTTCAGTTAGCCCAGTTGTTGAACAAATACAAAGGAGAGTTTGCATAGAAACCATCCGACATGCCTGGTATCTCGCGAGAGGTGGTGAAACATCGAGTCAATGTCAACCCTGACGTAAGACCGGTCCAGCAGAAATGACGTGCTTTCTCTGCCGAAAAAGCAATGGTTGTCGAAAGGGAAGTTGCAAAACTTCTCAACGCTGGCTTTATTCGAGAAGTGCAATATCCCACCTGGTTGGCTAACCCTGTTCTGGTTCCCAAGCCCAACGAGGAATGGCGCATGTGCACTGATTTCACAAATCTGAATGACGCTTGCCCGAAAGATTGTTACCCACTTCCTCGGATTGATCAGCTAGTTGATCAGGCTGCCGGATATGCATACTTGAGCTCGTTAGACGCCAACTCGGGGTACCATCAAATCCCCATAGCCCACGAAGATGAAGAGAAAACGGCCTTCATCACTCCGAAGGCCACTTATTGCTACACGGCGATGCCTTTTAGGTTGAAAAATGCTGGAGCCACCTTCCAGCGAATGGCGAATCAAGTCTTTGAAAAACAGATCGGGCGAAACGTAGAGGCGTATATCGACAACATACTAATCAAAAGCCGAAGCTTCAAAGATCACTTGTCTGATCTGGTGGAAGTCTTCGAAGTGAGGAAGCGATATCAAATGAAGCTAAACCCTCGAAAGTGCATGTTTGCCTTTCAAACGGGCAAATTTTTGGGTTATGTGGTCAGTCAAAAGGGCATTCAACCCTAACCTATCAAAGATTAAAGCCATCCAAGACATGATATCCCCTCAAACTGTGAAGGAGATACAGAAGCTAACCGGGCGTGATATCGCTCTGGGACGGTTTATCTCTAAGCAAGGCGAGAGGTGCATCCCCTTTTTCAAGGTTATACGTAAGAAAGTCATCTTTGGATGGACAACAGAATACGAAGAAGCGTTCGCGGGCCTAAAGGCCTATTTATCTTTTGACTTGGTGTTGACAAGACCCGAGCCTGGCGATATCTTGTACTTATACCTTGGGGTTGCTGACGAAGTGGTCAGTGCGGTCCTTGTGCGAGATGACAATCACACGCACCGCCCTGTATACTTTGTGAGTCACATCTTGAAGGATACCGAGCTGAGATATGCCCGTATTGAGAAAATAGCATTCACATTGGTACAAGCCACGCGGAAAATGAGTCGATATTTTCAAGCTCATACCGTCATCGTGCTGACGGACCAACCTTTAAAAAGGATATTTCGAAAACCTGAATCCTCGGGGAGAATGCTGATTTGGGCCATTGAGCTTGAACAATATAGGTTGCATTATCGATCCCGACCGTCTGTGAAGGCTCAAATTCTAGCAGACTTTATCGCGCAATGCACCTTCATGCCGGATCCGCTAACAGAACTGACTGAAAAGGAAAATGAAGAGTTGGATCTCCACTTCCCTGAAACCTACACCGACCTGTGGGTCATACGCGTGGATGGTGCCAAAAATCAAGAGCTTGCCGGGGCTGGAATCTTCATGAGTGGGCCTCATGGCATCCATGTGCGATATGTCATCCGAATCCTACAGCCGTTGTCCAATAACGCCGCAAAATATGAAGCGCTATTAGCCGGACTCAGGATAGGAAAGAGCATCTCCATAAAGGGAATACATGACTCAGGGAGGTTGGGAGACTTGCGGCTGCAAGTTTGTGGAGACTCCAAGTTGATAATAGACTAAGTGCTAGGACACTCTCAGGCTATGGAGCCCATCATGGTGCAATACCTTGCTAAGGTAAAACGCGAGTTGATAGAAATAAAGAAAAACGGCATACAAGTCAGCTTTGAGCACATTCCTCGAGAGGATAACGCTGAGGCGGACAACCTCGCCAAACTCGCAGCAAATCCAGAAGCGTCCATACCGAAAGGGGTATACTACCGAGAGATACCCGTACCTTCCTTTATGGAAGAACAGGCGACGCTCTGCGTGGAAGAAAGTGAAAATGACTGGAGAATTCCCGTCATAAAATATTTGAAACATGACGAGCTGCCGACGGATAACGCTGAGAAGAAGAAAGTGCTAAAGTAAGCGGCACGGTGCACATACTTTAACGAGGAACTAATGCGGAGGTGTTTCTCTCATCCGGCTGCCAGGTGCATAATGGAACAAGAAGGCCTTCATACCCTCCGCGAAATCCACGAAGGAATTTGCGGCATGCATGCATCCGGCGGAACCCTGGCTGCGCAGGTCTTTAGATTGGGGTTCTACTGGCCCAATATCCGGAAAGACTGCCATGATTATGTGCGAACCTACCGGAAGTATCAGGAATTCTCCAAGATTCCTCGACAACCCACCACAAAATTTTATGACCTCATTGCTCCTTGTCCTTTCGCGAAATGGGGAATTGACATCCTTGGACCATTTCTAAAGGTGAGGTCTCAGCTAAAGTTTGTGGTCGTGGCGGTAGACTACTTTACCAAATGGGCGGAAGCTGAGGCGGTTGCCAACATCATGACAGAAAAAATCTGGCGCTTCTTCAAACACCAAGTTATCATGCGCTTCGGAGTTCCCTGCGTGCTAGTCAGCGATAACGGAACGCAATTCACCAGCCAATTCTTTAGGGACCAATGTGTGGAGTTTGGAATCGAGCAAAGGTTCTCTTCCGTGGCTCATCCGCAGACCAATGGTCAGGCTGAGGTAACAAACCGAGCCGTCCTTAACGGTGTTAAGAAGAACCTAGAAGGATCCAAGAAGAAGTGGGCAGATGAGTTGCCGTATGTGATGTGGGCATATCGCATGATCACGAAAACCAGTACAGGAGAGACGCCCTTCGTACTGGCTTTTGGTACTGAGGCCGTCACGCCCGTGGAGATTGGTACTATGAGACTACGAGTGGCCTATTTCAGAGAAGAGCTGAATGAGGAAAGGCTGCGTGCGAATCTTGATGCGCTGCCCGAATTGCAAGAGGAAGCTCTTCTGAAAATGATGCACTATAAGCAAAAGATGGCAAGTTATCACAATAGGCGCGTCAGAGAACGCCTTTTGAAAGAAGGTGACCTAGTACTCAGGGATCAACGAGAGATTGGTCAACACCGGTGGAAGCTCAGTCCGAACTGGGAAGGGTCGTACCGCGTTACCCGTGTTGTCAGAAGAGGAGCGTACCATCTAGAGACACTCGACGGTACCCCCTTACCTAACTTTTGGAATATCGCTCATTTGAAATTATATCATGCTAGACTTTGATTTATCTCAGCACCTTTTACTAACGATAGCCCTAACCCATGCTAACGCTCGAGTAATGAGCTTTTTTGTGTTTTGTGGCTACGTGTGTGTGTGCAGATGATAAAAGAAAAAGTGAAAAAGAGGTAGCTAGGAGTGAAAAGTCCTATCCTTGTGATGGTCGGTCCTGATCAGATGACTCACTAAGTGAGGGCACGCCCTGGCACACCTAATATTTAGCGTTGGGAGTGAAAAGTCCTATCCTTGTGGTAGCCACGTGTGGGCCATAAGATGAGGCACGCCCCGACATTCCCGGGAGTGAAAAGTCCTATCCTTGTGATGGTCGGTCCTGATCAGACGACTCACTAAGATGAGGCATGCCCCGGTATCCCTGGAGGTAAAAGTCCTATCCTTGTGATGGTCGGTCCTTATACCAGCTGTTCTCGTGGAGACAGCTCGTTAAGGTAAGGCACGCCTCCGGGAGATAGCAACTCCATCTTGGAAGTGAAAATCCTATCCTTGTGACCGAGCTGATGTAGGCGGCTCACTAAGGAAAGGCACGATTCCGGGATGCGAGGATAATGTCCTGATCAGACGGCTCATTAGAAAGAGGCATTTTCTGGTCGATCGTAGAAATGCGAAAAATCATGAAATCCCAGCGAGTAACCAGATGAGGAATCCCTGGTGAAGTGAGCTGGTTGAGAAAGCGATAATGAGTGACACCTGTACCCTAGAATGGCGGCGGAAGGGCTCCTACGGGAAACTTGTGTCTGTTATCGCATATCTCTTACTAACAGATATTAATTGAGAGTGTACAGGATATCTCTGATTGACGGAGATCGTGACACTCAAGGCGATAAAAGGATTGTGCAACTCGTCAACAAAATAGACATGAAGCCAATCGCGCTGATTTTGACATGGCTTGAAGAATAGGGCCTAAAGACCCTGTTCGTTATCTCTTTTCATCAAGAGAGGAAGGAAGAATGCGTCTTTTTCTAGAATTCCCTCCCTGACGGGGCCGAGCAATGGTTAAGTCAAACCTGACAAAGCCCGTTAACATGATCAGGACGATAAGGGCACGACGGCCGCGCTACAAAAAATTCAAAGAAAAAGAAATACAGGAAAGGAAAATGGCACCAACGAAAGCTAATATCATAGAAGTGTCATTGTTCAAATACCCATGAAGGGCCACAAAAATACACAAAAGATGAACAAAAAGGGTAATGCTCAATCCTCACAAAAAGAAGAGGCGATAATACCCTGCCTACTGCTGGTCTTCTGAAATCCCTTGCTCTGGGTAGCCATTCGATCTGGCCAAGCGGAAGCCCTCGTCGTTAAGATTGGAAGAATTCTTCAAAAAGGCGTCAGAAATAGCGTCACCATCGTAAAATTCTTCCCCGTGAATCTCCACAAAATAGTTAGCCATGATAGAAGCGGTCTTTTCAACATACCACCAACACTTGATTACTGACTCCGCCTCAAGTGCCATTTTCTCTTCTATCAAAGTTGCTTTCTCTTCCGCTAAGGCTGCTTTCTCTCCCTCGAGGGCAGTACTCTTTGACTGTTCAGCTGTAAGAGCAGCGTTAGCAGCGGCCAACTGTTCCTTCACCTCTCTTGCATCCTCTTTGACTGCCTCCAGGGCCTTTATGCACCTGTCTTGCTCTTCCAACATCCTCTGTTTCTCCTCTTGTTCCTGTGAAAGCTTGGCTGCGGAAGCGGCAAGGTCTGCCGCCTTTCGTGACATGCGCTCGGTATAGTGATGAAACCGAAGGAAACCAGTGAAAAGGTTAGAGCGCAACAGGTCAGCTTGCTCTCCGTCTCCCTCAGCAGCAAAAGTTCTCCGTTCTTCAGGAGACATTAGCATATGGGCAGCCAAGAATGAAGCGGTGACAGCCGAGTTATCGCCCCTCATGGCCGCGATTCCTGCACTAAGCAGCGTAGTCATATCCACTTGATGAGTGATAGGCCCAGTGGCGTTATATGAGCTTATGTCTGCCAGAAGATTGGACACTATCGTCCCCTCACCAAAGCGCTTAAGTGCGGAAGCATTGGAAGGAACAAAGACTACGACGGGAGGAGAGGGAGGCTGGTTAGAAGTGGAACCTCCCTAGGGCACGAATGTTTCCTGAGACTGATAAGAGGAGAAACCCGACAACTCATTGTTATAGACCACGTTAGAGGAAAAGCGAGGCATTTCTGAGCCAAACGAAGGCGGAGAAGTCTCAAAAGGCCCAGGCATGGTCACGTTCTCAAAAATGCTAGCGGACTGGCCCGGAGGAGGGATGGAAGAGTCAAGGACGATTTGAGGTCTCTCCTCGACATCAGCTTGACTCGAGGACCGGCTCGTGCCTGCTCCATTGGACCTCTGCCTCTTCCTTGGTTGAGTCAAGATACGCCTCAAGTCCATATTGCCTCGTGACAGTGAAGGAGTAGAGGCACCAGAAGGATCCTATGAAGAAAAATAATCAAAAACAAAAGAAAAATGCAGAAAGGCATTGAAAAGCAGTGCAAGGGTTATAAGGGAGCGTTTGCAGTTGCCGCCTCAGCGTTAGGTGCTTCCAAAGAGCCAGTTGTATCTGAAGAAGGCGGACTTAGTGGCTGAAGCGTGGCAACGCTTCTTGTCTTCCTCTTCTTTTTTCCTTTATCGGAAGCCTTGCAACTGACCAACCGAATAGGAAGACCGGCGATTGATATGATAGGGATACTAACCGGAATGGTGTCGGTTTCCTCGCCACCTGAGGCTGAAGATGTTTGAGGAGGAATCGAAGCGGAAATAGGAGGAACAACTGAAGTGGTGGCGATATTGACAGCCGCGACCGCTTCTCTATTTCGAAGCCTCCTTAAACGCCTCCTAACGCTCTCAGGAATGTACTTGGGATCGGTTGCTGCAGAAACACAAGACAATGTTAGCGTTAGTACCAAGGCTGAAATCAAAAAATGACGCAGTACTCACGTCTAATGCAGGCTCGGATATCGGTCCCGCAGGCCAAAAAGCGGGTGTGAACACTGATCTCTAGTTGGAGTAACTTATCAAACCAGCCTTGTTCTATCTCACTAAGAGTCTCCCGACGCCAAGCGCTGTCCTTGACACCCTGGTTAAAGCCAGACCGCCACCATGGATCCGGAATCTCGGGAGTCTCAACAACAAAAAATTGCTCTTTCCATTTATCGATGGAAGACTCTAAATGAAGAAGCTTCCAGGTGAAGTTTTGGAGCGAATCGTCATCAAAATGAGGCGATATCGCTATCACACCCCGACGGTTATACATCTTAAACAGAGATTTGAGTAATGCAAGGGAAGGAGATGTAATTCCTTTGTACTTACAGAGTTCTAGAAACGCATAAATGCCACAGTAGGTATTTGGAGCCAGTTGAACAGGGTTCAGATCTAGAGAAGTAAGCAACTCTTGGATAAACGGGTCAACTGGAAACCAGAAACCATAACGGAACATCTGGGCGTACAGGATTCTGCGTTTGCCGGTCAGAAAGCTGTTCAGGACTAAAGACCCAGGGGCGACAGAAGCCCTAAAGCCCTCAGGGAGGGTGGCACCGTGATCGGACAGATGTTTATCGAGAATGGGAGAAGAAGTAATAGTACTGGATTTAGACCCAGGAGCACGAGTTTTTCTTTTGCCTATGGTGGAAAAGGAAAATAAAAGATGAAGAAGACAGCAAAGGGAATAAAAGAAGTACCTTTTTTAGAAGAAAATCGAAGTACCCAGGAGATGAAAACCAAAAACGCAAGATGATTCGAGAAGAAGATGTAGAGAAACAAATTATCGAAAGTGGAAAAAAGAAATAAAGTGTTGGGTTTTATAACCCTAAGAGGTTAAGAGAAATGACTGCTGGAACAGTCGCGACGCGCGTGACAGGCATAAGCAATGAGTACAACCCTAGAAAGGAGAGAAGACGCTTTGATCCTATCAAATCATGCTAGCCCTAGCGTCCTGATGAGCAGACACGTGTCTCTGAACCATCCTGATCCCTCGCTCACATTACTGAGGGGATCCTGAGCATTAAATGCTCCGAAAAAGCAGAATTACTTTATCAAAAAGAGGTCAAGAGTGATGACGTAATCAACAAGATAACGCCGAGGGGTAAATTAATTGTTATCCGGAAGCGGAATGACAATCGTTATTATGCAAGCGTTATCAGTTATTACAAGCCAAATGAAACCAATGTTTGAAGAAAAATAAAACACTCTCAAGCGTTGCCTTACGCCAATCACGGAAGAACTCCTTTGTTGCCCCTGACATTTATATCCTTCAACCTCTCGAAGGCGTAGTCAGCTAACTTGGCAGGATCGAAAGCCTCGCTGCGGTAATAATCTGGGAATCCAGCGGCAAAGGCCTGTATCGCCTTATCTTTCCAGCGCGACATCTCATTGGGCACCTTCGCTAGCTTGGCGTTGCGGGCCGATATATCTTCGCGGTGGAGAGAGTTTCTTCTGTTGGCAGCCACCAGTTCTGCTTCCAGAAGCTCTATCTTGGCCTTCCCTATCGACTTCTCTCTGGACAATTCAGCGCGGTAGTCGTTAAGCTCTGCTTGGGTATCGCCCAGGAGTTGCGTCAACTCCGCCACCTTGGAGGGGGAACCTCGAACCTTGTCACCATAGATATCGAGAAAGTAATTCAGCATGCGAAAGCTAACCAGCACGTCATTCAAAGCGCATTCGCGATGAACCTCTAGAGGAAGCTCTGACATCTCCTCCCTATCTTCAAGAGAGCCAAATATCGCACCTACTATCAAACCCACCGGCTCGCTTCGCGATAGCGGGTCCGATATTCCCAGTGCGCGGAGTCCGCTGGTACTAAAGTTAGACAGATCCAAGCGATAAGAAGCGGCTCCTTGAGGACCTTGAGGGGACTGATTAGTAGTAAAGGGAGGAGAGTGATTTTCGGCGGAACCACCGACTCCTGAGATAGAAGTGCAGAATAATGGCGGAAAGCCATTTATTAGAGGGTCAAGAGTAGCGGCAGGCTCACGATTCGGTGCAGAGACATCAGGGATACAAGAAGATATAAGAGAGTTAGGAGCGGCAGTTGGAGGAGGAAGGTTGACCTCTGGCGGAGCCTCGGAAGTATCAGGAGGGATGTCGGTTGACACCTCAGCTGCTGCAGCCGCTTTGGAGGTACTCGCACCCTCAAGAGCGTTAGCCCCAGTAGCAGGAGTTTCGTTCACCTTCTTCAAAGAAACCTCAGCAACTGGGTTGCTATTTCCCATTCTTAGCTTCTTCCGCTGAGCGGCGGAAGCATGACGAAGCCCAGAGTCGGTATCCATGTCCTCGCTGCCGCTGTCGGTTACTTTAGTCTTGGGATGGTTCGTAGTCACTCCTTTCCGAATGGGTAGCCAGTTCTCTAGAAAATAGGAGGTACGGTCAGAGGTGCCTCGCCTGGCAACAGTCTTGAATCTTTTTCTTTTTGGTGGAGCAGCAGGGCGACTGGAACTCTCAGGCGGAGGAGATGGTGGCAGTGATTGAAGCGGCCTCACGTTCAGAGGAACGTCCTTATCGCTCGACGGTTGATTTCCAGCGTCACCTGCCAACGAGACATATCAGAACAGTGAATAAGCAGAAGCGGTAACGAAGGAAAAGAAACTTACTTATAGTACACTTCTCTATAAGCCTGTACTTGCCAACTCTTGAATGCGAAAAGATGAGTTCAGCTCCAGCAGCATGTTCGTTTGTCGAAGTTCTTCCTTGGACACGGTTGACGGATTTGTCCAAATGGAATCATCAAGACACTGATTGAAGCCCCTAGACCAAGGGCAGAAAGGCAACTTCACGATGAAGAAATCGCTCTTCCAATTGGCCACAGTCTCTTCAAAGCCCTGGAATTTCTGCCAGAATGACTGCACTAACACGTCATTCCACCTTGGAGCAATATCTACCACACAGTTGCGGCACCTAAAACTAAAAAACTTGCGGAATAAATTGACAGACGGGACAAGGATACCCCACAACTTGCAAATACGAATTAAGGCATGAATCCCGCACCAAGAAGGAGGTGTAATCTGAGCCGGATTAATGTCATATCGAACTAATAATCCTTTCACCGCTTCGTAGATGGGAAAGTGAAAGTCGTAGAGGAACATGTTAAAATATATCATCCTATCACCCCCCGATAGAGGGTCATGAAGCCGATGACCAGCATCAGGAATTCTAACGGAGTAACCAGGGGGGAAAAATATACTGTTTTCCTCCAGCTCTGCCTCCAATACCGCTTGATCAACAAAAATACTGGGTGTTCTTTCAATTTCTAAATCTATGGGCCGCTGGACACTCCTTAAAGACCTATTTGTGGCCAGAGGCCACTGAGAATCCTTGGGTATCCCAGATGTACTCATAATGAATCAGCAAGAAGAAAATCTAAGGAAAAAGAAGTGAAGTACCTTGAACAGAAGGCGGTGGATAAAACCGTCGGCGCCGGTGAACGATGGTCGTGACTTCCTTCGAAGCAAGAATCTAGAGAGAGAAAGGGAGAAAATTTCAAAGTACAAGCAAAGAGTATTAAAAGAGAGCAGTTGCTCCCTTTTAAAGGTTGAGTTCGAGAATTGAACAGCCTGTAAAAATGGGACACGCCCCAAAGTAAAAGTGACACGTGTAAAAACCTCAGAAGGATATTTATGTCCACGCATTTATATCTTCTAGAGGGGGTAGTTACTGACAATCAGTTGCAAGCGGTTACATCGAAGCAACAGTTAGTTTCTCAGCTATAGTCATCCAAAGAGGAGCTAACGCCCGAACATGCAAGACTAAAAATGCAAAGCATCATTTCATTCAATAATAAGACATACGACATCTACAAGGGATTGCCAAGGGCGGAATCAATCCTCGTCAGACCAATAAGAGGACCAGTAGCAGTATTCCTCATCGGAGGGCGGAAGCTCCTCATCAGCAAAAGGAGGGGATTTGTCAACCTTTCACTCCGGGCTCAGCGTTAATGGCATGGATTCCTCCTTTGTAGCCGAAGATGTCGCCTTAGCGACGGTATCGCCTAAAGGAATCTCCTCTTCAAACCAGTCAGTAGGAGGAAATAATTTTTTGCCCTTACAGGACGTAGGGGCTGAAAATGAAGAAAACCAACCAGTGGTTTCAGAATGTGCTCTCTTCTTCGATCTCTTCCGACCTCCACGGCGGGGCAATTGCCTCTTCCGGCATGACGGCGAAGGAGGATTGTCAGAATCCGGTGTCGTCGGAGGGGTCGGGCGAGATTCTCGCTCATCGGAAACCTGATCATGTGAATCGGCCATGAGAGGTGAAAATCAGTAGCAGTAGAAAAATATGAAGAAGAAGATGAACAGGAAAAAGAAGAAGAACTCCCCATAAATAGATAAAGTGGTGAGACTCTTCAAATTTTTCAAGTGAAAGAAGGGTAATTTAATGCATCTCGAGAAGATCAACCATAATGGCAAAATCAAAATTCTTTGATCACGCCTGTTCGGATTTCTCGATGATCAAGAAGCACAGAAAAACTGCCCAATCAATTATTGCCAAAGAAGCGGCGCATGATTAGTACAGAACGGTTCGCCAAAACAACCATCGCCACCTGGCAGATAAAGAAGAATAAATGCAGCAGAAATTTGACCAATAGCAGACTAGTTTTCAGTTGGGCTGACACAGCCCTCAACTGAAGCAAGGGCTAACGCCCTAAAAAGAAGGAAGAGATTACGAGCCCAATACCGAAAAGAAGTTTCATTACGGCCTAACGGCCTAGATATACGTCCGCATACATAATACATATAAAGGAAAAACAAAAAAGAAGGCACAGCGGCAAGCCTTCAAGCCTGAGACCTGGCGTCGTTGTCGTCATCCACCAGCAGAATGGGGATGTCCCTTGACTGGCGTCCACCATAGAACTCAGCTCCGAAGAGGTGCTTCTCATGCTCTTCAGGCAGCAGTTCAGCAGATCCTTCCTCTGCTGCAGCATGGCGATGGCTACCTCGATGCGACAGGCGGCAACAGCCAACTTGGAGACATTCCCGATAGGATTAAAGTCCTCCATGGTAGCGGCCCCGATCCTGGCCTGAATGGGGGTCATCATTCCCCGAAGTTCCAACATATCCTCACCAGTCTTCGTCAGCATGTTCTCTAGGAAGCTGACGTCACCCTCAGTGAGTTTCTTGAGGGTTAAGGCTTTGGAAATCAGAAAATTTCTAGTGAGATCGTCCATGAGGAAATAGTAGATGAGAAGTAAAGGAGGTGTGAAGAATCTACACCGAAAAAAGGATTGCATTTATAGATCCAAAGTAATAGCTGCTCACAAAGGCGTGCGCCTCGAAAATTGGGTCGTCCCGTTAACCCAACGTCTTCAGGAGGGAAGGCTGACGTGGAACCCCTGGAAGACGCCCGAGGTATTCAAGTGGAATATGGACTGAGGTCCATAATGACATAAAACTGCACAATTTGTAGGTGGCCTACAGCGTAAAACTGCGCAATATTACAGGTAGCTCCGAGCAGTGTAAAACCGCGTTGATATTGCAGGTAGCTACGACATAAAACCGCATAAATTATAGGTAGTTATGGCCAAAAACCGTGTCGGTGTTACAAGCGGCGTACGACCAGGCCGAATCCCACGAGCTTGGATGAAAAAGGCGACAACAACGACCCCCCGATATTGGCGAGTGAATGCCTCTGAGGGAGTAAGGGTAACTTACGTCTATCGTTGCATGATATTTTCACTAACAAAATCACATTTGAGAATGTGCAGGAAAAACAAGACAATATCGCTTTCAGAATGATATTCGGAGCTCTGAAGGGATAACGCTGGAAAGCTCTACCATGACGATGATAATCATATGAGCGCCCTCTCTGTGACCAATCATTACCGCCGGAGATCGGTTCCCGTTATTCGCTTCGCTATCACATATCCAGCGCAAAGGAACTAACGAAGTAATCAGAAAAACTCAGAGATTCTCACGAATCTAACGTGACGCAAGAGGAGTAACGTTCCCCCAGATGCTAGGGAAGGAAGCCTTTGGTGAACACTCGGGCTCGTTTTCAGTTGGGCTTATGATAACAATTGATGAAACACCAAGGGTATATTTGTCTTCTCACCCCAAGTCAAAGCCAGGTCCCTGTAGACCTTGACTGGCGTCAACGCCATGGCGTTATCCTATCCCAGGCCGTCCCGACAACCTCTAACGGGCGATATCTCACCCGCGATATCCTATCATGCTGACGCGTGCTGACGTCATCCCGGGCGTTATCTCCCCGCGATAACGCCCACCCCTGGGGGTAACGACCTTTCTTTGGCTATAAATACCACTCATTTCTAGATCAAAGGTAAGATCAAATTCTCTACCCAAATCTCTGCCAAATTTCACAGCCATACTAACTTAAGCACCCCCCCTCCTGCGATTTGCAGGTACGATAGACTGCCGCAATAGTGATTCTAGCCAGCCGTAATCTCTACCCTGCTCCCACAGTAGATCAAATCTTATCAAGCACCTACTGATCAGACCTTCCAAGATATGACCAATGTGGTGCACATTGACGAGAAGTGGTTCCAAATGACCAAGAAAACCCAAACTTATTACTTATTAACAGACGAGGATGACTCACTAAGGAGAATTAAAAGCTCTAACTTTATGCCAAAGATTATGTTTCTAGCAGCTGTAGCTAGGCCTAGGTATGATTGTGATGGTGTTTGCATATTTTATGGAAAAATAAGAATCTTTCCTTTAGTTCATGAAGTGTTGGCCGCTAGGTCTAGTGTAAATAGATTGACAGGTACATTGGAACTGAAGGTAATTGAAAAGATAGATAGGGAAGTGATTAGGAAATTCATGATTAATATGGTTTTACCTGTAATTAGGGACAAATGGCCTAGAGATAGCATTGGAGATCCAATCATAATCCAACAGGACAATGCCAACACACATACTGCCTGATGATTTAGAATTTTGTTTGGCAGCTAGCTCATTAGGATTGAATGTTAAGTTGCTATTTCAACCACCTAATTCCCCTGATCTTAATGTCCTAGACCTTGGGTTCTTTAGGGTAATACAATCTCTACAGGAAAAGGAATGTGCTAGTTCTGTGATCCAATTGGTTGCAGCTGTATATAAGTGTTTTCATGAGTTTTTTGATAGGAAATGTAATTATATATTTCTCACCCTCCAGTCCTGTATGGTAGAAATTCTTAAAATTCTTGGATCCAACACGTATAAAATCCCTCACGTGAGTAAGGAGTGTTTGGAAAGGCAAGGACCGATTCCAGCAAGCCTGTCATATGACCCTCTAATCATTGAAACAGCCAGGGCCAATCTTCTCCTATAAAATGTAAGTACTCTAACTAAATTACTCTATTTTTGTACTTATGTATTGATGGATTTTTTGTGATTAAATTTCCATTTCATGCTTCCATGATTGCAGGAGGAGATCACCAAGTACATTTAGTCCACTTTAGGATTGAATTTTTTGTTGTATATGCAGTTATCGTTGGAGGATATTTTTGTGGATCCACTTTTGTTAGTGTATATGCATTGATCAATACAGATCATTATTTTGGGTAGTAGTTAATGTATAGGTGAACAATTGCTCTGTTGCTAGCAAAGTATTGATTTGTATTGATCATGTAAATTAAATCAGAGTTCAATGCTTATTGGATGTGTGTTTTCAATGTTATTTCTGATTTGTTGATGCTTCATAGAGTTGTCTGTCTGTGCTGGGAATCTCCTACGGTTGTTGACTGCTTTATGAGCATCTTGGTGCAGCTTTTCAGTCAAAGAGGCATTTCCCTATGTTCTTGCATACCATCAAGCCATACATATTCCCTTCATACAGACAGGTGCTAACGCGTGGTTGCTTAGGTGTTAGGTTAGGTTTGGACTCAGGAGTTATATCTTGGCATGGTAATTGCAACCCCACATTCCTCCCTCGCAATTTGTACACCAATAGGAGTCTAAGTTTGGTAACCCCTTCACCTTCCCAAACTGACAACGCTTCATATCCTTACAACCCTAATGATCCCCTATAAATGTGCATTGTCTCCCTTCACACCTTTCAACTACGCCTCATACTTTGTTACCTCATGTACACCTCTTTACAGTTTTCTTTACATATTTATTTCCTGTGTGTGCAGTGTCCACCCCAATGAATCCTACTAAGAAGCAAGAGATGATCCAATTTGTGACTGAGATTGAGGGCTACTTCGTTGATGACTAAGCACTGATTGAGCACAAGGTCTTGCAAACACAAGATGACATCCTCCGACTGGAGGGGAGGGTTGGTACATTGCGCTTGAAGAAGGCTGGGATTTACGTTACGGGTGATGATGATAAGGAAGCTATTGAAGCAATTGAGTGCATTGGTGACTACCTTACCCACCTGGTTGCAACCATTGCTCATCTTAAGCATAAGAGGATGTATTGCAGATGGCTCTTAAGGCTGTCAATGCTGCCAGTGGGGAGCTTCACTCGTTTGGGCAGGCTTTGCCTGGCATGCCCAATATTTAAGTGTATGTTAAAAAAATATTGTAGTAGTTGTTGTTGAGTGCGTTATTATATGTTTCAATGAATTATCAGTTCCTCTAATGAAAACAATGTTTAAGTTTGTTCAACCATACCAACATTCTTTCAATACACAGTCTCCATTGCTTGAATAGGTAGGTGTTGCAGAGGATAAGCATTTGCGTCTACATGTATTTAATCTGGCCTCAGTTTCCAATAGGTGTTGCGTTAATCCTTTGGATGCTGGCAACGAGTCAGTGGTAGCCTTTGGTTGCGACTGTCCATTACCATTGCGACACTCCAAACCATTACGTCTCATACATTTCCAACAGGTTCAACGCACCATAAGTGGTTTTGCCACTATAAAAACCCTACAATTCCTAACCATAAACTTCATTCTCCTCTCAAAGTTTCTATCTTCTGCACTTCATATCTCCCTAGATTTTTTTCCTAGCATGTTTGTCTCACAACCCAGTTACCATGAACTGCGACGAGAAGAGAGAGTTGTTGGCACAAGTGACAGCAGTCAGCGTCAACCTGACCAATGATGTTGGCATTATTGAGCACAAGTTGATGCAGACAGACAATGATATTGAGACTCTGGAGGAGATCATCGATGACATGCAGATACGAAAAGATGCTGTCAATTCTGATGACTACCAGGCCTTCAATATCGTTGACTCCTTCGGTGAGTGCATGCTTCACCTCTCTTGTGTTGTGTCCAAACTAGAGCATAAGGCCGCAACCCTGAGGATGGCGTTGGAAGCTGTCAACAAGGCAACGACTGAGCTTAATTTCACTGCCAATAGGGTTCCTGGAATTCCAACGAATGAGTAATTGAATTATGTTATCTAGTGTTCTGTTTTCATTTCCATGCTTTATGTTTCACTGTTCTGTCTTTAGTTTTAGGGTTCTATTTTCCTTGAATGGTTTATGTTTTCTTTTTTTTATGGAAGTAGTTTGTTAAATTGAAAGAGATCTAGTCTTGTGAAACAGAACACTCTCAACACAGTTCAACTTCATGCACATCAAACTTGAACCCCAATTTGACAAGAAATTGGAACTAAACAAAAACAAGACACCCAATGCACATCAATACCATTATGTTTTTTATACTGGTTGTTTACATTCCATAAAAAATGTCTACAAACTAAGGCACAAAACCAGGACACCCAATGCGCATGTTATTTATATGTAACCAGACAACAATCAACATAATTCCCTATCTAAGCATTACTATCTAAAAACCAATCCACCCACAACCAAAATCCCTGTCTTTGCACATTCCAAGCATTCCATTCAACAAATTCAATCCCCACAAATAGAAACCACTGAGATAACCAAAGGAAATTCATTCATTTTTTAAAAACAGTACATGATGAGTTAGAAGCTGAACATCATGGGTTGCAAAACTGCCCATCCTAAATTACTAAGCATTCTATGTACAACAAACACCCTAATTCTCTGTAGAAACCAGGGACAAGTATACGCAACATTTGAATGAAGCTCTCTTCATAGAAAGGGTCGTTCTTAGGGGCAAACATACCTCGAATGGGCAACTTATTGAGGTCAAAATCTCTGTCCAGATTGACTTCTGTTGTACGCACATCATCCACAGTTGCAGGCAGATTCAAATTAGGAAGAAGAATTTTTTTTGGAGTAGATTCACCTTGCACGCTGGATAGTTGTGGCCCATGATGGAAACCCAGAATCCTATCTTCTTCTCTGGCGAGAGAGCACAGTACTTCGTCCGCTTCATGGACAGTCACGCGTAGTGCATCATCTTCCTCATACGCAGCAACCATTTATTCAGCTACGATGTCTTCTTGTTTATCGTAGGTATCTTCCACAATGAAATCCATTTCACATACTGAATCAGCCGTTGTCGCCGCCACGTCGACATCATCTTCAAACCCTAAAACTCCAATTGAATCTGATACAAATATTTGGCCCGAATCATCAATTTGAACACAACTGTCAACCTGTGAATCATCCAAGTAATCAACGCCCTCCATTCAGAAAAGTAGAAGTAGAAAACCCTAATTTTGCTCTGATTTGAAGTGAAATTAACGAATTGAGAGTGGTGTTTACCGAATTGTTGGTGGTATTAATAGGAAAAAAATTGTCGTTCCCCCTCAAATTTGATTTTCAAACGACACCAACAGGCAACGACGTGATCATTGAGCCAAGCCGAAACCGCGGTCGTCGACACCAAGCGAAGGTAGGGGCATCGTCGTTTTCTCCAGCGTGGGATGCTGAAAACGACATTTAATCCGGGACTACTTTTTCAGTCTAAAACGACATTTAAACCAAACCAGAGGTAGTATTTAAGGAGTATTTTAAACGTATCCGTATCCATATCTGTATCTATAGCTGTCCACCGTTAAAACATATACTTGCTCGTATGTGGAGTATCCGTGAAACACGTTGTAACAATTGAAAAGAAAAGGAAAAATAAAAATAAAAAGAAAAGTAGTGGAAACCGCGACGCGTGTCCATTTGTTACCTACCCCATATAACATAAATCAATTCCCATATCATGTTTGGTCTCTTTTTATGGTCACGATAAAGTCTATGATTCGTTAAAAGTTATGGTTTTTTTTCTTTTCACAAAAATAAAATCATGTTTTTAATAAACTCTATACATTTTTTAAACCAACCTTACTTTTACTTTTACCTTTAGTATCAAAGTAGATCTACAAAAATTGCACTTTATTTTTTTGCTTTTAATTTTTTTTGTAGCAAATTTGTCCCTTTTATTAATCTATTGTTACTAATAAACTATAAACCTATATGTATTGAACCCTTCTTACTCGATAATCAACTATGAATGATAATTATACCCGACCCGATAGGTACCCGATCTTTCCAGCCCCGGTCAAGTAGGTAATTTTCCCTATTTGATTGGGTATTTTTCGAGAACGGGGATTTCCTGTCCTATTTTCACCGGGTAATAGGACGGGAATGAAATCGATGGTCATATCCGCGGGGATTCCCAGCCCTGAATATCCGCCCCATACTCGTCCCCTACCCGTTCATTATATTACTTTTATTTTGACCTTTTATTTTGACCTTTTCTGGTAAGCTATATCTTAGTTTACCATTAGACCATGAGTTAAAGGTTGAAACGATGAACCCAATTATAATGATATTTGTTTTTTTGTTAATTATTTAAATCAATTTTTAGGAACGGGTAATTCTCGTACCCGCTCGCCAACCACCGGGTCAGGGAATTCCCGCTCCATTCGGGTAACGAAGCGAAGATTGGGAGGGTTTTGGGATTCTGGTTCTATGGCCGGGTAAAGCAAAACCTAGCTTTATCTGCCCATCCAATCACCCTATTTAAATGGTTGCAATTTTAATTTTTTCCGTATATAGTTTGCTCTTGTGAAGTATAATTGACGACAAATAAATAAGTAACAAAAACCATGCCTGTAATGCAGGTAACTAATGTTTCTATCAAAATAATTGAGGTGGTTTTTTTTCTTTTTACTTAGAAATTTTGTTTTTTTTCCCACCATGTGGTGGTAGCCACTGCTCATTTTTATCTTTGGATTAAAATAATTTAATATCATCCATTAAAACTAAATATATCCTATAAATGACATTGATCTTTTAATCCAAAGGTGAAAAGAGGTCGGGTTAGCCAACCCATGACCAAAAATCATTTGCCCATGGATAAATACATGTAGAATATTCAAATTACAGACATAACCGTCCCTAAGCATACTACTGAACTATAAATTTTCTCCCTTTGTAGGTAACACTCATACTAACGACAGCTACGCCGGGCACCGAACAGCAAGAACCCTGAAAGAAGCCACCCAGTACATCAAGAAGTGCTTAGGCGGCGTTCCAAATGATGCCATAATCTTCTGCGGATGGGGCTCATCCTCCGCCATTAAAAGGTTGCAAGAAGTGATGGGAATTGCGGTGGCCTCTACTATGAAGGATATGGTCCTTAATAAATAATGCTTGAGTAATGAAGAGAGATGGGTTGTTTTTGTGGGCCCTTATGAGCACCACTCGAATCTATTGTCCTGGCGCCAGAGCCTAGCCGAGGTGATTGAGGTGAAATTAGATAGATGGGAAGGACCTAATTGACATGCAAGATTTGAAGCATAGACTAGAATGTTATAAGAACTCAAATCGGCCAATCTTGGCTTCTTTCTCGGCTTGTAGTAATGTGACAGGAATTTGTAGCGATACTAGAGGAATTGCTCAACTTGTGCATAAATACGGTGGCTTCGCTTGTTTTGACATCGCAGCAAGGTAAACACATTATCTTTCATTATATTTACTAACTCGATATGGTATGAGTGATTCGTTATTTTTATGTATTTTATTAACTAATTCGATACAAACAAAGTAATTATTTATATTGACTTATTTTGCAATCTTGTGTGTGTATTTGTTTTTAGTGCTCCATATGTGGAAATTGACATGAGATCAGGGGAGCTTGATGGGTATGATGCTATATTTTTTAGCCCACATAAGTTTCTTGGTGGGCCAGTGATACGATCGCTCCGATCGCATCGCGTACTCGAAGCTAACGCCAAAATCTCGTGGCATGTATGCTCCAATATTTACGCCGCGAAGAGGCTCACCCAATGCTCAAGGACCAATGGAGCTTATGTATGCAAATTCAAGGACCAAGGGAGTATGTTGGAAAGGACAACTAGCCTCCTTTCCAAGCCCAGCCCATTGTAGCACGCAGCAAGCAGCAGCTCCTTTCCAAGCCCAGCCCATTGTTGCACGCAGCAAGCAGCAGCCACGCTGCCTCCCAAGCGACGTCGTCCAGCAGCCCACGTGGCCTCCCAAGCAGCGCTACCCCACTCCCACGCACGTCCACACGACGCAGCCCATCAGCGCCTTCACCCGCAAGCTAGGCCCACTCGCCCATCAACCCACGCAATTCGGCAAAAAGCATTTTCAAAGCTTGGAATTACAAGCTATAAATAGATGCCTTCACTTCCCTTTAGAACTCGCTTTTTGATCATTGATGAACCTCATGCTTAAAGCCAATTCTGGTTTAATTTGCCTTATAATTTCTTGCTTTCTTAGTTTCCTTCTTTCCCTAAATTTCTTGTAAAATTTCAATCTTGAGCTAGCATTTTCATTGCAAGTTTGAGTTCGATATTTCAAGTATATTCAATATAGAAAGGTTGCTCATTCTAGTTAACGAGGGGGTTTTCTCGAATTTACTTGTCCATTTAATTATCCATCTTTCACTTCTAAAATTCCTGATTCAAGAACCATTAATCTTGAATCAAAATTCCATTCATTTCCACGACCCTTTCTAAAATTCCTCCATATTTCCTACATAATTTCCCGCTGCGCCTATCTCCTAAATTCATTCCAAAACACCTGGTTTCCGAATTTCATCAAGAACGCCATAATCCTTCATTATCCGAGCCATCCCCAATCGAGACTAGTTCCTTGCAAATTCAACATCGAAGGATCTTAACACGTGGTAGCGGAGCTCGGTTGTCTCGAAGGTTGGTAAACACTTAAATTCTCAAATTAATTTCTTTTTCCCAATTTTCCAACTTCATTACTTCTTCATCTTGTCCATTGTATAAATTTTTCCACTAACGCAAATTTTATTCTCTTTGCTATTTGTTTGCGATCCGAGCGTCCCTTCACTTGTGATAAAAAAAAAACCGACACAAGTCAGAAGCAAGGGACAAGATCGCTAGGTAAGCTTTTCGACACTTGATGTGGACTTAAATTGGACGAGTTAAGCTTTTCTTTCGGCTTCCTAAACACCAATCCTTTTTGCGCCATTCCTCGTTCGAGTCCTTGAAAGTTTTCATTATTGATTACACATCTTTTCTACTCCCAAATTAAGGTAAGTGCATAACCTCATTTTGATTGTGTTATTTACCTTAATTTTCCATACCTTCCTTTGTGTGTCGAGTTTTCATTGTGTGTCACCAAAGTACCCATCATTCTTTGAGTCGTTAAACTAAAATTGGCATTAATTTTGTTTTGTGTGATTTTGGTGAGAACAATCGAGAGAAGAGTGTAAACACGTGAGGGAGGGTACTAACAAACACCTTTTAGTTTTCCTTTGTGTTTATTTTCTTTGTGCATGTACACACCATGTCCAACGATCCTACTATTACCAAAGAACATTCGGAAGTACTACCCCCGTCGCCCGATCCAAACATGAGCCACATTAGCTCCATATTGGAGAAAATGATGGCTAGGCTCGAGGCCATCGAAACTCGACAAGCCCAAACACCCCCACCACTACAACCACCACTACTACAAAGAACCCCTACATTTCCCCACTTCCAACAAAGAACCCGATCCACCGACCTAAGGAATCAATCCTTATATAGTCCCCCATTCAATAGCAACACCGAGGGTATCTATGCCCGTACTAATAGTAGTGACAATGAGGAGGATCGCCAATCACACAACCACCCACCCCCTAACATGCCTCAAACATCCCAGCCACTAACGCCACCTTTCCTGATCCGACATCGAAATAGCACATCTAACCGAGGACCCAATATCCCACTTCACCAGGCGAACTCCTACGTACCGCCACCAATACACCCAGCCGTGTCCAACCCGAACCCTCCTCGGTCATACTTTCAATCACGTCAAACGCCTTTCTATGACGCACCACGACATGAACCTCTAAGGGAGGCTCGAAGGGCACCTCGACATGAGGAACGGTATGATAATACTTCCAATATTAAATTGTTTATTCCATCTTATGAGGGTAAAGAAGACCCCGATGTTTATTATGAATGGGAAAGTAAGATACAAAGGATATTTGCTTGTTACCCTTACTCGGAAGAAAAGAAGTGTTGTCTGGCTGTTGTTGAGTTCACAGGTTTGGCTATACAGTGGTGGGAGAGAGTCTTGATCAATCAGAGATTGGATGGTGAACCACCAATAACGACTTGGACTGAACTGGTAGAGGAGATGCGGCAACGGTTTGTGCCAGTCTTCTACCTCCGAGATTTGCATCAGAAACTCCAGCGGTTGTATCAAGGAAGTAGAAGTGTCACGGAGTTTTACCATGAGATGTTGTCCATGTTGACATGATTGGATGTACGAGAGAGTAGTGAGGCAGCCATGGCCCGATTTCTCAGTGGTCTTCGCAAGGAAATCTCACAACAGTTGGACTTCCTTACCTACAATACACTCGAGGAGATGTATTACCTAGCCCTTAAACTAAAACGCCAAGTAAGCTCTAAACCCTGAAACTTTATCAATACTACTTCTTCTTCTACTCCACACTCTGAGACAAACACCAAAAAGCCTTGGCAAGCAAACACCTCTAAAATGAGCTACCCCAACCCAACTAACTCCCGACCAAACTACACCAAATCACCCGACCCCAAGCCATACACATCCCAAAACACCTCCACAACACCAAACACAACCCAAAGAACCCCAAGCCGATCAATTGAGTGCTTCAAATGTGGCGGTAAAGGACACATGAGAGTCGAATGTCCAAACCGTCGCATCATCTTGTTTCGAGAAGGAGGGGAGGTAGTAAGTGGAGACGAGGAATCATAGAAGGAAAAAGAAGCAGAATTTGAGGAAGGAAGTGAGGAGGAAGAAGAGTATGCCCCTTTAGTGATTCCCCGCAGTTTGGTTGTCCGACGGACATTGAGTAATGCAACCCCGAGCAGATGATGAGGTCTTGGAATAGAGGGAGAACCTGTTCCATACAAGGGGTGTAGCTGAGGGAATGGTCGTATCGATCATCATTGATAGTGGGAGTTGTGCTAATGTGGCTAGCACCTTACTAGTCCATTCGCTTGGATTGTCGACGACTAAGCACCCACACCCTTACGTGTTGAATTGGTTCAACGATGGAAGTTCAATCAAGGTGGTCAAGCAAGTGAGAGTCAAGTTTCAAATTGGAGAGTACATGGACCAGCGAGTGTGTGACGTCGCTCCCATGCAAGCCAGCCACCTTCTGCTTGGTCGACCATGGCAGTTTGATCGCCATGCCATCCACGACGGATTTCACAACACTTACCAGCTCACTGACATCGGGCGTAAATTCTTAATCCCACCACTCGTACCCAGTCAGGTATACGAAGACCAAATCAAGCTTGAAAAAGCAAGTGCGGCCTTCGATATTTCAATTTCTTTATTTAAAAAAGAGGGAAAGAGTGGAGTGAAAAATGTAAGCGGTGAGAGCATTAAAAACAGCCCGCAAGAAAAAAGTGAGCTTGCGAAAAGAGGAGAGAAAAAGGAAGGAAAGAGTGGTAACACACGGCTAGAAAAAAATGAGCTAGCTAGCGAGGTTCCGAGGGGAACGAGAGGAGAGAAAAGTGCTTCTCATGGGAAGATCTCAGGATGTGAGGCCTGCACTCGTTGCGCAAAAACCCATTGTTTTTCTCCGTTTTCGTGTCTTCGGCCCAGAAACGTCTAACATTAACCCCGTTTCCTATTCCCCTACTTTTGTGTCTCTGATGACAGATTTTCAAGACGTGTTCCCTGACGAGTTACCCGAAGGACTACCGCCCATCCGAGGGATCGAGCACAAGATCGATTTGATCCCCAGCGCGCCTATGCCTAATCGCCCCGCTTATCGGTGCAACCCGATGGAAACCAAGGAGTTAGATACTCAAGTCGAGGTGCTTCTCGCCAAAGGTTATGTTCGAGAGAGCCTTTCCCCGTAAGCCGTTCCGGTGATCCTCGTTCCAAAAAAAGATAGTTCGTGGCGCATGTGCATGGATTGTCGAGCCATCAATAAGGTAACCATCAAATACTCGTACCCCATACCTAGACTTGATGATATGCTAGATGAACTCAGCCATGCTACAGTATCTTCTAAAACTGATTTGGCTAGTGGATATCATCAAATCCGTATGCATGAAGGAGACCAATGGAAAACTGCTTTCAAAACTAAATTTGGCCTTTATGAATGGTTAGTTATGCCTTTCGGATTAACAAATGCTCCTAGCACATTTATGCGTTTAATGAATCATGTGTTGCGTGCCTTTATTAGTAAGTTTGTTGTTGTTTATTTCGATGACATCTTGATATATAGTTCCTCGTATGACTCCCATTTTGAGCATTTACGACTTGTATTTCTAACCCTTCGCGATCATAAGCTTTATGCTAAACTCGCGAAATGCGAGTTCTGTTTGGACAAAGTCTACTTTCTTGGCTTTCATGTAGGTGCTGATGGGCTCAAAGTTGATCAAGCCAAGATCACGGCGATTTGCAGATTGGCCCACTCCGCAAAATATGAGCGAGATGCACTCATTCCATGGTTTGGCAGGTTTCTATCAACGGTTCGTGAAGGACTTCTCAACAATTGCTGCACCCCTCAACACGTTTACCAAGAAGGATGTTCCGTTCGTATGGGGGCCTGAGCAAGATGAGGCCTTCAAGACCCTTAAGGAACACCTTGTGTCCAGCCCGGTTCTCGCCCTACCTGACTTTGACAAGATGTTTGAGATCCAATGCGATGCAAGTGGAGTCGGGATTGGAGCGGTGTTGTTACAAGGAGGACGACCGATTGCATATTTCAGTGAGAAGCTGAAAGACGCCCAACTCAATTACTGCACGTATGATCGGGAGTTGTACGCCCTAGTTCGAGCCTTCACTATTTGGGAGCACTACCTCGTCCCGAAGGAGTTTGTTGTTCACACCGACCATCTATCCCTTCGCTACCTCAAAGGACAAGGTAAGTTAAATCGTCGCCACGCTGTTTGGATGAAGTTCATTGAGCGATTCCTGTATGTGATTAAATATCTGAAAGGAAAGGAGAATACGGTCGCCGATGCCCTTTCCCGAAGGTATGCACTTATTACTTCTTTGCAATCTAAATTATTAGGATTTTCGCATATCATTGAACTGTATGAATGATGATGATTTTCATGTAGCGTATGATGCATGCTTGAATGGACCTTTTGAAAATTATTCTTTGCATGATGGATTCCTATTTTGTAAAGGTCGATTATGTGTGCCCAAATGTAGCATGCGTGAGCTTCTCATTAAAGAGGCTCACGGTGGTGGACTTAGCAGTCACTTCGGTATTAATAAAACTTTGAGTACTTTAACCGAACATTTTTATTGGCAGCACATGCGTCCTATGATAACTCAAATTATTAATGCATGCATTGATTGCCATCGTGCTAAGTCTACATCTCACAATCATGGTCAATACATGCCATTGCATGTTGCTTCGCACCCATGGTGCGATATTTCTATGGATTTTGTACTAGGGTTTCCTAAAATCAGTAATGGGACAGATGGTATCTTTGTTGTTGTTGATCGATTTTCTAAGATGACACATTTTATTCCTTGTAAATCCACTACTGATGCTTCTCATGTAGCTAACCTATTTTTCCGAGAGGTTGTCCACCTCCACGACATGCCACGTACAATTGTGAGTGATCGAGACTCAAAATTTTTGAGTCATTTTTGGCGTATCCTATAGGCCATGTTGGGAACCAAGCTCCTGTTTTCCACATCCTACCACCCCCAAACGGATGGCCAGACGGAGGTAGTCAATCGAACTCTTGGTAACTTGCTTCGAATCATGGTACCAAAATATTCTAAGAATTGGGATCAATGTCTTCCCTTTGTTGAGTTTGCATATAATCGTGCCATGCATTCTGCCACTTTATATTCTCCATTTGAGCTCGTCTATGGGTTCAACCCAATCACCCTCATAGACTTGCTCCCTTTACCTGTTTCTCATGTATCCAGTTTAGATGGGGAAGAACGAGTGGCTAAAGTGAAGGAGCTACATGCTAAATCCAAGTAAAGGATGGAAAACGTGAACGCCAAACTCGAGACAAAGCGCAATGCCGGCAAACGAACCAAATCCTTTAAAGTTGGAGATTGGGTTTGGTTGCATCTTCGCAAGGAGCGATTCCCTCACCTTAGGAAGTCTAAATTGAGCCATACAAGGGCTGGTCCTTTCCTTATTGTTAATAAGATTAACGATAATGCTTATGTTTTAGACATTCCTAAATCTTTTGTTGTTTCCTCTACTACGTTCAACATTACTGATTTATCTCCCTACTTTGTAGAGAATTCAGATGAAGAGGACCCCAAGGACTACAATCTTTGGATTCGAAGTCGAATCCACTCGAAGGGGAAAGGGATGATACGATCGCTCCGATCGCATCGCGTACTCGAAGCCAACGCCAAAATCTCGTGGCATGTATGCTCCAACTTTTACGCCGCGAAGAGGCTCACCCAAAGCCCAAGGACCAATGGAGCTTATGTATGCAAATTCAAGGACCAAAGGAGTATGTTGGAAAGGACAACCAGCCTCCTTTCCAAGCCCAGCCCATTGTAGCACGCAGCAAGCAGCAGCTCCTTTCCAAGCCCAGCCCATTGTCGCACGCAGCAAGCAGGAGCCACACTACCTCCCAAGCGACGTCGTCCAGTAGCCCACGTGGCCTCCCAAGCAGTGTCACCCCACTCCCACGCACGTCCGCACGATGCGGCCCACCAGCGCCTTCACCCGCAAGCTAGGCCCACTCGCCCATCAACCCACGCAATTCGGCAAAAAGCATTTTCAAAGCTTGGAATTACAAGCTATAAATAGATGCCTTCATTTCCCTTTAAAACTCGCTTTTTGATCATTGATGAACCTCATGCTTAAAGCCAATTTCTAGTTTAATTTGCCTTATAATTTCTTGCTTTCTTAGTTTCCTTCTTTCCCTAAATTTCTTGTAAATTTTCGATCTTGAGCTAGCATTTTCATTGCAAGTTTGAGTTCGATATTTCAAGTATATTCAATATAGAAAGGTTGCTTGTTCTAGTTAACGAGAGGGTTTTCTTGAATATACTTGTCCATTTAATTATCCATCTCTCACTTCTAAAATTCCTGATTCAAGAACCATTAATCTTGAATCAAAATTCCATTCTTTTCCACGACCCTTTCTAAAATTCCTCCATATTTCCTACATAATTTCCCACTGCGCCTATCTCCTAAATTCATTCCAAAACACCTGGTTTCCGAATTTCATCAAGAACGCCATAATCCTTCATTATCCGAGCCATCCCCAATCGAGTCTAGTTCCTTGCAAATTCAACATCGAAGGATCTTAACAGCCAAGGTCACCCGGAATCCTTCTGATGAGTAACACTCTCTATCAGTTGGGCCCTTCTCCGCCGACAACGTGTGGAGGTGGAACCGTTAATTATGTCAATGTTTTCGATGAAAAGGTAAAAAACTACTTACCTAAACTTAAAAAAATACGTACTGATAACACTCTAATTATTAAGTAGTGCTTCTTGTCTCGTAATAACATTCCCCTATTTAGAGATATTTTTTGGCCTCGTAATAATTGTCAATCTCAGAAATTCAAGGAATATTTATCATCACTTTTTTCCCCTAAAATTTACCCTCATTTTTGTCATATGGGTTAAATCTCATAAATTGTCTTTTTAATTTCATAAAATTGGTAGTTTTGTAAAGTTAAAATAAAATAAAATGTTATTAATTTAATTAGTTTTATTAATCGAGTCAAATGATTTTAAGAAACTAGTATTATAAGACAAAAGAATGGTGAACAAGACTAGTTCTCTTAAAATTGACTCCAGAATATAATTAAATGTTTTAATTACAGGAAACGTTGTATTTAGATGAGATAGAAGAAAGGAAGAATGGTGGGACACCTCCAATAATACAAACAATTATAGTAGCATTGGCTTTCTAGGTCAAAGAATACATAGGTTTCAAAGAGATTGAGAAATATGAAGAGAAATACATTGGGAGAGCAATAGAAAGGCTTCTTCTGTTAAGAATTTATTTCTCATGCGATCGGGACAATGACTTCTATTGGGCGGAGTTGTTGTAGTTGCCGTCGAACTCACCTGCAAGGCGCCGGAGGGGGGGCTCCGGCGTAGACACTCTGATGCTTAAGTCAGTAAGTGGTTTCGAAATGGCAGAGGTTCTAGTAAGCAATTTTTCGGCCTTACCTTTTGTTGTAAATTGAGGGAGTATTTATAGGCCGTTGGGGGCGATACCTGAGCAAAGAGGCGATATCCCGGGAAAAGCGGTCTCTCTGGAGGACGTCGTAGGCGATACCTTATGCTGACGTCAGGGCGATACCTTATGCTGACGTCAGGGGCGATACCTCGGAAGAGGGTTCCGCGGGCGATACCTCCATGGATACCTGGGACGGGATAATGCCGTGCGTGCAGAGACGCGTGAGTCCTCCCCCCGCTGATGTCGACCATCCCAGGAAACATCTTCCAGTCTAGAGCCGACGACTCAGATGTTTGATAGAGCTACATGATTCCGCCTTCGGTAAGGTCATAATTACCATAACGCCCCTAAGAGGGTCATAATTGTTATCATAAGCCCAACTGAAAATGAGCCCGAGTGTTTACCAAGGGCTATCGCTCTCTGCCCGTATCGGGGAACTCTTATCCAATAAGTAGGGGAGTGTATCCTTGCCCTTAAGAGATTATCCTGCGTGGGACGTCCAGGAGTAAGCTGACGGACTCTTGTCAATGTTACGTCGTCAAGGAGTCATTTCGGTTCTTGCGATATCAACTCAATCCGGTCCTGTCGTAGGCTAAGAGGTCATGTCCGTTTGACCTATTAGGAGATATTGATCCTGGTCGCTCATCGTTGTTTTCACTACTGGTAGCAAACGGGGCCGTGCGGCTAGATTGTTCTAGAATGAGGATTTGCTGTCCTCCTGGCGTGGGCCGCTAGTGGGTCACTTCACACCTCGAACGGGCTGCAAAGAGGTAATATGGGCAAAAATATGTCACTTCACACCTGAGATTTGTCAGGAAATATGTCACTTACAGAGGATTTCTCAGGAGCGAACAGGTCCTTTTCTTCCTCTTGGGGAGCCAACGATATTAACGCGGCTTCACACCATGGGCTATCCACAATTTGAGCGGCTTTACATCACCAGATACCGGCGATATTGGCGCAGTTTTACGCTGTTCATAGCCACCTACCATATCATCGCGGCTTTACACTGTGGACACCTTCATTCGAAAGGATTTCCACCCTGGCTACCCGTTATATCGTGCTCCTCTCGAATACCGACATTCTTAGCGGCTCGCCGTCGTCTATCCTTGTTTCCGCATCAGGTCTGACGATTGTTTTTTTAAGGGCAACGAGACGGCTCGTCTTTTGAGGACTTCCTTCTCTAAAAGGCACATTTCTCCGATCCTATAAATCTGGGGGCCTTCTTCACCCAAGTCCATCTCATTTTCTCCTTTCTTACTCTGCATTATGGATCATTTGACCAAAAAAATTCTCCTTTCCAAAGGCCACACTCTCAAGAATCTCAATGATGGTGACGTCGGGTTCCTGGAGAACATGCTGGTCAAGACCTCTGAGGACATCTTGGAGCTACAAGGAATGCTGACCCCACTCCATTCCAGGCTGGGAGCCACGTCCCTGGAGGATTTCAGTCCTTTAGAGAGCGTGTCAAGGTTGGCCACCTCCATCGCTCGGATTCAAGTGGTGATTGCCATGCTGCAGCAGCGCAAGGACATGCTGGGGTGCTTCTTAAAGGGAATGAGGGTCACCTCTGCTGACCTGACTCTGGTCATGGACTCTCTGAGAGACATTCCCGAAGTTCTCAAGGACGCTGGCTCTGATGCCTAACGGCGGTGGCTCCCTTTGAGCCTTTTTTTCTTTTACCCTAGTTATGCGGCTGTACCTTTCAGCCATTAGGCCATAATAAATAAACTGTTTTCATTGCACCCTAAATCACTGTTCTTCTTCTTTAATGCGTCCTTTGTCTTTTTTCGATTGGAGGCATTCTCAGCCCAACTGAAAATAAGTCAGTCACTAGACGGTTTCCTCTCTAACCGTTCTGCATTAATTCTGCGCCGCCGCCTCCTTATCCGCCGATTGGGCTAAATTTCAGTTTTCCTCGATCTGGGGGAGATTTCAACACGCGTGACTGCAAATCTAGATTGGTACTCCAGGTTGTACACGTGTCAGCCCTCAAAAGTCGTGTTGGAAGATCCAAAAGCTTTTCCCCTCTTTTGGCCATTTAATGGGATCCTTTCCCTCATTTATGTTCATCTTCTTGTTTATTTTTCCTCTTAGCAGATCGTCTGTGATCTCATGGCTGACTCTTATTTTTCAGATACTACGGCGCGGGATTCTCCGCCAACTCCTCCGACTTCGCCGGATTCAGACAATCCTCCTCCGTCACCTCCATGGAGGCCGTTCGTTCGCCGACGGGGACGCAAGAGGCAGAGGAAAAATGCCTTAAAGGTGTCTGCACCGCTTTTCAAGTATCATGCCCCTTCTGCTGAAAAGGGGGATGAACCCTCTCTTCCTCCCCGTGTCGTGCCACAAATAGCTCTCCCCTCTGCGAGCGCTGAAACGGTGATGTCGACCACAAAAGAGGAGCCTGACCGATCACTGATGCACGTGGGAAAGAGGAAGGAAGAGCCTTTCCCTCCCTTTAGCAGGGAGTCATCTCTCTCGGATGATGATGTAGTTTATTGCTATGGTATCTCTTGGTCTGAGGGTGATTAGTTTAGCATGTCTTATCTCTTTGTAGATGCCGTATGGCTTTCCGAAAATGAATAAGATAACCTTCCCTTTTCTTTTGTTCCCCTATCGCCTTTCTAACTCACTTCTTCGAATGTCAAGGGTTATCGCAGAGGGAGATCAGTGGCTGAGTGCAACTGTCTTTTGATTTCTAGTCAATAACCGTCTTTTCTGAAAAACATAAGTGACTGTCCACGCGTCTCTTTCTGCTCCGCACGTGTTTCAATTTTACAGGCTGTCTTCTTCTTTAAGTTGAACTTTTATAAGGTAAACCCTATTCTCTTTTATCATTTTTGCTAATATTCTACAATTTTTCACATTTTCTCTTTCTCCTGTGTTTCTTCTTGCTCGAGGAGAGTCTCCACAACTGCTCGTCGGCAGCGACGGTCTGTTCTCTGGCTATCCAGAAGGTTTACAGGATTTTTCGGGCTACCACCCTCACGGTTCCTATGTCGTCCAAGGGGGTTCTTCTTCTCAAGTCCACCCTCCTGTCCCTCTGGCCTTTGTTCCCTCAAGCATTCCTTTATCGCAACGTTGTGGCGAAGGGGCCTCCACCTTCGACTATGCTGCGGACCTGAGTTCCTCGAGTGAGCCTGGTACTGTGACTCATCAAGTGGGCTTATATGATTTTCACAATACAGGCTTAGCGGCTCTCGGGGGCGATGGTTCAGTTAAAGTTTCGGCTTTCTTGGCAGCCCAAATACTGTCGACCGCCGCTGAGCAGGAAGCTTTCCTCTCGCATGCAGATGATGATAAGGCGAATTCGCTACGCTCTAATCTCTTTTCCAATTTTGTGAAATTTTACTACTGGACAGAGCACGTACAGCGTCAGGCTGCTTCTCTTACTGCGTCCCTTTCTGAACTTTCGCGAGAGCGAAATGAAAAGAATAAGTTGCTGGAGGAACGCACTCGATTGTTACTGGCTCAGCAGGAGCTGTCGGGGTAAGTGTCCACCCTTGATGCAAAGAATGTCGTGCTGGAAGGAGAGAAGTTATCCTTGGCGAGGGAGAAAGCTGCCCTGGAAGAAGAGAGAGTCGCTTTGACGGAGGACTCAGCCGATAAGAGCCTGTGGCACGTCGAGCGGACGGCCACTATCTTGGTTGAATGCTTTGAAGAGGTCCATGGAGCAGATGCGTACAAAGGTGACGAGGTTACAGAGGCCTTCAAACAGAAGTCTGCCGACCTTAATGAAGCGGGTTTTCACCAAGCTAAGGCGGAGGGTTGGAAATGGAGAAACCCCGAGGGTTGACACATTCCCAAGCTTTGCCGCCTCTTCTGCAGCCATTGTGCTTTTTGTTTTTTGCCTCCGCGGCATTATTGTTTTGGTCTTTGGAACTTATGACCTTTCTAAGGCATTTCTATGCATTTGAACAGCTTATATCTTTGCTACCACCTTTTCTCTTTCTTTAGCTTTTACTTTCTGAAAACTCCCAGGGCGTCGCTACCATCCGGGCGATATAATATGCTTACTTTCTCGAGCAGGCTCGTAGCGTTTCAGCAACAGATATCGCTGAGGTCAGTATCGGGTTAGCTTTCCCGGCGAGCCTCATAGTATTGCCGCTTGTGCAGTCATCAATCTTTCTGCTACTCGAAACGTATTCTGCACATTCTCAATTGTAAACCATCAGTAGCATAACGGGTTACAAGAGATAGTAATTACCCATAGGAGCCTTTCCGCTGCCGTCATAGGGCATTAGTATGGAAACTACATGAATCACTTTTTTCGTCAGCTCTACTTCACTAGGGATTACGCATCTAGTTACTAGCTGGAATTTCACGATTTTTGCATTTCCATCTTTCCACGATCGGCCTGGAAAGTGCCCTCACTTAGTGGGCCGTCAGATCGGGACAGGCCATCACAAGGATAGGACTTTTCACTTTCAGGCGTTGTCCTCGCGTCTAGAATCATGTCCTTACTTAGTGGACCCACTACACTAGCCCGGTCACTAAGAGGGGACTTTTCGTTTCTAGAACGGAGTTAATATTTCCTTGGGGCGTGCCTTGTCTTGATGGGCCGTGTCCACGAGAACGGTCATTACAAGAAAAGGGTTTTTCACTCCCAGGGATTCCCGGGTTGTGCCCTCACTTAGTGAGTCATCTGATCAGGACCGACATTCACAAGGATACGACTTTTCACTCCCCGGGGGTTCTAGGGATCTTTCAATCCCAACGCTAGTTCAAGGCAGCCTGGGTCGTGCCCTCACTTAGTGAGCCATCTGATCAGGACCGGCATTCACAAAGATAGGACTTTTCACTCCCAGGTGCCCCCTTTTCTACCTGCACAAAAAGCAACCACAAACACCCAAGAAAGCTCTCTCAGGAAGCGTTAGCTAAGGTTAGGGTTGGCATCAGTCAAAGGTGCAGATAGTTCAAGGTCTAGGATAATATAATTTCAAACGAGCAATATTCCAAGAGTTAGATAGGGGAGTACCATCGAGCGTCTCCAGATGATAGGCTCCTTTTCCGATAACTCGGGTAACGCGATATGGTCCATCCCAGTTTGGGCTGAGCTTCCCCATACGTTGACCAGCCGCTCGTTTGTCTCTGAGCACCAGGTCGCCTGCCTTTAGCAACCGTTCTTTGACATGCCTGTTATGGTAACGTGCCATCTTTCGTTTGTAGTGTTGCATTTTCAGGAGGGTTTCTACTCGGGCCTCCGGTAACGCGTCAAGGTTAGCTCGTAACCTTTCCTCTTTCAGCTCCTCTCGGAAGTGGGCCACTCGCAAGCTCATGGTACCGATTTCTACCGGCGTAACAGCCTCGGTTCCGAAGGCCAATGCGAAAGGTGTTTCTCCTGTACTGGTTTTAACGGTCATACGGTACGCCCACATCACGTATGGCAGCTCGTCAACCCATTTCTTTTTAGACCCCTTCAGGTTTTTCTTAATGCCACTGAGGATGCTCCGATTTGTCACTTCTGCCTGTCCATTGGTTTGGGGGTGAGCCACGGAAGAGAATCGTTGCTCTATCCCGAATTCCGAGCATTGGTCTTTGAAGAATTGGCTGGTGAACTGTGTCCCGTTATCGCTGATTAGGATACGGGGTATGCCAAACCTCATGATAACTTGGTGCTTGAAGAAACGCCAAGTTTTTTCTACTGTGATGTTGGCGATCGCTTCAGCCTCCGTCCACTTCGTAAAGTAGTCCACTGCTACTATCACAAATTTCAGTTGGGACCTTGCCTTTGGAAATGGCCCCAGGATATCGATCCCCCATTTAGCAAAAGGACAAGGAGCGATGATCTCAGATATTTCAGTGGCGGGACGTCGAGGAATTTTAGAGAACTCCTGACATTTCGGGCAAGTTTGCACATAATTGTGGCAATCTTTCCGGATGGTGGGCCAATAGAATCCAGATCTGAAGACTTGTGCAGCCAGGGTGCCGCCCGATACGTGCATACCACATATCCCTTCATGAATTTCGTGCAACGTGTGAAGACCCTCTTATTCCATTATGCATTTGGCCACTGGGTGCGAAAAGCATCTTCGAACCAGGTCCCCGTCATAATACGTACAGCGAGCTACCTGTCTCAGCACTCTTTTCTTTTCAGCGATATTCTCAGGCAGTTCTTCGTGTTTTAAGTATTTGATTATGGGGACTCGCTAGTCGTTCTTGAGTTCTTCCACACACAGAGATGCTTGCTCTTCCATGAAGGAGGGTATGGGTAATTCTCGGTAATACACGCCTTTGGGTATGGATGCTTCCGGGTTTGCAGCCAGCTTGGCAAGGTTGTCAGCTTCGGCGTTGTCCTCTTGGGGAATGTGCTCAAAACTGACTTGCATGCCTTCTTTCTTTATTTCTAATAGCTCCCGCGTCACTTGGCGAGATACTGGACCATAATGGGCTCCCGAGCTTGAGAGCGCCCCAAGACCTGGTCGATCACTAGTTTGGAGTCACCACAAATTTTCAGACGCAGGTCTCCTGTTCTTCCGGTATCGTGCCTACCTTTGGAAGAAAGGCTTCTCCCTATCCTGAGTCCGGCTAGTAACGCCTCATATTCTGCCGCATTATTGGATAATGGCTGCAGGATTCGGATAGCGTATTGTATTCACATATCGTTCGGCCCATTTATAAAGATTCCTGCTCCAGCCAATTCTTGATTTTTAGCCCCATCTACATGAATGATCCAGAGGTCCGTATACGTCTCCAGAAACGGGAGATCTAAATCACCCCATTCCTCTTCGGGTACGTCTGTTAACGGATCTTCCGTAAAGGTGCATTCCGCTATAAAATCTGCCAAGATTTGAGCCTTTACAGATGGCCGAGACTGGTACCGCAGCCCGTATTGCTCGAGTTCAAGAGCCTAGATTAGCATTCTTCCCGAGGACTCAGGCTTTCGAAATATCCTTTTCAGCGGTTGATCTGTTAATACAATAATGGAAAAGGACTGGAAGTATCTGTCCATTTTTCGAGTGGCTTGTATTAGCACGAACGCTATTTTCTCAATTCGGGCGTATCGCAACTCTGCATCCTTCAGAACATGACTCACAAAATACACGGGGCGGTACGTGTGGCTATCATCGCGAACGAGGACGGCGCTGACCACTTCGTCAGCAGCGCCGAGATATAGGTACAAAGTATCACCTAGTTCTGGCCTGGTCAGCAGCAGATCGGACGATAGGTAATCTTTTAGGCTAACAAACGCCTCTTCACATTCCGGGGTCCACCCAAAGGATGCTTTCTTGCGTATGACTTTGAAAAAAGGAAGACACTTCTCGCCTTGTTTGGAAATAAAGCGCCCTAGGGCGATAACGCGCCCTGTTAGCCTTTGTACTTCCTTAACAGTTCTTGGAGATATCATGTCTTGTATGGCTTTAATCTTTGACAGATTAGGCTGGATTCCTTTTTGGCTGACCACGTAGCCTAGGAATTTTCCCGTCTGAAACGCGAACATGCATTTCCGGGGGTTCAGTTTCATACTGTGTCGTTTCATCACGTCAAAGACTTCCTTTAGATCCCGCAAGTGATCCTGAAAACTAGCGCTTTTTACCAGTATATCGTCAACGTAGGCTTCCACATTCCTTCCTATTTGTTCTTCGAATATCTTGTTTGTCATACGTTGGAACGTCGCCCCCGCGTTCTTTAGCCCAAATGGCATCGCCGTATAACAGTAAGTGGTCGTAGGAGTGATGAAGGCAGTCTTCTCTTCATCTTCAATGGCCATGGGAATTTGGTGATACCCGGAGTTGGCATCAAGTGAACTCAAATAGGCGTACCCGGCAGTCTGATCGACTAATTGGTCAATGCGGGGAAGCGGGTAGCAGTCCTTGGGGCAGGCATCGTTTAAATTGGTGAAGTCGATACACATACGCCAGTCTCCATTGGACTTAGGAACGAGGACTGGGTTGGTTAACCAGGTGGGGTACTGAACTTCGCGGACGAAACCAGCGTCAAGGAGCTTCGCTACTTCTTTATCAACAGCTAAGGCTTTTTCCTTAGAGAATGCGCGCCGCTTTTGCTGGATCGGCTTAGCGCCAGGGTCAATGTTGAGTCGGTGCTCGGCTATTTCTCGCGATATACCCGGCATGTCTGCGGGTTTCCATGCAAATTCTCCTCGACACTTATTCAATAACCGGGCCAATTGAAGGTTTTCTTCTAAACTGAACCTTTCGCTAACAAGGAAGTCTGCTTTTTCTATGTCGATTACTGGTACGGGCACCATTTTGTCAAGAGGTTGAGCGCGCTTCTCATCGCCTTGTTCGTATGGGTCCGCTGTTATACATACATACCTATCACAACTCTTTTGAGTCATGAGCAGGTAACATTCGGCCGCCAATTTTTGATTGCCCTTTATCGCTACCACTCCGTCCCAGGAGGGGTATTTCATCTTCAAATGCTTCTGAGATATTACCGCTCCAAAGCGGTTGAGAAAAGGTCGTCCTAGTATGACATTGTAGGGCAAGTTTAAGTCCACGACAAGGAATAACAGATCCTCTGACCGCTTGGAGGTGTCTTCTCTGAAGTACACGGGTAGAGTAGTTATCCCTGTGACTGGGATTGGGATCCCGTCCACACCAATTATGGGTTTCTTGCAAGGTATCAATTCATTGTAGGGCCGTTTCATGAGATTGTACGCCTCCAACGAGAAGAGGTTCACTGCACTTCCGTTATCTATGAGAGTTCTTCTGACTCCGTGACTGGCAATGATGGGCGTAACCACCAGCGCGTCGTTATGCGGATAGACAACGTCTTTCTCGTCCTCTTCCGAGAAGGTTAACACCATGCGATCTAGGACGCTTATCGTTTCACCTTTCTTTGTCGCGCCATCTCGCTTGCGTTTTTCTCCTAACGCCGTCGTCGGTAGTTTTGGTTCATCCATGTAAGGAGTCTCTCCCACTATGATGTTAATCATAGGGAATCCCTCGTCATCCACTGCGAAAGTTTCCTCACCTCTTCCTCCGAGAGCATTATACTTTTGTGGGACGCGAGGGGATACTTGTCGGTCATCTGCGACCCTTTTCGTGGGATTATTTCTGGCGTCCTCTCTTACTTTGACTGTGAATTCTCCCAAGTAACCTTCTTCCACCAAACGTTCTATTGCTGATTTTAAGTCCCTGCATACTTCTGTAGAATGCCCCCTGGCTTTGTGGAACCTACAATAAGCATTTTCTCTTCTCCCTAGAAGTACTCCGGGCTTTACAGGCGCAGGGTACCGGATGGGAAGGTTTCGCTGTTCCACTATCGCTAAAATCTCTGCCCTCGGTAGATTAAGGGAAGGGAAATCAGGATCGTATGCCCGACCTTTAGAAGAATCTCCTTGGCGTTGAGATGGGGAGCTGCCAGGCTTTCCCTTTGAAGTGTTACCTTTCCGCCCACTGGAGGTTTTGGGAATATGATCTTTCCGCCGAGCGTACTCGTCGGTGAGGCGGTCATCAAGAATGGTATTTGCAGGAGCGTTTGGAATTAGAGGTGCCTCGTGTGGCATGCCATAGGTTCTATCTCTGTTTTTCTCTTCTTCCATTTTTGCATAATTATGGGCTTTAAGTCTTAAAGCGTCCAGAGTCGCTGGAGGGTCCACCATTAGTGCATCTCTCAATTTACTATAACGGCAGTTCCTCTTCAAGGCTTCTATAGCAAAATCAATGGTAACGCCCGGCGTTAGCGACATTTCCATATCAAATCGACTAAGAAATTCCTTTAAAGTTTCCTGGGGCCTTCGACGTAGGTCAAATAACGCTGCGGTAGATTTCCTGATTGGAATCGCTGTGCTGAACCTGCTCCGGAACTTAGATTCCAACTGTGCAAAATTGCTGATGGATCCGCCCAGAAGGCCCTCGAACCAGAGGCGCGCAACTCCTGATAATGTCATAATAAATATTTGGCATAACGTCGCATCACTGTGCGTCTGAAACTGCATGAAATCTTTCACCTTATTGATGTGTGAAATGGGATCTCTGGTGCCGTCATAAGTCTCAGTGGGAAGCTTCACATGTCGGCTGACCTTATAGCGTCTTATACGATGGCTAAATGGATGACCTGATGTGTCATCAAGAATTTCACGCTCATGGCGTGGGGGAGATATTTCCGCAGGACGCCTCCGATTTCGCGGATCTGGCGTGGGATGTCGCCTAGGAGACCGATTGTGGCTCCTGGGCGAGCGAGTTCGATATCTTCTACTGCTGGATCTTTCACTGCGCTCAGGAGACAAATCCCTATTCGCTCCTTCCCTTCAACCGTCCCAACGATTTCTGGCCTCTTCTAGGTGCCGATCCTCTAGAGGGATGGGACCTAGGGGCACTTGCGGCACATAACGCTCCACTCGTCCTTGAGTGAGCTGCGCAAAATTAATCGGGGGATCAGCTACGGATAAAGTTGACCGGAGATTTCCCTGTAATGACGGTGACAAGGGCCACTCGGTGACAATAGACGGTGTGAACATGACACGGGGAGGGACACTCGATCTGGAGATTTCAGGTGTCATTCTGGCAGCCATTTCAGTCAAATAGTCCAACCGAGAATGAAGGGCCGTTATTTCACTCGCAAATGGGTGTTCTGCACTATTTAACACAAATCCCCTTGAAGCAGGAGTAGAGAAGTTGGATCCCACCATTTGGGACAACGAAACGGTCGCTTACGAGGAAAGAGCTTCCCCTGCAGACCTGGTCAAAGGATTTAGGGATTCTGAACTTATTTGTTGTGCTGTCACAGAAAGTTCAGCAGTAGCAAAAGGGAATAACTGTCTACGAATCGAGAACGGAACATTAGAAGTTGGGGGTCGCGTCCGCTCGGACTCAGAAGTCATGATTATTCCGATCTCTGGGTTGAACAGGGCTTGGCTATTAAGGATGCTCACTTAATACACCAAGACTCTCAACGAAAGCACCAATTTGTTAAGATTTTATTTCTCATGCGATCGGGACGATGACTTCTATTGGGCGGAGTTGCTGTAGTTGTTGTCGAACTCACCTGCAAGGCGCCGGAGGGGGGGCTCCAGCGTAGACACTCCGATGCTTAAGTCAGTAAGTGGTTTAGAAATGGCAGAGGTTCTAGTAAGCAATTTTTTGGCCTTACCTTTTGTTGTAAATTGAGGGAGTATTTATAGGCCGCTGGGGGCGATACCTGAGCAAAGAGGCAATATCCCGGGAAAAGTGATCTCTCTGGAGGACGTCGCAGGCGATACCTTATGATGACGTCAGGGCGATACCTTATGGTGACGTCAGGGCGATACCTTACGGTGACGTCAGGGGCGATACCTCGGAAGAGGGTTCCGCGGGCGATACCTCCATGGATACCTGGGACGGGATAATGCCGTGCGTGCAGAGACGCGTGAGTCCTCCCCCCCCCCCGCTAATGTCGACCATCCCAGGAAACACCTTCCAGTCTAGAGCCGACGACTCAGATGTCTGATAGAGCTATAGGATTCCACCTTCGGTAAGGTCATAATTACCGTAACGCCCCTAAGAGGGTCATAATTGTTATCATCTTCCAAATAAGAACATATTGGTGTGGAGGGGGATCACCCGTCAATGTGAGCATATTATGCGATTCCTATGGAGTGGAGGGAAGAGCAGGTGCGGCCTAGCAAAGGTAAAATGGGACTTGGTGACTCGTCCAATAGAGATGGGTGGGTTGGGGTTGCATGACTTGAGCCTGAAAAATGATATTTTGCTTTTCAAGTGGATTTGGGAGGCTTGGAGAGGGGGAAGCAAGTTATGGGTAGAGATCATTCGCTCCCAAAATAAGTGTTCCAGCCCGGGGAGTCTGTGGTTACAGGACCATGGTGTCCCCTCTCCTATTTGGAAAGACATTCTCGCCATCTGGGGAGAGGGGGGAACAGGTTCCAACAATGGACCGAGCATGTTCAGTTAACTATGGGGGGAGGAAACACTCTCATGTTCTACTGGGACACGTAGGCTCTGCAGGTTCCCTTGGCGCTTCGTTTCCCTCGTCTGTATCATCTCACGGGCTCCAAGGAGGGCAAGATTCTGGACTTTGGAGAGTGGCGAGATAGTTGCTGGATTTGGAATTGGAGTTGGCGGCGGAGCTTATTCGGGTGAGAAGTTGACGAACTCAATGATATGCTGGCTGTGATTCATTCTCCGGGGAGCAATAGGGAGAACAATGACATTGAGTGGATGTTGGAGCCTTCGAAGCTTTTTACTGTTCGGTCGCTAACCTCTTCCATTGAGAAGTCGCAACACTTGGGGCAATCGAACGGCATCCTGAGTTCTTGTTGGCAATGTCTGGTCCCTTATCGAGTAGAATCCTTCACATGGCTAGCGCTCCAAGGTAGAATTGTGACCAGAGAATTTCTTAAGCATCGTAACATCATCGCGGAGGGGGATAACTTCTGCCCCCTTTGTTTAGGCTCCGTCGAATGTATAAACCATTTGTTCGTTCACTGCCTTTCCACGGGACAGATTTGGGATTATATTTTGAGATGGGCTGGCGTGGCTTGGTGTAGACCAATGCTTCTTCAGGACCTTTGGTCGAGCTAGTGCGGCCTGGTGGAATGGCGATCTAAACAGGCAAAGGTGATGTGGCAGATGCTCATTATGTTGTCTTGTGGCAACTATGGATCCATCGGAACAACAAGGTCTTTAATCAAGTTGACGCATGTTACTTTGAGGTGGGGCGTTCTATCTTCATGACTTGGCAGCACTGGATCAAGAGCCGGGAGCCTACCTTCCCATACTCTCCCACGCAAATGATCATCTCCTCGGCGTGGCTGGACTCGTGGAACCAATAGGGAGTGCAAGCTAGGTAGCTGTTTTTGTCTCCGCGTAGCAGTAGCTTGTGTGTTTTTGTGCTGATCTGGTGTACTTTTTCTGGTTTTTTCTGGTGTAGTTGTTGGTGCAGCTCACCTACTATTTTTGTCATGTCCCCTATGACTCCTTAAATTAATAAATCATCCACTTATTTTTTTTTTTAAAACATATTGGTGTTAGGCAACACAAGCGCCAAACAACAAGCGATACTATCTTTCGTTGTCTACACTACTACCAATCTCAGTGATGATAAAGGTAATAGTAGTAATAAAATTAGTAGTGGGGATGGAAAATATGACGGAGTTTTTAACATGTGGGGCGAGAGAGGGAACAAGAGGGATAAACCTCTTCATGGACCTTTTGTTGCGGTTCTACTTAATGACTTGTTTGGCATCCAAGCTAGAGGAGGGAATGCCTGTGCTGGACCCTATGGCCACTTCTTGCTTCATATTGATCATCCCAGGTCTCTTGCCATTAGATCCCTCATCAAAATGGTAATTTTAAATTTAGTCCTGAAAATTATAAATACTTAACGGTTTCTATTTTCAATTTTAATTCCCTAGAGAAAAAATGCGAGCAAAAAGATTTAGTTATTACATTCATAGTTATATATTCCTCCCCTTTTAAAGTCTTAAAATGCTCAAATTAAATTTAATCTTTAATATAAGAGGTAGACGGTACAAACATGATACTAAAGAGGCCGAAATTATTTTTTTTATTTTTTTTATTTTTTTATAGATTGTGTAATTTTCTGTACTCATTATATTAATTAGTTATCATACTTTTATTATATATAATTGCAGGACTACGGTGGGATTAAGCCCGGATGGACAAGACTTAGCTTCCCGTACTACATGTCAAATGAGGAATTTGAGTTCATTCTTGCAGCACTAGAGTTTGTGGCTATTTACGGGCAGCGATTTCTCCCATTGTACAAGTTCAATTGGAAAACGGGTAGTTGGACTTTGAAGAAAGACATACTCAACGATTTGGTGGGAACAAAACTGAACAAATGCAAAGGCCAAGGCTCATTGTCCTCATCGTTCCTCACAAAAGAGTGCTACTCCACCATTGTGGACAAATACACATCTTATTTGGAATTAGCCAAACACGTCGCAAATTTGCTACCCAAATTCCCTCCCAAGCGTAGGGTACCCCAAGATTTGGATGCCAACCTCATCCACTTTAGAGTTTAGTCATTGTGTATTTTTTTTCTTTTATTTTCTTTAAGTTAACTAATGTTCTACTTTGATTTTCTTAATTTGTTCACTATTTTGTAACATAACTTCATCTTTGAGTTGCTTAAAACAAAATAATCAATATCCTTCACAAATGAGTTCCAAGTGTAGCTCAATACTACTTCCTACAATGCATAGAGAATTGGTTTCAAAGTTCAAGTTATTTTTTATCTATAACAAAAATAGAAGAAGATATTCTGCAAATTGTTACGAAATTTGAAAATCATGAAGAATCATATCATCCATCCAAGGGCAGAGATTAAGGTGGTCCCCAAAAAAATTTCAGTTCTCCTGTTATAGTCCTAAAAGTTCTATTTTTTTTTAAATTGATCATTTATATTCTCTCCATCAATTTTTTTTTATCTTCCATAATAATCTTTAAAGTTATATTCCTTCATATTTACCCCCTTAAACTTTTCAATTCTCCCATAGTAGTTCTTAATATTTCATATTAGCCCCACCACTCCCCCAAGTTTTGAAATTTTCGCATAATAAACCTTAAAGTTCTATTTTGTGTGTGTATATCATCTAGTATCTCGTATCTCCATTAGGCTTAACTAATCCGGATTCAAGACTTGTGAGATTCTTGTGGGCAATCCACCTCTCGCTAAGAGTTCATTTCTTATCTCCTGCGTTCCCAAAGGCTCGAACTCGAGACCTTTGGGTAAACTAGAAGAGATCTTAACCATCTCATAAGAGTATCTTAAAGTTATATTATAATTTTTTCATGAATTCTTCATTTTTTTTATAAGCCAAGATTATATTAATAACACACACAAAATGTGTTAAAGATACAACGATTCTTGAGCAAGAAAGTCGCTCAAAGAGTAAAACTCACCCACAAAATAGCCCGATCCAATACAATTACCTATTAGCACCTAAAGCAGACCCATATTTTCCCTAAAATAATTCTCTAATTCCCCCCTTAAAAAAATTCACTAAGCTTTGTCATTGCTTCCATCACATTAAATGTATTTATTTTAATTATTTAGAGTGGAAATTTATGCTCTAAAGAAGGACTTTATATATTTGCACATGCACATTTCCATTATAGATCAACAAGAGAGACCTTTCAAGTAAGCCATATAACTTAGAGTAAAACTTATCAAACCTAACAAACCTAAACCGCCGCCTCTTCGGCTTCCTCTCCAGTCAACCCACTGTTGCCGGAGGTCCCAAACACCAGTATGCCTCACGTAAATGGGGTGAAATATTACCCTAAACCACGATACCCCTCATGTAACCCCTACCCTGCTTCTAAACAAAAAGGCGATGGGGTTAGGGTTTCTACGTTCTACGTAGAGAACCTGCCTAAACATGGGGACTACCATGGACTGCGATACCTACTATATCGTAGGTGGACTCTCCTGGACTTCGGTAGGGTTAGAGACATCTTCATACCCCGTCGGACAAGCGCAGCCGGAAAGCGTTTTGGATTCATTAGGTTAGAGAATGTAGAGAATGTCGAAACCATGGTTACCACCCTGGACCGTCAATTCATTGGTGCATCCATACTGAGATGTCGCTTAGCGAAGACTAGAAGGAGACAAGAGTTTTTTGAAATCACGGGGGACAGACTAGGGCAGTCGGGGGACAAGAGATGGCTACAAGTGGAGAAGAAACCTGTTCGATCTTTTAATGTTGCGAGACAGCCGTCAAACCCTAGCTGGAAGGATGTGGTTATAGGGGGCACCATCGGAGGTTAGGAACAGCCGCCCCAGGTGGAAGAAGCCATTGATTTGGTCATCCTGGAGGAGAATCAAGAGTGGTTGCGTCGAAGTGCAGTGGGTGTGTTGAAGCGTATTGAGAACGTTCCAAAAATTCAGAAGCTACTACTGAAAGCAGGATGGATATGTGAGACCCGGGCAATGGGACATGGACTAATCTTGTTGGAGTTCGATAGAGAAAGTGAATATGAGAAAGCGATATCTTCGAATAATTCAGATTGCGACGCAATATTCTCAAAAATTGTGCCTTGGAATTAGATGACCTCGGATGGTAGTAGGTTTTGCTGGGTACAATGTGTGGGTGTTCCTATCCAAGCATGGGGTTTCAAAACCTTTGAAGTGATAGGAGAGAAATTGGAAGGCTTGGTCATGGTAGACGAAAATACACTATGACGTAAGAGGCTGGATGTGGGGCGTGTGTTGGTGTCTACTAAAGAGCACCACATCGATGTACAAATTCAGGTGAGAATCAATGAGGCAATACATGTGGTACGTTGCAAAGAAGAACCGCTACAGGGGGTCATTTCAAATCTAGACTGGATGATAGGTGTCAGCCAGATTGAAGAGGATTGGGGGGAGGGGGAGTCGGATTCGGATTTAGGGGGGGACATGGATCAAGAAGGAAGTAAGGGTGCTGCTTCGGTGGACATCCCTTCGATGGATGTTGAGCCATCAGCAGCAAGGGTGCGTTTAGGGGACCTCGAAGAGGTAATTGAACGGGGGGAGTCGAGATCGTTAATCACTACAAGAAAGACCAAAAAGTTTGTGGGCAAGAAGGGAAGTTTGGAAACTGTTGGGTCTGGTTGCGGGGCTGGTTCATCTATCTTCCGAGCCACGGATAAGGATATCAGGAACAGGAACAGAGCTTTTGATGCTACTCTTATAGAAGGCCACGTCTGGGAGCTTGGAAAATAGTTAGCGATTACATCACAGGCTAATGAAAATGCTATACGTGCCTTCGATAAAGAGAGGTTCGAGGGGGAGGTGGCACAGTTCTGTACATAGGACTGAGGTGAGCGTGGGAAGGCAGGTTAAAATGGTCAAACCGTTATCGTGGAGCAGTCGGGGGCTACTATCAAGTACAAAGCGACGGTTCATTAAGAGAACTATTTTGAGAGAAGGGTTGGAGATGGTTTTTTTACAGGAATCGAAGAGGGAATTGGTGAATGATTTCTTTGCCAACTCCTTGTGGAATAGCGCTGACATGAGATGGGTCAGCACTCCTGCTGTGGGGAGGTCGGGAGGCTTGATTACAATGTGGGATAAATGGAAATTCGAGGTTGATAGGTCCTTGATAGGAGACTGGTTCATCTGGATCCAAGGATGTGTGGTTTCGGATGAGTTTCCATGTGTTTTGCTCAATGTGTATGGTCACTTAGATGTGACAGATCACACTCAGCTGTGGATGGAGCTTGAGGCCATCATTGCTGGTTTCAATGGCCCTGTTTTGGTTGCAGGTGACTTCAATGAAATCCTCCAACCGACGGACATATTGCATGGGAATGGTTACTCTCATGGTATGGGTGAATTTCGGCAATGGGTCGAGGGATGTCGCTTGGTGGATTTGTTGTTGGTGGGTAGAAAGTTTACTTGGGCGAATTCCATAAGTAGAAGCAAGATTGATCGGGTCTTTGTTCAGTCAGAATGGCTCGTTAAGTATCCAAAATTTTAGCTTACGACTTTAGGTAGAAACTTCTCGGATCATACTCCTCTGTTGATCTATTATGACCGGAAAGACTAATGGGTTTAAGGATCAGATCAAGACATGGTGGTTGGAAGCTGGGCAACTTTTTCCAAGGGGATATCATGTATTAAAAAAGATTAAATGGTTAAAGTCTAAGCTGCGATTGTGGAACAAGAAGGTGTTTGGCATTATTGACACCAGGATTCGGGAACTTCAGAAGAAAATAGACAGGTTAGAGGCTGAAGCGGATGGGAGGGATTTGTCCCCGACTGAACGCTCTACTAAGGCGGACGCAGAGGCGACCTTATGGGAGAAACAACGTAAAGAATTTCTTATAGCAACACCAAGTTCTTCCACCAGGTAGCGAAAGCCACTCAAAGGCGACTTAATATCACGAAAATCCTTGATAGTCGAGGGAGATTGATTGAGCCTGTAGAAATAAAGGAAGTTGCGGTTAGCTACTATAAGAAATTCTTTACGGTTGTGACATGGGATAGACCTCGTTTGACTGATTTGGGTTTCAAAAAACTGGATACTGATAAGGTTTTAATGCTTGATAGCGTAGTGTCTAGCTCAGAGATATGGGAGGCAGTCAAGAGTTGTGGTAGGGATAAGACCCCCAGTCCGGATGGGTTGTTGATGTTGTTTATTCAGAATGCTTGGGATGTCATTGGAGAAGACGTTAGCAGATTAGTGATCAGTTTCTTTAAGGATGGGTGCTTTCCTTTTGGCGCTAACACCTCCTTCATCACGTTAATTCCTAAGATTAGGATGGGCAAGCGCTTCTCGGAGTTTCGGCCGATAAATCTGGTTAGTAGCTACTATAAGATTATTTCTAAAATCCTCGCGATGCGCTTGAGTAGGGTAGTCGCTTTGGTGGTTAGTGACGTGCAGCATGGATTTATCAAGGGGAGACAGACACTGGATTGTGTTATGTCAGCTAATGAGATCGTCCACTTCCTTAAGGTCTATCGGCGACAGGGATATTTATTTAAACTTGACTTTGAGAAAGCATACAATTCTGTTGAATGGGGTACTTAGATGATGTGCTCGGTTTCATGGGTTTTAGTTTGAAGTGGCGTGGGTGGGTCAAAGAATGCCTAGCTACGACAAGGGTTTCGATCCTTATCAATGGTGCGCATTCAGCGTAGTTTGGGGTGAGTCGGGGGCTGCGTCAGGGGTGCTCGTTGTCGCCCTTCCTTTTTAATATCACTGTAGAAGGTCTTCATTTGTTATTTAGAAGAACGAACAGCCAAGGGCTCATGAGGGGCATCGGGAATCCTTTGACAGGTTGGAATGTTTCCCATTTATAATTTGCAGACGATACATTAGTTTTTGTCAATAATGAAGAACATGAAATCCATTGTGTCAAGGGGATACTCAGGTGGTTTGACGCTCTTTCGAGGCTGAAGGTGAATTACCATAAAAGTTCCCTTATGGGTGTCAATGTTTGCAGACAATCTGGGGAAATGGTTGATCATAGAGTCGAGTGCAAGTATGAGAGCCTCCCGTTTAAATATTTGGGCTCTTATGTAGGATTAAACCCTCGCAGGATCTCTAACTGGGATTTCCTCATCCAATCTTTACGTAAAAGGTTGGCCACTTCGAAGGGCTCCTTGCTTTCGGTTGGTGGTAGGATAACTCTCATCAAATCCGTTCTGAGCAGCATTCTTGTTTATAACATGTCAATCTACCTCATACCTAAAAGGGTTGTCCGTCGATGCGAAGAAATTATGCGGCATTTTTTATGGAGTGGGGGAGAACATACGAGGGGTATGGCGAAGGTTAGTTGGGAGACTGTCACTCGATCAGTTGATAAAGGCGGATTGGGGCTGGGATGTTTACATTCTCGTAACGCTGCTTTACTCTTCAAATGGATTTGGAGTGTATCAAAGGGAGATCAGAAGCTATGGGTGGACTTGATCCAAAAAGAATATAAGTTCTCTGCTATGGGGGATTTATGGCTGAGGGAATTGAACCAGGTGTCTCCAATCTGGGGTGATATCTTGCGCACATGTGGGAGGGCTTCTTCGATATTCGGATTCTGGCAAAACCACGTGCGAGTTAGTATTGGTAGTGGCGATGATGTGAGGTTCTGGTGGGACACGTGGGCAAGCAAGGTGTCGCTGGCCATTAGGTATCCGAGACTTTACTCACTTTCCAGTAACAGCTTGGGTAAGGTTAAGGAGTTTGGGCATTGGGAGGGTGACATTTGGCGCTGGGCTTGGAGTTGGCGTCGAGGCCTATTTGAATGGGAGGTGGATGCCCTGGGTACTCTCCAAAATAACATCCCTTCGCCCTGTATAGCAAGTGACGGGTGTCGAATCCGTTCATAAAATAAATAAAATACAACTCAGTGCTATGCTACAAATTAATGCAGATAGTGGTGAGAGGATCGATCCCACAAGGACAAGCTTCGCCTAATTCTTGAAGTTCCTGTAAATAACCAAGTAAAAGAAACCAAGTTTTGGGGTTGAGATATAATTAAACAGAAAAACAGTAGATTTGAGATCAGTTGCAAACAATAAAAACAGCTTTAAAATAGAGAGAATTACAGTGGAGAAAATATTCCGGGTAGAGATCATTGCGAGATGGCATTGGTAAGTTGTTGATCATTGACAAAATATATTTTCGAAATGGTTTTCATAGAAGAAGTTGTGGAACCAGCTCACACTAGATTCCCAACCTGCTACAAAAGTATTTAAAAGAATCACTTCATTTTAAATACCCTAATCTTCCTAAGTTCATCCTAAGATTCTAATCCGCCACTTTGCCTTGGCTATGCAGAGCCTTCTACAAAGGAATCAGAATACTTATGGAAGCACTTGAGAGATTGATTAAATACAGTGAGGTCCCTCTTCTAGACAAGGGAATACTTTCATCATCCACGAGTCTGGTCTAGTCTGGCACTTGACCCAGCTGTCACCTAGGTCGGCCCTTCTCAAGGCCTCGGGATGGGATGACCGCCTAATTCAATTCCTTCTATCAACTTAGACCAAGCAAATACCCCTCATGCCCTGCTGATTTGTCTACAAACGTTCTCTAAGAGTGATGTAATCACAAGAGAACTGACTACACTTGCCCGAATTAAATTCAAGGTGATCAAGCTCAAAAATTAATAAAGACAAGTTTAAAATTAAAACAAGAAGGTTTGAAATATGAAATTCATTTCTATGAAGCTTAAACAAGTCTCACAATCAACATACCAGCCAATCTCTTGATCCCTACCAGGAACTTGGAGTTTAGTTACAACACATAATCAAAATAAAACAAAAGAAGTTCAAATCCGAAATTACAAAGAGTGCTGGAATTTCTGGAAAAAGTTGGTAAATGCTGATTTTTCTCCCTACTGTTCTTGATTGTCCTCCTTTCTATCCGTCCCAATCTTGCTACCTTAAATGGTCCGTTCCCATGCCTGCAATCTCCTCTCCAAGGACAGTCCACGCCAGCTCACAAGCTCCCAAGAGCTTGTCCTCTAAGTGCTTGTACATGAGTGGGAATATTCTTCATTTAATCAAGAAGAATGTTGATTCATTCTTCCAAAATGTCTTCAAGCACATGAGAATAACATATAGGGGCCCAAGAAGTCTAGTGTCTGCAAATAATGTGTCCCAAGAAGACAGGAAACGCACTAGAGATTAAATAAATCCGGCACGCGGATTCATGGAAAGTGCAGATCCAACTGTCCTTCCGGAGGGACGCTTCTTATCGAGGCCTAGAGGAGAGCTGATCTCGGCAAAATAGAGGAGTGGCCTTGAGACGAACAGACCAACTTCAAAGCAGCAAGGCCGAAAATGGAACTTCAACACCATATGATTGATTACAGCTCTATTCTTCAAGCTTTTCACTCCTTTCCTTCACATTGATGCTCCAAAGGCTGAATCATAAGAAAGGAAGCAAATAGGCTCAAAGTAGCATATTTACCATCTCAATTACTAGGAAAAGAGATAGTAAAACGACCAAAATAATCCATCAATCAGCAAGCTGCAAGTCAGAAGTGAAGTGGGAGCTAGATAAATCCGGGGAGTTCACGACTAAGTCATGGAGAATGGGGCTTGAATCCTTTCGTTTGGGAAGTGACGTAAATGTCTTTCTTCGATCCTACTGGAAGAGTAAAGTCCCTCACTATATCAGCTTCTTCTTGTGGCTGACTGTGCAAGATCGCCTTGCTACTCGCGATTACCTGAGGCGACGCCACATCATTCCTCTAGAAGAGAATCGTTGCCCGCTGTGCTTAGAGCTAGAGGAAACCAATCATCACTTGTTTCTTCATTGTGGGTTTGCAGACCTGGTATGGGAGCAGATCTCCTACTGGGCTGGCGTTAGCTGGGTTAGACCTCAGAAAGTCGAGGAGTTGTGGGGACTGTGGCCGTCTCTTATGGTCGTATAGGCAAACCCTGTGAAGGAGATGTGGCAGTCTCTTCTAGCAGCTGTCATGTGGGCGTTATGGTTGCAACGCAATGCGATCATCTTTCGCCAGGCTGCTCCATGCCATCTGCGTGTTCTCCATGCAGCTTTTGGCCACTGGCAGCACTGGAATCTCAGCAAGGATCCCAGCTTTCCGTATTCGGTGGACTAGATGGAGCTCTCTTCTACTTGGCTCTACAGGTGGGGATGATCCGTTTGTTGGTGGTCCACGTGTGTTGTTTTTGTTAGCTTGGGGTAGTTAGTTTTCTCCATTGCTGGGCAGCATCGGCTCTGGGTTTATTGCCTGGAGTTGGTGCTAGCCTGTTGTATATTCTCTTCTTCTTCTGCTGCCATCTTTTGGCTAATATAATTCATTCAGCTTATTAAAAAAAAAAGAGACCTTTCAAACAGTATGCTATGCAAGGTGTGTAAGTATGGGGATGAGTCAGTGCTACACGTTCTTCAGGATTGCCACAACGTGAGAATAGTGTAATTTTCCTTACTTGTTTCTCTCATCTATTATTCTTTGTCTTACCTTTTGTTCAGCGGCTTTAAAATAATCTTGCAGGCAAGTTCAATGGGTGTAGAGCGTTCAATTGGCCATTGATTTTTGGATTTGGGTGCTGGTGTAATTGGCAAGGGAGGAGTGATTTTATCTTCAATAACAACTGTCATTTCTCTTTCATCCAAGCTTAATTTCTTGTGGGAAAAAATTATCAGCTTTGCGCAAGCTTCTTCCTCGCTGCAAGTGGCTAATCAGGCAACGTTGAAATTTCTAGTGTCGTTTGGAAAGCTCCTCCACCGGACTCGGTCATCATCTATTCAGATGGAGCATTTAGAAGGGGCTGCCTTCAGGTTGCAATAGATGGGGTGGTGCGTGATTGGTGTGGCAACTAATTAGGTGGCTTTTTCGCTGCGGTTGATGCTTGCGATGCGGAGCTCTGAGGTGTATATTTGAGCCTTCAAGAGGCATGGTCTCGAGGTTACCATAAGATTATTCTCTAGGTGGGCAATCACATCGTGGTGCACATCGTTTCTAGTTGCGTTATCAGCCCTCCATTCTACAAGTTTCTAGTTGAAGTTATTTGGAATCTATTGTCTTTATTGGAGGTTAAATTGCATAGGACGTCCCTTTCTAGAAGTGAACCATTGAGTCTCTTTAGTTACTTACGTTCCCGACACATTAAGTCTCTTTACTCACAATCAAGTGACACTTTATGTCGCTTTTGTTGATGTGTCATCATCTGATTGGCGGAAGAGGGAAAAAAAAAAGGGATTGTCTCACTAGTCAGATGATGACACATTAGCATAACTGTACGAGGGACTTCAAGTGTCACCGGAGTAAGAGTAGAGGGATTCAATGTGTCGGGAATGTAAGTAAGGGACTCGATGTGTCATTTTTAGCTAAGTTGAGGACCTACGGTGTAAGTTAACCCTTTATTGTGTTATTCACGTAACTCATATTTACCGTGAAGCTAACTCTGTTGTTGACGGTTTGATTAGCTTGACTTTTGTTCTTAGTACTCCTTACCTTTGGTTTCCGACCACTCCTCCTCCATCCATTTAATCCTTCACAGAGATATTTCGAGAACTATGTTTCTGTACCAAGGACGGATCTATTAAGGGACAAGGGTAGGCTACCGCCCACCCAAGCCCAATCCAATTTTTTTTTTTACCAAGCCCATTAAGCCAAATCCCTCTGCCCATTCTCCTTTACCAAATTAAATCAGCCTCTACAAAATGCCCATTCTCCTTTACCAAATCAAATCAACCTCTGCCAAATCCCTCTGCCTCTTTTCTTACTACATTAACCAAATCCCTAGCTTCTCCTCTCCTCGATCAAATCCACTATCTACGACAATTACCATGGCAAGTCCAGGTATGGACACTACATTCTCTTAGTCTTATGATTTCCAATTTCTTCCCTATTTGATTTGTTGTCGTGTTGTGACTTAAATTTTAAAGGAAAGCAAATAAGACAGATTTCTAAATTGAGTACTACTGAAACTATTTTTGCCTCAGAGATTTGTAGATTTGTAGTAGTAGAGTACTACCGAAAGAAAAAGGTTACAATTTCAGAGGTAATAACTGGGTTTTAAGAGACCAACAACCCATTTTTTATATTATTGAACCTACTAAATTAAACCAGATGGGTTTTGCTGTTATTTATATTGCATAATAATAATATATCTGGACATAGAAAATGATGGAAAAGGAAACGATTCATAATTCATAGCTAAGAAGGTGTGGGTTTTATTGGGTTCGGTGTGAAATGGATGAATTGCCAACTCTTGTAGTCTAGTAATTGATTGATTTCCAACGAAATTGAATCTTGTTTTTTAGCAGAACATGGACAAAAAGCAATTTACTGCGTTTGGGATTTTTAATTTTTTTTAAGTGGTTTGGAATTTTTAATGGATTGCAACTAAATTGAGAATTAAAGTGGTGTTGGTTGACCTCATTATCCCCTCTGCGAGAGCTGGCATTTGTCTACTAATGATAATTTTTTTATTATATGTATGCTTCTACGTAGATTTTTTTTGGTACATTTTTATACATTTGTATATATGTTTTACAATTATTATATGTATGCTCATTGTATTAATATATTTTTTTTAGATATGGATAAATATTTGATTAAACCATCTACTCAAGCACCATCGATATCATCAAATGTTGATCTAAATGAAAGTGAAGAACGACTTGCGAAGAAGTCGAAGAGATTTTTAGAAGTTGATTTGAAAAATCTTCCTGCTGATCCAGGTATGCGACCAAACATTTTAGCATACCATCCTAATGATCGGGATCAAATTCGTAGAGCTTATATGTTGAAAGGACCTTGTCAACCACGAGACATAGAGTTTCCTAAAACATTATTTGGAAGTATTCAACGACGTTTTAATAAAAAATGGTATGATGAATTTGGTAATTGGTTGGAGTATAGTTCGTCCAAAGATGCAGTTTTTTGTTTATGTTGTTATTTGATGGGTTTAGAGAATGGAGGGGGTGGTCTTTTTATTTCTACTGGCTTTAACAATTGTAAAGACATGAAAGGAAGATTACAGAAACATATTGGTGGTGTTAATAGTAGTCATAATAATGCTTGGAGAAAATGTGAAGCATTGATGAATGAAGAACAACATATTGAAGTGGCTCTTTCTCAACAATCTAGTCAAATAAAATAAGATTATCGGATTCAGTTGACTGCAGTAGTTGATTGTATTCGGTTTCTACTTCATCAGGGACTAGCTTTTCGTGGTGATGATGAGTCTAAAGATTCAATTAATAAAGGAAATTTTCTTGAGCTTTTACAGTTCCTTGCTAACCGCAATGAGACCATTAGAAATATTTTGAGTCATGCTCGTGGAAATCTTAAGTTGGTAGCACCGAGTATCCAAAAAGAAATTATTAGTGTTGCATCTAGTGAGACTACTAATATTATTCTTGAGGATATTGGAGATGATTTTTTGCTATTTTAATTGATGAATGTCGTGACATATCAATTAAAGAGAAAATGGGTGTTGTTTTGCGGTATGTGAATAAGAAGGGGCAAATTATTGAACGTTTTCTTAGTCTTGTTCATGTTACTGACACACGTGCTTGCTCTCTTAAGAAAGCCTTAGAGTTTTTATTTGCCAAACATAACTTGAGCTTGTCAAAGGTACGTGGGCAAGGTTATGATGGAGCGAGCAATATGCAAGGAGAATTCAATGGTCTTAAAAGTTTGATCTTGAAGGAGAATTCATCTGCATTTTATGTTCATTGTTTTGCACACCAACTTCATCTTGCACTTGTTATTGTTGCAAAAAAAATAAGTTGCAATTTCATCTTTTTTTAACATGGTTGCTAATGTGTGCAATGTGGTTGGAGCTTCATGCAAAAGACAAGATGTCCTTCGAGGGAAGCAAAAAGATCATGTGATCGAAGAATTAAAAAATGGTGCAATATGTAGTGGAAAAGGTTTGAATCAAGAGAAGACTATTAAAAGAGCAGGAGATACTCGATGGGGTTCACATTATGGTACAATGCTCAGCTTAATCGATTTATTCTCTTCAGTAATTGATGTGCTTGAAATGATAGAGGAAGATGGTTTGAGCGTAGATCAAAGAGGAGAAGCATGTGCATTATTAAATACGGTACAATATTTTGACTTTATATTTTGTTTGCATTTGATGAGGGATGAAGGTTGGATGTTATTACTTAATGAAGTATCTAGATTTTGTGGCAAACATAATATAAATCTTCCAACTATGAGTGATATGTTTGTTGTCCAAGGTAGACCAAGGCGAAAAGGTGAGCAAATTTCCAATCTACATCATTATCAAGTCAATTTATTTTATCAAGTCATTGATATGCAACTTCATGAGCTCAATAATCGATTTGATGAGAGGAATAGTGAATTGCTCCTTTGTGTGGCATGCTTAAATCCAAGAGACTCCTTTGTTGCTTTCAATAAGGAGAAATTGCTTCAATTGACTCGGTTTTATCCTAATGAGTTTTCTACAATTGATGTTCTTGCTCTTGATAATCAACTTGAGAATTATATTTTGGATATACGGTCGGATGTTGGATTTTCAAATTTGAAAGGGATTAATGATCTTTCTGAAAAGTTAGTTGAAAGAAGAAAGCATATTGTCTATCCATTGGTGTATTTACTCTTGAAGCTAGCTTTGATTTTACCGGTTGCAACAGCGACAGTGGAAAGGACTTTTTCTTATATGAGCATTGTGAAGAATCGACTGCGGAACCGTATGGGAGATGATATGTTAAATGATTGTTTGATTACTTTTGTTGAAAAAGATATTTTTGATAGTGTAGAGAATGAGAGAATCATACAAGGATTTCAAAAAATGAAAACTCGTAGAGAACAATTATAAGAAGTACGTATATTGTATGAATTCTAATGTATAATTAATTTTTTTCTATATTGTCTTCTTATTTATCTTTTTGTTAAGTTTATCTAAATATTTTTTATTTAGTGACGAATACAAATACTCTTAAGCATTTGTTCAATTTTTCGTTCAGCTCGTTTGTTTTCCCTTTAAAATACTTTTAAAAAACATTTCGGGGGCGCTGCCCCCTAACCCCGCCGGAAATAATTCCTGGATCCATTCCTGTTCCGCACATATGTGCTTTTTGTTAACTTCATTCACATATATGGAGGAATAAAAGAGACTTTTTTTCTAGTAAATGAACATTAATATTACCAAACAAATAAAATTAAACCGAATAGAAAAAAACCTTTTTTAATTATTTATACTTAGTAAAATAATGACTCACTACTGCCTCATGATGTAGGATGATGACACATGTCCAAAAGTGTTAAGAATAGTGGTATTCTAGCACTATTTGGGGCACGTGTCATCATCCTAGATCATGATGTAGGTAGATCATGATCTACCCAAATTTTTTCCTATAAAATAAAAAACTTGGATAAATCATGATATGCATGTTTAGGAGATGAAATTATATGCTCATTATGTTGTCATTAAGTAGTCATCATACTTCCATTAATTATAGGATCATGGTGAGGTTAATCCCCGATGGATAAAACACGGCTTCCCGTACTATGTCAAACGAGAAATTCGAGTGCATTCTTGCAGCATTGAAGTCTGTAGCCATTTATGGGCAACGATTTCTTCCATTGAATTTTGAAGAAAGACACATCCAACGACCTACTCGGCACAAATCAATTCAATAAACAATGTTGCTGCTCCACCGTCGTATTGCACACATCTTATTTGGAATTAGCCAAATATATTGCAAATTTGCTACCCAAATTCCCTCCCCATCGTAGAGATTTAGATCCCAATCTCATCTACTTCAAAGTCTAAGTCTTTGCGTGTATGTATCTTCTTCTTCTTTTCCTTTTTGATTAATGTTATATTTTGTTTTTAAGGAGTTAGACTTTCTTAATTTATTCATTAGTGCATCCCATCCAAGGCCATGATTTTATGTTGATAAAGAAAATATTTTACATAGAGTTTGGTTTTCAAAAATAAATGTTATTCTGTTAGATTTGTTTTGCTATAAATCAAAAAAAAAAATATTACAAGTTTATTACAAGTTGTATAACGAGTTTAAATTATCTTACCGGTTGATAATAAGAATGTAATTTAGGTACTTATATTTTTGGCGTATTTTGCCCCCATCGTACTGTGTTGTGCTGAATGTTGTTATATATTAATTTATAACATTAAAATTATAAATACATAAGATTTATCTATTTAAAATATTATGTACTAATAAGTTACTACATCTTATCCTAATATTTTAAACATTTTAAATAAATTTGTATTTAAAATAAATATATTTTATTTTGTAATACAAATAAGCAGTATTTTATTTTCAAAAAACATAACATGAGGTTAAATTATAACTAAATAAAAGCAACCTATTTTTTTTTTAAAGTTAAGCAGCTAAAAGCAGGCGTACTAACCAAACACCTTAGTGTTTCTCAATCTTACCTGCAGTTGGTTGAAGCGATGAAGAACATGTTAAGATTCTCATGGTCAGCTCAGATATTCCATATCTAAAGAAGCGAATGTAATTGTCGATGATCTCGCCAATCACGCTTTTAATCTCCCTACTTATTATACATTCATCTCAATCTGCCCGAAAATATTTCAGGCGCGACTTTCCTAATTTAAAACATGAATTATGAATTAAAAATTATAAAATCAATATAAATGGTTGAGATGGAATAATATTTTCTTTTTTATTAATTCTAACCGTTGCTTGATTTAAACTCAAATTATGTGATCATATAAATAATATTCACTCTAAATTTTGCAATATATACAATAATCATCTAGAACCATACATAACCAAAAACTAAACTAATTAAAAACTATAATCCTAAGTTTTTTTGTTACCTGACAAACAAGTTCTATAATCATGGTAGTAAATGGCACCCATACCAAAATATTTGGTATAACTTATGGAAATTAATTTTGTTTTAAAGGTATGGAAATTAATTCTCATTATCTATTCTAGCACTATTCATTTTCAATTTCAGTTCTGCGGGGAAAAAAAAAGGCTGTGCCGACTGCAGAGTGGAAAAAAACTGCCAAAGCAACTTGTAAATATTGAATTGAATGGGTGGAAATTCGAATTCCTTTCGGAACAAAAGAGGCCGATTTTGTGGAGAATTGAAAGCGGTTTGTTAAAAAATAGAGAGAAATCGTTGAGCCAAAAAAAGAGGGAAGAACAAGCAAAAGGGAACCAACAACACAGATGGCGCTGCTATTCTCTTGCCACCTGCGTGGAGAAGACAGAAAGATCGGTGACCATGATCTGATTGATACCTTTGTATATATACCCATTTACAGATTGCAGTTTCCTCACTTCCTCAACACAGAAAAAAGGAAATCAATCAAAGATTGTGCAAAGAAAAAACTAAGTAGAGAGTTCATTTATCATTCAACAGAAACATGTCCACTGCTGGTCAGGTCATCCGTTGCAAAGGTGTCTGCTTTTGATCCTTTTCTATGTCTATTTATGCTCAAAATTCATATAGTTTGGTCCTTTATGGTTAATTAGTAGTTTTGCACATATGGGTCTTTTATGTTTCTGGGTTCTTTCTAGTTACAACAGGGTTGACACAAGATTTTTGAAAATTTTCATTTTTCGGTTGATTTTGCCCTTTAATTGTTTCTGCAACCCATTATTTATGTACGCAACCTGAACTTCAAGATTGTTTGGGGAAAAAAGCACTATGGTTGGTTTTCAATTTGTGTTTTCCATGTCTACAAAACTCTGTTTTGACGCTTGATGGGGTGGATGTTGGTGGTAGCTGCGGTCGCATGGGAGGCTGGAAAGCCATTGAAGATTGAAGAAGTGGAGGTGGCGCCACCTCAGAAAATGGAGGTTCGTGTGAAGATCCTCTACACTTCCCTCTGCCACACAGATGTCTACTTCTGGGAAGCCAAGGTCATTGCTTTTTCTCTTTCACTTCCATTATCATTTTCATTTGCCGCGATTAATTTGGTAGCTGTTTCTTGTTCTAACTGAAACATTTTGCCAAATTGCAGGGTCAAGCCCCCTTGTTTCCTCGCATATTCGGTCACGAGGCAGGAGGGTATAAACGTTTACTACTTGCTATTCATACAGTAGGCTTTAGTTTATTTTGATTTTGATGGATGGTTAGTAAGTGAAATGTTCTTCAAATTTTAGGATTGTTGAAAGTGTCGGTGAGGGTGTGACAGAACTGAAGCGCGGTGACCATGTGCTTCCTGTCTTTACCGGGGAATGCAAAGAATGCAGGCACTGCAAATCTGAAGAGAGCAATATGTGCGATCTTCTCAGGATTAACACTGATAGAGGTGTTATGCTACATGATGGGAAATCAAGATTTTCCATCAAAGGACAACCCATTTATCATTTTGTTGGCACCTCAACTTTTAGTGAATACACTGTGACTCATGTTGGCTGTCTTGCCAAGATCAGTCCTGATGCTCCTCTTAACAAAGTCAGTATTCTCAGCTGCGGAATCTCTACAGGTTGGGGAGAATAAAGTCAAAATAGATTCCTTAGTTATATGAGTGAAAAGAGTATACATATATGTTTGTTTTCCTTTTTATTACAGGTCTCGGCGCTGCTATCAATGTTGCAAAACCGAAGAAAGGTTCATCAGTTGCCATTTTTGGACTGGGAGCTGTGGGCCTTGCTGTAAGTTTCTATCTCCTCATAAGCAATTAAAATATCTGTTGGGGAGCATTGGTTGGTTGTATAATGTATTCATTGTTATTTCTTGTGTGCGCTATTTGGTTGGAACGATTAGGCTGCTGAAGGGGCTCGAATTTCTGGAGCTTCAAGGATTATTGGAATTGATTTGAATCCCGCCAGGGCTGCTGAAGGTGAGGTCAAAAGCAATTCTCGATTAGAGTATAAGGTTTTATATAGGATATTTCTGATGATGGAATATTTTGATTTGTTGTATATTCAACTGCTCTCTGATGTTTTATATGTGTTGTTCATCACAGCAAAGAAATTTGGTGTCACTGAGTTTTTGAACCCGAAAGATCATAAGAAGCCCGTCCAAGAGGTTAGAGAGCATGGCTCATGGTTTGAGGAGCTTCTGGTTGTCTGAAGAATTATTACAAGTTCTAATTCTGTCATACTATTTTTAGGTGCTTGTTGAAATGACCGATGGCGGAGTTGATCGAAGCATCGAGTGTACTGGAAGTGTCGCGGCTATGATTTCTGCATTTGAATGTGTTCATGATGTAATCTTCGCTTACTCTACTCAGTTCTTCCATTTCATTAAAATCGTGATGAGGAAGACATTGAAGAAAACCTGTTCTGTTTAACATTTTGGATTTTGATTTACAGGGTTGGGGTGTTGCTGTTCTTGTTGGAGTTCCAAACAAAGATGATTCGTTCAAAACCCATCCAATGAATCTCCTGAATGAGAGGACTCTGAAGGGTACCTTCTTCGGCAACTTCAAACCTCGAACTGATCTTCCTGTAGTTGTGGAGAAATACATGAAGAAGGTAACTTAAGTTCCTAACTAATCTGAATTCAGCATCCATTAACATCATTTCTTCACCTCGGAAGTTGTATAATTACATTTTGTAGTCAGATTTGTTCTCAGCTTTGAAATTGGTGTGACAAAGTTGGTAAATGTGGACAGGAGTTGGATCTGGAGCTGGAGAAATTCATCACCCATGAAGTTCCTTTCTCTGAGATCAACAAGGCTTTTGAGTTGATGGCTACCGGACAGAGCCTCCGGTGCATGATCAAGGTTGCGGACGCGTAAACGAGGAGTCCTTGTTGGTGGTGGTGGTAAAGCAATGAGATTGGCAAGGACATTCTCTTCACTGCTATGTTGAAATTGCTGGCCTATTTTCTGTCACTTTTTTTTGCTGTTAAGAGTTGTGTAAGTGGTGAGAAATAAAACCCTAGTCCTGTAATACAAGGTACAAGATGGCGGATTTATCATATGATAATGTTAATTAAGTTTTTTATTTAATAATATAAAGCCTTTTTTTTACTGGAAAAGTTGCAACTTTTTACTTTCTAATGAAATTTAATGGAGATGGGTTTGCTTGCTTGCTTAACAAATCATAATGGTTGTTGTATAAGCAAATCCGCAAAACCATTCTTGGAGATAGTTGGAATTATCTTATTTAAATTTCTAATCTTTCTATTAATCGGAAATATTATAATCTTTTTTCATTTGTTTTCTTATTTCTAAGTTACAAATATATAACTTTATATTTTATTGATTTAGCTATTAAAATGGGTTAACCTCAATTAAACCAATGACTCATTTGACTAATATAAGAATCTCCGATGGACAAGTGAAACTCAAGATATAATGATAATAATCATGTGTGCTAAATGCCTATTTGGTTATCTACTCGAATTTAACAATACAAATTTACAACCTATAGTAGGCCATTTGATGGTACTTGCCACGAATCAGGAGGAAGGGTTCACTTTTCACATTAAAAAATGGAAAGTCCACTCACCACAAGCAAACCAAAAGGCACAAAACAAAATGGAAATCAGAAACCATCTCTTGAACAGTAAACCAGAGCAAAAAACAGGCTTTTTGCGAACCCAGCAACCACCACACCACTGGCACCGCATCGTTAAACTGTCAAATGGTTTCTTGCTCAATGCTCCACCACCACTCATATACTTTCTTGGGTCCTCCTCTCCTCTCCTCTCCTCCTATTTATACCCGCCAAAGACAAACCACTCTCTCCTCACATCAATTTCAAGAAACAGAGCAAAAAACACAAAATTTAGTTGTTATCAAGCAAACATGTCGTCTACTGTTGGTCAAGTCATACGTTGCAAAGGTTCCGACTTCATTCTTTTTTGTTGTTGTCTTTTTTGTCTTTTTTTCATTTCTGGGTCGTTTTTTATGGCATTGCACAATCTTGGGTATGTGTCCTTTGATTGAATTTTGTAGCTGCTGTGGCATGGGAAGCTGGGAAACCACTGGTGATGGAGGAGGTGGAGGTGGCGCCGCCTCAGGCTATGGAGGTTCGAGTGAAGATCCTCTTCACCTCCCTCTGCCACACTGATGTTTACTTCTGGGAAGCCAAGGTTCTTGCTTTTTTTATTTTGATTCATTTTCTTCATCTGGGTTTTCTAATTTCCTTGTTGTCTTAACTAAAACATGGGGTTTCGCTACATGTCAGGGCCAAACCCCTTTGTTTCCTCACATATTTGGTCACGAAGCAGGAGGGTATGTAGATCACACTTTTATACCCCAATCTTTGTTGTTTTCTGTTTTTAATTTCATAGATTTTGTTGGAAAAAATTGAAAATTCCTGGATTGTGGAGAGTGTTGGTGAGGGAGTGACTGATCTTGAACCTGGTGACCATGTTCCTCCTGTTTTTACTGGAGAGTTTAAGGAGTGTAGACACTGCCAATCAGAGGAAAGTAACATGTGTGGTCTGCTGAGGATTAACACCGATCGAGGCGTAATGTTGAATGATGGGAAATCAAGATTTTCCATTAATGGGCAACCCATTTACCATTTTGTGGGTACCTCCACTTTCAGTGAGTACACTGTAGTTCATGTTGGCTGTCTTGCCAAGATCAACCCTGATGCCCCACTTGATAAAGTCTGTGTTCTCAGCTGTGGCATCTCTACAGGTTGGAAGATCAACCTTTGTACTTTCTTGCTTTTTGTTTTTTGGGATTTGCTTTAATTGTTTTGTTGTTGCAGGTCTTGGTGCCACTCTGAATGTTGCAAAACCTAAGAAAGGCTCGACAGTGGCCATTTTCGGGCTCGGAGCTGTTGGCCTTGCTGTAAGTTTCCCCAATTCCATATGTAACAAGCCTTACCAATTTACTATATACATGATGATGATTTTTTGCTGATTGCATGCTTAATATGGTTTGGCTGCTGAAGGGGCTCGAATTGCTGGCGCTTCCAGGATTATTGGTGTTGATTTGAATGCTAATAGATTCAATGAAGGTAATTTAATGGGATCCTACTATAAGTTTTCACACACTATTATATATATATATATCTATTCAATGTGTATGTTCCTTGTTTTCGTATCGGTTTGGCCTAACGTTAGTGTTTGAATTTTGATACTTGTGGAGTACAAGAGTTACAACGTGTGCTTGTTACGAGGACTGCTGTGACTGCTGTGTTTTTCGTTGTAATATGATGATTGAAACAATTTGTGTTTTGCATTTTAACAGCCAAGAAATTTGGAGTCACCGAGTTTGTGAACCCGAAAGACCATGACAAGCCTGTCCAAGAGGTTTGAAACATCACTTTTGGATGATTTAAAGTGTAAAGGCACCTTAAGTAGTACGTACCCTAATTTTGATTTACTCATCTTGATTAGGTGATAGCTGAAATGACTAACGGAGGAGTTGATCGTAGCGTTGAGTGTACTGGAAGTATCAAAGCGACGATTTCTGCATTCGAATGCATTCACGATGTAACTGCTGCGAACCTGTGTTTTAGAATGTGCTAATTAATTAATCAAGGAAATCACCAAATGTGTGTTTAACATGTTGGACTTGATTTGTTAATTTGCAGGGATGGGGAGTTGCTGTACTTGTTGGTGTGCCGAACAAAGATGATGCTTTCAAAACTCATCCAATGAACCTCTTGAATGGGAGGACTCTAAAGGGTACCTTCTTCGGCAACTACAAACCTCGTACCGATCTTCCTTCAGTGGTGGAAAAGTACATGAACAAGGTATACCCTAACTTCCTACCTTGTAAAACTAGTTTGATTGATTCCATGTCTACGAGCTCTTGGTTACAATTAGAGCACTAACAGGTAGCCGAAACAGCATTCTAATAATTAGTCCGTATTTTTGATTGGTTTTGAATTGACAGGAGCTTGAACTGGAGAAGTTCATAACCCATGAGGTTCCATTCTCTGAAATCAACAAGGCATTTGAGTACATGCTCCAAGGAGCTGGCCTCCGCTGTATTATCCGCATGGATGCATAAAAGAATATGAAATTGTTTCCCATTATCTGATCTGAGATTGTGAAAATAAGGCAAAGTTGTTCTTTGGTGTCTCACTTTTTTCATTAGTGCAGAGTGTTATTTTTCGTTGGAGATTGGAGAATTATTTATATTATCCGGCTCCTAATCAACATTACCTATCATGTTAGGTCAATCTCATCCGTTCATTATAAATAGATCATTATAAATAGATGGTTGAGATTTAATTGAATTTATTTAAAATTTAATAATTGTCAAGTAATTAAATTACTTCATTTTTTTAAAAGACATAAAAATTGAAAATATATATTACTTACTTTGAGAAAGACTATTACCTTTTAAAAGGGCAAAAAAAATTGTTAAATTTCAGTATTACAAAAAAAAATATCACTCCATTATATTTTTTGACAAAAAAATATTGCCATTTATCTTTTCGGTAGAAACTTCATCACTGTTACTCATATAATCATAATACAAGGCACAATCTCTTGAATTAAATTATTTTAATGTGGTATAAACCAAAAATATATAAACTATTTTAACTCAAACTTGACTATAATTGATATTTTTTCCATTGGTTCGCAATTATTATTTTTTAGTTTTCTAGAAATATTGAGATATTTTAATGATATTGAATATAGTTTATATATTACATTATCTCCAATAGAATAATCGTATATTTATATGATTTTTAGTACAAAAATAGTAGGAATTTAATAGTTATCATTAAAATTTAACAAATATGATATATGACGGAGTCCAAAAATAGAAAGCACAATCAAAAATGGTATAATTAGATCAATCTCATCCATTCATTACAATAAAATAATTTCTACTGTCTATTAAGATTTAAGAAAATACAATCAAATCTCAACTAAGTAATATATATTTTCCTTTTTTATGTATGTGAAAAAATGAAGTAATTAATTACTTGGCAATTATTAAATTTTAAATAAATTCAATTAAATCTCTTATCAACCAAGTAATATATATTTTTCTTTTTTATGTATATGAAAAAAGGAAGTAATTAATTACTTGGCAATTATTAAATTTTAAATAAATTCAATTAAATCTCTTATCTATTCGTAATGAATGGATAAGATTGACCTAATATAATAGGTCATGTTTTAATCAATATTAGAGAAGCCGAATACTTATTTATATTTATGTATCCATTTCAAATTTCTAGCTTGAAATGAAAGTTGACTGTGTTTTGCTTCAAATTTCCACTATTAATCTTTCTTTCTTTTTGTTCGCATGTGTCACTTTGTTATGGAGACTTGCTTTAACATTAAAAGAATTGCTATCAACTTTACTCTAAGAACTTCTTTACAGATTTATTTTGAATAAACCCCTCAGCAGTTGGTCCAATAAGAATAAAAATTAAACAATACTAAAGTAGTAGACCTCTTCTTCTTCCTTTTAGATTTACCTAATTAACTTTATTTAACACCACTAATATACATAATATACTTAGTCATGTAAATAAAAAGAAAACTTGGATAGTTTAATTAGTTATTTTATCTTTAATAAAAGTCTAATAATTTATGAATAATATTTTACTAATAAAATTGTACTAACCGATGTGTCAAGATATAATTGGGGTTTGTTTAGGTTATATTATTATTATTATTATTGTTTATTTATTGATAAGCAAAAGTATTAGTATTTCTAACCTACTCATAATTTATTCTCATTTTTTTTATAAATAAATATTAAGGGAATATAATTGGAAACGTTACTCTTGGATTAAGTGGTAAAAAATTTATCCATTTTTAACGATCCAAAGGTTAAAAAAAAATCCCTTCGTGAATTTGAAATACCCAACTTGAAAGAAGAAGAAAAATGTTAGCCTTTTTTTTTCTAAATACAAAAGTTACACGAGAAAAAGAAAAAAAAGTTATGCGTACTACTCCCTCCGATTTTTATTGTTTGTCGTTTACTATTTCAGCACGCATTTCAAGGCGGCCAGAATAGTAACTATATGACCTCGAAAAATTTCGGAATTTTTTTCCGACATATGTAAATTTCGGAATTTTTCGAGCTCATATAGTTATTATTCCGACAGCCTTAAAATGCGTACCGGAATAATAAACGACAAACAATAAAAACCGGAGGGAGTAATTTTTTACTGCACGTGCAATATGCACATGTGATTGTAAACGTATTTATGTTATGTTAATAAACAAAATAAAAAGTTTAATGTTTATAAAAAAAATTAATTAACAAAAAATGTAATCACAGTTTACAATTAATAACTAATATCAGTGGCATACTCAGATTTCTCCTCTTAATATTGGAGACAATTTATCTCATTTTGGAAAGAAAAAAAACTATTAAAAAGGAAAGTCAAACATTATAATTTTCTTTAAAAAATATATTATAATTTCATGGGTAATAGTCTAAGGTCCCTAGTTACACACCTAAGTCTATGTCGTTCCCCTCCCCCAATTTTTAGCCATGACATATCGAAGGTACTAGTTGGTGCCTAATGTTTATAAATTTATGTTTTTCAGACTCTAATGTTTCATTTTGTTCATTTAGCGTTAGTTCTATCTGTTCAATTTTTACCATTCCCTCAAATAAAAAAAACGGGGGACAAACGGCGTTATCCTGACCCCACATGTTAGTAATTTAAAATAAAAAAAATGGTTTAACGCACCAAATGGTGCATAACGTTTGTAGTTTTATTTTTTCCAGGACCTAACGTTTCACTTTATTCAATTGGGTGCCTAACCTTTGCTCTGTCGGTTCGTTTTATACCATTTCGTCAGTAAAACCGTTAGAGGAGACAAACTTCGTTAATTTATATTATTTTTACCCTAAATGGACCCTATCTACAAAAATAATTTTAAATATTTTCATTAAAAATAATTAAAAGGAAAGTCTTTAATGTCATTTTTTCAGATTAAAATAAAATAAAGTTCTCAACTAATAATTCATTATTTAGATCCAATAGGTGGTATCAAAATTTTAAAAACATACAGATTTAGAAAAATATGCAAATCTAGCCGTTATTTGAAAGTAAACATTAATACCTAAATTATCAAAATAATTTTTTTAGCATAAATTATGATAATAATTAATTTCTATAAACGAAAGTCACCTAAATTTTCTACACATAATAAAAAGAGAAATTTATTATATTATTTATAATAAAAGAATTTTTAATTGAAAAATTACTATAATTTTTTCTACCTTCACCTCATTTTTCATCTTCTCATCTCCACGGCCATTACCATCTTCTTCCCTCCTCCACTAGCATTAACAAACATCAAAATCACTATCATCACCATCATCTACCACCCCAATATCCCACAATATTAGTAACTGAATCATCTGTCAGCTCAGTACCACATCCACCTCCACCATCTTTGATCATGTAAACACCATTAAATCCACCAAGTCGTGGTCGACCAAATCTACCACCACCGCACCATCGTCGACTAGATCTATTAGCACCACCAGCCAACCACCCACCTAACTTTAGATCCACCACGACCGAGTTCATCACTAACTACCCAATACTTAGATTCATCATCTACATCACCACTACCTACTATGATGCGATTTGGGTTCATTTTAATGAGTCAGATCGTGTCAATAGATCTACCTTGAGTTGCCCGATAAAACTCGATCAAAGTCGAACAAGAAAACACAAGAAAAATGGAGAATCGGAGTTGGAAAAGATGGAGAAAATGCAGAGGAATTTGAGTGAAATTTCTGGGTAATTTTAGGAATGATTTGTGGGTAAAATTCAATGAGAAACAATCAATTCAACTTATATTAATCATCCTCTAAGTGGGAATCCAATATATTCAAGCAATCAAATATTCCAAATATTCATTCAATTTGATACAAAATGAAATTAAAGGAATAGAGATTAAAAGAAGTTTTACTTGTAAGGGATCAAGAAATCTCCAAGGCTTGATCCTTACAAGTTGAGTTCTTGGTGTTTAGAGGGAGTAGTGCTCTCAAACTCAACAATAAACACCTAGGCAAAAACTGAAGAAAGAAAGAAACTTGACAGCTATTTATAGGTTGCGGCGCTAGCGGTATACCGCTAGAGGTCTGGTGGTATACCGCTAGCTTCGCTGAGACAATTCACGAAAAAGCTCACGAAAAAAGCCAAGCCTGAAAACTGGCGGTATGCTGCTAGGGGCCTAACGGCATACCATTAGCTTTGGCATTTAAATTCCAGAAAAGTATATTTTTCTGGAATTTAACCATCTCAAAGCCCGAGCCTAGCGGTATGCCGCTACGGGTCTGGTGGTATACCGCCAGGGCTAAAGTCGGGGAGATTGGTTCTTCGTCGCTCTGCTTCAGCTCCGATGTGATGGGCAACCATCATTAAGTAGACCTGTCAATTAGACCCGGAGACCCGTGGACCCGACCCGACGGGCCGGGTCCGGGACCAAATTTTGGTCCCGTTTTTTAGTCGGGTCGGGTCTGGTCCCGACCCGGGAAATCCCGGGTCTGTCCCGAGACCCGTGAATATAAAGAAAAACCTAAGGTTTTCTAAACATTACGCGTCCTTCTTCTTCTCTTCATCTCCTCTCCCTCTCCTCCCAACTGCTCCACGTCACCATCGCTGCTGCTCCACGCCACCACCGGCGCAGCATCGCCGCTGCTGCTCCACGCCACCACCGGCGCAGCATCGCCGCTGCTGCTCCACGCCACCACCGGCGCCGCATCGCCGCTGCTCCTCTCCTCCCGACTGCTCTACGCCGCCATCGTTGCTGCTCCAAGCCACCACCGACTGCTCCACGCCACCATCACTGCTGCTCCTCTCCTCCCGACCGGGTCTCCAGCGCCGCGTCTTCTTCCTCTAACCAACGTTAGCCAAAAGCCTTCCCCTGTCGGCTAGGTATTTGTTCAATTTGGTCTAAAAAGATTCAGGAGGTTTTTCTTTTCTTGTGGTGATGAGATTCAATTTGGATTGCTGTGTTGATTTTGTGTTTGGGTTTTAGCTTATGATGGATTGTTGGGTATTTGTTCAATTTTCTGGGTATTTGTTCAATTTGGTCTAAAACAATTAAGGAGGTTTTTCTTTTCTTGTGGTGATGAGATTCAATTTGGATTGTTGTGTTGATTTTGTGTTTGGGTTTTAGCTTTTGATGGATTGCTGGATATTTGTTCAATTTTCTGGGTATTTGTTCAATTTGCTGGGTATTTGATTCTGAATATGTGATGGATTAAATTGAATTTTAAAAAAAATAAAAAAATTCGGGTCGGGCAGGGTCCAGTCCCGGACCCGAGCCATTTTTTCGGGCAGGGATCGGGACCAAAAATTGGTCCCGTATTTTTCCCGGGTCGGGACCAGTCCCGGCCCGATTTTGTCCGAGTCTGTCGGGTCCGACCCGTAGACCCGGATTGACAGGTCTATCATTAAGGTTCGACCTCCTTCTTGAAACACATCCTTGCTCATCTTGGTCTCAATCTATAGGGTGATCTTCTTGGCCATGCTCCTTGTGATTGACCCTCTTAGAGTCATGTCTTGTTCTTCAAGCTTTAACGTATCCTTGATTGCATCATACTAGATCCACCACCACCACGTGCTATTTTATTTTGTGAATTAAATAATAAGTTAAATTAGTAAGTGAAATTAATACGAATATAAATATAGATTTGATACATGCTCCTAATATGCTAGTGTTGTAAATTGTAACGGTGGTAACCGGTAACACGATGGGCAACAGATGAAGATGATGTCATTTTGTTGGGAAAAAAAATCCTAATTTTTGATGTATTTTTTTTAATTATTATCAATTAGAACATTTTAAAATATTTTTTATTGGTATTTTTGTAGACCAGCCCGGATAAAAAAATAAATTTATAGTGACTTTCTATTTAATCAATTTTAATGATAATACTTTAAATTATTTTTATAGATAGGGTCCACTTAGGGTAAAAATAATAATAAATTAATATAAATTAACAGAGATTGTCTCCTCTAATGGTTTTATTGATGGAGTTGTGTAAAATGAACAAACAGAGAAAACGTTAAGCACAAAATTGAACAATGTAAAACGTTAGGCCCTAAAAAAATAAAATTACAAATGTTAGGTACCATCTGGTGCATTAATTTTTTATTATTTTAAATTACTTACATGTGGGGCCAGGATAACGTTGTTTTCCCCATTTTTATTTATTTGACGGAGTGGTGTAAATTGAATGGATAGAGCCAACGTTAGACACCAAAATGAACAAAGTGAAACGTCAGGGTCCAAAAATAATTCTACAAATGTTAGGCATTAGTTGGTGCCTTTTGCCATCGAAACATATGAAATTTTAGTCTCTACCATTAGAATTTTTTTCCGAAACTCTAATGATGCGTTAAAAAATATTTAAAAATAATAAAATATTTATTAATAAATAGAAAAATGGAGATTGATTTTTTTATAATATTTATAATAATTAAAATTAAGAAAGTTGGAGAAAGTAAAAAAAATCAAGAAACATTGGAGAACTCGTTAAAATATATATAGGATATCAAAGTTTTATGAAAAATTAAAAAACTAGAGATTAATTATTTTAGACTATTTATTAATAATTAAATTAAATTATTATACCTCAATTTTTATATATAAAAGATTCAAAAAGTAATAATATTTTTATAATTGTTTACTTCTCTTTTTTTTAATTGTTTTAGTTATGAAAAAAATTAATCTCCGTTTATTTAATTTTTCAATTTTTTTTGGACGTAAAATGTAATGGCAGGGGTTAAAGTTTGGGGGTTCAAATGTTAGGGCCTAAAGTGTGGAAGTGTCTATACTCTACGTGACCTTATAATATTTTTCCCAAATTTCATTTAGAAAAAAATGAGTAATATTTTCTAGATGGAGATCAAATAAGTTCTCAATTTATAAAACTAGTTTTTAAAATAAATAAATAAATAAACTCCCGTTGTAAGTGGACTTAAAAAAAGTTTGGTGATACTCCCTCCGGGACAAAATAAACGTCGTTACGCAAAATGAGGTGGCCCGAATGACTCACTATTTGACCTCAAAAAATTCCAAACATTTTTTCGAACGTACGCAAATCCTTAACGTACGTTCGAAAAAAAGTACGGAATTTTTTGAGGTCAAATAGTGAGTCATTCGGGTCACCTCGTTATGCGTAACGACGTTTATTTTGCCCCGGAGGGAGTATTATTTAAAAATATAGTAATGCTAAAGATACTAATACTCTTACTAAATTTTGTACTAAAAATACACGTGTCATCTTTACATCCACTTGGTAGTTATTAGTTTAAATAAAAATAATAATACAACCTATAATTAGGAAGGGATAAACCCCAATCATATCTTGACACACCAATTAGTACAATTTTATTAGTAAAATAGTTAGTATCCCAAGCATTATTCTTAAAAATATTACACCATGTTTCTTATTTTTGTAATTAAAACTAAAGCGAATAAATACTAAAAATACTTATATGGGAGAAGACTCATTTCTATAGTAAACTTACGGTAGATATGAGGTCAAGTTAGATGTATTGCTTGTATACGTGCCAAATTTAAGTATTTAAAGCATAGTCTTTACATGCCTTTGTTTGTAGCTTCCCACCCTTGGAGCAATATTTCAATGACTTTTGTAGTTGGTTTATATAGGTGCAAGAAGGGAAAAAGTTTCTTTATTTGTGGTAGCAAACCATTTTTCCAAAATGTTCCATTTTATTTCATGTCACACCACTAATTATGTCACTTTATTGCTAATATATATTTTTATGAAATTGTGAGATTGCATGGTACGTCAAAATTTTTTATTAGTGGTAGGAATTGACAATTTTTAAGCCATTTTTGGCGTGTGTTGTGGTCTAAATTAGGCACTAAATTATTATTATCTAACTCTTGCCACCCTTAAACGGATGACTAAATAGAAGTGATTAATACAATATTAAGTAATTTGTTGTGTGTTATGATCAATCTTGGGAGGAATGCATTCATATTATTGAATTTGCATACAATCGCACGTTACATTCTTCTACTCAATTCTCTTCTTTTGAAATGGTCTATGAGTGTGATTCACTAACACCTCCCAATAAACTTGCTTATGTTATCTTTAAGTGATTATGCTAATTTAGATAGAGCAAGCAAGACGACTTTAGTGAAGAAGATCCATGAAAGGACCAAGAACCGCATTGAGAGGATGAATGAGAAGGTGGCCAAGAAAGGAACCAAGGAAGGCGCATCCAATCCTTTGAAGTTGGTGATTGGGTGTGTGATACGATCCTTGCTAGGCTTGGATCGATGCTCCTGTTGTGATCGTTGTTCAAGGATGGACTTCGTGCGGAAATACTTTAAACTGAACCCAAACGTGCGCTGACCCTGCTAAGTCGTGATGCCTAGCCAACCCAGCTACGCGAATGAGGATCTTGATCGAACTCCTAACCCTCTAACCAGCAATTGGTTAGCAACCTAGGCAATCGAACAATGGGGGTGAACTTTCGATTTACTTGAGTGGTTCTTCGAGCGTTCGGACTCAAAGGATTCAAGGTTCTGCGAGACTTAAATTTAACTCAAGTGTTGGCAAAAAAAAGTCTGATTTTATTAAGCCAAGCGGCTGCCTTAAATAGGCGCAAGAAATACAAATCCTACGAGAACTAGAACTTCTATCTATACAAGAGTTCGACTTGAACTAAAGCTGAAATAATTAATTAAATTAATTATAATACTAGTACTAAGAGTATTAGTAGGCCCAAGCAATCCTACGCATGGTAGAATTGCGCAATGCGCGTCCTTCCTCAAGTCGAAGTCCTTGGTGTGCTAGGACTTGCGCATGCGTTGACCCGCTCGGCCATTCTCCCAAACGCGTCGGGCGTTTGACTTGAAACTCCAGTAGCCTCTTCTAGACCCTTGAAGCTATCTTGTAACTCAGCTGGAGCTTGGCAAATATTCCCCAAGTCTGACTTGGCTCGGTCGTCCGTTTTGTGAGTGCTAGCGTGCGCGCTGGGTGCGACCAGCAGCGTCACTAAACGCGGCGTGTGCTCGCGTAGTACGGACTCCTCCAGCGTAGCCTCACACTGAATCTCATTATGTAGGAACAAAGAAAGCTGGCTGGCCAAGCGCTTGCTGTGTTGGCGGGTCATCGGGCCAAGTGGCGGCAAGGGCACGAGTGAAGGTGCGGCATGCGTGCGATGCGTACTAGGGTTCGCATCAGTCCCTCCCTCTTCAAGAGGATTCGTCCTCGAATCCGAGTCTTCCTCATCATCTTTCACCCAATCACACAAACTTAAATCGGAGATGTTGAAGGTAGTACTTGCGAATCCATAGTCGCTAGGAAGGTCGAGGACATAGGCATTATTATTGATTTTCTCCACGATAAAAAATGGGCCATCTCCTCTTGCAGAAATTTTGTGACGCCTCAAGGCTGGAAATCTTTCCTTCCTTAAATGTAGCCAAACCCAGTCGCCTACTTTGAAGGATGCGATCGCTCTTCCTTGATTTTTCTTGCGGACCAAGCGTTCATTCATCTTCTCTATATTTTTCTTGGTCTGCTCATGAATCTTTTTCACCGTTGCTGCCTTTGCGTCTCCATCTAAACTCACGGAATCTTGCAAAGGTAAAGGTGCTAAGTCCAGCGGCATCAAAGGATTGAAGCCGTAGACTATCTCGAAAGGTGAAAAACCAGTGCTAGAATGCGTGGCTCGATTGTAGGCAAATTCCATAAAGGGTAGCTGATCATCCCACTTGGTCACATGTTTGCCTACCAATGCTCTCAATAAGGACCCGACTATGCGGTTTACAACTTCTGTTTGTCCGTCAGTTTGAGGATGACAAGAAGTCGAAAAGAGTAGCTTAGTCCCCAAACGTCGCCATAGCACTCGCCAAAAATGGCCAAGAAATTTCCTATCTCGGTCACTTACAATGCTTGCGGGCATCCCATGTAAGCGAACGATTTCCTTGAAAAATAATTTGGCGATGTAGCTTACGTCGTTGCCAATGGTGCACGGAATGAAATGTGCCATCTTCGAAAATCTGTCCACAACAACGAAGATGCAATCTTTCCCTTTCCACGATTTCGGCAACCCAACCATAAAGTCCATGGAGATATCTGTCCAAGGGTGCGAGGGAATGGGTAGAGGCATGTACTCACCGTGGGTTGCAACCTTCGATTTGGCCTTGCGACATGTAATACACCGAGACACAATGCGTATCACGTCCCTTTTCATATGCGGCCAATAAAAATGCCCCTTTAATATCTCAAGGGTCTTTGTAACTCCGAAGTGTCCCATAAGTCCACCACTGTGCGACTCTAAGACCAGTAATTCTCGCATAGAACAATGCGGAATGCACAACCTCTTGTGCTTAAATAGATACCCTTCATGCTGAAAATACTTAGACCCATGTGTCATCATGCATGTAGAGTAGATCTCTCCAAAATCAGAATCAAGAGGGTAGAGAGAAATTATGTGCGCAAACCCTAAAAGTTTCGCACTAAGAGAAGAGATGAGGGCATACCGTCTAGACAATGCGTCGACTATGATATTCTCCTTTCCTTGCTTATATTGGATGTGGTATGGGAATGCTTCTATGAATTCCATCCAGGTTGCGTGCCTCTTGTTCAATTTCCCTTGTCCCTTCAGATATTTCAAGCTAAGGTGATCGGTGTGCACTAGGAACTCTCGCGGTATAAGATAGTGCTGCCAAACCTCTAAGGCGCGACGAGCGCATACAGTTCCTTGTCATAAGTGGGATACCGAAGCTGTGTATCTTTTAATTTCTCGCTAAAGAACGCAATCGGCCTCTTCTCTTGCATCAGAACCGCTCCAATGCCGATGCCACTTGCATCACATTCCACTTCGAAGGCTTTTTTGAAATTAGGCAATGCTAAAACAGGCGCGGTGCATAGTCTCTCTTTAAGCGTTTGAAACGCTTGTTCCTGCGGTTTCTCCCATGCGAAGGGCACTCCCTTTTTAGTCAATTCATTTAAATGTGCTGCTACAGTGTTGAAATCCTTGACAAAGCGTCTATAAAAGCTCGCTAAGCCATGGAACGAACGTATGTCACTCACGTTCTTTGGCGTAGGCCACTCCTTAATAGCTTTGATCTTTTCTTCATCGACCTTGACGCCTTCCACACTCACAATGAACCCTAGAAATCTGACTTGCTTAAGCGCGAATGAGCATTTACTCGCCTTAGCATATAACTGTTGCTCACGTAGGGCTAAGAACACTTGGCGTAGGTGCGCGCCATGTTCTTCAAGTGACCTGCTATAAACGAGGATGTCATCAAAGTACACCACTACGAACTTGCCAATGAACCGCCGTAGCACATGGTTCATAAGTCTCATGAATGTGCTTGGTGCGTTTGTCAAGCCGAAAGGCATGACCATCCACTCGTAAAGACCATGCTTGGTCTTAAACGCTGTTGTCGCGCCCCGAAATTTAAAAATTCGCGAGTGTGCAACGAAATTTGAGACCTTCAGATGCTCGGCGTAAAGGGACGCCTAGCAGCATGCAATGAAGTCGCCAGCCTAATTTGGTTGCTAGGCTTAGGGAACCTTAATCGTCATGGCATAGGAAATATAATAAGTAAAAAAACTAAAGGCACAAAAAAGGGTTCTGGACCCCAGACAAAAGGTTCGGGGTCGTATTATGGTCTCGGGAAGGTGTTAGGCACCCGAGACACATCCGAAAACGGTTACCGGTTGATGAGAGAGGTGTTTAAAAAGGTGTTTGATAAAATGCATTTTGAAAAAGGGGGCCCTTAGAGGAATCGTCACTTTAGTCTTTTCTATGATCGTGACCGTTCAGGAATAATAAAAAAATATTTCTGACGGGGTTACCGTTTATCGAGATTGATTGATTATTCCTGACCGCGACATGATGGGACTGAATTTTCCGTAAGACTGAATGAGCGCCCTCTTATTTCATCATCGGGCCATGCATGATTAAATTACTTACTACGTGATCCTACCATGGATTGCTAACAGAGTACAAATTTAAATGATAGATTTTTGAAGTGGAAAACTGATGTGGGATCGAAAGTCCCCATGTACATGCAGTCAATACAAGCGAGAATTTAAAATCATATGAACATGGCATTTTAAGCAACTCTTTAAACACGTTGTTCATGTGGGTTGATTTTAGTTCTAGCAATTCTATATATCATGCGTGCAGTTGATATTTGCAGAAAAGTGTTGAATAAATGAAAAGGAATGAAAGGCGTACTTGCGAGCGAAGCTTGAATTTAAAACCTACAAAATGAGAGTGTTAGTGATAGCTCGAGAAATAAATAAACAATTTTATGAGCGCGAAAATTTAAATGACAGTTGATTGCTTACGTAAAATGATGGATTTTACGCATATGAGAACTAAACGCTGAGTTTGATGAGTGCAGGAAAATAAATGATGACAGTTGATTGTATGCAAGAAATGATGGATTCAACGCATATGAGATTTGAATGATGACATGATTGCATACGGGAAATGATTTATTTCGCATACAAAAATTAAATGCTGACCTGATTGCATGCGAGAAATGATTTATTTAACGCATACGAGATTTAAGTGACGACATGATTGCATGCGAGAAATGATTTATTTAACGTATGCAAAAATTAAATGCTGACATGATTGCATGCGAGAAATGATGGATTTAGCGCCTACGAAAATTAAATGCTGAGTTGATTGCATGCGAAAAATGATTGATTTTAAGCATATGAAAATTAAATGCTAGGTTGATTGCATGCGAAAAATGATTGATTTTACGCATACGAAAATTAAATGCTAGGTTGATTGCATGCGAAAAATGATTGATTTTAAGCATACGAAAATTTAAATGCTACGTTGATTGCATGCGAAAAATGATTGATTTTAAGCATGCGAGAAAATGAAATGCTTAGTTGGTTGCATGCGAAAAATGATGGATTTGACGCATACGAGAATTAAATGCTGAGTTGATAAGTGCAGGAAATTAAAAGAGTTGATGATAAAAAAATTTAAAACAGTTGATGATTTGCAGAAATTTTAATGATTGATACTGTAGAAAATTAAAGCAATTGATATTGCAGAAAATTAAAGCAGTTGATATTGCGAAAATTAAAATGCGACCGACCATATAGGCGGTAGATTGAATTTAAATTGCCGAAAATAAATTGCGAGAAATTAAAGTGCGGAAAAGTAAAGTGCGGAAAATTAAAGTGCGGAAAATTAAAGTGCGGAAAAAGTAAAGTGCGGAAAATTAAGGTGCGGAAAATTAAAGTGCGGAAAATTAAACAGTTGATAATTTGCGGAAGGATTTCCAGCAGTTTGCGAAAAATTAAAGCAGTTGAATATTTACGAGAATTAAAATGCGACCGACCATATAGGCGGTATATTGAATTTAAATTGCCGAAAGTAAATTGCGAAAAATTAAAGTGCGAATAAGTAAAGTGCGGAAAAGTAAACAGTTGATAATTTGCGGAAGGATTTCCAGCAGTTTATGAAAAATTAAAGCAGTTGAATATTTGCGAGAATTAAAAGCAGTTGATAATTTGCGGAAAATTAAATGACAACCGACCATATAGGCGGTACGATAAATGACTGAAATTAAGTGGCTAAATACAAATAACTGAAGTTAAATAACATAAAAATAAATATCATGATAAGAAATGAGCAATTCATGTAGAAAAACAATTCAATAAACAACTTGATGCAAGAATAAGCATACGAAATATTTTACAAAAAAAGTGAACTAAACAATTCATGTATAACATATAGGAAAAATAGCACATATCATGAATAATAATTATATGAAGCATGTGAGCATTTTACGTAAGAAAATAACGAATCGAAGACTCAGAAAAATATAAATGGGCTGGGCCCAGCTTAAAATTTGGAGAAATGGGCCAGGAACAATTCCTGACCCAAGGAAATTAATTTAAATGGCGATGGGCTTGGCCCATCACCTTTCATTTTGCGCGAAGGGCCAAATGGCCCAAGTCATCATCTTCAACCTCTCGTCACCGGCGCCACTGCCGGCGACGGAGGTGATGAACCAGGCGACCGATTCACCTGGTTCTTGGTCCGAAAGAAAGCTCTCCCTCCCAGCAGCGCAAACAAACAATCACAGCAAGAAAATGGCAACAAAAACAGTGACGATTGCAACAAGAACAATAATGCGCATTAATCTGTTTAATTAGCAAATAAATACCTCACGCGTTTAAACAATTCAATCAATGCTAGTGTGATGAAATTAACTTAAAATTCAAGCAATTGGAACACATTTAAGCAATTAAATGATCATCTAAGGCAAGAACAAAAATTAAAGAAAGAAACGGTAAGTGAGAGAGAAAGAAAGAAACTTACAGTGCTTGCCGAGAGTGGAAAGGATTGAGCGCAAGGAATGGGGTTCAATTGTACGTGAATTGGACCGGAAAATGGGGAGGGAGCAGTGCTATTTTTCTTGCAAAATTCGGGCCGTTTTTGCGTTGGAGGATGGTGGCTATTTATAGCCAAAAATCGCGTGGTGGCCGGACGAGGGAGCTGCGCATGGAGGAGCTAGGGGGACTAGCTGTGATGATGGCGGAGGGATAGGGAGCTAGGACGCGATGGGAGCAGGTGGCTCGGGCGAGGACTTCGCTGCCTTGCTCGTGCGTGCACTATGCATGTGCACCATGCACATTAATTCAAGGGTCATTGATCTGGTTGACTTTCCTTGGTTGACCAGATCAATGGCCATGATTAAATGGCCTTTTATCTGATTTAAATGGCCTCGAGCCGGTTCCTGCCAACAAACGTTCCGACTTTTCGAGCCGAAGGTACTAGTGCGCAGAGAAAAATATGACGGGTTTAACTGTCTACAGCGAATGACAAGAAGTTTTCATTTAACGTGTTTATTTTCGCGTTAAAAAATGTGAAACGTTTGAACGGAAAAATAAAGACGTTACGCCGAAAATTACACAAAACGCTGTAGACCGTTGCGAGCGGAAAAAAAAGCTAGCAAATAGTTGATGGAAAACATTTTGAAGTCAAGCTATTGTCCGAGCGAACTTACTCGGGTCCGATAAAAGCTCGAAGTAGAATAATAATAAAATAATAAAAATACTAAAAATGCGCTAAAATACTAAAAATCCTAAAATTCATGTGATGACCTAAAACGAAGAAAAAACTAGCAAACGACTGCCGGATAGTTAAAAATGTGATTTTTAAGGCTAAAAATAATAATGATAATAATAATGAAAATACGTGACGAAAAATTAAAAATGCGGTTTCGAAAGCTGACGATGCTAACGATGATGCTAAAATGCGAGGAGACACTTAAAAATGCTAATGACTGTAAATCAACTGAAAGATGACAGTAAATTAAGTAAATAACAGAAATGCTAAAATTAATTAAAAATGGCGTCAAAATTCGGGTATCAACAACTGTCTTCCATTCGTCCCCTTCCTTCATTCGAATTTGATGGTAGCCGCTTATAAGATCTATCTTTGAGAAGATTTGGATGCCACTCAATTCATCTAACATGTCATCTAGCCTCGGAATGGGATGTCGATACTTGATGGTGATCTTGTTCACGGCCCTACAGTCCACACACATTCGCTATGTGCCATCCTTTTTAGGCACAAGGATCACAGGCACGACACAAGGGGAAAGACTTTCTCGCACATACCCACGGCTCAATAAGTCATCCACTTGCCGCTGTAACTCTTTTGTCTCTTCGGGATTACTTCTATAAGCTGGCCGATTCGGAATTGTGGAGCCTGGAACAAAATCTATTTGGTGCTCGATCCCTCGGATTGGAGGCAAACCCGCGGGCATCTCGTCGGGCAATACATCCGTAAATTCTTCCAATAACTCGGAAATAATAGGTGGGGCAGAATTTGTAGATGAAGAAGAAGAGAGACAGTAGGGCTTGAAGCGAAGTAGAATCAAAGGCTTACTTGGTTCGCAATTAGAATTGCGCATGGTAAGTGCTCGCCGAAGATCCCTCCCTTTGGCATAGAGACTTGTCTTCTTTCCGCCAATCTTCACTTCGCTTGGGCTACTCTTGTCTACTTCTTCGCTTTCCTTGAGCTTCTTAGCAACTTCCCACTCGGCATGGGTTTTTTTGAGCCATTGTTCGTCTTCGAACACTTGTGCTAGAGTCAAAGGCGCAAGTGAGTGTTTCTTGCCATCTTTGACTAGCTTGTACTTGTTGGTTTGGCCATCATGTACGACTGATCTATCAAATTGCCACGGTCGTCCCAACAGAATATGACTTGCATGCATAGGCACTACGTCGCAAAGGATCTCATCCTTGTACCTCCCAATTGCGAATGAGACGAGTGCTTGCTGGCTCACTTTAATGGCACTGCCATTATTCATCCACTGTAGCGAATATGGCCTTGGATGGCGTATGGTAGTCAGTCCCAACTTCTGAACTAACATTGTGCTCACACAATTAGTGCAGCTTCCGTTGTCAATGATCATGGAGCACCCAGTTTTGTTGACAACGCAACGGGTGTGAAACAAATTTTCCCGCTGCTCGTCTCCATGCGCCTCCTCTTTGACTTGCGCGCTAAGACTGCGCCTCGTCACTAAGGACAATGAGTTGATCACAACTTCGTCCGAGTCACTGCCCTCGTTAGTGCCTACATCGTCCCTTTCAATCTCTTGCTCATCGTTGGATGCTAGCTCACCATCCTCGCGTATTAAGAGAAAATGCTTATTAGGGCAATCAACTTGCCTGTGTCCCCGTCCAGAGCACTTGAAACATACTATATCTTTAGTAGAGGGCCTATTCGGAGTTGTGTTGGCACTGCTGTTGAGTGGCTTAGAAGGATTGGTGCCGCTGCTGGGACCCTTGTAATCATATGGCAAGACTTTAGGCGGTGTACGGACCCATTTGTCTTCCCTGCTCCATTGCGACTTCTTCCAACCTTGTGCCTTAGTCGCAGCTGAACCCGAATTAGAGTAGGAGACTCTAGCCTTGGTCTGCCTCTCTATCTTGATGGCCATGTGCAGCATCTCTTCTAAGGACCCATAGTACACCAGCTCCGATTTGTTGGCAATATCACGGTTTAGGCCATTAAAGAAGCGCGTCATTGTAGCCTCTTCCTCCTCTTCAATCTGTGCTCTTGCTAGTACAATCTCTAGCTCATTGAAGTACTCGCTTACTGACCGAGTCCCTTAGGACATAGGTTGCAATCGCTGATAAAGATCCCGCTGAAAATATGTTGGGATGAAGCGCCTCCTCATCTCTCGCTTCATCTCTTCCCATGTCCGAACGGGTGGAGCATTCGCTCGACGCTTGAGCTTGTGCAGCTGTTCCCACCAATGTATGGCATAGCCATTGAATTCAATGGCTGCTAAGCGGATCTTCTTCTCTTCAGAATAATTGTGGAGTAAAAAGCTCGATTCAATCTTCTGCTCCCAAATAAAGTATGCATCGGGGTCGTCCTTGCCATCAAACGGTGGATTTTTGAGCTTGATGCTATTCAGATTGACATCAACTCGATCTTCTCCTCTAGGCCGCCGCTCATTAGAACTCAGGTTCGTCTTCCTCATACACATCATTCCAGTGCATACGGGGCGCTGGGTACCACGGCTCGTCGTAGTCGGGCTCGTCGTAGTCGGGCTCGTCGTAGTCGGGCTCGCGCTCTATGCGCCTATGTGCTTGACGCGCTAGGCGCTTCGCATTGATGCGTTGGGCTTGTGTGGGCGTGCGCCGCTGCTCCTCATTATTCCCAAGCAACACAAAACGACGGTCTTCATTCCCCTCGCCAGCAAAACCTTCGGGTAAATCAGTAAACGGACCCGGCTTGTCTTCCTTTGGTCCCATGTCATAGAGGTGAGCTGCGCGTTGTGGGTTTAGGACTTGGGTCATGTGGGGCGTGGCTGTTGCCCTTTTCTTCTCATCTGATGGCTCCTCCGACTTAGGGCTGTTGCATACTTCCATCTTGTCCATTCGGGCTAAGAGTTGGAGAAGGAGATCTCGGGTAGACAAGTCGTTTTCTTCGGCCTTGCCTTCGGTTTCCTTGATACTTTTATTTCTTGAACCTTGAGACATTCTTTCTTTTTCTTTTTTCTTTTTTTGATTTTGTTTTTTGACTCTATATAAACGAAAATACAACTAGATGGATGAAGGGTGATTTAGCTCCGGACTAGAGTAAATCGACTCAAGAATTTATCGAAAATAAAGGAAAGCAATTTAAAATTACCAAGCTTGAACAGCCTTCGCTCCGCTACCAACTGATACGATCCTTGCTAGGCTTGGATCGATGCTCCTGTTGTGATCGTTGTTCAAGGATGGACTTCATGCGTAAATACTTTAAACTGAACCCAAACGTGCGCTGACCCTGCTAAGTCGTGATGCCTAGCCAACCCAGCTACGCGAATGAGGATCTTGATCGAACTCCTAACCCTATAACCAGCAATTGGTTAGCAACCTAGGCAATCGAACAATGGAGGTGAACTTTCGATTTACTTGAGTGGTTCTTCGAGCGTTCAGACTCAAAGGATTCAAGGTTCTGCGAGACTTAAATTTAACTCAAGTGTTGGCAAAAAAAAGTCTGATTTTATTAAGCCAAGCGGCTGCCTTAAATAGGCGCAAGAAATACAAATCCTACGAGAACTATAACTTCTATCTATACAAGAGTTCGACTTGAACTAAAGCTGAAATAATTAATTAAATTAATTATAATACTAGTACTAAGAGTATTAGTAGGCCCAAGCAATCCTACGCACGGTAGAATTGCGCAATACGCGTCCTTCCTCAAGTCGAAGTCCTTGATGCGCTAGGACTTGCGCATGCGTTGACCCGCTAGGCCATTCTCCCAAACGCGTCAGGCGTTTGACTTGAAACTCCAGTAGCCTCTTCTAGACCCTTGAAGCTATCTTGTAACTCGGTTGGAGCTCGGCAAATATTCCCCAAGTCTGACTTGGCTCGGTCGTCCGTTTCGTGGGTGCTAGCGTGCGGGCTGGGTACGACCAGCAGCGTCACTAAATGCGGCGTGTGCTCGCGTAGTACGGACTCCTCCAGCGTAGCCTCGCGCTGAATCTCATTATGTAGGAACAAACAAAGCTGGCTGGCCAGGCGCTTGCTGTGTTGGCGCGTCATCGGGCCAAGTGGCGGCAAGGGCACGCGTGAAGGTGCGGCCTGCGTGCGATGCGTACTAGGGTTCGCATCAGTGTGGCTGCCTTGGGCAAGGATAGGTTCCCAAACCTAAGAAAACACAAGCTAAGCCAAAGAGGCAATGAACCATATTAAATAGTGGGAAAAATCAATGATAACACCTACCAACTTGACATCCCAAGTGAGTATGGCCCCATAAGTGATTCATTCATTCAATATAAATGGTCTTTCTCCCTTTCTTGTAGGTGATGATTGTTGATACCCGAATTTTGACGTCATTTTTACTTAATTTTAGCATTTCTATTATTTAGTTAATTTACAGTCATTTTCAATTGATTTAATGTCGCTAGCATTTTTAGGTGTTTTGTTGCATTTTAGCATCATCGTTAGCATCGTCAACTTTCGAAATCGCATTTTTATTTTTCGGCATGTATTTTCATTATTATTATCATTAATATTTTTAGCCTCAAAAATCACATTTTTAACTATCCGGCAGTCATTTGCTAGTTTTTTCTTCGTTTTAGGTCATCTCATGATTTTTAGGATTTTTAGTATTTTAGGGCATTTTTTAGTATTTTTTATTATTATTTTCGTTCGAGCTTTTATTGGACCCGAGTAAGTTCGCTCAGATAATAGCTTCAATTTGAAATGTTTTCCATCAACTAGTTCCTAGCTTTTTTTCCGTTCACAACGGTCTACAGCGTTTCGTGTAATTTTTGGCGTAACGTTATTATTTTTCCGTTCAAACGTTTCACGTTTTTGAATGAGAAAATAAACACGTTAAACGAGAAATTCTTGCCATTCGCTGTAGACGGTTAAACCCATCGTATTTTTCTCTACGCGCCGGTACCTTCGGCTCGAAAAGTCGGAACGTTTGCTCACAGGATTCAGCTCGAGGCCATTTAAATAGGACTTAAAGGGCCCTTGATCACAACCGTTGATCTAGTCAACCAAGGAAAGTCAACCAGATCAACGGTTGACAAATTAAATAGCATGACACATGAACAGTGCAGACACGAGAAAAACAGCAAAGCCCTCGCCCGAGCCACCTGCTCTCATCGCGTCCTAGCCAGCCCATCGCTTCCTGTCCCTCCGCCATCATCACGGCTAGCACCCTAGCTCTGCCACCTCGACGTCCGGCCAAGCCACGCGTGTCCCTCGCGTCCGGCCACCACGCGTTTGCAGCCTATAAATATGAGGCACTCCTTCGGTTCAAAGGGTACTAATTTTGCAAGAAAGCCTTGCTTCTTCCCTCCCTTAATCGATAGCTCACTTAGAGCTTCGATTGCCTCAGTTTAAAGCTTCACAGTAAGCTTTTCTTCAAGCTTTTTCTTTCGTTCCTTTTAAGCATTTTCTTCTTTAATTCGTTTTCCTTGGTTTGGATTAGATAAATTGCTTGTTTTTGTGCCATTAATTCATGTGCATGGTGTAGATTAAATACATGCTTTCAATTTTAAAAATCGTTAGCTAGATTGTGTAAATTAATTAGTTTTTGATAATTAACGGTTTCGTCATTTTTTCAAAATTAAACTTTGTACGATTTAAACTTCGAGTCAAAGTTCATACGGTCGGGAAGCCATCGAGGAGACGAGCGTCCCGGTATGAAAATTTTCAAGATCCGACCACGGGTGGCCGGACCTTGGTCGCCGGCAGTAGCGCCGGCGACGTGGTGAAGATGACGATGAATAGTGCCATAATGGCCTATTCATGCGTCAAAGGTGATGGACTTGGCCCATCACCCTTCCTTTTAATTTTCATGGGCCAGGCACTATTCCTGGCCCATTTTCCATTGTTCTTGCATTTTTTAGTTGGGCCCAGCCCATTTTCATCTCTCTCCGACATTTCGGATCACACTTTTTCGTAAAAATATTTCGTATGCTTCGTATGATTATTTTTCGTACTATCAATTGTTTAATTTCCTGTACTTATCAACTGTTTAAATTATTCGCACTTTAAATTTCCACAATTTACTTTCGGCAATTTAAATTCAATTATTCATTTTACCGCCTACATAGTCGGTCCCATTTTAATTTTCGTAAATATTCAACTGCTTTAAATTTTCGCACTTATCATACTGCTGGAAATTCTTCCGCAAATTATCAACTGTTTAATTTTCCGCACTTTACTTTTCCGCACTTTAAATTTTCCACAATTTACTTTCGGCAATTTAAATTCAATTGTTCATTTCACCGCCTACATGGTCGGTTGCATTTTAATTCTCGTAAATATCAACAGCTTTAATTTTTCGCAAACTGCTGGAAATTCTTCCGCAATATCAACTATTTTATTTTCTGCAAATATCAATTGTTTTATTTTCTGCAAATATCACTTGTTTATTTTCTACAAAATATTAATTGTTTTAAATTCCGCACTTATCATACTGCTGGAAATTCTTCCGCCAATATCAACTGTTTATTTTCTGCAAATCATCAAAACTGTTTTAATTCCCTGTAAATCGTCAACTACATTTAATTTTTCTACACTTATCAAAACAACATTTAATTTTCGTATGCGTTAAATAAATCATTTCTCGCATGCAATCCTGACAGCATTTAATTTTCGTATGCGTTAAATAAATCATTTCTCGCATGCAATCCTGACAGCATTTAATTTTCGTATGCGTTAAATAAATCATTTCTCGCATGCAATCCTGTCATCATTTAAATCTCGTATGCGTTAAATAAATCATTTCTCGCATGCCATCATGTCATCATTTAAATCTCGTATGCGTTAAATAAATCATTTCTCGCATGCCATCATGTCATCATTTAAATCTCGTATGCGTCAAATCAATCATTTCTCGCATACAATCAACTGTCATTTAAATTTTTGCACTCATAAATTTTTTTATTTATTTCTCGAGCTATCGCTAACACTCTCATTTTTGTAGGTTTTAATTTCAAGCTTCGCTCGAAAGTACGCCTTTCGATTCCTTTTTATTTATTCAATGCTTTCTGCAAATATCAATTGTACGCATGATATATAGAATTGCTAGAACTAAAATCAACTCATATGAACAACGTGTTTAAAGATTTGCTTAAAATGCCATGTTCATATGATTTTAAAATTCTCGCTTATATTGACTGCATGTACATGGGGACTTTCGATCCCACATCAGTTTATCTTTTCAAAAACCTTTCATTTAATCTGTACTCTGCTAGCTATCCATGATAGAATCACGTAGTAATTAATTTAATTATGCATGGCCCGATGATGAAATAAGAGGGCGCTCATTCAGTCTTACGGAAAATTCAGTCCCATCACTACGGTCATGAATAATCGATCGGTTCAACGATCAATTATTCATGAACGGTCCCGATTGTGGAAAAGACTAAAGTGACGATTCCCCTGAGGGCCCCCTTTTTCAAAACGCATTTTATCAAACACCTTTTTTAACACCTCTCTCATCAACCGGTAACCATTTTCGGATGTGAGTCGGGTGCCTAACACCTTCCCGAGACCATAATATGACCCCGAACCTTTGTCTGGGGGTCCAGACCTCTTTTTTTGTGCCTTTAGTTTTTTTTATTTATTATATTTCTTATGCCATGACGATTAAGGTTCCCTAAACCTAGCAACCAAATTAGGGTGGCGACTTCATTGCATGCTGCTAGGCGTCCCTTTTACGCCGAGCATCTGAAGGTCTCAAGTTCGTTGCACACTCGCGAATTTTTAAATTTTCGGGGGTGCGACAGTTTGGCGACTTCACTGGGGAACTTAGGGTCGGAGCCGGTTTTATCTTTTTAGAGAGGTGTTATTTGTTTATTTATTTACTTTGATCAATTGTTGGTCTGTTCATTTATTTGCTTTATCAATTGTCATATGCATTTCATAGCGCCCTACACCCAGGGGACAATTACCAAAATAGGAGGGTAGTAGTGACACCCTAGGACACGTGTCCTAGGTAGTGTTCACCAACCCCAACTCGAATGAACCCCTAAAGCCAGTCGAAAGGTTACTCGATTTCGCAAGGAATCGGGACACTGGACGACACTTTAGGGACCTTTTCATGGTATCATCCGGGGACCGTTCAAGCCAGTTAGAGGTGTCGGAATCAGAGCCCCAGCACGTGCATCATGATTATACCTGTTTGTCGTGGCTCTATTTGTCTTGTTGGCATATTGACGTGATTTTTTCTGTTATACGAACTGTGGATTTCTTACACGTGCAGGTTACTTTGCATTTAAAATTTTATTTTTGTCCCACAGGACCCGTTTTGCTCATTCAATATGTCGGCACCTACACTACTTTCACTTGATATTTTCGGGGAATGAAGTTTCAACGATCAGGCACTGCAAAGCCGAATTACCGCGTTAGAGGCTGAGTTAGAGATGCAGAAAGGGGAGCTGGCCTCGATGGAATACCTTTGGCAGGAGAACTCTGATGTCCAGGATTGACACCTTCATGGGAAGACTCGGATATCAGCAAACCTTTTCTTTTTCATGTAAACTAGGATCCCTAACTTCACCTAGTCTAGCCATTTTTGATGAATTTAGGTAGCTGGCTAGTTCACTACATCTTGTAAAAACTTTTAATAAAGTCGTACTCTTTCGGATATTTATTAAATCGCCTCAACTTTCCATTACCCCTCCAATACAAACCCAAAAAACCATCGCAAAATAAAAAGAGAAAATCCCTCCGAGATAAAACACAATCGTCTCACCGAAATTCTGAAAAATCAGACCAAGTGTTCAAAACATCCGAGTATCGCTCACTCATGGCCATGTCTTCCTAGTTTATCACAAAAAACTCCAAGTTCATAAAAAGATTGTCGTCTCTCCCCTCGGTTGAGTTCACCAGGCGTCAGGCCCTGCATTATTTGAGACCACACAGTAAAAGAGATCTTCCTAGCATGGCGGCATTGGTTGCCCCTGTTGATTTGGATTTCGCAGATAGCATCTCAGTTTGCTCCATATCGTTGGAATGAATAGAGGTTTTCTTCGCTTATCATCCACAACCAGGAGATCACGCCCTGAAAATATCAAGTGAAAGTGTAGCCGGAAAAAGGAATAAGCAGCATGGAGGCCTTGGGATTGCATCGCCCATACTCACTTTTATTTCTTTTCACTTGTCTTTTTCAGGTTAACGATGGCTCCCAGGAGGCGAACTAAACCCCACTTTTCATCAAATTTTGTGTGACAGCTCACATCCCCACTTTTGTCAAAATTTCTAACTTTAGACACTACTGATTAGTTTCTTTTCTTTCCTACTTGCAGGATGGGGGTATGAAGGGAAGCCGTACACATAGTCTAGCCTACGACTTTAAACAAGGGCGCTTTGTGCAACGAGAATGCCAACTTGGGGGCAAGCGAGTGAAGTGACGACCAAAAGAAGGCGTGGAAAAATGTCCAAGCTCATTTTTTAGGGAAGTTGTCCTTTACGTTTTTACAATTTCCCCTTTTGCAATTTATTTTTCTGTAAATTATGCTTTCTCAATTTGTATTTCCCTGATTCTACATTTCAGGTGCAACGAGACTTGCAAATTTGGGGGCAAGCAATGAAATTCAAAAGAATGTTGATCCAAAAACCATAAGACTCAAACGCAAGCCATAGTCAAGCCTACGACTATAAATAAGGGTGCTTCGTGGGAGGCAATCCACGTGTTCTTTTCAATATTTATATTTTTCGTTAATTCAACACCTTGGGATACTGTTTCCTAAGAATTTACTATTGGTCTCTCCATTTCAAGTGCAGCGAGATTTGTAAACTTGGGGGCAAGCGAATGAAGTGACAACCAAAGGAAGGCGTTGAAAAATGTCAAAGCTCATTTTTCAAGGAAGTTGTCCTTTATGTTTACAATTTCCCTTTTCGCAATTTACGTTTCTATAATTTATATTTTCGCAATTTACATGTTCACATTTTGCATTTCAGGTGCAACGAGACTTGTAAACTTGGGGGCAAGCAAGTGAAGTGACGATCAAAAGAAAGTGTCGAAAAATGTCAGAGCTCATTTTTCAGGTAAGCTGTCCTTTTACATTTTTACAATTTCCGTTTCCGCAATTTCCATTTCCGTAATTTACATTTTCGCAATTTTTTTTAACTATTTACATTGTTGCAAGAGTGCGTGCATCATGTTGGCTAAAATCCTTAGTTTTCGCAAAAATTTCCTCAAAAAAAAAAGGGGGAGAAGATGGGAAAATAAAAATCCCACGTTTTGAACGTTTTTGAATCAAACATATTCATCACTTTATCACGACACGGATGACTTGTGTGTTCATTAGAAATTATATGAAACATACATGATCTTGTCTGTTAGCTCTTATATCCATGGCATGTTTAGACGTAAGCAATCACAAAACATATCCTGTGAGTATTTTGGGCCTTCACGCCTCGTTTCTTTCATGAGTGTAAGTGCCTGACTAGATACTAGTTGAATTCGCATAATATCCAGGGTACATGTGCAATTAGACATGGGATAGCAATAAAATGACGTGGGACTTTTACGATTTTCTCCACTTTTTTCGTTTCTTCCCTCTTTCCACCATATATGTCATCACTCCCCAAACCTTCACTATCACTCATACCCCGAGATCTAAAGAGCAGTTTCAGCTAAAATTGCCAGCCGGAAGCATGAGCACGTCAAGTCCAAGAACACGATGAAGGAGACGGAAAAGGTCACCAGGAGATCGCTAAGGACCATCACCGAAGAAGCAGCAACGACGAAGGCCGAGGCCTCAAGACAGAAGGGGAAGAGATCAAGACGAAGGTTGTGCTTGCTCTGCTCTGTTGCATTTCAAATCAAATCAAAAAGGGGGGGAATAAAAAAAATATATAATAAAAAAAAAAAGAGGAAAAAAGAAGAAAAGAAAAGAGAGAGGGGAAAAGGGAAAAGAAAAGAAAAGAGAGAAATGCTCAGAGGCATTCGAAGAATACAAACAATCGAAGAGCCAAAGCAAGCACAACCCGGGGACAACTCAATACGAGAAATCTCGAAGAAAACTTTCCCCAGTGAACTCGAGCAAAAAAGGCCCAAGGCCAACTCGAGAAATCTCAAAGCAAGCTGATACGATCCTGGTTCCTTAGGATGTGTAGCACCAAATTTGATCTTTGTTCAAAGATGGATTTCCTGCGGAATAGATAGAATAGATAGAACTCACTTGCACAATTAAGACCTGCTGAACGCTAAGCTCCAGCCAACCAAAATCCGAACAAGAGAGGGTCCTTGTGAATGATAAACTTGCACAACTAAGACTTGCTGAACGCTAAGCTCCAGCCAACCAAAGTCCGAACAAGAAGATAAACAACAAGTAGGATGCAATTCCAAGATTTACTTGTATACAACTCAAGTATTGCGGACTCAAGAAGAACAAGGTTCAACCAACTTGAACAAGGGGCGGAGATTGAAGAGATTAACTCAATTTATCAAATAACAGCCAAGTTTCTAAGGAGGCCAAGCGGCTCCTTATATAAGGTTACAAACAAACCCTAATTCCAAAATAGGAATATTAAATAAAGTAAAACACTTAACTAATTAATCAATTAACTAATTAACCAATTAACTAATTATAGTAAATATAAATATATTTAAATACATTCCAGCAGCCCATGTCGAGTTCTCCATCATCGGGCCAAGGTTTGGGCCGAAACTTCAAGTTGTATGTTGTCTCGCGTACAGACTGCACGCCATAATTTTTACGTCCATAACTTTCAAACCACTTGTCCAAATGATCTTAATATTGTCCCAAATGAAAGCTAACATCCTGAAGTTTCCAACGAGAGGTCGATCGCACGATTCCGACATGTACAGCTCTGGTTACGTTCCGAAGAAGTTGCCTATTGTGTCTGCACCTAGAACTGCTGTGTGCGAGATTGTCATCTCGAATCTCCTTGATGTCTACTTGTCTGAATGCTCTGAAACTTGGACACAGCCTTCCTAAGACTCCAATAGGGCTTGTATATGTACTGGATCTTTTATTGAAGCCGGTCTTCCAAGGGTTGACTCGGATGGATGTCAAACCTTGTGCCAGGTGCCTCCAAGCCACCTTCCATGTCATCCTATGCCTGACAGCTTGATCAAACAGCCTCTCCTGCCTGGTCTCCATGTCTAGGGGTTGCATTAACCTCACTGGGGTTAGCCATGGGGCTAGGATCGTATCACAAGCCTCCCCAGTGAGGGCCCGAGAAGAAAAAGGACCCAAGGCCAACCCATGCAGCAGATCGCGAAGAGAACAGCAACGACACTCCCTAGTGAAGACTTGAGCAAAGGGCCCCTGGCCAACCAAAAAGCACCCCCAGCAAGGATCCCAGAGCTCACGCACTCTGTCCAGAAAGCATCCCCAGCAAAAAGCGAAAGAACTCGCACACCTCGCCCTCATCAGGGCCAATCAGCAAAGCATCACTCATCAAAAGCCTTCCAACTCCTAAACAACGCAATCTTTTCCCAAAACAAGCTCCTTTCCGGACATTTCATGTCCTTTCATTCTTTTTCTTAAAAGTCCTATCGATTATTAGAACGCCCATGCATGTGCATCTTCATTTGAAGTCTATTCACTCGGATTGACATTGCGAATTGAAAATTATGTATCATGTTAGTTGCATCTTTATGAGCGTAAAACACTTAACCTTGTTTCAGAGCGTGAGTGCAAACACTAATATCAGATGAGGATTGCTTACGGCTGCAAATTGTGGGAAAGTCTTGTCCTTGGGGTCGTTATTTCTTGAACAAGACGTAGATGCTATCTAGACTTAAATCAATCATGTTCCTATAACGAAAAATGAACGAACATTTTTATCCAAAAGGAGAAAAAAAAGGGCTTGAATTTATGTTCTTAAATAAAGAAATCATTTTCATTCCAAACAAAAAACTTGGGGGCAAGCCATGGGTTAAATGTAGGAATATTTGATATTTCTCACATAGGTCAATTGCTCTCTCCTTTTTCCATCTGTCGCTGCTTTGTATTTGCTTCCTTTCAATTTGCAGGATACAAATATGCTCTAGTGAAACATCAACCATGGGTCTTCGATGACAACATCGTTGTAAAGCCCTCGCCATCTTGGATTTTCATGAAAATCCAATCAGCATCGAATGGAGTACGTTACCACTCCCAAATCAACTTCGTGTGGTGGATCTCGTTCCCTCACGGTCAACCACTCTCCATTTCAGTTCATACGGTAAGTTCAAGGTAAAACTTACTTTCCCTTTTTACACCATCTGTTAAGCGTTGTGAAGGGTCACGTCCCCACATCGTGTTGTTAATGTCATGTCTGGTCACGTCCGCACATGTCGTCTCATAATGTTGTGTCTGGTCACGTCCGCACATATTGTCTGTTAAGCGTTGTGAAGGGTCACGTCCCCACATCGTGTTGTTAATGTCATGTCTGGTCACGTCCGCACATGTCATCTGATAATGTTGTGTCTGGTCACGTCCACACATATTGTCTGTTAAGCGTTGTAAAGGGTCACGTCCCCACATCATGTTGTAATGTCATGTTTGGTCACGTCCCCACATGTCGTTTGATAATGTTGTGTTTGGTCACGTCCGCACATATTATCTGTTAAGCGTTGTAAAGGGTCACGTCCCCACACCGTGTTTTTAATATCGTGTTTGGTCACGTCCGCACATGTCATCTGATAATGTTGTGTCTGGTCACGTCCGCACATGTTGTCTGTTAAGCGTTGTGAAGGGTCACGTCCCCACATCGTGTTGTTAATGTCATGTCTGGTCACGTCCGCACATGTCGTCTGATAATGTTGTGTCTGGTCACGTCCGCACATATTGTCTGTTAAGCGTTGTGAAGGGTCACGTCCCCACATCGTGTTGTTAATGTCATGTCTGGTCACGTCCGCACATGTCATCTGATAATGTTGTGTCTGGTCACGTCCACACATATTGTCTGTTAAGCGTTGTAAAGGGTCACGTCCCCACATCATGTTGTAATGTCATGTCTGGTCACGTCCGCACATGTCGTCTGATAATGTTGTGTTTGGTCACGTCCGCACATATTGTCTGTTAAGCGTTGTAAAGGGTCACGTCCCCACACCGTGTTTTTAATATCGTGTTTGGTCACGTTCTCACATGTCATCTGATAATGTTGTGTCTGGTCATGTCCGCACATGTTGTCTGTTAAGCGTTGTGAAGGGTCACGTCCCCACATCGTGTTTTTAATATTGTGTTTGGTCATGTCCGTACATGTCGTCTCATAATGTTGTGTCTGGTCACGTCCGCACATATTGTCTGTTAAGCGTTGTGAAGGGTCACGTCCCCACATCGTGTTGTTAATGTCATGTCTGGTCACGTCCGCACATGTCATCTGATAATGTTGTGTCTGGTCACGTCCGCACATATTGTCTGTTAAGCGTTGTGAAGGGTCACGTCCTCACATCGTGTTGTTAATGTCATGTCTGGTCACGTCCGCACATGTCATCTGTTAATGTTGTGTCAGGTCACGACCGCACATATTGTCTGTTAAGCGTTGTAAAGGGTCACGTCCCCACATCATGTTGTAATGTCATGTCTGGTCACGTCCGCACATGTCGTATGATAATGTTGTGTCTGGTCACGTCCGCACATATTGTCTGTTAAGCATTGTAAAGGGTCACGTCCCCACACCGTGTTTTTAATATCGTGTTTGGTCACGTCCGCACATGTCGTCTGATAATGTTGTGTTTGGTCACGTCCGCACATGTTGTCTGTTAAGCGTTGTGAAGGGTCACGTCCCCACACCGTGTTTTTAATATCGTGTTTGGTCACGTCCGCACATGTCGTCTGATAATGTTGTGTCTGGTCACGTGATAATGTTGTGTCTGGTCACGTCCGCACATATTGTCTGTTAAGCATTGTAAAGGGTCACGTCCGCACATCGTGTTGTTAATGTCATGTCTAGTCACGTCCGCACATGTCGTCTGATAATGTTGTGTCTGGTCACGTCCGCACATATTGTCTGTTAAGCGTTGAAGGGTCACGTCCCCACATCGCGTTTGTTAATATTGTGTCTGGTCACGTCCGCACATGTCATCTGTTAATGTTGTGTCAGGTCACGACCCCACACCGTATCTTGAAAATTCATATATAGTCACCCCAAATATCAAATCAACATCAGGGCAAAGGTATGTTACCGTCAATCAATATCCGAGCGAAGGTACGTTACAACTCTCATTTACATAATTCTACATTTCTGCATAATTATTACTCCTCCTTTAGCGACTACTTTTCTGCATATCTAAATAACCCCTCCTTGAGTGACTATACCCTCAGCACCAGCGTCCGGAGAGTGATAGCCTCGCACAGTCGTGTAACTACATTTCCAGCACCACGTCCGGAGAGCGATAGCCTCGCACGGACCTTCATCCATATTGCCACGTCAATGTTTGGAGAGCGATAGCCTCGCACGGACCTTCCTTCGCATTTCCACATAAACGTCCGAAGAGCGATAGCCTTGCACGGACATGCAATCTCATTTTTTTATATACCAGCATCTAGCAATGCGATAGCCTCGCCCAGACTAGAATTTAAAGCATACCTCCTCCTAGAGTGACATCAACAAACCTATCTCCTCCCAGAGTGACATCGACGAACCTATCTCCTCCCAGAGTGACATCAACAAGCCTATCTCCTCCCAGAGTGACGTCAACCAACCATTCCCTCCCAGAGTGATATCCACGACCTGCATCATCAATTTTGTAAACACTTTTAATCCCCAACGACGACATCAATCAATCTCCTCCTCCCAAAGCGACAGCAATTCATGTCCTCCCAGAGTGACAGCAATCAATCTCCCCCTCCCAGAATGACAGCAATTAATCTCCTCCCAGAGCGACATCAATCAACTACCTCCTCCCAGAGCAACATCATCACTGTAAGCTTGAGGTAAGACATGCTGTGTCGCCAAAATTCGGATATATAGGGGCAACTGTCGTTACTGCTTATCAAATCCTTCGATAAGACAGTGAAGAGGGGGCAACTGTTGATACCCGAATTTTGACGCCATTTTTACTTAATTTTAGCATTTCTGTTATTTAGTTAATTTACAGTCATTTTCAGTTGATTTAATGTCGCTAGCATTTTTAGGTGTTTTGTTGCATTTTAGCATCATCGTTAGCATCGTCAACTTTCGAAATCGCATTTTTATTTTTCGGCATGTATTTTCATTATTATTATCATTAATATTTTTAGCCTTAAAAATCACATTTTTAACTATCCGGCAGTCATTTGCTAGTTTTTTCTTCGTTTTAGGTCATCTCATGATTTTTAGTATTTTTAGTATTTTAGGGCATTTTTTAGTATTTTTTATTATTATTTTCGTTCGAGCTTTTATTGGACCCGAGTAAGTTCGCTTAGACAATAGCTTGAATTTGAAATGTTTTCCATCAACTAGTTCCTAGCTTTTTTTCCGTTCACAACGGTCTACAGCGTTTCGTGTAATTTTCGGCGTAACGTTATTATTTTTCCGTTCAAACGTTTCACGTTTTTTAATGAGAAAATAAACACGTTAAACGAGAAATTCTCGTCATTCGCTGTAGATGGTTAAACCCATCGTATTTTTCTCTACGCGCCGGTACCTTCGGCTCGAAAAGTCGGAACGTTTGCTCGCAGGATTCAGCTCGAGGCTATTTAAATAGGACTTAAAGGGCCCTTGATCACAACCGTTGATCTGGTCAACCAAGGAAAGTCAACCAGATCAACAGTTGACAAATTAAATAGCATGGTACATGAACAGTGCAGACACGAGCAAAACAGCAAAGTCCTCGCCCGAGCCACCTGCTCCCATCGCGTCCTAGCCAGCCCATCGCTTCCTGTCCCTCCGCCATCATCACGGCTAGCACCCTAGCTCCGCCACCTCGACGTCCGGCCAAGCCACGCGCCTCCCTCGCGTCCGGCCACCACGCGTTTGCAGCCTATAAATACGAGGCTCTCATTCGGTTCAAAGGGTACCAATTTTGCAAGAAAGCCTTGCTTCTTCCCTCCCTTGATCGATAGCTCACTTAGAGCTTTGATTGCCTCAGTTTAAAGCTTCACAGTAAGCTTTTCTTCAAGCTTTTTCTTTCGTTCCTTTTAAGCATTTTCTTCTTTAATTCGTTTTGCTTGGTTTGGATTAGATAAATTGCTTGTTTTTGTGCCATTAATTCATGTGCATGGTGTAGATTAAATACATGCTTTCAATTTTAAAAATCGTTAGCTAGATTGTGTAAATTAATTAGTTTTTGATAATTAACGGTTTCGTCATTTTTTCAAAATTAAAATTTGTACGATTTAAACTTCTAGTCAAAGTTCATACGGTCGGGAAGCCGTCGAGGAGACGAGCGTCCCGGTATGAAGATTTTCAAGATCCGACCACGGGTGGCCGGACCTTGGTCGTCGGCAGTAGCTCCGGCGACGTGGTGAAGATGACGATGAATAGTGCCATAATGGCCTATTCATGCGTCAAAGGTGATGGGCTTGGCCCATCACCCTTCCTTTTAATTTTCATGGGCCAGGCACTATTCCTGGCCCATTTTCCATTGTTCTTGCATTTTTTAGTTGGGCCCAGTCCATTTTCATCTCTCTCCGACATTTCGGATCACACTTTTTCGTAAAAATATTTCGTATGTTTCGTATGATTATTTTTCGTACTATCAATTGTTTAATTTCCTGTACTTATCAACTGTTTAAATTATTCGCACTTTAAATTTCCGCAATTTACTTTCGGCAATTTAAATTCAATTATTCATTTTACCGCCTACATAGTCGGTCGCATTTTAATTTTCGTAATTATTCAACTGCTTTAAATTTTCGCACTTATCATACTGCAGGAAATTCTTCCGCAAATTATCAACTGTTTAATTTTCCGCACTTTACTTTTCCGCACTTTACTTTTCCGCACTTTAAATTTTCCGCAATTTACTTTCGGCAATTTAAATTCAATTATTCATTTTACCGCCTACATGGTCGGTTGCATTTTAATTCTCGTAAATATCAACTGCTTTAATTTTTCGCAAACTGCTGGAAATTCTTCCGCAATATCAACTGTTTTATTTTCTGCAAATATCAATTGTTTTATTTTCTGCAAATATCACTTGTTTATTTTCTGCAAAATATCAATTGTTTTAAATTCCGCACTTATCATACTGCTGGAAATTCTTCCGCCAATATCAACTGTTTATTTTCTGCAAATCATCAAAACTGTTTTAATTCCCTATAAATCGTCAACTACATTTAATTTTTCTACACTTATCAAAACAGCATTTGATTTTCGTATGCGTTAAATAAATCATTTCTCGCATGCAATCTTGACAGCATTTAATTTTCATATGCGTTAAATAAATCAGCATTTAATTTTCGTATGTGTTAAATAAATTATTTCTCGTATGCAATCCTGACAGCATTTAATTTTCGTATGTGTTAAATAAATCATTTCTCGCATGCAATCCTGTCATCATTTAAATCTCGTATGCGTTAAATAAATCATTTCTCGCATGCCATTATGTCATCATTTAAATCTGGGGAAATAGTTTTTACCACCCCTGAACTATCGTCGAAAATCAAAAACCTCCCCTGAACTTCATTTTTTGAAATTCGCCCCCTTGGACTATTGTTTTTGGGCAAAAAACCCCTTCAATGCACATTTTTATAATTTTAAAAAATTTGTAAAAAATCTTTAAAAAATGTAAAAAATCACGAAAAAATGTAATTAACCTAAAAATCAAGAAACATTGTAAAAAATTCCAAGAATTCACAAAAAAATTGATTTAATTATGGACAGAAGGGGCTTTTTGCCCGAAAACAATAGTACATGGGGGCGAATTTCAAAAACTGAAGTTCAGGGGAGGTTTTTGATTTTCGACGATAGTTCAGGGGTGGTAAAAACTATTTCCCCTTTAAATCTCGTATGCGTTAAATAAATCATTTCTCGCATGCCATCATGTCATCATTTAAATCTCGTATGCGTTAAATAAATCATTTCTCGCATGCCATCATGTCATCAATTAAATCTCGTATGTGTCAAATCAATCATTTCTCGCATACAATCAACTCAGCATTTAATTCTCGTATGCGTTAAATCCATCATTTCTCGCATACAATCAACTGTCATTTAAATTTTTGCACTCATAAAATTGTTTATTTATTTCTCGAGCTATCGCTAACACTCTCATTTTTGTAGGTTTTAATTTCAAGCTTCGCTCGAAAGTACGCCTTTCGATTGCTTTTTATTTATTCAACGCTTTCTGCAAATATCAATTGTACGCATGATATATAGAATTGCTTGAACTAAAATCAACTCATATGAACAACGTGTTTAAAGATTTGCTTAAAATGCCATGTTCATATGATTTTAAAATTCTCGCTTATATTGACTACATGTACATGGGGACTTTCGATCCCACATCAGTTTATCTTTTCAAAAACCTTTCATTTAATCTGTACTCTGCTAGCTATCCATGATAGAATCACGTAGTAATTAATTTAATCATGCATGGCCCGATGATGAAATAAGAGGGCGCTCATTCAGTCTTACGGAAAATTCAACCCCATCACTACGGTCATGAAAAATCGATCGGTTCAACGATCAATTATTCCTGAACGGTCCCGATTGTGGAAAAGACTAAGTGACGATTCCTCTGAGGGCCCCCTTTTTCAAAAAGCATTTTATCAAACACCTTTTTTAACACCTCTCTCATCAACCGGTAACCATTTTCGGATGTGACTCGGGTGCCTAACACCTTCCCGAGACCATAATACGACCCCGAACCTTTGTCTGGGGTCCAGACCCCTTTTTTTGTGCCTTTAGTTTTTTTATTTATTATATTTCTTATGCCATGACGATTAAGGTTCCCTAAACCTAGCAACCAAATTAGGGTGGCGACTTCATTGCATGCTGCTAGGCGTCCCTTTTAGCCGAGCATCTGAAGGTCTCAAGTTCGTTGCACACTCGCGAATTTTTAAATTTTCAGGGGCGCGACAATGATGATGTGGATTTGAATTCGAGGATGAATCCTTTCAACAAAGGAGGAGATGATACAAGCTTAGATCAAAAAAACTTTTTTCTTCCACGCCATGGCCGCATCACTCGATCTCAAGCACAAGGGAGGCTCGCCATCTTGGTTGAAAATTCATTAAGGAAGGAAGAGACTGAGGAGCTTGGCTCGAAATGGGTTCTTTGCCTCCATGATCAAGACAATTCCTTAGCGTCACTTAACTCGGCCAAGAGCCAAAGCCATGACTGCGACTTCATATAGGCCACTACTTCGGCCGAGAGTCACGGCCGAGAATAATGGCCCAACGTTCCATAGTGCTCGACTGAAGCCGTAGGCCAAGACCATAGCTGATACAATGACCAAGCACAAAACATGGCCTGACCAAGATCCCAAGCCAAGTCTGCATCGCCCGGCCACGACTAAAGCCCCAGCGCAGCCCATGAGTCTAGTAGGCCGTATGATGTGAGCATGAATAAGGATCATGAAGACTTCTCTCTATCAAGTTCGGACCATAAGGACATTTCACAAGATCCAAGGCCAAGGGAATGTTTGCCTTGATGATGGAGCAAGCCCTTAGAAAGGAGAAAGCCAAGGAAGAGCCATGCTTCAAGTAGGTGACTTGTATCTAAACAGCCAAGGACCCAGGTGCCAGCCTTAGCGCAAGCCAAAACGTGGTTGAGGTCGAGTCCTAGGCAGTGCCTAGCGGTATGCTACCAAGCAAAGTAAAATGGTGCATCATCTTCCTCAACCAGTCACAGCTTTTTCCCTTGCCAAAGATTCAAAATAATCCGATATTAAAGATCCAACACTAGAGTTCTAAGTCAACAAAATCCAGTGCAAAAGTTAAATAAAGAAGGATCTCAAGGACTAATTTTACCTTGCATAAGTTGAAATGCCTTTCTGATTCGTTGGTGGTAATGAACCCGCTAAGCACTACCCAAAGCACACTTCAAGCCTCTTCTCAAGCCAAAGTCGGCCAATTCATTAAGGGTATTTTGGGGCTTTTCGCCTTGTAATAAATAGGTAGTATAATTAGCATATATAAGATATTTTTTGTGAGTAATACTCTCTCTCATTGAAAACCAGTAAACCTTAAGTGATCTATCCTAGAATTTGCTAAGTTTAGCACTTTATCATCTTTCTAAACTAGGTTGTTCAAGATCTATTCTTGAAACGGTTAGCTAAAAGTTGAGATCCTAGTTTTTTTTTGTAATGTTGTTCCAAACAAGTTTTAGATAGGGTTTACTAGGAATCAAGTTCCTTTATTTGTACTTTAAACTTTTTAATCAAAGATTCTTTCTTTTATTTTTGTGTTATTGAGTTGATTGTGTATATATGTGTTCGACCAACCTTCCAAAGAGGTTAGATCCGACCAAAAAAAAGACAAAGGTTTAACCCATCATCAATTCAAGGAGTCGAGAGCTTATCAAGTGGTAGATGAGCTAGGTTAATTGGCCGAGGCCGCAAGCTGCGATTGGGTCCAGCGCTGCACAACTAGGCCACGCGATAACAATTAGCGCCTGACCCGTGCCGTTCACATAGCCCACCAAGCGCCAAATCATTTAAACACTAACAAATTTATAAAATGATTTTGGTAACAACCCATGGGAAGTGAACAAATCTGATTCGGATAGTAACTAGTATATCTAAAATGGTTTCTAAAATAATAGTAAAATTAAATGAAGAATTTAATATTATCTAAACTATCTCATTGGCACATGTATCAACAATATAACATAATTTTTAATGTACGGCGCAAAAACTTATCCATATAATTTAACATATTTTACAATCAATGACTTCTATCTAAATTAAAACATGATTTAGATTCTGAAAAACTCCTCCAGCATCAATCCGCATCGCATGAACCAAGGACGGATCTATTAAGGGACAAGGGTAGGCTACCGCCCACCCAAGCCCAATCCAAATTTTTTTTTTACCAAGCCCATTAAGCCAAATCCCTCTGCCCATTCTCCTTTACCAAATTAAATCAGCCTCTGCCAAATGCCCATTCTCCTTTACCAAATCAAATCAACCTCTGCCAAATCCCTCTGCCTCTTTTCTTACTGCATTAACCAAATCCCTAGCTTCTCCTCTCCTCGATCAAATCCACTGTCTACGACAATTACCACGGCAAGTCCAGGTATGAACACTACATTCTCTTAGTCTTATGATTTCCAATTTCTTCCCTATTTGATTTGCTGCCGTGTTGTGACTTAAATTTTAAAGGAAAGCAAATAAGAACAGATTTCTAAATTGAGTACTACTGAAACCATTTTTGCCTCAGAGATTTGTAGATTTGTAGCAGTAGAGTACTACTGAAAGAAAAAGGTTACAATTTCAGAGGTAATAACTGGGTTTTAAGAGACCAACAACCCATTTTTTTATTATTGAACCTACTAAATTAAACCAGATGGGTTTTGCTGTTATTTATATTGCATAATAATGATATATCTGGACATAGAAAATGATGGAAAAGGAAACGTATCATAATTCATAGCTAAGAAGGTGTGGGTTTTATTGGGTTCGGTGTGAAATGGATGAATTGCCAACTCTTGTAGTCTAGTAATTGATTGATTTCCAACGAAATTGAATCTTGTTTTTTAGCAGAACATGGACAAAAAGCAATTTACTCCGTTTGAGATTTTTAATTTTTTTTAAGTGGTTTGGAATTTTAAATGGATTGCGACTAAATTGAGAATTAAAGTGGTGTTGGTTGACCTCATTATCCCCTCTGCGAGAGCTGGCATTTGTCTGCTAATGATAATTTTTTTATTATATGTATGCTTCTACGTAGATTTTTTTGGGTACATTTTTATACATTTGTATATATGTTTTACAATTATTATATGTATGCTCATTGTATTAATATTTGTTTTTTAGATATGGACAAATATTTGATTAAATGTTGATCTAAATGAAAGTGAAGAACGACTTGCGAAGAAGTCGAAGAGATTTTTAGAAGTTGATTTGAAAAATCTTCCTGCTGATCCAGGTATGTGACCAAAATTTTTAGCATACCATCCTAATGATCGGGATCAAATTCATAGAGCTTATATGTTGAAAGGACCTTGTCAACCACGAGACATAGAGTTTCCTAAAATATTATTTGGAAGTATTCAACGACGTTTTAATAAAAAATGGTATGATGAATTTGGTAATTGGTTGGAGTATAATTCGTCCAAAGATGCAGTTTTTTGTTTATGTTGTTATTTGATGGGTTTAGAGAATGGAGGGGGTGGTGTTTTTATTTCTACTGGCTTTAACAATTGGAAAGACATGAAAGGAAGATTACAGAAACATATTGGTGGTGTTAATAGTAGTCATAATAATGCTTGGAGAAAATGTGAAGCATTGATGAATGAAGAACAACATATTGAAGTGGCTCTTTCTCAACAATCTAGTCAAATAAAACAAGATTATCGGATTCAGTTGACTGCAGTAGTTGATTGTATTCGGTTTCTACTTCGTCAGGGACTAGCTTTTCGTGGTGATGATGAGTCTAAAGATTCAATTAATAAAGGAAATTTTCTTGAGCTTTTACAGTTCCTTGCTAACCGCAATGAGACCATTAGAAATGTTTTGAGTCATGCTCGTGGAAATCTTAAGTTGGTAGTACCGAGTATCCAAAAAGAAATTATTAGTGTTGCATCTAGTGAGACTACTAATATTATTCTTGAAGATATTGGAGATGATTTTTTTGCTATTTTAATTGATGAATGTCGTGACATATCAATTAAAGAGCAAATGGGTGTTGTTTTGCGGTATGTGAATAAGAAGGGGCAAATTATTGAACGTTTTCTTAGTCTTGTTCATGTTACTAACACACGTGCTTGCTCTCTTAAGAAAGCCCTAGAGTTTTTGTTTGCCAAACATAACTTGAGCTTGTCAAAGGTACGTGGGCAAGGTTATGATGGAGCGAGCAATATGCAAGGAGAATTCAATGGTCTTAAAAGTTTGATCTTGAAGGAGAATTCATCTGCATTTTATGTTCATTGTTTTGCACACCAACTTCAACTTGCACTTGTTATTGTTGCAAAAAAACAAGTTGCAATTTCATCTTTTTTTAACATGGTTGCTAATGTGTGCAATGTGGTTGGAGCTTCATGCAAAAGGCAAGATGTCCTTCGAGGGAAGCAAAAAGATCATGTGGTCGAAGAATTAAAAAATGGTGCAATATGTAGTGGAAAAGGTTTGAATCAAGAGAAGACCATTAAAAGAGCAGGAGATACTCGATAGGGTTCACATTATGGTACAATGCTCAGCTTAATCGATTTATTCTCTTCAGTAATTGATGTGCTTGAAATGATAGAGGAAGATGGTTTGAGCATAGATCAAAGAGGAGAAGCATGTGCATTATTGAATACGGTACAATGTTTTGACTTTATATTTTGTTTGCATTTGATGAAGAATATATGAGGAATCACTAATGAATTCTCTCAAGCACTTCAAAGACAAGATCAAGACATAGTAAATGCTTTAGATTTACTCAAAGTATTCAAGTTGAGACTGCAGTCAATGAGGGATGAAAGTTGGATGTTATTACTTAATGAAGTATCTAGATTTTGTGGCAAACATAATATAAATCTTCCAACTATGAGTGATATGTTTGTTGTCCAAGGTAGACCAAGGCGGAAAGGTGAGCAAATTTCCAATCTACATCATTATCAAGTCGATTTATTTTATCAAGTCATTGATATGCAACTTCATGAGCTCAATAATCGATTTGATGAGAGGAATAGTGAATTACTCCTTTGTGTGGCATGCTTAAATCCAAGAGACTCCTTTGTTGCTTTCAATAAGGAGAAATTGCTTCAATTGACTCAGTTTTATCCTAATGAGTTTTCTACAATTGATGTTCTTGCTCTTAATAATCAACTTGAGAATTATATTTTGGATATGCGGTCGGATGTTGGATTTTCAAATTTGAAAGGGATTAATGATCTTTCTGAAAAGTTAGTTGAAAGAAAAAAGCATATTGTCTATCCATTGGTGTATTTACTCTTGAAGCTAGCTTTGATTTTACCGGTTGCAACAGCGACAGTGGAAAGGACTTTTTCTTATATAAGCATTGTGAAGAATCGACTGCGGAACTGTATGGGAGATGATATGTTAAATGATTGTTTGATTACTTTTGTTGAAAAAGATATTTTTGATAGTGTAGAAAATGAGAGAATCATACAAGGATTTCAAAAAATGAAAACTCGTAGAGAACAATTATAATAAGTACGTATATTGTATGAATTCTAATGTATAATTAATTTTTTTCTATATTGTCTTCTTATTTATCTTTTTGTTAAGTTTATCTAAATATGTGTTATTTAGTGACGAATACAAATACTCTTAAGCATTTGTTCAATTTTTCGTTCAGCTTGTTTGTTTTCCCTTTAAAATACTTTTAAAAAAAAATTCGAGGGCGCTGCCCCCGAACCCCGTCCCCCCGGAAATAATTCCTGGATCCATCCCGGGCATGGACCATTTTTTTCATGTTTTCATAGTACTATTAAGTTATAAATTCATTGGTATTTATTAATTGAAGTGTCATATATATATAGAAATTACGTATCTCATGTTGCGGTGTTTTTTATGCAAATAAGTTATATAAAATAAAAAAAATTAGTTTTCTTTAAAATAGAGTAAATAATTTATTTTTTTAATTAACTAACTTAATACCAAAAATTAATTTTAAATTTAATCAATTATATTTTAGTTACTTCAAATTAACTACTTAAAAGGAAAATAAATTCAAAATTATTAAACTAACATCACTTAAGCCGATAAAATTTTAAGAACTATAGAACTTTTTATGAAAATCATCCAAAACTTTAATGAGTTTATATAAATATAGGACTTCAAATGGTCAAATATATTTCTTAAAAAAGGTATATTTATCTCGATGGGATTTACTTTGTGGAAAGTCATAGTTTGATTAGAATACTTATCTACTATGTAGTGGATTTGAAATTAAATCATTTTATTTTCAAACAAATTTGAAGTTCCAAAGAGGTTGTAAACTTAGGGCCATGGTTGTCTCTGTGCTTTGTTTGAGAATCTCAATATAGAATATAAAAAAAAAGAGCATCCAATTTAAATTTAGTGTTCATAAATTCAAATGTAAATGAGAAGTTAATATTATTATAGTATATGTATTAAATATATTCTTTTATCAACACAGAAATGTAGAAAGAGGATTGTTCTATATCTTCTTTTTAGTAAAGATAGCGCACAAAAAATAAAAAAGAGACTATAGACAATGTACTACTGAAAAGAAGAAAAAAGGACTAGACATGGTTTTTGATACCCGTGGCATGGTTTTTGGCTGCTGCGTTACAGCCAAACAAGGCCTATTACAAACTCACTCTTCTGCACAATTATGTCCTCAAATTATTTTGCCAGCAGACAATTATGGTCCTCTCCTTTTTTCTTTGTTATTTTGTTATTATTTGTAGGCTCTAATTTATAGTCAAAGATGTAAAAAAATTTGTATAATGTCAACCTTAACGCTAACTATTTGCTGACATTAAAGTTAAAGAATACACATGTAAAAACCAAAATAAATTGGAATAAAGCCAAAATGATTGAACAATTTGTGAGAAATTTTATTATCAGTACTGTCTCATTTGAATTCGCAATAGTCAACGTTTAATATAATAAATAAATTATCCAAATATCAAGAATAGATGATTTTCATTGTAGAATGTAGTCTATAAATTTGGTTGCTTTCACTTCAACCTCTCAAAAACCAAACCAAACCAAACTTTTTCAACAAAATGAGCTCAACAATTTTCTTGCTCTGCCTCCTCCTAGCTTTCCCTTTCCCTAACTCAAAATTTCTTGCAAATGGGGACATGGATTTGATCCAAAAGACTTGCAAGAACACCAAACAATACGACCTTTGTGTCTCATCCCTCAAATCCAACCCTTCAAGCACCACTGCAGACACCAAGGGCCTAGCACTCATCATGATCGGCGTCGGGATGGCGAACTCCAACGCCACGTCATCTTACTTGCAGTCCCTAACATTGTTTCCTACTAACAACAAGACTGGCAATGACACAACCAGTATCATTTTCAAGAAAGTGCTCAAGGAGTGTGCGGACAAGTACACCAGCTCCGGCGATGCTTTTCAAGATTCCGTTCAAGATTTGGCGACGGAGTCGTATGACTACGCTTATATGAACGTCATGGCCGCCGCCGATTACCCAAATGCCTGCCGCAACGCGTTTAGAAGGTACCCTGGATTGGCTTATCCGCCGGAAATTGCAAGGAGGGAAGACGGATTGAAGCATATTTGTGATGTGGTTTTGGGAATTATGGATGCTCTTGCTTTGTAATAACTTAATTTGGTATCTGATCCGATCAGTTAATTCTGCTTTTGTGTTCCTCACTTTTGATTTAATCAAAGCTTGAAGATAGATGGCAATTTCTTCTTAGGTATATATGTAAATTTTATTTGTTGATTGATGCAATTCTCAAAATATTCACTTCAACCCTTATACTTTAAAAATTTACAAAAAAATATATAATTTCTTAAAAATCTTATAATTAAAAAAAATATATAATCACAAAATATTTTAAAAAATAGAAAAAAATGTAGCAAAGGCCACTTGTTTGAAAATCCTGAAGAAATTAATGAGGTAAAGTAAATACATTCCGATCCAACAATTAAATTAAAAAAATCATTTCTATTTTAAGTCCGGTACTATCTTACACATAAAAATTCATTGTGTAACCTAAACTGAATATAATTTTTTTTCTTCATTTTTATATATTTAATTCGAGACTTTAAGTAATAGTGGACAAAATGCTTACCAGTACAATCAAATAAGTTTTTAAATCTTAACCATTGTGTGATGTAATGCAATTTATAAATCAAAATGTTTGGCTTCTGTTTGTCAAATTTTCACAATTTGATTCTTAGATATATTTAAAAAAATCTCAAATTCATAAAACAGTATCAATTAGATTTCTCTATAATTTTCCCATTACATCTAGATGTCACAAATAATTTTTTGACGTTTATTTTGAAAACTAAACTTTATTTTGGCACTTCTATAAATCCTTTTTTTAATATGAAAAGTATTTTCTTCTAGAAAAATTATATAAAACAAAATCTTACCAGACTTATTGGTTCCATTTATTTTAGAATTAAAAAAAAAACACTAGAGAAAACTAGAACTAGAACTAGATCAAGATCATTTTTTATTTATTTTGGGTTTGCAAAGTTAAAACTAAACCATGAACCCAATCGAAAGATATTTTTTTAGTAAAGAAAGAAAGCTCATAAGTATACCTATTTAATTATAAATTATATTATGTATATTAATTAGGATAAAGTTTGGATTATTCCCTCCAAAACTTGAGTTTAATAAGTATGATTTAGTTTTCTAAAAAGTTACACTAAATAATTTAAAAATTTTATATTTGTTTAAAAAAAATAAAATAGCGTGTGTTTTAAATCAATATATTTGAAACTTTATTTTTCTAACATGATTATTGTACTCATTTTATATTAATTTCTATAAAAAAACAATAAAAAAATTTAAAATTTTCACAAAACTTACAACTTACACAATAATATAATTCTTTTATATTATTTAGTGTAATTTTAAAAAATATAAGTTACACAAATATACCGGAGTTAGCTACTCAAAAAGTCATCCAAACATAGTCCTATTAATTACTCCCTCTGTCCTTCAATGTTTGTCTTCCTCGCATCCCAATATTCAGTAGGAAACGTATATTGAGGAGGCCGGATGAGGCACTATTTGACCCCAAAAAAATTCGAAATTTTTTGTGAACGTACGTTAATCCTTAACGTACTTCCCAGAAAAAATTAGGAACAAAATTGTCTCAAATAGTGAGTCTACCGGCTATTTTAAGATACGTGTCGAAACAGTAAAAGCAAAAGCTAAAACGACAAACATTGAAGGACGGAGGGAGTAATACTACTCTCTCCGTTTTCTATTAAATGACTTTTTGAATAAAAATAAAAAAAACTATATTGTAAATTAAAAAAATTAACCAATCAGAATTTATCTCTTTTTTTTACAATCAAATAAATTAGTCAAAAATTATTTAAAAAATTGAAAAAAATTATTTAATTAAAACCAATTTTTTTTTTTTAAAACATCATATATTCCAAGGGGGAGGGAGTAAGTATTACTGACTTTTAAATTGTGAATTATAATTATTCAAAATATACATGGAACAAAAACGACACCCCATTTTCCCGCCAAATTAAAGCCGAGGAGCCCTCTAAATAGCAGTAATAAAGTATTGTGGGCTATCTGCCACATTTCCCCAAATAAAACCCTAATTAAAGTACAGGGATCCTCCGAAACCCAATCGGACTGCAAAATGAAGGGAGGAACAGTTCAGATTAACTGGCACGACACCAAACCAGTCCTAACCCTAGACTTCCACTCCATCTCCGGCCTTCTCGCCACTGGCGGCGCCGATTTCGACATCAAGGTTTTCCTCTCTCACTCTAATGCTTTCATATATTTGATTATATTTATTCAGTTTCATTTCATCGCGCCTAAAATTTAACTCTCCGTGCTTCAATATTTGATGGCAATGTCAGATTTGGTTGGTAAATTCTGGGCAAGAAAAGAAGGAAATCCCACAAGTTTCTTATCAAAGCAGCCTTACTTACCATGGTGCTTCCGTCAATACCCTTCGATTCTCTCCTTCCGGTAAGAGAACAAGACACATTTTTGCTTCTGTTCTTTTTTCTTTTTGTCTTGATTTTGTTTTCTTTTGCTTACAAGATGATTATGCTCGTTTGTATTATGCAGGAGAACTACTTGCCTCTGGTGCTGATGGTATCATACTAGTCACTTTTGCTCTTGATTAACATGTGAATTTGATGAAACCGCTGGTGTTCACGGATTCAGTGGAAATGTCTTACGGAAATTAAATTTGATGCCTGCAGTTGGTGAGCTCATTATATGGAAGTCACACCCCACTGAGAGTGGTCAGACATGGAAAGTTCACAAATCCTTATCGTAAGTGGTTTTATCTCCTACTAGTTTTGTGGCTCTGATAAATCTTTCTTATGCTTGCGTTCAGTTTTCCTTTGGTGTATGAAATCCTTCTAGACTATGCATATTCATGCTATCAAAATAATCTAATATATCAGTCGATCTAGAAAGAAATGTCTCTCAGATAAGGAAAACAGAATGATCTGTCTCCTGAAGGCGAAATTACTTAAAGAAAATGATGAAGTTGGCTATGTAGGGCCCCAAGTTTACACAGTTTCACTTGTAATGAGGCCATTGATTGGATTTACTTGGCTAAGTTCTGTCCTTTTTTTTTTGTTTCCTTTTTTGGTCAGATTTCACCGCAAAGATGTTTTGGACTTGCAGTGGTCAACTGACTCTGCATTTCTGATCTCTGGATCTGTAGATAATTCGTGCATCATATGGGATATTAACAAAGGCAAGAAAGACAGCACAGACCATATCACATCTCAGTTAAGTTGCTTTGGTTGTTGATGTACTTATTACCTTTGTCTTCTTTTCAGGTTGTGTGCATCAGTTATTAGATGGACATATCCATTATGTTCAAGGTGTGGCCTGGGATCCTTTGGCCAAGTATGTTGCGTCTCTTAGTTCTGATAGGACATGTAGAATCTATGCCAATAAACCTCTCTCAAAAACAAAAAGTGCTGAAAAGATGAACTATGTTTGTCAGCATGTCATCTCAAAGGCTGAACAACAGCTGACAGATGGCTCTAAGGTTGGAGATAGTGTGATCAAGCTTAATTTAACAGTTTATGTCTATTTTTGTATGTTATAACCTCCGTGTACATTTCTTGATGCAGACTCCTAAGACCTTTCTTTTTCATGATGAAACATTGCCATCTTTCTTCCGAAGATTAGCATGGTCACCTGATGGTTCATTTTTACTTGTGCCAGCAGGTATCCCCTTAAAACAAAGTGATGTCTAATGAAAAGTTACTGTATGTTGCTTTATACTAACAGTTTATTGTTATGTAAGGATAAGTTCGTGTTGCCTTGTAGCATGCCTTACCCCATAATTCATGGCAGCACTATACACCATTTTAAGCTGTGGATTGATATATTTCTTATGAGTTTCATCTCTTCTGTTGATATTGTGCTTTGTTTCATTTTACTTGCTGGGATTGCTGGGTGAAATGCTGTTTTTGCTTTTGTTTTGTCTTAAACTAGTACATCTTGAAGCTATTCCGCTGTTATATATATTTCTAGCAACGTATCTGGAGCCTCCAACTTGCTAGTTTTTGAATGTGCATGTATATATTCATGTGGACACACATTTTCCCGTGACAGGTGCTTTCAAAAGTTCACAGGCATCAGAAGCAGTAAACACTGCTTATGCGTTCTCCAGAAAGGATCTTTCAAGGTAAGGGTAGTTTAACTGACTATCTGTCGGTATTGATTGGGATCTATTATAATAGTAACAAAAATACTTCTCTTAATTTTATTGAGCTGTGCATATGTGCATTTGTTAGTTTTATGATTTTTTAACTACTGTAACCATATTTTCAATTGTCAAGTTAAAGATACAAGCTAACTAATTCTAGTTCTTGCTTTCATTTTGTTGCTCTGTTGTATAGGCCTGCTGTGCTACTTCCTTGTGCTAGCAAACCTATTGTAGCAGTTCGTTTTTGTCCTGTGGCTTTTACTTTTAGGGGATCATCTACAGGTATAGATTGTAATCTATCATTTTTGTGGAATGCTTTTTGGCTCTGTAATAGTTGGATGCTGAACTCAACATCTTTCCTGAACGTTGTGCAGCTGGGTTCTTCAAGCTTCCTTATCGCCTAGTTTTTGCAGTCGCAACTTTAAACTCATTGTATATCTATGACACGGAGAGTGTTCCTCCAATAGCGATCCTGGCCGGTCTTCACTATGCTGCCATAACTGATATTGCATGGTAACGCTTAAATGCTTTACTTGAATATCTTGTTTGGAATGTCTTCAAAGTAGACATCAGTTCAAATTCTGCATATTATATATATTACTTTCACCCTAGAATTTGTAGTAGGAAATCTGAGTGTAACTTGTGGTGGTAAATTTTACACTTGGCTTTTTAAAACCGGAATGAAGTTGTTCATATATGGTCAGATGTTTACTAAAAAGAGTCAGGAAGGGTAGGACCAGCTCGTAACAGTTTTAGATGATTCCTTTGTTTGTTTTCTAGTAAAGAGTAACTGATCTTATTAATTTGCTTTTCTCAGGTCAGCTAATGCTCAGTATTTAGCAGTGTCCTCTCGTGATGGTTACTGTACTTTAGTAGAATTCGAAAGTGATGAACTAGGATTGCCCTACTCCTTAGCAGGTTTTCTGTTGTTTCTTCCTCTGTATGGTTTTTAGACTGTCCATCATCTCTTCCCTTGCTTTCAAATAATTGTGTTTTTCCAATCTCTTGTAGAAGGAAAGAAAGATGCGATTCTCGAGACTAAGAGCGATGTTGTAAATGAACCCGATGAGATGATTGAAGTATCTCCAGATGATGGTCATGTAACGGAAGCCAACAGCAAAATACCACCAGAAAAGGACGAAGCGAAGTGCGAGTCACCAAGCTCAACGAACACTCCCATCTCTGGCTCCAGCAAGCCAGCTAGGAGGCGGATTACCCCAATGGCAATAGATCCATAGTAACTATCAAATATTTTTGCGGCATTAAATATTACGAACTCCCTCTTATGTCAGAATGATTCGGTTCTTTTTCCGTTTCTTCAGCTTTTATCCTCCCCCTATTTTTTGGTAAATTTGATAGATGGGTGCAATGAGATATGTGACCCTTGTATCAGAAGGAGGAGCTTACTTGTACATCTTGTATTATAGATGAATTTGCGCAAAACTATGTTCTCCTAGAGGATGGCTCGGCCTCGGTTTAGCATCATTCATATGTTTTCTTATTTAGTTCCCAGGTTTTCAAATCCCTAATAATTATTTAGGTTTTGTAACATCCTAATTTAAACGAGATATGCAATTTATAGTCATTGTAGTGTTTTATGGAGGAGATTGAGACATTGCAATTTTAACCGAGAAATAAAGTACAGAAACTCATGGGGTTACAAACTGAAATGATGGGAAGGAGCATATGTTATAAGGGAAAGCTTTACATTTTTTTCTTTTTAATTACAGGAAAAGTTTTTGAAAGCATGAGAAAGAATCAAGAGATGTTGTTGTCCATTTCAAATGTGTCATAGAAATCACATTGCCACTTATTAATCCACTTGGTTAATTTTGTAATATTCAATCAAACTTTGTTGCCCTGATCATAGTTGTTACTGGAGGGATCATGAGAAGAGCTGCTGGATGCTGGTGCAGTGTCAGCTGATGAGTCCTGCAAAGATTTGGTGTGTGACGTTCCTTCGCCGAACTTTTCATTCTTCTTAACCTCCTCAAGAATGTGCAAGTCCTCTTCCATGGTTATTACTGTGATTTTCTCCCCGTGCGGACCGGGAACAATGGCTTCATTTACTTTCATGTGTTCATCAATTTCTAGTATCTCAGTCTTCTGTTCTGTCTTCTTCTTACTCTTCTTCATGAAGCAGCAGACAGCAAGGAACGCTAGAAAGAACAGCCCGCCGAATGATACAAAGACCACAATTATGATGGTTGAATGATGCCCTGGTGGTGGTGGTGGAGGAATGATATGAGGTGGTGGTAGTGGTGGTGGGTGAATTGGATGAACGGGTGGTGGAGGTGGAATGGCATGAGGTGGAGGTGGTGGAGGAACGACATGAGGTGGTGGTGGTGGATTGAATGGATGATTGGGTGGCGGCGGGACGGGGAGATGTGGTGGTGGAGGAGCTAGTTTGGGGGCTGGTGGTGGTTGAAATGGTGGAGGAGCTAGTTTGGGGGCTGGTGGTGGTTGAAATGGTGGAGGAAGAGGGAAGTAAGGGAAGTTGACTGAAGCCATGTTTGGGATATGAGATGAGGTGTGTATATAGATGGTTAAGGAAGTTGATGAATTGAATTGTTTTTGTGCTGGTGGGAGAGTATGGGATGTGGCGATGACTATTTGTAGTGCTGAATATTTTGATTCTTGAAAGATGATTTTGTATTGTTTGTATGCTTCTAAGTTTTGAGTAACTTGGCTCTTATGCTAAGCTTTTGAGGAGTTGTATTGGACTAGAAAACACTTCTTGTATATTTAGTTATTTACTTCTTGTCTCAGCAGAGTATTGAAATTGATGGATGGATTAAGATACTTAGAGTCCACAATATTATGGGTAAAAAACTAATTGTGCACAAAAAGTACCTAGAGAACCCGAATCGATATGGAATCTTTTATCCATTCCTCGAAAAGGACCAATAGAACTCGACTCTGTATAATAATAAAGCACTAAAAATAATACTCTTTCCTCTCAAAGTTAACGGTTAGAGTTGCTAATAAGTTCCAAAATACCCTATGACAGTTGCTAATACCAAACATACCTAGATTCCCTAATTATAAATAACATATACCCTACCTCATTCCCAAATTTAAGATCTCTCTCTACTCATTCCACAAAGCAAACATTGGAACTTGAGGCACCAAATCCAAGCCACCCATATTTCTATTGCTACTTCCATTACCACTCTGATTATTTTCATCTTCATACTTTGGACCTTGGAAAGAGAAGTAACCTTGATGAGGAGGGAGGTCACTACCACTAATTCCAAACTCATTGCCTAAACCAACCGAACATTTTAGACTTTCGGAACTCGATGAGTTCCTGCTGCTTGAACCCACCAATGTTGTGTCATTGTTGTCGAAATTCTGTTGCTGTTGTTGATCATGTTTGTTTCCCTTGCCGCTCCAAATCATGTCCGTTAGCTCGTCCGAGGCTTCGCTCCTTGTTATGGCAAGAACCGGGGGTGGGGGAGGAGATTTAGAGGAAGCACAGTCGTCCAGAGCCATTGGAGCACCGTCTCTCAACGAATTACGCTTTGCTAGGTCACTAGCAATGAGGGTAGAGCTTGAACAAATTCTCTTCACATCATACCTACTTATGCCGAAATTGGTGACAGCACTCGTACCGCGAAACTTAATCGCTGCGATATCATACGCCTCAGCAGCTTCTTCTTGTGTGCCTGTGTGCGTAGACAAGTTGTTATACTTATAATGAACACCAATCCTAATCAAGTTTCTAATTTCTCAAGTTAAGATAGATTAATTTTAGTGTGGCTTCCTATAAAAACCTATGCGGGTTCAGAATTGTCTACCGGAGATAAAATTAACAACAGAAATTAAAGTTCGAACTCCGCGTGCGCCTTAGGGAAGAGGGAAAAGATGTAAGATAATGAAAAGGGGTGTGTGGTAGGGGTGGGCTTACTAAATGTGCCAAGGTACAAGTCCTTGTTGCCAGCAACTCTCCCAATTCTAGCTTGCCATCTTCCATGTTGATGGTGCCTAATAGGAAAAAGGAGCAAAAGTTATCAAATAAGAGGAAATAAAGCATCATATTGTCAATGATGACATAAATAACCATACTAAGTATGCATACTTGATAACACCATGTACATGTATGATCATGTCTCCCTATTATTACCCAAATATAATTGCAAAAAGGAAAGAAAAAAAACCTGCAAATTGCAATAAATATATTGGGAAAACCAGTCACTCTTTTTTTCTGCCATTACCTTGTCACACCTCTGTACACAGAAGCCCCTCTTGAAAACCCACTACTTTTCCTGTAAAAAATTGAAGAGTAAAATAAAATTGTAAATAAAACGTTGCAAGAAAATGGAAGGGATTAATTTGGCACTTTTTATACACTTGTCGGCTAAAGAACTTGACACGTATGAACGACTATAAAATAAAATGAGTTCTTAAGAACATTTACTAAATATGTCATTAATAAACCCTTGGTTTGATTGAGAAATTACCTTCTCAAATTGGCTACAAATTCTTGCCTGCTCATGTGCTTCATCTCTTCAAGCTCATTTTCATAACTACTCAACTGAAAAGATATGTTAGTATATCAGTAACTTTTTTGCATGCACAAACTTAAATTAATTAGGGTTTTAACATCAGAAAAGAGCTTACAGGGAAGTTAATATGAGTTGTTGGACCCCAATACTTTAAGGCAGCTAAATCATAAGCCCTTGCTGCTTTTTCTTCCTTGTCATAACCTCCTGTTTAATTAAATTTGTTTAACAAAAAGAATATTATTATTGTTACTACCAATAATGCAAGAATATATATATATATATATTTAAAACCCAGAAATGCCCCTTTTAGGTGCAACATTAAATAAAGAGGACATAGGAAGTAAAGATGAGAAAGCCTGCAAGTGAATGATGTGAAAAAGTTTCACCTACCAAGGTAAACTGCACAAGGTTGACAGAGAAATGGAGAAGGAGGACCCCAAAAGTGCATGGAAAACACAACCGTTAGTATATTCTTCAATAAAATAGAGAAACAAACAAAAACAAACGACAAGAATAATAATAATAATATAGTAAATACTCCATATTTTTTAATAAAAACAAAATCAATCCGCAGTTAAAATTATAATCTAATCGTTTGTATGTTAAAGTAACAAGAAATTTGTATATTCTTAACTCAGCTTTTGAGTTCGAACTTCGAAAGTGAAACAAATCGAAGAATCACCTCCTCTAGATGCTCGAACAGTGCTCAAACATGAATAACTAATATCACTTGAGAGGATACCAGAAGGGAAGAAGGAAGAAATTAATTATAATTTGATCTTGCAATCTTACCCTGCCTTCCTTTTCTTGTTTGTCCTTCTTTTCTGCAGCTGTTATCCCACAGATGGGCCTCATATCTTCCAGTCCATCTATGCCTAACAATTACACAAAAAACACATGAAGAAAAAATTAAAGAAAAAGAAAGAGAATCTAATCTTGGTAAAGATATAGTAGTAGTAGTATTACCTGGTGACACCTCTATACTGAGAAGTTCTTTGTCCAAAAGTGTCAATAGACTTTCTAGGGGCAGCAGCAGCTGGGTCTCTGCCAAGAGATTTGGCACCAACCCTTTTCTTGCTATTATCAACAACCACTTGCTGGATTAATGGAGAGATCATTGTTGTTACTGTTGGTGGTGGTGGTGACACCATTAAAGATCCATTCTGATGAGAATTATTATTAGTTGGGTTACTGCTCATTGAGAGTGACAGAGACTGGAAATTGGTAACTTCTTGATGATTTGAAGAAGTTGAACCACTTTTCATGTCACAAAATGGTGCAGCAGCTGCCTGGCTTAGCCAAGACTTGAACCCAACAGAAGAACTAGTTGCACTCTCATAATCAAAACCCTGCACATGATGATCGCTCATCATCATCAAGTGGTGGTTAGGGTTTGGGTTATTATTGTTGTTATTCTCTATGAAATATTGGTAGTTGTTCAAAGAAGATGTGTTGATTCCAAGATCTTCTCCTCCTGCTGCCTCCATATCACTCACAAGATCAACATTGACATTGATTCCATTATTATGATGATCAGAAGGGGAGTTTGAGTAACAAGAACCCAAGAAATCCTCTAGCTTTGGACCTTCCTCACTTGCACTACCACCCCCCACATCCATGTTGCTCTCATATCTCCAATCTACAAAAATTCCCATATTACAATAAAAAATAATATAAAATCTTGAAACATACTCAAATTAAACAACTAACGTTAGTTGACTACACAACTGCGTCAATGAATATTAAGAATGTTTTATGAAGAAAAGTGGCACAGTTATAAACTAGTAAAGTGTAATTTAATTTAAAACGGAAAGGGTTTCGTATCTAACCTCAAGAACTTCTTTCTTCATTTAATATATATATATGTAAAACAAAGAAAGGGAAGCAAGAACACATGAATCAATTAATATTCACCTGGTGGGTGGTGTCTGAAGGGATCAAGAACACAGAGAGAGCCATCAGAGCGAAGAGGCATGACAGGGATATTTTGGTGGTGGTGGTGGTGGTGATGATGATGATGAGCAGCAGCAGTAGATGAAGAAGAGGTATTATTATTATAAGTGGTTGGTTGATTTTGATTTTGATTCTGATCAAGATCATCATCATCATCATCAACTCTACCTGCAGTAGTACCAAATCCTTCATCAATTCTCAAGTGGGGAGTCAAAGAAAACCCCAACCAGTTGCTCATGATCTTATTATCTCTCTCCTCTTCTAGAGACAAAACAACAACACAAGAGCAACAAAAACAACAAGAAGAACTACTCCTCTCAAAAACTGTGTTGTTTATTAATGTTCTGCTCTCTCCTCTCTCTCTTTTTTGAAGCTCAAACTTCAAAAAAACTTAGCAACAACAATACTTAAGGCCTTCTCTCTCTCTCTCTCTGTCCCTGTCTTTCTCTCGTATGGTTTCTTTCTCTTATATATATTATTATTCTTGGGTCTTTATGTCTGAAATCTGAATGATGCTTTGAAATTCGTGCCCTTTTTCTTTCAATTCTTCGCAGAACTTTAGCAGGAGCAGGAGGTGGCCATGAGTCTATGACATGGACATGGGGTGACAAATCTCTTTATATATGCATGCATGTGTGGACAATTGTGCTACAGTTCTTGTTTGGAGTATAGAAAAGGCTTTTGATATTTGCCCCTTTTTGCACCGTTTCATGTCTAATCTCATCTATTTCAATACGAATCTTTTGCTCCTAGATTATTATTGACTCATATCTTTCACTAATAAATAAATAAATATCAACTAGTATCATATATTTTTTAATATGTTCGGATAAATTATTCTAAAAAAATTATTTCTTTATTCTATGGAACATTCTTGAATAAAATTATTTTTTTATAAAAAAAAATATTCAAATACCACATAATCATGTAATCTTAGAAATTCTTAATAAATACTCCCTCTTTGTTGAAAAGTAAATTATTTAGGAGTATAATTTTGAACTAAAAATGATATCATTTTCGAGTTAATTTATAGGTGAAATATGATATGTTTTTATATCTCTTCCAATAAAATATAATTAGTGAATCTTTTTTCTAAAAAATTAACTTGTGATCTTTTTTTTTTATAAAAAAAATAATGCAATTTTTCAATTTCAACGTCCCCATGCAGAATCAGGGAAAACATTAAAAAAAAAATAGAACAAGAGGGGGAATTAAATGTATTGTACATGGCTACATGTACTCCCTTTAATCGTCACGTTGGGGTGTATGATTATTGTATGCATTATCTTCCTCTACCATGAATGTGTCGACCCTCTGGTGATTGTATTTTGACGTAAATATGTACATGTAATTGTAGGGTTAGTGCTTTTACAACCCCCTCTATCTATTAATTACTTATCAACACTTTTCACGTTTGGTTCATAATAAAAAAATTAAAACTTAAAAATAAATAATTACTCACATTTACATATATGTAAATCAATTACATAAAAAGTAAAGTGATTCTCCTTGACACTACTCTTTATATAAATATTTACTCTATTAATATTTTTTTCAAACATACCTATCTATATGAATATAAAAATTATATGGTGAATCATGGTTGATAGTAACAACTAGTAACTTATTGAAACTCTCTCATATGCCATGTGTCATCTATAGTTCTTTTAGGGATTGATATGTAGCATATGCACTAAAAAAAACTGGGGATCACTAACGCACCATTCTGACAGACACACTCCGTCGGAATTTATCGAAAGAATTTTGATGATTTTGTAGTCGAAACCTAATATTTTTTTTAATAAATAAAAAAATATTTACTCTAGTGTTATTGACAGAAATGGCCTCCATGTCGACGACCATGACCGTCGATAACGTGTTTCGACAGATAGTCCGTCGAAATATTTGGGCACTAACAAAAAATATTGGCGCTCTAAATTAACGCGAAACACTTTCGAGGGAAAAGTCCATAGAAATGCTTTCGGCCAAGTTTCATCCGTCGAAATATTTGGGTGCTAACCAAAAACTGTTGGCTCCCCAACTTAGCGCAAAACCTTTTCAAGGAAAAAGTCCATCGAAAGCTTTTCGACCACCAAACGCGTTGAAAATGTGTTAATTTTTTGACCGATAAGTCATCGATATTAGAGAAATTCCTTCGAGGAGAAAGGCTCTCAATGAACCTCTTAGGTTCCAAAGGACATAGTCGTCAAAGATAAATATTTTAGACGGCGCTGGCTGTCGAAATAGAGGTTTTTTCACAGTTATTTTGTCAAAAATGGATCTCACCATTTCCGACGAAGACCTCTGTCGGTATTTAGGCACATTCTGTTTAGGATTTAGGGTTTAGGCGCTGGCGGTCGAAATAAAGGTTTTTTCATGGTTATTTCGTCAAAAATGGATCTCACCATTTCCGACGAAGACCTCCGTTGCTATTTAGGCACATTCTGTTTAGGGTTTAAGGTTTAGGGTTTAGGGTTTAGGCGTTGTTCGTCGAAACAGATGGAAGTTTTTTGACGAATATTCCGTCGAAAATGGATCTCACCATTTCCAACAGAGCAGTCCGTTGCTAATTAGGCACATTCCGTCGAAAATTTAATTTCCATTCTTTGTATAATAGTTGTTATATTTAAATTGTTTATTATACAATGTACATTTAAATAAAAGGTTGAATAACTCATACAATTAATCAATAGTAATTAAATACCCCATTAGTTAACTAATTTTGAAATTAACAATATACATACACAATAATGAGAAAATTACTTATATTACATAATTAATAGTCCTTAATTACTCATTAACTTTCAAAATAAACAGGTTGTACTACATATACACATTAGATTGATATCATATATATATATATATATATATATATATATATATATACTATGAATTATTTTTATAGATTTTGTTTATTAATTTTACATTGATATCATAGAGTATGAATTTGTTTTAAAGATTTTGTTTAATAATTATATATATAAATATGTCTATTGAAAAAGTAAATGTTATATACTTCCTAATATTTAATTTGAGCATTATATAATCTAGTAATTATTATATTTAAGTGAATTTCTCTAGTGTAGTAAGTTCATGTTGATGATTTAGTTCATTAATTTTTGTAAGTTCATGTTGATGACTTACAAAAATTAAAGAACTATAAATCATTATATAAGTCATCAACATGAACTTACTAAAAGCTTTTAGTTTGAGCAACAAATTTTGTAAGCTCGTTAAGCTAGCATGTATGTAATGTATAAGTTTTTGGTGAGTAACGTTATAATTAAGTGTACATACTAACTTAAGTAGGAGAACATCTATCGACTAAAGTTAACATTTTTTGAATATTCTTATTTGGTTAATGATTGAAAGATGTATTTTCATATATGTTGTATAAGTATTTATTCGAAGTATTTTACGAGAAAAATATCATGTAATTATTGGAAAGTAAATAGATACTCAGTGAAATTCAAATTGTCCACAATACAGTCTCTAAAATATACGGAGTTTGCATCGAGCAAATTGAAAACTATTTTTAATGCATAAAGATGATAAAGTCAAATTTGTACCGATTTTTTCTACACGTGTATTAAATGAAAATTATCATTTAAGTATACAAGATTTTACTCATACGAATTGAGCCTTTCATGAGATGAGAGGTTTTAGCGTAAAATATAATAATTAGTATTATTATATTTTTGTGTAAATGGTAATTTTTTAAAACTACCTTATTTATAAAATTTTAACTTAATTTAGTCATTTTGTACAATATATTTAAAACTAACTTAATTGTTTATACAATTTTTTTTAAACATCAGCTTAAATTAAATTAAATTACTTTTTAGGAATACAATTAATTGCCTTATTAAAAAATTTTATTTAAAAAAAAGCAGTTTCCGACAAAGTTTGCCTTCAGAAACCAAGTGTATCGATGGCGAACCGGTTCGGTAGACCCAGGTTCGACGAACTTATTCGTCAAAAACATAGGTTTACTAACCTCTCTCTCTCTCTCTCTCTCCCTCTCTCTCTCTCTTCACCGCCGGCCACCGACGCCATCTCCTTTCCTCCTGCAAGATCTGGCCACGCACCCACCGGCCCCGCAATTAGTTGTTTGAGTAAATTCTCTTTTGTTTAATTAGTTGTTTAGGTAAATTAATATTTATCAATTTTTTTATGTAGGAATAAAGTAGTTAATTTCTAATTTATTTAATAGGTGTAAAAAATCTAAAATCTGAAAATTGTATATTTTGTTAGTTGTTTGTTTAATTTACTTATTTATTTATTTAATAGGTAGATAAATTATGAAAATTGTTAAATTATTTTGCTAATATAAATGTTTTGGTTGTTTGGATTCGCGCATTATTGATCTAGAAAACTAGGGGTGACAAATGAGTGGGTATGGGTGGGTATGGGTAATGATTAAATGGGTATGGGTATCATACCCATTTATTACCCATATAATTTTTTAAATGGGTACCCATACCCATTTATACTCATTTACACCCATTTAAATCATACTAACTTAATAAATATAATTTTTTATTAAGTAAAATTAAAAATATCACGTTTGACCCAAAAAATGTAGATTTTGATAAAATTTGACTATGTGACTCGATTTTGATTGTGTATGCTAGTTTTATCGTTTAGGCTCGGGTTTGACCAATTAGGCTCGGGTTTATCGTTTAGGCTCGGGTTTGACCATTTAGGCTCGGTTTTTATTGTTTAGGCTCGGGTTTGACCATTTAGGCTCGGGTTTGACCGTTTATGCTCGGGTTTGACCGTTTAGGCTCGGGTTTGACCGTTTAGGCTCGTTTTTACTATTTTGGCTTATTTTTTACCAATTTGGCTCGTTTTTAACCGTTTTGGCTCGTTTTCCACCATGTTTGATCATTTTCACCAGTTAGGCTCGTTTTTCACCATTTTTGCTCGTTTTTCACAATTTAGGCTCGTTTTTTATCATTTTTGCTCATTTTTACCATTTTTTCTCATTTTTTATCGTTTTGGCTCGTTTTCAACGTGAGATTTGCATGATTCTCTCTATTTAAAAAAAAACATAAGTATCACTGTAAATTTTTTTTAAAATTAGTAGTGGGTCTATGTTTGCTAATTTACATTTTTTTTAGCACATAACGTACTTCATAAAGAGGGAAAATATTAGATACACTTCACGTTGGATTCACATGATTCACCCCACATAAAATATATTTCTAATATACTTCAACTAAAATATAAATTTAAATTCGGCGTAATCACATTTGATGCAATAGTAATTAAACATTAAACTTTAACCGAAAAAATAGCTAAAGAATCAAGGACTAATTAATTAGATTGAAGTTAAATCAAGTAGAATTTAGTTTACATACCTCTTACAATGATTAAATTGTAGTATTGATTCCTCCACTTTACTCTCTTACCCACAATTTATCATTCTCTCTACTATAATTTCAGTAATATTTTAAATATGGGATAAAATATATCCAAACAGGTAAAGTAGTTGACCAATACTTTATTTATTAATATAATATTTAGGGGAAATAGCTTAAAACACCCCTGTACTATACGCGAAAACCAAAAACCACTCCTATCCTTCAAAAAGTCCATGACACCTCCCCTGTACTAAGGGTCAACGACAAAAGCTCGGTCTCCGTTAGTCAAACCAACAGACCGTTAGTGTTGACCGTTGACTTTAATTAAAAGATTCCAAAAAAATGTAAAAATTTAAAAAAACATATAAAAAATTCAAAAAAAACGTAAAAATTCACAAAAAACATCTAATTTTTTTTTAAATCACAAAAATGTAAAAATTCACAAAAAAATGTAAGAATTCCAAAAAAATATCTAAACATTTCAAAAAAATCTTAAAAAATGTAAAAATTCACAACAAAATGTAATACATATTTTTTTAAAATAAAAATAAAAATAAAATCCACAAAAAAATCTAAAAATTCAGAAAAATGTAAAACATCTAGAAAAAATGTCAAATCCATAGAAAATGTAAAAATCCAAAAAAACCGTAAAAATTCAAAAAAATCATATTTTTTTAAAAGAAATTAATTAACGTAAGGAATTGTTTAATTTTTTGAATTTTTTATATTTTTTTTGGATTTATAGTTTAATTAAATTTTTTATAAAAAAAATTATATTTTTATGATTTTTTTTGGATTTTAACATTTTTTTTGGATGGTTTATATTTTTCTGAATTTTTTGATTTTTTGTGAATTTTTACATTCCTTATGAATTTTTACATTTTTTTTAAATTTTTTTTGTGAATTTTTACATTTCTTTGTGATTTTTTACATTTAAAAAAAAAATAGATATTTTTTGTAAATTTTTACATTTTGTAAAGATTTTTTAGATTTTTTTTGGAATTTTTACAATTTTTTAATTAAAGTCAACGGTCAACACTAACGGTCTGTTAGTTTGACTGACGGAGACCGAGCTTTTGTCGTTGACCCTTAGTACAAGGGAGGTGTCATGGACTTTTTGAAGGATAGGGGAGGTTCTTGATTTTCGCGTATAGTACAGGGGTGTTTTAAGCTATTTCCCCTAATATTTATTTTAAAAAGTATTTCAAGTATTAGTTACATCTTTTATGTCTTAAATTTTCTTCATTCATATATGTTTCCATTAATTAAATAAGAAAAAATAGTGAAACGCAAGCAAGCAAAAAAAAATAAGACCTAATCAATTGAGATTTTGCAGGAAAAAAAAACCTAATAAATCAAAATTCTATGTTTACGTATATATATGGGGGAAAAAATAAAAAGGCCGGGAAAATAAATTATATATTTATTTCAACATTAATGATTTAATATTAATTAAAAGAATAGTTATGAAAATTTTAAATTAATTCAAAATATATTTAAATAATTTTGAATTATCCATGACTATAATTTTTTCATACTTTTAAGAAAAAAATCATGAGTGATCCCATGAAAAGTATAAAACCCATTTTTAAAAAATTAAAAAAAATAAGAAAAGTGGATATAGAATTACTCATCTTGAGATAGAGATTACGTTGTTGTAATTTTTAATTTATTTTGTTCATTATATAAATTAAGAAAATTGAATTTGTTTAAAAAAGAAAGATAAAAAAGATGAGAGAGAGAGGAGAAGGGGAGGATAGGGTTGGCTTTGGTTTAATTGGTACCCATTGGGTACCCATTACCCAACCCAATAAAACCCACCTATTTTAGTTTAAATGGGTATATTATCCATTTTTATCCATTTAAAAATTGCACTAACCCATTTAACACCCATACCCACTTAAATTAGTTGGGTATGGGTAGATTTTTGCCACCCTAGAGAAAACCTAAATAGTTGCATCGCTTTCCGTTTAACGTCAAAAGGTTAGTTGTATTATTTATTTAAATAATAAAGATTTAATTTTCTTGTTGTTATTGCTTAAATTAGTTGTTTGGGTTGATTGCTTAAATTAGTTGTTTGAACAATTAATTTCTTTTTCATACCGAAATTTCCGTAGGAATGGTTTTTTTTTAGTTGAATATTTTAGTTGTTTGGGATGATTGGTTAAATGAGTTGTTTGATCAATTAATTCCTTTTTTCCTACGGAAAATTCCATATGAATGGTTTCTTCTTTTTTTTGTTTGGGTTGATTGGTTAAATTAGTTGTTTGAACAATTGATTCCTTTTTTTCCTACGAAAATTTCCGTAGGAATGGTTTTTTTTTGTAGTTGAATGTTTTAGTTTTTTTGGGTTGATTGGTTAAATTAGTTGCTTGAACAATTAATTCTTTTTTTTTCCTACAGAAATTTCCTTAGGAATGGTTTTTTTTTCTCCAATTAATTTCTTTTTTTCCTACGGAAATTTTCGTAGGAATAGTTTTTGTTTAGTTGAATGTTTTAGTTGTTTGGGTTGATTGGTTAAATTAGTTGCTTGAATAATTAATTCTTTTTTTTCCTACGATTTTTTTTGTCAGAAAGGTTTTTCAAATAAAATGTATATGTAATCAATTCAAAATTGTGAATAGATGAGTGGTCGAGACTAATTTGATAGAACACGTGGCGGTGACCATACTTCTAATAGAGGTCATGCTATAGGTAGTAGAGCGCATGGTAGTGATAGTAGAGGCACCGATAGATATAATGAGGGTGGTAGAAATTCTCGAGGTCGTACGGAGGAGACGGATTGTAGAGGGGCATCTTATCGTCCCGTCGAACTATTCGCGGGTTGTTGTCCGCATCGGGGTTCAGATGTACAGTCTCCATTGCCACGAGCCCATTCTAGATATTCCCATAGCTTAGGAGTGGGTATTGAGTCATCATTGTCGCAGTCACATCAGCAGGGGCATCATCAGACACAAGGTCTGATGATATGGCAGACTATGACATCTTTCAGCCCCTTCCACATCACTCTCTGCAGCACGATCAGTCGGTTGGGCCCTCATATGCAGAGTTTGATCATGATCCTAACTATGTCCTCGTAGACGAGACTATCATTCCTACCGAGCCTACAAATGGCCCAATCATTAGGGTGAGAGATGACAGGTAAATAAAAAATGTCATTAGTCAATATGTTATATCTTTTATTATAAAATTTTGATATTAAAATTTAATTTATTTCTGTTATGATTGTTCTATGTGCAACCTCATCTGTGACGCCAGCTTGCAGGAGATCACTCGTGCCTTGAGGAGGTGGTTCACTACTGCAGTCCATTCCTTGAATGAGTTTGGATAGAACACTCTCAACCAGCTGGGGGATGAGTTTTATATACGGTCATCTTTTTTAACTTTTAAATTATTTTTCCTTAATATCCTTTTACTTACATGCATATTGTAATTACTTAATGTTAATTGTCACTAATAATTTTTCTTCATTGCAGACGAAGTTTAAGTGGGATCTGTCTATTACAGATGAGATCAGACACTTGTGGAGGAAGGTTTCTGCGAGCCGATTTAAGGACACGATGTACGAATGGCGGCGAACTACCTTGAGAAAGTATGAGACCTTCTCTGAGGCGAAGCAACACAAATGTCCGGAGGGAGTGACACGGGAAGTATGGGGGTACTTGTGCGACTATTGGTCGACCCTGAAATTCCAAGCGATATCGCAAAGGAACAAGAGGAATCGGTGGAGTGGTGGAGAGGAGCAAGAAAAAACCTTTGGCACTCACACATCGGGCATCAGAGGCTTCGAAAAGACTGCCAAGATTCTGGTAATGTGTTGTAACTCTTTCTTCTTTTCAATTTTCATTCCTTTGATGAATTTAGTTGTGTATTTGATTTAATTATTATTTTTGTCAAATTAAGGTTTTATTTGGAATGTTGTAGGAGAAGAATATTGACGAGTCTCAGGGTGGTCCGGTCCTTTTCACACGGTTTATGACCACACTCATATCCTGAAGAAACATCCTGAGAAGAAATATGTCAACCTCAGGAGTGAAACTTGCATTGTAAGTAATACTACAATTTTATTAACGTTTGTAGTTATTGAAATGAAAGTGATGTTTATATCTTAATTTTATTATTTCAATATTTTTTACTAATTTTGTCATGTAATTCTTAACTAATTATGTCAATTTTAGAAAGCGTATAAGGAGGGTTATTCAACTCAGTATTCCGATGCAGCTGACAAGCCTTTTGTGGACCCGAAATTTCTCGAGAAGCATTTGGTCAACCCAGAAGAAATCGCGTGGTTGGCATCAGTGGTCATTTGCCAGCTTCACGATTTTCTGACACTGGTCGAAGCACATATCCATCACGTGTGTTTTAATACCATTGCTTACTTTACACTATTGTTAATGAATTTTCGATGTAATGTATACGTTATTCTTTGAAACAACAGGAACTGACTCGTCTTCTACTTGGATACCTACTTAGAACGAACTAAACCCTCGTGTTAAAAAATAAGTTGAGCAGGGGATTCAGGAAGCAAAGAGTCAGTATGAGACAAAAATTATAGAGATGCAGGAGACCATGACTAAGATGTAGGAGACCATGACTAAGAGGCAGGATCAGATGCAAGCCAAGATGAGGTTGTTGCGGGAAGAATTGGAGAGGCAAAGGACGCAATAGACTCTCGAATTTCAGATGATGATGCAGGCCGAATTTGAGAGGCTGAGGGTGATCCAGCAACCACCTCTTGAGCCTGAATCTGATGATCATGAAGGCTCAGGTGAATAGGATTTCAGGTGATAATTTTTGTAAGATTTTTTTAGTATATTTACTTAATTAATTTTTAGTTTTCTAGCATTTAATTATGAACTTTAAATTAAAGTGTAACTGAAAGATTTTCATGTATACGAATTAATTAGTATTAGTATTATTTATTATTAATTAATTATTTTAATATATAATATTAATGCTAAATTATTCATATTTATAAAAATTTGAAGAAAAAAAATATTTCGACATTTTCGACGGACAAAGCCGTTGTGTCGCACCGTCACGAGCGAAATTTGGGACGTGAAATGAAATTCACACATAACAATGAAGTCGCCACCCTATTTTTCTAAGGTTTAGGGAAACCTAAAAGTCTGAAAAAAAAGGAAAGAAAATAAAACAAAAACTAAGGCACAAATAAAAAGGGTCTAAACCCGAGAACGATGGTTCGGGGTCGTATTATGAACTCGGGAAGGTGTTAGGCACCCGAGTCTCATCCTAAAAAAGGTTACCGGTTCTAAAAAAGAGGTGTTTAAAATCATGTTGAAAACAAGTAATTTGGCCCTCAGAGGGGGTATCGTCGCTTTAGCTTTTAAGTTGATTGGATTGATTTTATCCTAATTATTGTTGAGTTGTTAAAAAGAAAATAAACATTTTATCCTCTAAAAGGTAAAAGGGTTGGTTGCATACCTATTCCGATTATATTTAATCAAGTTCAAAATTAATCAGATTACATGCAAGATTGATTAGGTGAAATTACTAACGTTTTATTAATCTTCACCAAAGCGACGACCTAGTGAACATCAACGAATCACTGTGATCAGGGGTGAGTCACTATCATTATAGACGAATCACTATCATCATCGGGCCAATGCACGTGATTAATCCTATTTACTAGGTGGTTCTAAGCATGCATAGACTAGCAAAGTACCATTTTCATGAATGCGAGAAAACACGTTGAAAAGAGAAAAAACCGAGGAGTGGGGTCGAAGCCGCGCACATAACACATTCGTCAAGATCGCATAAATAAAAATACAATCGTGGGGTCGAAGCCGCACACGAATACATTCATTAAAGTAAATTCGTGGGGTCGAAGCCGCACACGAAACAAGCATAATTTAAATGATCATTCAACATTAAAGATTTAATCGCATTTCAGGAGGGGATCTCTAAAGATAAGAGGGATTAAAAAATATGGAGGTATTTTCTACGAGTTGGGCTTAAGGCCCATTTATTATTTTTCCGCTTTCGAATGATTATTCTCTTTGGTGATTTACTATCCAATAATTTTTAGAGGATCCTAAGTTATTGGAAAAGATTTAAATCCTATGTTTATTTACTAATTTGTTTGGTTTTCTTTGATTGATTTTATTCGCTTTGATTTGTGGGGGATTTATTGAAGGTTTGGGGATTTTAGTAATTAATAATCATGCAATTGGATTAAAGCGTGATGTTTAATACTAATCCTATTCAAATTTCATGCATTTAATAAAATGAACGTTGAGTAATTACTAAGCCTAATTTATTCAGGCAAGGGTCGATTTGAGGGAAATTATTAAAGGGAGTTATTGATGAAAATTAATTCTCATGCAATCAAATTGATTTTAATACTAACAATTCTAAATAATCATACATACAAATATAAACAAAAAGCATTGAATAAATAAAAGGGTGAGAGAAGTGTACTTGAAGGCGAATATCAATTAATTCTAACCTACAAAACCGAGGTTAGTAGCACAAGCAATAATAAATAATTTAGCAATTCAAATAAATGAGGAGTGAGCTTTAAAGCTCGAGTTTGGAAAATCGTCACCGATATTGAAGTCAGCGAAGCATCCGATACCTTCTCGTTTCTTCCGCATGTACCTGAAAAGGACGCCGGGGGGTTCCCCGGCGTATACACTCCGACGATCAAGTCAGTCGAAAGTCATTACGAATGCATAATAAAATATAATGTTGATGCACATAAATATATCCACATTTATAAGCATAAATAAAAATCTATTCGTGGAGTCAAAGCCGCACACGAACGAGTCTAAAATTAAAGCATTCTTTCGCATAATCATCATGTAAATAGATTAATTAAAATTCTAACAATTCTAAATAATCATGCATACAACTTAATAATAAATGAAATCAATAATTCTAATAAAGGAAAAGTGAGCTCTAAAGCTCAAGTTTAGAATTTGGTCACAGATATCGATGATGGTGAGATATCCACTCGGGATAGTAATTGTAAACTCGATACCTACAAAAATACGAAGAAAAAGTTAGTACCGATTTAATTAAAAGGGCTTGGGCCGTAGCCCATTTCTTATTTTTCTCTACATGGGCCGCAGCCCCTTTTTCCTTTTTCTTAGTTGGGCCGCAGCCCACTCCTTCTTATTCTTTCATGGGCCAAAGCCCAATCTCCTCTTCTCCTTTCCTTCGGCCGGCCCTCACTCCCTTTCCTATCTTTTATTTCATTCTTTGTTATTCCTGTTTCTTTTCTTTTTCAATCTAAGGCTGCCTCAAACGCAGCCCTCTTCTCCCTTCTCCTTCCTCTCTTTTTTTTTATTTGGTTCTTTCTGTTCTCCCCGGCCAAAGAGCGAGCTGTGGCGACGGTGATCAGTTGTTGCGGTGTGCAGCGGTGATGGCAGATCGAGGGGCGGCGGCGCGGCTGGTGCGGCTGGGTCGGATTGGCAATGGATTAGTCCGGCTGGAGCGGGGTTTGGCTGATTTGGTGGTTGGAGGAACGGCGGTGAGCTGGGTTTGGCTGATTTTGATGATTTGTTTGTTGGTTTAGGTTGTTGGCAGTGATGGGAGAGGGTTGATTTGGGTTGAGATCGGGATGGTGGTTCAGTGGTGACGGCGGATGTTTTGTGGTTTGGGTTGGCTTTGTTTTATTGATTCGGTTTCAGGCGGGGTGGGTTCTGCTGTGATGGTTTCGGGCAGTGGTGTGGCCGGAATGACGTGTTTCGGTGGAGGTGGTGGCTGGGTCGCGGTGCCGCAACGGCTGGTTCGGCGGTGGTTTAGTGGTGGCGGTTGAGTAGCTGGGTTTGGCTGATTGGTTCGGCAACGGCAGTGATGGGAGAAGGAGCGGCAGTGGTGACTTGGTGGATTTTGGTTTGAGATCGGGATGGTGGCCGGAAATGGCGCGGTGGCAGTTGGGATTTAATTGGGCAGAAGGATTGGGATTGATTAATTTAGGAGGGGATATGGATTTGGAATTAATCTGGTAGGAGAATTGGAAATTTAATTGGAATTTATTTTGAATCGGAGGAGGGATTGGAATTGAAATTGGTTTTTTATTGATATGGCATGGGTTGGATTTAATTTGGTAGAGGAGATGGGGATTTAATTGGGTTGGAATTTAATCGGTTTGGTTAATTGGGATCGAATTTGGATTTTTAGGGAATGGAATTTGGATTTGTGATGGCTGCCTCCTCTGATTGAAATCGGGATCGTGTGTTTATAATGGGATCCAATTGAAATTGGATCCGTTGGTTTGAAAGAAAATGGAGGTGCCCGTTGGTCATTTGAAAAAGGATGGAGAAAAGTTGGCTTTATTTTGAAAATGGAGGTGAAAAGTGTGCACGAAAAAAATATTTAATTTTGTTCGAACCAACGGTCAAAAAATCTCGTTTGAAATCGATAAAAACTAGAACAGAAAAATAATAAATACGAATAAAGTGAAATAAAATAAAATGACACGAATAATAATAATTAATAAAAATGTGGAAATTTTGCGATAAATAGTGATGATTTAAATTACTCGTGTCAAAAATCGGGTAGCAACAGTTGCCCCCTCTTTACTGTCTTATCAAAAATAAAGTGTAACTGAAATTTTTGATGAGCAGGAAAGACGGTTGCCCCAGTGCCACGAATGTTTTAGACGCAAAATGACATGTGAGGACATAAAAGAAATGACTCCACTTGGATACCATGATGCAGAAATGTAATTTGCAAAAAAAATGTGATCTTACCTCCACCCGGACGTTTTGCAGAAATATAAATTGCTGAAATGTAAATTTACCTCCACTCGGATGTTCGAAATTGGGCTCCCTTTGGATGCTGATGCTGAAATTTAAATTGCTTAAATGTAAACGTACCTCAATTCGGATGTTGACGTGGGAATTTAAATTGCACGAAAATAAATTCAGCTCCACTCGGACGCTGATGGCTCAACTCAGATGCCTTGCAGGAATGTAAAATGCGGTTTCACTCGGATGTCTCCCCTCGAATACCGCGATGCATAAACGTAAATCCAGCTCTACTCAGACGCTGGTGGCTCCACTCGGATGCCTTGCAAATTCAGTTCCACTTGGACACTGATGACTCCACTCGGACGTCTTGAAATAACGGCTCTACTCAGATGCCAACAACTCCACTCGGATGTTGGACAATTCAGCTCTACTCAGACGCTGATGGCTCCACTCGGATGCCTAAAACTCAGTTCCACTCGGACACTGATGACTCCACTCGGATGCCTAAAACTCAGTTCCACTCGGACACTGATGACTCCACTCGGATGTCTTACAGAAAGTAAAATACGGATTCACTCGGACGTCTCCCCTCGAATACCGCGATGCATAAACGTAAATCCAGCTCTACTCAGACTCTGGTGGCTCCACTCGGATACCTTGCAAATGTAGTTCCACTCGGACACTGACGCTAATGCTGTTGGGATGATTAAAATCATGACTGGCTTTCCACAATCACAGATAATTTCTTTTAACGTGGTTCGGACTTTCTTCCTACTTCCACAATCACAGATAATTTCTTTTAACGTGGTTCGGACTTTGTTCCTAATTCCACAATCACAGATAATTTCTTTTAACGTGGTTCGGACTTTCTTCCTACTTCCACAATCACAGATAATTTCTTTTAACGTGGTTCGGACTTCCTTCCTACTTCCACAATCATAGATAATTTCTTTTAACGTGGTTCGGACTTCCTTCCTACCTCCACAATCACAGATAATTTTTTTTTAACGTGGTTCGGACTTTCTTCCTACTTCCACAATCACAGATAATTTCTTTTAACGTGGTTCGGACTTCCTTCCTACCTCCACAATCACAGATAAATTTTTTTAACGTGGTTCGGACTTCCTTCCTACTTCCACAATCACAGATAATTTTTTTTTAACGTGGTTCGGACTTTCTTCCTACTTCCACAATCACAGATAATTTCTTTTAACGTGGTTCGGACTTCCTTCCTACCTCCATAATCACAGATAAATTTTTTTAACGTGGTTCGGACTTCCTTCCTACTTCCACAATCACAGATAAATTTTTTTAACGTGGTTCGGACTTCCTTCCTACCTCCACAATCACAGATAATTTTTTTTAACGTGGTTCGGACTTCCTTCCTACTTCCACAATCACAGATAATTTTTTTTAACGTGGTTCGTACTTTCTTCCTACTTCCACAATCACAGATAATGCCACATGATTTTGATTTTTTTTTGAAAGGTGGGGTTTGAACCGCCACATGATTTTTAAAGTGTGAGGCTTGAACCGCCACATGATTTTTTGAAAAGTGGGGTTTTTAAACCTCCACATAATTTTGGAAGATGGGGTTAGAACCGCCGCACAATTTTTGAAGAGTGGGGTTTTTAAACCTCTATACGATTTTTAAAGAGTGGGGGTTTTGAACCTCCACACGGATCTTGAAGAGTGGGGTTTTTGAACCTCCACATGAATTTTTGAAGAGTGGGGGTTTGAACCACCGCACGATTTTGGAAGATGGGGTTAGAACCGCCACGATGAGTGGGGGTTTTGAACCGCCGCACAATTTTTTGAAATGTGGGGTTTGAACCGCCACATGATTTTTTTGAAAGGTGGGGTATGAACCGCCACACGATTTTTGAAAAGTGGGGGTTTGAACCGCCACACGATTTGATTTTTTTTTTTTTTTGGATAGACCATCCCCATTGGTATGCATTAAAGCCATTTTCCGAGAATGTGTGCTTGATCACATAAGGACCCTCATACTTGGGAGCCTATTTTTCTAGATCGTCCTCCTGATGAGGAAAGACCTTCTTTACTATTCACTCCTCGGCTCTGAACTCGCGAGGTCGCTCTTTCTTTTTATAAGCATTAGCCATCCTCATGGTTGTCAATTATATCTCCAAGATGAGATTTAACTGTTCATACTTCTCTTTCGCCCAATCGGATTCTTCCTGATTCAGCCAAGACTCTGAGAGAAGGAATTTCCACCTCGAGTGGAATCACTACTTCATGTTGCAAACTAGGGAATAAAGAGTTGCCCCCCATAGAAGTACGAATAGCAATATGATAAGCGCGCAAAGGAAAAGGAAGTACGTCGTGTCAATCCTTACAAATGATCACCATCTTCTGGGTAATCTTCTTCAAGTTACTGTTTAAGTTTACAGCTAGGTGAGGAGATTTGATGTCGTAGGCTTGGACTCATGTTTCATCGGAATGCGATGCTCAAATATAGGGTGACGACCCGACGTATCTTTATACGATCATATGAACATATCCATTTACTCATTGAGGAATGAAATCAACTTCTCACAGAGTTCGAGATCATTCCAATCTCGACTATTTTCTGACGTTCACTGCTTGCCCCCAAGTTTATCTCTTTAAACTTCTCCTGACGAGGGACTTTACTAAATGGACTGACTTGTAGGGAGCCTCAACATCATCCTTCTTTGTGGCGATAATCTCTTTTGAGAGAGACTTTTAGGAAGTATGGTGGTGGTCTAATTTACCTATTGGTTTTCTAGACCTTTTCAACGAGCTTCAAGATGGTTCCTTTTTCCATGAATACAAATATGGAATGTCGAAGTTGTATTGACCCAAGTAGATCTCTAGTTGACGATCTTTGGGGATTCTGTTATACTATTTTTAGACATGGGTCCATTCCTCTTTTGTAATAAAGAACCAGTGGACACCTTGGCTTGCTTTGTTTCTCAACTTCTTTGGAGATATAACACCTCCCGTTCTGGGTCATGCCCCCCAATTTTAGCAATGGTGGAAGAAGGAAGATGGAAGATGGAAGATCCCGTAATTGACAGCCTTCCCTAACTTTTAACAAGGCTAGAGTCCCCGCCCCTTACGTTTCTTCCAAAATCCAAAATCCAACCTGGATGCCAACTATTCCACCTTCTGTAAGAAGATCGCACAATCTTGGATTCTATGCTTACTTGCCCCCAGGCAAAATAAACAATCCTCTCAAATTACCCTCTGAATGTTGCAGATATCTTCCTTTGACTAGCGCAAAGCTTTTCTCGTGGTACCCCCAACGCTTAAAGGAAAGGGATCATCAATCTTCTTGACTGAAACAATATTCACTCCTTCATCACCTAAGGAACGATTTGGAAGGGGGTTGATTGTTGTGTTAAGTCCTTTGTTTAATCCTTCGAAGAGGATCCATCCGCACTTGATCAAGTGACGAACCTGTGCCTTGAAAGATGGAACAATTCTTTAGAGTGTGACTCCGAGTTCCCGCATGGTATGCACATGTAACATTTAGGATTGAACCCCTTCGGGAGATAAGCTTGGAAAGGTCGGATTGGTACAATCTAACCGGCTGCTTAGAAGATGCTTGTAGATTTCTGGAAGAGGTAGTAATGACTCTTAGCTTCGACGATAGTTTTGGTTATCTTGGTTTTTTGTGTTCTTTGGTGGGCTATATGGTCTTATTTGTAGCATTTGTAGTGGAGATGATGGGAAAAGTGGAAACGTTTCTTTGTTCCGATGATAGTTTTGGTGATTTTGATTGGGATGTTTGGTTCTTTGGGGGGGTCATATGGTCTTTTGGTTAATCTTCCGAAGGAGTTTTATCCACATTTGATCAAGTGACGAACATGTGCCTTTAAGGCGGAATAATACTCTAGAGTGTGATCCGGAGCTCCTTGTCCAATTGCGCCAATTACAGATAGAGGGACTCGTAATAGTGGATAGCAAAGTGGGCCCCGCTGTATGAACAAAAGGTCGGGTAATCAAGTGTCATCTTGTTCCATTCTTTTTCGGCTTATAGTGCTTGTTCTGTAGCAGTTCGGAGTTGCTCCTCTAGCTCCAGTTCTGTCATTTTTCGTGTTTGAAGAGCTTTCGGGGAATAGTTCTTCCTTCCTGAAATAAAGAAAACAGATAGATGTAAGTATGGGCATGAAAAATATATGCATGTGTGCATCTGACTTAAGGTCCAACTATCCTAATCTTTCTAAATTCATTTTAATTCAGGGTAGATTGATTATCTTCGAAAATTAGCCAAGTATTTGCTATATGATATTTCCAAGTTGGGCAACTAAGTGCCTTGGAAGAAGGTTTTATTCAAATCTAGTCCCTAGAGAGGCAGCTTAAACTCCATCTCTATGAAGGAAAAAAAAATGATATCGCATCATTTTCTAAAATCCTAGGTTTTGATCATGTGTGCATTGTAGAAATTTAAATCCAAATTTTTGCGTGAACGATGCATGATATGCGTGTTAATATAGGAAAACAGAAGGAGTAAATGGTAAAGAGCAATAATAAGGAAGGAATTTAATACCTTGAAAGGATTAAAATCGCATAATGGAGAATAATGGAAATAACGAAGCAAGTTGTAAAATACATCATGGCAATAGTGCAGCAAATTAGAGCATATACAATATATTATGGCAATAATGAGGCAAATTGGAACATATACATGCGATCATGATGCATATGCTGGGGTGATTTCAACTACTTCTAACTGGCTGAAGGGCTCCCGGACGATACCATAGAAGTGGTCCCTCAGTAAATGGATACGTGATTGCTTACTGGGACCTAAGTCCATCAGGGCGCTCACCCATTTAGGGGTTCTAGTCCGAGTTTAGGGTTCATGAAAGCTTACTGGGACCTAAGTCCATCAGGGCTTCACTAATACCAACCTAATCCTATTTGGGAAGGGCCCGGCGGCAGGGCATTATGCGTGATGCGAGTGAGAAGACAACAATTGATATCAAAACAGGTAAACAGATAAACAACAATAAACACCTCGAGCAAATAATTCCGGCTTCGACCCTAAACTCCCCAGTGGAGTCGCCAAACTGTCGCACCGTCACGAGCGAAATTTGGGACGTGAAATGAAATTCACACATAACAATGAAGTCGCCACCCTATTTTTCTAAGGTTTAGGGAAACCTAAAAGTCTGAAAAAAAAGGAAAGAAAATAAAACAAAAACTAAGGCACAAATAAAAAGGGTCTAAACCCGAGAACGATGGTTCGGGGTCGTATTATGAACTCGGGAAGGTGTTAGGCACCCGAGTCTCATCCTAAAAAAGGTTACCGGTTCTAAAAAAGAGGTGTTTAAAATCATGTTGAAAACAAGTAATTTGGCCCTCAGAGGGGGTATCGTCGCTTTAGCTTTTAAGTTGATTGGATTGATTTTATCCTAATTATTGTTGAGTTGTTAAAAAGAAAATAAACATTTTATCCTCTAAAAGGTAAAAGGGTTGGTTGCATACCTATTCCGATTATATTTAATCAAGTTCAAAATTAATCAGATTACATGCAAGATTGATTAGGTGAAATTACTAACGTTTTATTAATCTTCACCAAAGCGACGACCTAGTGAACATCAACGAATCACTGTGATCAGGGGTGAGTCACTATCATTATAGACGAATCACTATCATCATCGGGCCAATGCACGTGATTAATCCTATTTACTAGGTGGTTCTAAGCATGCATAGACTAGCAAAGTACCATTTTCATGAATGCGAGAAAACACGTTGAAAAGAGAAAAAACCGAGGAGTGGGGTCGAAGCCGCGCACATAACACATTCGTCAAGATCGCATAAATAAAAATACAATCGTGGGGTCGAAGCCGCACACGAATACATTCATTAAAGTAAATTCGTGGGGTCGAAGCCGCACACGAAACAAGCATAATTTAAATGATCATTCAACATTAAAGATTTAATCGCATTTCAGGAGGGGATCTCTAAAGATAAGAGGGATTAAAAAATATGGAGGTATTTTCTACGAGTTGGGCTTAAGGCCCATTTATTATTTTTCCGCTTTCGAATGATTATTCTCTTTGGTGATTTACTATCCAATAATTTTTAGAGGATCCTAAGTTATTGGAAAAGATTTAAATCCTATGTTTATTTACTAATTTGTTTGGTTTTCTTTGATTGATTTTATTCGCTTTGATTTGTGGGGGATTTATTGAAGGTTTGGGGATTTTAGTAATTAATAATCATGCAATTGGATTAAAGCGTGATGCTTAATACTAATCCTATTCAAATTTCATGCATTTAATAAAATGAACGTTGAGTAATTACTAAGCCTAATTTATTCAGGCAAGGGTCGATTTGAGGGAAATTATTAAAGGGAGTTATTGATGAAAATTAATTCTCATGCAATCAAATTGATTTTAATACTAACAATTCTAAATAATCATACATACAAATATAAACAAAAAGCATTGAATAAATAAAAGGGTGAGAGAAGTGTACTTGAAGGCGAATATCAATTAATTCTAACCTACAAAACCGAGGTTAGTAGCACAAGCAATAATAAATAATTTAGCAATTCAAATAAATGAGGAGTGAGCTTTAAAGCTCGAGTTTGGAAAATCGTCACCGATATTGAAGTCAGCGAAGCATCCGATACCTTCTCGTTTCTTCCGCATGTACCTGAAAAGGACGCCGGGGGGTTCCCCGACGTATACACTCCGACGATCAAGTCAGTCGAAAGTCATTACGAATGCATAATAAAATATAATGTTGATGCACATAAATATATCCACATTTATAAGCATAAATAAAAATCTATTCGTGGAGTCAAAGCCGCACACGAACGAGTCTAAAATTAAAGCATTCTTTCGCATAATCATCATGTAAATAGATTAATTAAAATTCTAACAATTCTAAATAATCATGCATACAACTTAATAATAAATGAAATCAATAATTCTAATAAAGGAAAAGTGAGCTCTAAAGCTCAAGTTTAGAATTTGGTCACAGATATCGATGATGGTGAGATATCCACTCGGGATAGTAATTGTAAACTCGATACCTACAAAAATACGAAGAAAAAGTTAGTACCGATTTAATTAAAAGGGCTTGGGCCGTAGCCCATTTCTTATTTTTCTCTACATGGGCCGCAGCCCCTTTTTCCTTTTTCTTAGTTGGGCCGCAGCCCACTCCTTCTTATTCTTTCATGGGCCAAAGCCCAATCTCCTCTTCTCCTTTCCTTCGGCCGGCCCTCACTCCCTTTCCTATCTTTTATTTCATTCTTTGTTATTCCTGTTTCTTTTCTTTTTCAATCTAAGGCTGCCTCAAACGCAGCCCTCTTCTCCCTTCTCCTTCCTCTCTTTTTTTTTATTTGGTTCTTTCTGTTCTCCCCGGCCAAAGAGCGAGCTGTGGCGACGGTGATCAGTTGTTGCGGTGTGCAGCGGTGATGGCAGATCGAGGGGCGGCGGCGCGGCTGGTGCGGCTGGGTCGGATTGGCAATGGATTAGTCCGGCTGGAGCGGGGTTTGGCTGATTTGGTGGTTGGAGGAACGGCGGTGAGCTGGGTTTGGCTGATTTTGATGATTTGTTTGTTGGTTTAGGTTGTTGGCAGTGATGGGAGAGGGTTGATTTGGGTTGAGATCGGGATGGTGGTTCAGTGGTGACGGCGGATGTTTTGTGGTTTGGGTTGGCTTTGTTTTATTGATTCGGTTTCAGGCGGGGTGGGTTCTGCTGTGATGGTTTCGGGCAGTGGTGTGGCCGGAATGACGTGTTTCGGTGGAGGTGGTGGCTGGGTCGCGGTGCCGCAACGGCTGGTTCGGCGGTGGTTTAGTGGTGGCGGTTGAGTAGCTGGGTTTGGCTGATTGGTTCGGCAACGGCAGTGATGGGAGAAGGAGCGGCAGTGGTGACTTGGTGGATTTTGGTTTGAGATCGGGATGGTGGCCGGAAATGGCGCGGTGGCAGTTGGGATTTAATTGGGCAGAAGGATTGGGATTGATTAATTTAGGAGGGGATATGGATTTGGAATTAATCTGGTAGGAGAATTGGAAATTTAATTGGAATTTATTTTGAATCGGAGGAGGGATTGGAATTGAAATTGGTTTTTTATTGATATGGCATGGGTTGGATTTAATTTGGTAGAGGAGATGGGGATTTAATTGGGTTGGAATTTAATCGGTTTGGTTAATTGGGATCGAATTTGGATTTTTAGGGAATGGAATTTGGATTTGTGATGGCTGCCTCCTCTGATTGAAATCGGGATCGTGTGTTTATAATGGGATCCAATTGAAATTGGATCCGTTGGTTTGAAAGAAAATGGAGGTGCCCGTTGGTCATTTGAAAAAGGATGGAGAAAAGTTGGCTTTATTTTGAAAATGGAGGTGAAAAGTGTGCACGAAAAAAATATTTAATTTTGTTCGAACCAACGGTCAAAAAATCTCGTTTGAAATCGATAAAAACTAGAACAGAAAAATAATAAATACGAATAAAGTGAAATAAAATAAAATGACACGAATAATAATAATTAATAAAAATGTGGAAATTTTGCGATAAATAGTGATGATTTAAATTACTCGTGTCAAAAATCGGGTAGCAACACGTTGGAAACATTCAAGCTATTTCGACCTCTTTTGTCTGTCGAAAGCATCAAGCGTCAAACTCTTTCGAGGGAATGATGGTCAAAATAAACTAAATAATTTCGACGGCCTTCTCCGTCGAAACGCTATGGAGACGAAATGTTTCGACGGAAAAGGCGGTCAAAATAAGCTAATGCAACGAATTATTATCTTGCATGTTTCGATGCATTTTCCCTCGATAACCTATGGAGACGGACTTATCGACGGGGCATTCGGTCGAATAAGCATTCTCCTTTGTTCGATGGAGGTCCGTTGAAATTGATTTTGCGACTGATTGTGCGGTCAAAATTGTGATTCAATTTCAACCGACTTGGTCGTCGAAAAGTAGTGCCAACTCAATCTCCAATTTCGACGGCCTTCTCCGTCGAAACGCTATGGAGACGAAATGTTTCAACGGAAAAGGCGGTCGAAATAAGCTAATGCGGCAAATTATTATCTTGCATGTTTCGATGCACTTTTCCTCAATAACCTATGGAGACGGACTTATCGACGGGGCATTCGGTCGAATAAGCATTCTCCTTTGTTCGACGGAGGTCCATAGAAATTGGTTTTGCGACTGACTGTGCGCTCAAAATTGTGATTCAATTTCGACCGACTTGGTCGTCGAAAAGTAGTGCCAACTCGATTCCCAATTTCGACGGGTATTGCTTTCAACCGCTTTCTCTGTCGCAAGTCCCTCGAAATAATTTTTTGTTAATTATTTTGGTCGAAAAGTAGGGTGTTCGACGAGCCATTCAGCGGCGACATGGAGCCGTCGAAATGTCTGGTTTATGACGAAAAGTCAATATTTTTTGACGAACTTTGGCCGTCAGGATCAAACAGTTTTTTTTGTAGTGATGAGTTACTATTAAAATATAACTTTTAATTTCCTACAATTTTTTTAAAATAAAACTTATATTTGTTTAAGGCATCAATAAATTTTTATAATGATTTTTTTTAATAATTTGTAAGGATTAACGTTTTGGAATGTAAGGAGTCTAATTTTTTCACATAATTATGCTTTCAAACAATTTTTAGTAGATAAATATTATGCAATAACAATAATTAAGAAAACAACCTATATATAAAAAAGAAATTAGGAAACAAAGATAGAGATGATGAGAATGGGGTTGGGATAGGAATAGCGAAGTTGTTTTGGGGAGGAATAATTATTTTACAGAAGAATACGAATGTTAGAATTTTCAACAGAGTTTTCTATTGGACACATTGATAGTTTAGAGTTTGTTGCTCTTCCTCGTCCAAATCATTATAATTATATTTGTTCAAGGTATCTACCATCTATATATATGCACTATTTAAACAAGCTAAACTAGCCACTAATTCATCTTAATTACTTTTGTATTTACCGGATAAATTTTGAAATTCGTTACCACCATTTTATAGTTACTAATATAATTCACATGTTTTATTGGTTTTTTAAGAGTGCGTTTGGTTGGCGGAATCAGGAAAGAAAGTGACTCGGGAATCTTAGATTTTGAGCTTTATTGCGTTTGGTTGCGACAAGGAATCACTCTCTCTCAGAATCTAACTTCCCTTAAACCCCCCCCCCCCCCCCCCCCCCCCCCCCCCCCCCCCCCCCTCCCCCTTGACTTTCCAAAAAATGGGGGAAATTGATTCCTTGGCTAGGGTATGGGAAGAGTGATTTCCTGATACAAAAAAAACTATTTTTTTTATTAAATGACATATTTGTCCAAAAATAATTATAGAAAATAACATAATAAAGCGTCTTCTTAAAGAACATCATTTGATTTCGATTCACAAGATGACTGATCAATTAGATGAAGTAGATCATATTATCGTACTTTAGATAATAAAGCCTTTTCTATTGTTGTAGTTATGTTTTTTTTGCATTGTTAGAACAGTACGTGCCATACTTTGTTATAATTTTCAAGGACTCTAATATGAAAGTTATGTCATTTGTCATGTTCTTAACCTACAAAAAAAACCATAGCCATAAAGCAAACTCATTTGATATTTTGATTGTTGAAAGATAGATAACTAAATAGAGACAAAGTCCAACGTGTTTAAAGGAAACGGTGTAGCACAGTATATATAGAAAAGAATAATTAGACACCTAATAAAATAAAAAAGACACAAATATAGAAAATGATAGTAGTCATTTTTTTTACTTTCCTCGATGATTACCAAGTACTCCCTCTGGCTGAATATAATTGACGCCCCTAGGCCATTTCCCAACAGGCCGAAATACTTGACACCTCGTGCGTCGTGTAGATTTCCCTCTGTTGTTTTATTTTTTACCCCTCGAACGACACGTCGTTTACGGTTAGAGCCGACGTGTCACACGGGTTCGTGGTGGGAAACGAAATTCAAAGGACTGCAAAACGAAATTCACAAAATTGATTTCAAAGCAGCCCTCTTCTCTCAATTCTTTCCCTCGCAAATCCATTTCCTCCCATCTGAAAAAAAAAATTCCCAGAAATGGAGGGATATTATTATCAGGATTCACAAGAAGACAGCTACTTTCAGTTTGATAGCGTCGAGAATATGGTTGTGCCAGACTCCATTGCTGTTGACGACACGGGGATGGGTTTGATTGAAGATGAAAAGGCCGGGTCTGACGAAATTGTTGAAGATACGTATGAGAAGGATGAGAATGCAAGCTTAATTGAGGACGTCGATAGGCAAGAAGAGAGTTCCTTGTTGAAGGTCAGTGGCGGAGAATACAACGATGGGCACAATGGGCCGAGGGAGCATCCTATTTTTAGGGTTTGTAAATCTGCAATCAGAGTGAGAGAGGTAAAACCAAAATCCCCTATGGATTTTGATCTTAATGAATGCCTATGCTGGAAACATCTCCCCCTTTCTCTCCTAGGGTTGAGGAAATCCATACATTTGATTTGAATAAACGACCAGTTGTTGATGGTGATGAAGGGATACCCGAGATGTCCACAGTTGACGTTGATGAAGAAAGGGACTTTGACCTCAACAAATTGCCAACTGTTGGTCGCTGGAAGTTTTCAGATGGTGTAGACGAGAGGGAATTCATCCTAATGCTGCGCATCCTTGTACCAGGTTCCCATTAGTTAAATTAATTACGTTTATGATTAAGTATTATGGTGATGAACAATTTTCCGTTATCGTTCATCCATGCCTTGTGTATATTCTGGATTTATGTTGCTAGAATTTAGAACACCCTGTAAGTAAGTGGGTTATGGCTTTTGTGCATTTTCTGAACAGTTTATGTAAATATGAATATCATCAATATAAACTTGTATGTTTCCCACTCCAATTTAGAGTTTATGATGCCTTCTGGAAGTTTAGTTTATCTTACAATATGTGACATTCTGTGTGCTTATGTATGTGATTTAGTAGGGTTTTGTGTTGCATACATAAGAGTTAAATATAACAGACACTAAGCAATTCAGAAACAGAAGACTTTTATTGAGTTGAAGGCCAGGTACATAAAAGGAGAACCTACATACACAGTCTAGTCCGCCTTAGGGATTGCAGGAAGCTTGTTGGCAAACCTGTTAGATGCCCTCACTGCAGCATGCATGTTGTTAAGGGACTGACTCAGGGAATCCCTTTTGGCCTCCAACCTGCGGAGGGTTTTGGCCAATGGGATAAGGGCGTTGCCCATGGTGAGGATGAACTCCTCTGCATCTAAACCATGCTCATCATAGTACTGAAGAACAACAGTCCTTGTCTCCTTCATCCGGCCAACGATACCCTCCATTGAATCAATTTGCTGTTGTGTGGACAACAGCATGCTCTCCATGGTGATCACATCTTTGTGGAGGGCAGTCCCAACGGTGCCTGCGATCTGTAGGATGTTTTCAACCTCACGTGGATCCATGGTGATTGATCTGGATGAAGAAGGTTGTTTTCAGATGTAAACAGGTGTGTTTTTTTGAAAATATAGTAGCAAGTGGTTTTATGATATGCAGAGGAGGTAGTAGTTTTTATAGAATGCCAATGTAGGTTGGTAGCCGTGTTCAACGGGTATGTCTCCAGGCCTGTGTAAAGCTGGTGGATTCCAACTCTACATGATAGGCTGGTTGACCGATACTTTCTCTGTTAAACACAGGAAATATATTCTCTTTACTCAATTCTTTAATTTTTTCCTATATTTCTTTTCAGTTTATCTCCTATTTTTTCTGAATTTATTGCCATTCTTTTCAGTTTCCTTCGGCAGGCGTGACAGTTGGAGAGTTTCAAGGAAACGGTACACCCTTTGAGAAACCTACCTCATTCAATCCACCAATTGTTGAACGGATCCATAACTCCATTCACAAGGGCATTTAAATAACTCCCTCTACATACTCTGCTGCAATACAAGTTGCTTCTACTCATTATACAAGTTTCTTTTGCACAAATAACCCAGTTACCATCATGAACCGTGAAGAGAAGAGAGAGCTGCTGGCAAAAGTGACGATGGTCAGTCACAACCTCACCAACGATGTTGGCCTTATTGAGCACAAAGTGATACAAACAGACCACGACATAGAGACTCTGGAGGAGGTCATGGATGAGCTACACATCCGAAAGGAAAATGTGGGAGCCGATGACTATCAGGCATTCAATATAGTCTACACCTTGGGAGACTTCATGCTCCACATCACCGGTGTTGTGGCCAAACTGGAGCATAAGGTCGCAGCCCTGAGGATGGCGTTGGAAGCTGTCAATGAGGCAGCGGCTGAGCTTAACTTCGCTGCTAATAAGATCCCCGGGATTCCATTGAATGAGTAGGAGTTTATGTTAGCTAGTGCTCTGTTTTAGGGGTTTGTTCCCCTTCTATTGTACTCTGTTCTCAGTCGTTAATGGAAAAGAGTTTGTTGAAGTAATGTTCTTCTGTTCTCATACAATGTTTCATTACTTATTTATGCGATATTAAACTTTGAAGCTGAAATCTGAAACAAAGGCACACAAGCATTCCATCCAAAGATGCAATAACATTTTGTTTTTTAACTGGTTTTTTAGCACTCTATCCAAAGGCACACGAAGCAGTCCATTCAACAAATCCATTCCTTACTTATAAATGCAATATACAGACTTTTCTGGCTTGCAAAATTAAACTTTAAATATGCAATAGAAACATCAAAGATTTGAAGGTGAAATCTGAAACAAAGGCACACCAAGCATTCCATCAAAAGATGCAATAACCTTTTATTTTTAAACTGGTTTTTTAACACTCCATCCAAAGGCACACCAAGCATTCCGTTCAACAAATCATTTCATTACTTATAAATGCAATATATAAAGTTTTCTGGTTTGCAAAAAACAACCAGCAAAATGTACTACAACTGCCAAGATTTCAAGCTGAATTCAATGTCATCCTACTACGAAAAAGCGACAGCTGAATTCATTTGGAAATCTTGACCAAAAATGTACCACAAATGCTAAGATTTCAAGCTGAATTCAAGGTCAACTATCTACAAAAAAGCAACAGCTGAATTCATTTAGAAATCTTCCCCAAAATTGACAGCAAGCAATGGAATCCACAACATCTTCAGACTGCATTGTCATGCCAACTATCCCATCTACCATATACATAATCACAAGATGAGGGACCTATGTACAATCCTGTAACAACAGAAACATTGAAACCAACTCAATCATTATTAGCCAAACTGTATGTAACCGAATCAGAACACACACCTCAAGCTGAATAAAAACATTCACCTAAAATAACACCTCCGGTGGACACTGGATTGTTGGTGGCAGTACTCCCATTCTTGCAAGTGCTCTCTTTCTTATGTGAGGGATCTTGTATGTGTTACTCCCATCACATTTCATAACTTCGATCATGCATGTCTGCAATGTCAAGAAGATGTAGTTGCTCTTTGTGGTTGAAAATGAATGGTACGTGTCTTCAACAGCAGCAATTAATTGAGTAATGGACTTAGCACACTCTTTGCTTTGGAGTGACTGAATTGCTCTAAAAAAATCCTAAGTTCAATACATTCAAGTCTGGAGAATTAGGAGGCTGGTTAACAATAGACAAATTCAATCCCGAAGCCTCTACTGCACACAAGAAATCAACATCATCAGCATGGACATGGGTCTTCGCGTTGTCTTGCTGAATGAAAATCCTTTCAACAAGACAATCCCTAGGCCATTTATTTGCAATTGCTGGTAATACTTTGGAAATCATAAACTCCCTAATAACATTTCTAGTAATGTTTGAAATTGGTTTGATCTCCAAAGTTCCTCGTGGTCTGTTTTGGCTTGATCTAACAGCAGCCACATTTTCTACTAAGGGGAACACCCCAATCTTTCCATCAAATACACAATGACCACTGAAATCAAATCTAGGCCTCGCTACAGCAGCTAAGAACATAACTTTAGGGATAAAATGAGCGTTTTTGATAATTCTTACTGGTTCAATCTCGTCGCGGAGAAGATAATATCTTTGTGACTTCTTCGTCAAGTAGAACCACTTCTCATCAATATGGATTGTTATGCATGTGCTTGAAGGAAGGTTCACATCGTGCTGAGAATGGGTTGACACTTGAAAGGCAATGCTGAATTCTGGACATCCGATTGTCTTTAGTCAGTGAGGGCTTGATTGCATTAGTATGACGCCTTATTGCTCCTTCTTTTAGCTTTTTAGCCAGAAAGCTCCTGGACACTTTTAGGTGAAGAGCAAGGCTGCGAAGGGTAGTCCTCTTACTGAAGGGAATCTCTTTCATCATATCAAGATCAAATTCTATCCTTTTCCTACCACAATTTCGGGCCCTAAGAGTCTGGTGATCGTGAATTCTAGAATCCCTAGCTCATTTCCAAAGCCTCTGAATTGATCTAATCGCCACTCCATACATATCAGCCACCATTCTGGTTGATCCTTGCTTCAACACACCATTTTTCATTCTTTCTAGGAGGATATAATATGCAGCCTGTCTTTCTGCACTTGTCAATTCCCTTTTGCGAACTAACAAGTGGCACAAAATCGATGGCAGAGATGAGAAAAACCAGTCATTGGAAAGCAGATACCAAGATGAAATTAATCAGGAAATAATAACCTTTAGTTCCCTCTGAAGATCTTCCTCCTTCCTCAATCAATTATGGAATGATGGCAGCTTGATCGACCTCGTGATCCAAATTGGCATTGATAGTGTTTGATCCAAAAAGAGCAGAGGCGTTGGAATCCAAATCATCAAGGCCCGACGCACTGATTGCAAGGGATTGTGGAGACACTGGCAACTCATTACGATCAAACGATGGAAAATCCATTGAGGATCATCTGATTGTGGTTGGAACAAAAAAATGGGGAAGGAATGATGATGAGCAGAGGAGTGGAATGATTCAAACCCAATTTGGAATTCAAATGTACTGTCGCTCGTGGAGGGAAACCCATCAGAATTTTAAATTTGGAGACCATTTTGGGTGAAAATTTTGGCGGTCTAGGGTTTCTTTCCTCAGTGATTTTCGAAATTTTAGGTTGAGAGCGTTGGTCGTGTTCTCATTCTGGCAACTCTTTAATGAGCTGGACCAGAGGAGTGTTGGAGAAGCTGAGTATGACGCAAGATTAAGGGCTGAACACGAAATGGTGCCGTTGGAGCAGCTCCAGCCCACGCGTTGCGACAAAAGCCTGCCGCGCACAGTGCCAAGCCCAGGCGCCTTAATCCTCGAGAAAAGTGGGTTCGCGTCAAATATAAAAGGCCAGAGGGAGTACAAAACAAATACAGTAATGTTACTTTCCCGGGAATCTTAAATCCCAACCAAACACAAAAAACTAACATTCTCATCAATCACTCTCCGGGAGAGTTACTCCAAAGAGAAAAATAACATTCCGTGAACCAAACGCTACCTAAATGTTGAAGTCTTAAAACTTTCAAAAAGTTCCAGCATATTTTATTACTTTCACAACCCACGCAAGGCTTTCTATATTGTCTTGATACCGTCTATGGAGTTCTTGGTGTTTTCCTTTTGTTATTCCCCAAGTTTGTTTTCCTTTTTAAACTTTTGAGTAGCTTCTTAATGAATTCAATTTCGTTTCCACAAATGTCATGTAATACAACCGCCGGATGCTACTAACTAAATCCGTTCGTAAAGGAAAAAGGAAAAGGCAACGACGATCGATTAGTAGCGAAAGGGAGAATGAGACACCCACTTGCTTATAGCAGCGAAGAAGAGGCTGTTGTTTAGGCAATTGCAGAAGTAGGACATAAACATAGACACATTTACAGTATTAGTTTCCTTTTCATTTTCCTCTTTTTTTGTAACAAGTAATTACAGTATCATCATCGCCAAAAAGAATTGACTACAGAAATTTATAAAAGAAATGATGTTACAAATTGGACAGTGAATTTCGGCCCCTTTCACACAAACCAAAAGAATGCAAAAGGATAAAGGGAAAAATGAAAAAAGATCCCAGTCTCTTACAAAACTGTATTTTTTTCCTGTGACTCTATTTTCTCTAGAAAAAATAGTGGAAACTCAATTCATGCAGCATTCCGCGGTGAGGAAAATATAATTACTGAATGATGACGATACAAATCAAAAATTACCCGAGTGGATCAGAGGTTATGGAGCTTACTAGCGAGTATGTGCTGGTCCGCGGTAAGTGTACACGTCTCAATCTGCACAAATTGAGAAAGATAAGGAAATGAGAGAACATTTTTGGAACACCACACTTCTTCAGGCCTACAGAAAATCAGCAGGAGTTATAAACTAAAATAAGAAAAAAGAAAAAAAAGGAAGTTATCGCAGCGACTGTCATTTGTTTATAAATTGAGGAGTCTGGTTCCATTTATGCGGAAACACCTTATAATCTGTCTACTTCACTAGAATAAGACTATGCGGTGACGAAAGCAAAAGATACACAGTCCCACTGTCCCACGCAGTACTTCCGCATTCCAGCAGGGTGTGGGTGCTCCTCGGCATAGATTTAAGGTATATAAAGTTATAAACGACGAACACATAAGTCCAGGTAAGAAATGGAGTGCTGTTTAGGTAATTGTGCATATCATGCTGTTTAGTAATCACATTTCCATATAGACACTGATTACCTCAATTTTAAGTTACATTGCGTACACAGAATAATAACAGGAAAAGCCACAGCCATGCTAAGGTCAGTCAGCAAATGCAATGAGTTGCACTTCTCTTTAAGAATATACCAATAGTGTCAGAGATTTTAACTTAGATGGTGTTGGTTACCTTTTCAGGATTAAGACACTTATCCACATTGGATGAGCATACATCTTTCCTAGTTTTTCCCTTCTGTGAAGGATCAGACAAAGAATGTATGTACTCAGCAAAGATACTCCAGAATATTGCGATAAATCAGAGCACAAGCAAAAGGAAAAGTGGAATTCAGTCAAACAAGGACTTAGGTTCAAATATTTCTCATCTCAACAACTCAACACAGACACATCCATAATAAGTGTATATGTGCACACACGAGCACCAATTAGAGGCAGAGAAGGAAATAGATAATGCCAAGATGCAAGTAAATTCGAGGAATACTTTTGCAAAGAAACTGACACTGACCTGTTGCTGTCATTTGCGGAAGAGCAAGCCCACACTTAGTATAGCAGATACGAAAGGAAAATTTCATTCCATGTATCAGGTACTCCAGGCAGACACCAGTGGCTACAATCAGGTGCTACTGGGTTGTCACTCCACATGCCTACATGTGCATCGCTCCGTAATGCTGACATTGAGGATATGTGCAATACAGTAACGGGTACTGTCATATTTTTCACAACCTCAAGTATTTTGTCTGAATATAGACTTTTGTCCTTCCCTTTGGTTTCTGACAATGGGTGCTGAGTAATATTACAATATCTACGAGGTTGATCGCTGGTGAGGAGTGCAAACGTATTTTTAGTCAGGTTAATGGAGAATATGCAGCAAAACAAAGAAACAAAAAGTACAAATAAACATAATTGGTGCTAATGTGCTACTGCCAACATCTCCACTTGAAACAAAAAGGGCCATGTTCAAGAGCCTTTTCTACGTGGAAAGTATGCCAGCTTCTCATGAGAAAAAATAGACAAGAGAAGGCTAGATCAAATAACGGCATTCTCAATGAAGCATGTAAGGACAGTGTCCCACCCAAACAAAACATAGCAGTTTTCAACATCAGCAGCTAATTAAAAGTGAAAACTAAGCAATTTTGCACGAACGTGTAAAAAAACTTACCTCCAGTGAGATGGCTCATAAGTCCGAAAGAAAACACGTGTTCTATTCCTGTCTATCATTGTCTGAACCCATGATGCCCAAGTGTCCAAAGCCACTCTGAAGGCAACAGGAATTGACATTCCAAGTTTTACTGAATTATCGACCTGGAAGTAGCAGCCCCTGCCCAAGATATCAATTGTTACATGTAAAAGTAGATTACAGCATTTGTCCAGTGTACACAATTACCCACTGAAATGAAAATAAATAAATAAACCATGTCTTCCTAATATACAACATATCTACTAGATAACATACTATTAAAAGAGGCCACTGAACCCAAGCACCAGATACAAAATATTGAATGTTGACAAGCCTTGCCAATCATTATTGCAAGGATAACCGGTAATCAATGCGTTATTGAATAGATGCGATACACAACACAAGTTAAAGAGATGCAGCTAATGTTTGCAGATTACTTTTATAGGCTACAAAGGAATCATATAAAATGCATGAAGAGTATGCACATGAATAGAAATCTTTTCAAATAAAAACTAGTTCAATTGCCATTAATCCACGGCCAGACAAGATAAAGCAGTGATTGTAACTACTGACTCGCTAACTTCCAAGATCATTCTACTTGTCAAAGCACCACTGCAATCATAAGCCATGACTTATGGCCCAGGAAATAGTATTTAATTAGTTCTGAATACTACTTAATGATGTATTTAAAAAAAAATTACTACTTAAAGATGTCGATGAATGAAAACAATAGCATTTTGAAGAGATGAGTGACGTCCTGTAGATCAATAGCTGATAAGAAGTAACAAGTTGTTCAATTTTTTCAAGTGCTCAATTATTCTGTTTGGATAGCATGAGACCAAATAAAATGAAAAGTTTGGACAATTTTCAAAGAAGGGTATGGCAGGAAGCAAACCAGTTGACATCCACTGGAAATCTCATCCTATGAAACCAAACGAGAATTTGGCATCAAGAGGATTCTGCACTACCATCAGAATCCACCAAACCAAACTGAAGAAAGTAACTTAAGCAAGGTGAAGCCATTATAGCTCTATCAGGTTTTATCATTCTTTAATGTCCTCTGAGAAGTTTTCCCTTGTCTGAAGGAAGCTTTGAATTTTCAGTTATCCGAAACAGTCTTATGCCCATATTGTAGTAAATCTATTCTCATCAGAAGGAAAATTTAAGTAAATTGCTTGACTGGCTAAAGTAGTTTGACATAATTGCTTAGCAAGTAGCATGCTGAAAAAAAAATGCAAATATGCACTTCTTATGGAAGTTAAGCAGATTTGGCAGCTGAAACTGGCTGCAGTAATGACTGGCATTTACATAGACGATAGCACCATATGTACATGAGTATTTTCTCTAAGGAGATAAAGACAAATGGTGTATAAAAATGTAAATCAAAGAGAACGAACTGTGAATGGCTAAGACTTTATGAAAAAGTGTCACTTCATAGCAGAGTAATAGATAGTAAAAAGAAGCCATCTTCTGAAGTATAGATTAATGGAGGGAGTCAGCTATCTTTAAGAGGAGATCCACTACCACTTTTTATTGATCTATTACCTTTTTCTACAAACATAAAGGATAAAACCACTGGATGGATAAATATGCTGGACTGTTACCTTTTACACCTTTTAGCTCATGACTGACATCAGTGATACTATCCATTCAATGCATGCTGAAATTGCAGCTTATTTGAGCCCACTACTCAATAACAACTTTCTTGTCTTTCAAGATGGCAAGTAAACTACAGAACACAAATACAGCTATACTCATTATTTTCAGAGTCAATTGGACACATTTTGGTTTAGGAATTCCCCCATTTTGATAAAATAAAAATAGCCAGGCACCAGTTATGACAAATTTGGGAGGGGAAAAGTAACTTTGCTTATCAGTTTCTGACCTGCAAACCTCATCATAAAAACCTAATTGTCCAACAATAATTACAAAAGGTGAAAAAAAAAAAAAAAAACAGGTTTCACCATTCTACAAAAGAAAAGAACAAACAGGAAATGAATTGTCCATAACACATCGGTTCTAAAAGATTGCAAAATACACGATCAAGATTATTCAGGATATGAACTAATAAGTGAATAAACTCTGAAGAGTGGATATCATAGCATGTAAGCTGGACATATGCTTGAACAGCTCATCAACAGAATCATCCATAAAATCTTTCACTTCAGAATGTATAGATCCAAAACAATGGACATTTGTGCAAAGGGAAATTAGATTAGGAACTTACGTGTCGAAAAGCTTCCCAGGCACCCACCACTGTCCGGTGTTGAATAAGAGAAAATCTGAATTAACCCAGCGACTGCTAATATCATCAATCTTGTCCAGTTTAAGTGTTGACCTTACCCGTTTTGGTACATGCCTAGGAAGCCAACCATATTGCACCAAGAAAACTGAGCGAAAGAAATCAACAGTCAAATTAAAGGAGCTAAACCGAACACCTAAAAATCTAATCTGTTTTGTTATCCTATTCCCGTTGACTTCATAAACACTATGTTTATCCTTGATCCCAGTCATGAGCAAACATATTAACGATTCCCATTGTGTTCTACTCATAGAATCCCCAACGAATACAATCCTCTTATTTCGAAGCCCTTCCAACACATCACTTACATTGAACCTTGGAATATTGCAGTTGTTTGGTTGCCACCTCCATTTAAGATAGTCTTTATCATTCCTCCCATTTCCTAGGCAATTAAATCCTTGTTCTGCAAAAGGACATTCAGAAGCATTGTACAAAGGGTAACTATCATCCACAACCCAACTCCCATCAGAGACATTACAATCTTCCATTGAATCATTCAATATGGGAGTTCCGAAACCCTGAAAGGCCTGCGTGAGGCTTGGTAACACATAAACGTAACCACCAATAATGGCCACGAAAAATGAAAGCAAAGAGCCAATCACAACAAGCATGTGGAACCAGCGTGAGACTGAACTGACTGAACTCAATCGGCTAAACTTCGGGCTTGCAAAGGATCTAGGGGTTTCAACACCCCGGTTCCTCTGGTTGAATGACTTACTCCTATTGAAAGCAGACATCATTTGAGCCAACCATACTACCACCAACCGGAAACACATTTCTCACACCAAGAAGAGAACAAGCTAAAGATCCCTACAACAAACCATTCCATATATCGAATCCTTGAAAGCAGTATACTCTCCATGCAAGAACCACTAGTTAATTCCATTATCACATCCCAAGAAGTCCATATCAACAGCAGCGACAAGTACAAAGGACCAAAAGAGTTCAGACTATAGATACAACGTTGTTAACATTACTCAGGGACCCAAACACACCACATGATGCAAGCACTGAATATTCAAGCTCAGAGCAACCTTATAAACACAAGCAAGTCGAGAAACGATGGATAAAACAAGAAGGGTAGCCTCAAAACCTCGAGAAAAAATGGCCCAGATTCAAAAACCAACAAAATCTACTAATCTCGGATCAATTTGCGAAAATACCACACTTACTAGCTTACATTGGTTGCCGCAGAGAGCGAGAGAGATTAATAGGATTGAGGAATCCGCAGAGGACCGGAGCTGGAGAGATGGGTCTAAGACACAATGCTGAAGAGGAGAGAAAAGAGTGGTTTTTGCAAGATCGGAGGTGGTTGAGAGAAAGAAGAGAGAGCACATGAATTTATGAAAAAGTTGAAAACAGAGAGAGAGAGAGGAGAGCGAGGAAAAGAGTGGAGAACACATGTAATAATATGTTAAGGTAGTTAAATTTGGTAATTAAGGGGCCACCTACTGCGTAATTAAGGATGGAGATCACGGAGTATTGTTTTTCCTTTTTTTTTACTCTCCAGTATACTCTAAATTGAAATTAATTTAATTCAAATATTGTTAATTTCTTAATAGAAGGTTTTTAAAATTAGGAAATAAAAAGGAATAAAATTTAGAAAATAAATGGTTTTTTAGTAGAAAAAGAAAATAAATAAATAAAATTATTAAAAAGATACACTATCAAATATGAGTTTCTTTAACGTCATTTATTTTGCCCCGGAATGAGTATTATTTAGTTAATTATAAGATTTCATATTCAATGGCAACCATAAACTAGTACTTTACTTATACCTTCCGTTTAGATTAACTGTCTGCTTTTATTTTATGCATCTTACGATTTTAATTAGTTGGTTTTTTTTTACCGAAATTAATTAAGGATTTTCCATTTAACAAGAAAAATGATGCTCATCGGAAATGATACAGCCCAACATAATGGAGCTGCAGCCCGTTAAGAAACAAAAGCCCACTACATCAATTCAGCATAGAAGCCCATTACAGCAATCCAGTCCAAACTTGTTAAATGTGCATCGCCATTACAATTGTCTATATATATAGTAATACTACTTTTTCGGATAAAGATAAACTAATTAATAATATGAATTATTTTGTGAGTATATTTTATATATATTTATTGGCTTGGCGTGTGAAGCGCGCGGTGCAAACAGAGAATAATCATATTGAAACATTTGTGACGTCATTGTTTATTTCCAGGAAGAGGGTCGCCCAAACAAACTTTCATAACAAAATATTTCATCATCCCACCTTACATTATTATTATTATTATTATTAATTATATCTAAATCTACTACACTATTTTATTCATTTATATACATAAGGCTGTACGTAACTGAAGCTAGCCGTTATGATTATTCAACACATGACCATCTAGTCAACAATATTCTAACAACCTTCTCCCCCACACCTAATATTTCACACATGCAAATTTTCAATTAATTAATTAATTGAACACAAACATAGTTAATTACACCTTATAATTATATATGGTCCATACCATAAGAATCATTAATATGCGATTGTAATTAATTAATTACCTAGCTAGCGGCCTTTACTATAGTACTGTTAATCATATTAATAACATCAATTTCCTAACAACAATTATAACTAATTAATTAGCACATTACTCACTAATTACCTCATGATGATTAAACCACATGGTCCGGGCAGCCGGATCGCTCTCATTCTCTTCAAACTCCAACCTAAAACCCACCGGCAACCCCATGGTGGAAGTAGCGGTGGCAGTGGTAGTGGTAGTGGTGGAAGGAAGAGAAAAAGGGTAGGATTTAATAACATTATTGCATGTACTAACACTCTCCGAAAACGACGCAACGGTCAAATTAGTTACTAATCCATCGCTAATGCGGATTGGAGGGGTGATTAGGTTTGGTTGATCATAATTAGAGGACTGAAGCAACCGAATTTGTTTCTTCAAGAACTTGACGTAGCGGATGGCCTCATCAAGCATGGAGACGGTGTCCATCTTCCTTCCACCAGGGACAAGCCGTTGAAGGATCCTCATCTTCTCGCTGATCCTCTCCCGGCGGAGCCGCGCCGCGACGCTTTGTGGGTCGTCGCTAATTCTGACGTTCCGCCGCTTAGGCTTGCGAATAGTGGCCGGATCTATGTCTACCACAGGCTGAATAGCTGCTATTCTGTACATCATTTCTTTCATGGCTCCTAGCTTTTCCTCTTCCTCCTCCTCCTCTTCTTGATCCTCTTCTTGATCTTCTTGATCTTTTGTTAGTATTAATTCTGCCTGATCTTGACGAATATGATCATGGTCAGCTAGTAATTGCTGGTGAATATTTTTGTTTATGATATTCATAATTTGGTTATTACAAGAAGGGTTGTAATTTGGTGTTTCGAGGAGAGGGTGATGGGTAGGGAAAACTTGGTGATGGTGATGATTGAGGGTCGTAGTGATTTCATGATTTTCCATGACCACTGGGATTACTTCAAGATTCCAGCTGCTGGTGTCGTTCATGGTTTGTGTGGGAAACTTGAAGAATTATCAAAGGGTTTTCTTGATTTATTTTTTGTGGAAAGGAAGAGAAATGGATTCAACAAGGACTTTTATATTTCTAACTTGGAGTATAAAAGAATGATGATTGATGTCATCGGGTGAAATGTATTAATGAATTTGCGTTTGTTTTGTGTTAGCAAAGCAGTGGTGTTAAGTTATAGCTATAAGTATAGAGGGTGGTGAAGATAATCGCAGCTATAATTGGAATGAAAATATATTGAATGCTATAAAGACTTTAATTTCCCACATTCCCTTTATTTCTTTAAATATTTGTACCATAGTAATAAGTCATAATATAGCTCCACGAGAGCATGCACTGAAATCCTAGCTAGCTATCCCAACCTAGCCTGCTTCTTACAGTCTTTGTTCTTAAGATGATGTCTTCCCCTTGTTTCAGTCAATATTGGGAATGGAGGTCGGTTGCTTTTTCCAAAAGTTTCCTATTTAATCATCATCCAGAACATATATATATATATATTGACAATTGTGATAACATATTTAAGAGGATGACCTTAATACTTTACCTACTTTTATTATTAAAAAATTGATACTCCCTCCTTCCCCAATTAAATGTCGTTTTAGCTTTTGCTTTTACTGTTTCGGAACGTATCTTAAAACGGCCGGAACAGTCACTATTTGAGACAATTTTGCTCCGAATTTTTTCTCAGAAGTACGTTAAGGATTAACGTACGTTCGAAAAAAAGTACGGAATTTTTTGGGGTAAAATAGTACCTCATCCGACCTCCTCGATATGCGTTCCCTACTGAATATTGGGATGTGAGAAAGACATTTAATTGGGAAAGGAGGGAGTATTTTATTAGATCAGACACACAAGAAATGCGTTAAAGGAAAAAAAAAACTACAAAAAACAACAAATCAACCATATAGCCAAATAATGGATTCACAAGGGACAAAATCAGTCTCATCACGGGGCTCATAGCAAGTTCTCCAACCCCCATGCGGAAGAACAACATTGCCAGAAATTTATAGCGAACACTTTTCTGATTGAAAGTACGTACGTAGCTTGATTAAACACTACAAATTTCGCTTAGCTCATTAGATGTTGATTAAGGTTTGTTTTAACCTAAGTCAAGGCTTTGAGTGGAGGGAAGAATACAAAAATATAAAATTTTCAACAAAATCGATCTATATTACAAGAAGAAGTCGAATATTATATTAAAAATAAAATAGTGACCAAATACAAAAGAAACTCCAAAAAAATAAAATAAAAATAATTAAGCTTACTAGTATATGTAAGTATACTTAATCGCCCTTAATTCAATCCAACCAGACATATATAGGTCTTCTATCTGATCTCTATCAAGTATGAGCAGATGGAAGGAATTAATTAACTAACTAATTAATGTGAATGATTAAATATAGATCAGCTTTTGGTTTCAACTTTCAAGTTGAAGACGTGCACACATGAGCATGACAACATGCAATCATTCTTTTACCAGGGTATCACTTCGGTTCATCCGTTTCTTATTATAATTATATGTGTTTTAAAAATCAGACCGACTAAATCGGTCAAAAATGAGGTCTCATGTTTTTCCGCCTTTAAAAAAATGATAGAAACGGAGATTAAACTGGTGGTTTTGACCCATGAGCTTCACAAAGCAAAATGCTAGGTTAAGTAAATGAGCACACATGTTAATGAGAAAGACCTCCGTTCTTTGATAGACTCATTACTAACATTCATTTTAGGTTAATATAAATAAATAAAAATACTACTGATTTTTTATAATTGTCCATTTTGACAAAAAAAAAATTGTAATTAATTGTCGTATTTATAATTTCTAATAGATTAGTTGGTATTTTTTTTATATATAGTTTTTATAGTTGAAAAATATTTTATACCTCTACAAATTTAAAATATAAATAAAATAAAGAAAAAATAATAATTATAAATGAAATAAAAATAATTTAACTTAATATTAAGTTCATTAGCTCTTATCCAATTTGATGCAATAATTATTTCAGCTAAAACTAAAATTAAAACGTAGTCCTCCTCTTTATATACGTACAAACTAACTAAGGAAATAATAAATATTTTACAACGGCTAAAACAACTATGGAAAAAAATACTAATGAATCCTTAAAATTATTAAAGTAATATTTATTATACAACGGATAAAACAAAACTATGAATTTAAAACAGGAAAATTTAGTGAATTGAGAATTTAAGGGTAAGTACGTAGGACAAATTGGAGAAAGAGTCCTTATTGCGATAACAAGGCAAGCCTACAAAATGGTCCAATGTACAACGGAAAATGGTAATATAGGTAACGCACTTATCATAAGAACAAGTAGTGATTTCTAATTAGTGGCGAGTGGTGACTCCCCTTTATCAATGGGTATTTAAGAAGCAGATAACATTTTACGGCAACAATGGGATTAGATCTTACACTACGATTAATGTTCTTGTTAGAATGCAAAAGGAAAAGAAAGCTCTTCCATCGATTATTAGCTTCTTACCCGCGTCATATTGATTTTATCGAATTATTCTTCTGAATGAAGAAAAGAATAATCCTTATTTATCGTCTATATAAAATATTTCTAAGGAGAAAAAAAAGGTAGGCAATAGCAAGAATTCCTCGTGTTTGGTCTTCAAAATGTTCCAAATTAGATTTTAAATTTAATTTCTTCACTTCTAGTCTTCTACCTCTTCCTAGCTACAAGCATTTAATTAATAGATTAACTAAATTTATACGTATATTATTGGCCGAAATAATACTATCCTCTTTTTTTAAAATTATTATGATGCTTAATTAAACAAAAAAGTAGACTGTCTAGTCTATTTCCAAGGAGATTAATTTTTTTTAAAAATATATTGTTTGATATTTTTGGATCCACTTCGATAAAAAACTAATTTTATTCGAGTATTAACATTCTCTATATATTTCTATACGGCTTGAGAATATTGGCCTGTGAAAAAGTTGTAGATTTTTTTTTGCAACCCCTAATTTCTCAGACGTTTGCTATCGGCCAACCCCACTGGCTTTGAGACGTTGCAGATGACATAAGTCGCTGATGATAAAATGGTTGGAACTTGCAAACAAAGTCATGCAAAAGGTTGAGAAGTTACGGGTTCAGAATATTCGAACTCAACTGAACTAAACCGAACTGAAGCGCAAGTGGAGAAGTAGTTTCACTTTCGTAGCTTTAAGAGATTCTCCATACCTTACATTTCTCCCTGCTGCATGTTGCTCCTCTGTTATTCGGTCGGTACACGAGTACTAACTTTTGGAGGGTTTCCAAAGATCGAGCCGGTACATTTTTTACTTCTGAAGGTCAGGCAATGGTCAGGAAAAACAACAGTGATGTCTGGCTAGTAATTCTCACTGCGCAATGTTACTTTCAGCAGCCGTGCACAAGACAAGAAGGTTCAAGTCTTCCAGTTCAGGTCACAGGGTCACGTGGGGCGCGAACGAAACTCATCCTGTGACACTAGCATCATCCCCCATGCCATGAAGAGAATGGAAAAAGAGGAGGCCACAAACATAGCACCCATCACTCCACAACAGCAAACAAATACTTACCTTTTTGGGTCAAGAAAAGAAACTTCCTCGCCCAGTTCAAAACCAGATGCATTTAACTATACACCCGCAAGAGTTAAGGCGTGCAGCGCAAAGTCTATACTCAAACTAACAACTCAATGAAGTAAACTTGAGTACAGAGAGAGGTCATATATACTGGAATTAAGTTTAGGAAAACAAGATGGGTTTAGGAGATGATCGTCTTCTCAGTCACAACTCAAATAGTGCAGATTGCCAAAGCGTAGAAAGGAAAACCATGAAGATTAATGTCAATAATAACTCCACAATGTGAGGAGATGAGATTGCAGAAGTTATGTTTGATTAACTCATGTTGCAGGATAAAATAAATGAGAGGTACGTAGCAGTTATAAACTTCAAGTTAAGGGCATATCAAATAAACATGCAAGTTGAAAGGTTAGCTAACCTTGTTTATAGAACAAAAAGAAAACAACACAATCTAGAAGAAGCTGCAATACCATCATAAATTCACAAATGTTATGCTGCTAAATGTCATAGGAAAACAAATGAACAGATAACAGATAAAACCCTCGTTTTATTTATCCTTCTGAAATTTCTCCACATAAGCCTGCAGCAATAAATAAACAAATTAAGTGACAAACAAATAAAAACAAAAGGGAGGGAAGCAATTTTTTTGTATAAGAATGAGTTCTGGAAGATGCATTAGAGATGGTGTGCCTAATGAGCCAGAAATCTTTCAATTATTTCTTCTACAGAATCAAAATGACGCCTTCAAATCAACATAATGCAATTAAGCATCAGAACTCACCTGTATAAGTTTGGTCATCTTTGGCTTTGAAACTGACAGATACTGTTCAATTTTTTCTTGCGTTTGAGGAATATTAGCACCCTGCATTGTACCAGTAACTTTGTCCACCACCTTCTTCACTATATTTTTGTACGCATCTTTATTAATTTGGCCTTCCTTCCACGCAGGTTTCAGCAGCTCCTTAACAGATTCAACTAGTGCAAACTTAAATGCACGAATCCCCTTAGCATCCTTGCTTTTCTTGCCCTCATAAGCCTTACCATCTCCATCAAAGTCCTCCAAAGGTAAATCATCTTGTGCAGTCTGATTCTGCTCCGGTGCTTTTTTACTTTCCTCAGATCCTTTCCTAATTTTCTCAGGTCTCACTCCATGGTTTTCCTTGGTAACTTCAGAATTCACTCCAGCTTCCAGCTGATTTAACTGGAAAACCTTGTCAGTAGGCACTTCTTCCAAACTATTAAGCTTCTTATAAACACCATTACTTGGTGCACTGCCAAGAGATGAAGGGGAGAGGTTTTTGGGTAACATCTCTGGTCTCTGATCTGCAATACTTTTCTGCCTGATGAGGTTTGGCGAAAAGTTTGAAGGATTATTAATGGCCCTGTGTTTCTCAGGCCCCAAACTGTCGCAAACAGGATCATACTGCTTCTGAGTACCAACAACTTGACCTGGCTGAACGTTCACTGCAGAATCCAGTTTAACATGGTCCTCTGGGTTGGCAAGGGAAGGGGCATTATTCACACTGTTATTGATGCTATGGGCAACATAAAGTTGTGGGAGTTGATGTCCATTTGCAAGTAACTGAGCCAGAGAGGCTGAAAGGTTGGTGAGCCGAGAGAAGTCTTCACTGCTTACATTGTTCTGAGCAGTTGGATTTCCAGATTTCAATTGTGATATATTTGCATCGACAATATCTTGCTTGATTGCATTTCCTTGGGGAAATGGTGCCTGGTTTTGAGTATTTATCATACCCACTACTCTTGAAGGATCGGTCAGGATTGCTACTTCGCTTTGTGCAACTCTATTTATGCTTGAAAGAGGTAAAGAATTTGAGTTCAGCCCATTTTGATTGAAGCTTTCTGGTCCCAGGATACAGGGAGAAGTGTTTATGCCAGAACTGTCAGTTTTTCCTATCAAGCTCTCATTAGATGGCAATCCACATATACCAGTCATCCTGAAATTCTGTTGAATGGAAGGCAATTCATTTATCATTGGTGCCATAGCTGCAGCAGCAGCAGCATGCGTCTGGCTTGGTACCTCTTGGGTTATACTGGGTTCACTAATGGGCAAAGGAGAATGCTCACCTTTATCAATACGGTTTGAAGGCTGCACCCTATATTTCCAGTCAGGAGACATCTCTGTGTCACCAAGCCAATTCTCACTAGCTCTCTGTTCAGGAACATGCATTTTATCAACAGCATTCCCTGCCCTCCAGTGTAGAGCTTCCTTTTTATCATCTTCTGCCATGTTATTGAATGGAGAGTCTCTGCATCTCTTATTCACATCTAAGCTCTGGTCCCATCCATCAACTCTAGGCTTTGTATTAAGCCTTGCATCAGGAGCATCCATCTTTTCACTTTTATCCTCACACAACTTTGTTGCATCTGAAGAAGTGTTATTGTCATCCCATCTGGGGCCATCCCAAAATTTCTCCACGTCATTTGAATTTTGGCCTGTTGTCCACCTAACATCTCTTGACCTTCTGTCAGGACTTTCACGTGTCTGACTACTATGTGTAAACCTGCAATGATCACCGTTCCGACAATTACCTGCAGCAAAAAATTTGCAAGGAACATCAACTTTACGAGTTCCCCGCTCACTGCGTCTCTCTGGAGATTCATGTCTGTGCCTTCTATCATTGTCCCTTTCTCTAATCACCTCACCTGTGAATCCCCTACTAGGCACATCAGACACACCATGACGAACAGACCTGCTGCTGGCTTCATCCACAATAGAGTAGTACTCCCTAGAATCACGGGGGACAGAATATTTTGAACCTAAAGTTTTCCTTTCTCTCTCCCAACCATCCTCATAACTCCGAGTACCTTCATGAAGAAAGTGGCAATGATTGCCTCTCCTACATCTCCCTACAGCAAAATCTTTACATAATTGATCTGGTACACCTGATCTGCTCCTACTTCTGGCATATGCTCCTGATTCTCGCCTGATGCCATTACTTGGGCTCTTACTCCTACTCCTGCTCCAATTACTGCCTGGACTGCGGCTACGGCTCCTGCTCCTGCAAGATAAACACGAGGAGACATAATCAGCTCCATTGACCATAAAATTAAATGGAGGCAACAGAGCATTGACTTTTACTCCCTTTCCTTAAAAGTTAGAAGCTACCAAAATTTTGGAAAAGCACTACCCTTATGCCTCGACCATATAGTAGAGGCACCAAAAGCCACAGCTAAGCAGTAAAATTATGAATAACTCAAATAAAAAAATCCTTGATCATAAGAAGAGCATTAATGGACACTGAAAGCAGAGAAGGAGCTAAAGCATAAATACTTGATACCTAGAAATGAGTGAGGCATTAAGCAGCACAAGAATTATATTATATAGACCTACATATAATAGCCAGATCCTAGCTGGCTGCCTAATGAATAATGAACAAGGTTGTCATGCACTGTAAGCACTAGCCTCTGTGTTCACCACAGCATTTCGCACCAGTATATAACAATGAAAAACGTGGAAAAAGAAAGGACAGTAACAACAGAAGAATTATTAATTGTATCTGATCATGATAAATTAAGTAGCAATCAAACCTTCTTGATTTTTTTGGAGACCGGTGAGAGTTATGTTGTGTCCATAGTTGTGCTGTATCATCCAGACCAGGAGACATTCTTGTTCCATAATTCTCATCATCATAAGGGGTCATTGCTTTCATGGGTCTGCCGTGGTCTTCATCCATGCTGTCATCCCTGCGAGAGCCTCTCCTTCTAGGCAGAGGCTCCATCTCTGACCACTTGGCACGATTGCCACCATTAGCTCCAGCAGAGACCCAGCCACGTTGTGATTCCTTGTTGTGAAGAGGAACGCCTGCTTTCCCCAGCCAGCTGCTGTCTTGTACACTTTCAAATGGAGCTCGAGAATCTTCTTTTAAATCCCACTGAGAACTGCGTTTACGACTACTACCACTCATTTTGCCAAAAGCCACACCACACCTTCACTAGTTTGAATGGACACAATCTGGGAGCAGGCACAGCAACATGTTGATAAAATATGATCAGATTGAATCAGTTTTTACTCAGATGTCTTTGTGAAGTAAGGTATTACAGTTTGTTACATGCCCCTGCAGTGTGGACCATCCCTACTCTGTAGATTAATGGCAGAACATTGAGCAGCTTCAAACTAGACTATAAGTCCAACAAAATTTCCAAGAGTCTAGATGTAACTCAAATAAAATAATAGCAATATCATACCCAAAGGTCTGCGAAGAACATGAGTAAATTTCAGCCATAAAACACGGCATATTGCACTGATAACTACAAGAGGCTAAGACAACATGATAATCATATTTTCCAACAAGAACAACAAAGAAATCCTTTCTAATTTAAAGACAGGAACAACATGCTTACAAATTCCAAACCCATAGCGAATCAAAACAGACCTACTTCTTTGATCTGATGGAGAGCTGTTAGATAAAACAATAAACTTTCCTGAACTTAATAAATCAGAGTTGATAACATTATTCATCAACTTCGGTGAAATCCTAAGCTTTTGTTCTAACAGTTTAAATGAACAGTCTTCCAATACTACGGTCTACTTGTGATTAAAATAATTTTGAAAGAGATTTTGTTTTGGATAAAAGATTATTGTAACTGAATATCCCAGGCAGAGGATGGGATGCACAAAACAGAGGCCCATGACATGAACTCAGTAGACAAAGAATTCCACCAGTATGACCTGACAAAGAATAGTTCTCTCATCTATTCCCAAATATCTAGTAAACAAAAGACTGTAATACTTAGCAACAAATAATCTCGGGATTAAGTCTTACTAAAACATCGCCAAACATAACTGTTAGTGTTTCAACAACCTGATGAGGATGGGGAAAAAATTCCAATACATGCTATAAGGGTTCGAATCGGTCCCAAAATTCTATAAAACATACTGTTGAAATAAACCCACTTTCTTTTCATCTCCCAAAAGCAAGCATATTTTATCTCACAGAAGCAAACATAATCACAGCAAAGAGGAGGGAGGTATTACTTCTAAGTCCAAAGTCTTTCAAGGACAGTATAGCCCAAAAGAAACCTAACAGGAGAAATTCTCTAGTCCATCCTAAAAAGAACCAAAGATGAAAAACTGTTCCAGGGTGTACAAGATTGTAGTGAAGCTAGCAAAGGGCAAAGTCTAAAAGTAGAGTTTGGGTGTTTGGTTCCTATAGCAGTTTGAAAAATACCAGACCATGGAAACCAAGGACAAGACACCCCCTTAAAAACTTTCCCGCTGCTGAAATATTGTGGCTCAAAACAGATAGGCAAACTGACTATAAGCCATGGTAGTAATTTTGAGGATGTAGCCACCTCAATAGCAGACAATATAGAATCACCTTGAACTTGTAATATAATTAAACCAGTCAGCTTGAACTGTAAATTTATTTTATTTTTCCTATGGAAAGATGACATTTTCCTAAACAACCTAAACAACAAAACATATTTTTTTCTTAGCAAAGCAAGGTTCATGCAAATGGGTTTTGCATCTCAAAGTTAGTTAGCCCAAACAACTCTTAGAGCACTTCCACTATGATATTCTTATCTCAACTTCTTCACAGCCTATGTTATCATAAAGATCCAAACCTCACATGGGTTATTGATATTCATATTTCCACTGGAGCAGTGAGCCTCCATACTTCTCCAGGTGGCTACCATAGAATGTCCAATTTCCCCTAAACTCAACATCCTATAACAAAATCTTATAAGACCTATCCTTAACAACCTGCTCACGATATGATTATGATTATGACTTTGGCCTGTCCTTTCACAAGCCAATTCAATTAACATATAACTCTATCCACAAGGTCATAACCTTCTTATACAACCCCTTTTTTCACAAACAATCTTTGTGGGATTCCAAGGGATTTGCACAAGGATAAGGAGAAACTAAACATCACAACAACAAAATGTTCCATGCTACATGCTAATATATTTTAAGAGGAATCAAGTTCACAAATGATACGAGTCTAATCGCACCCTAATTATCCAACATTAAGCAGCACCTTATCAATATCACCTCCAATCTACTAAAATGAGTTATCTAGAAAAGGATTTACCAATTTCTTTTTCCAAAACAATCTGCAAATGTAGCAACTGATTATATTATTTAGATTGAACACCATGGAAATTCACCAAAGCCAGAAGAAAGGAAAGCACATCCTGACATGCCACCTCTTGAAGAACTAATAAATGACACTAAAGCACTTTTCACATAATGTACAAAAGCAAATTCCTTTGAGAGTCACATTTCAAACTCCCTAGGATCACATGTTACAGTAGGTTGGATAATCCAAACAGCAACCTCTTAACAAATATTCAAACTGTTCAACAATATCAGTTTCTATTGGGTTAGCAGAAGATTGCAGCATTTGTGTCATGGAGGAGGTACAACTGTGATTCCAGTCACATCCTTTCTTAGATCATGACATTACAATGGGATTATTGTTGTATAAACTCTTTAACAAGTTCCTCAACTACAGCGGAGGTCTTATATTGCTATCTCAAAACCTTTTAGGATGCTTTCCAATCTAACAAATTGATAAAGATCCTTTAATATGCGCTAATATTGAATGTTGCACTTGTGGAAGGATTGAATGTCAGCAAAAATAATTGCATCAGTTACTTTTTCACACTTTGGAATCCCTCCGTGCATTGATCTTGGGAAATTACTGCATAAAAATTTATATCTCGTATTAGCACTCAGGTAAATGCTCTAATGGAGAAGCACATAACTATAGCACACATGGGATTGGCTACGCTGGTAATGGTCCACTATTTTTCTAAGCAGTTAGCCTAGATACATAGAGCCTAAGGACTCAAGTACAAAGAGCTACATCATTGCTTTGCAACCTAGCTAATTGGGACACAAGGTCAATACCAGTTACAATAAATCCCATCAGAGATCCGAGCTCAGAATGAAAAGAGAAACACTGCACTACCACACCAGGTTAATAAAGTCACAAAGTTCATAAGGTTAGATACATTCAGGCAGTTAAACTGGAATCATACATAAATCATTTGAATAAACTCAGAAAAAGTCTGAAAACAACCAAATAGATTCACCTTGGACTACTGAATCATGGGAAATGGGCACAAAACCATAATAGTTGACAACTAGCATAGCTTTTTCCCAGTTGCAATTTCCTTTGAAAGAACACCAACTGAATCGTATTAGAGACAACAAGAAGCAATTCTTGTATTTCCATGCTCGCAACCCTCCCTTTACAGAAGTTTTTTTTTAAAATTGGAAAAAAAAAGTTTAGGGAGGAAGTACCAAAAGGCTATTGCTGATCTTATACAGAAAAGAATGTTTGTTGATATTGCTATGCAATTTGCTAAAAGTAATTACCATCCAGCGTCACTAAAGTCTGAGCACTTCCTATCAAAAGCTAACTAGTGGGCAAGGAGCAACTGACAACCGCAAAACAATTTTCTTTTTCAAAAGGAAGTTGAAGCGGAACTCGGAACATAGTAGCAACAATTTGGCAGCATTTTCATAAGTTGTGAAGAATCATCTTCATTAAGGAGATGAGTGTTAAACTAAATGCAAAGTTAAACTATCATTACGTGGTACAACACAATACTTAAAAGTTAGTGAGAAGAAGCTTAAACTTCAAAACAAGAGCTCAGCTTTTAGAAATTAGGACAGAATCTGATAGGATAGAAAGAAAGACAAGGAGAGCGGGAGGTCTTTTGACACATCGAGGGCTAGGATGATTGACATTGCCTTGATTTATAGACTTTTTTTTCCAGTTAAGCATGAATACCAATTTCAACTCAAACCCGCACAAGATTAATTGGAAAAAGAAAACCACAGTAATTAAACTTAAATTAAAAGTACAATAGCAGTAAACGTGTATAGGGCATGAAACCAAACTCAGCCTTGAGATCAAAGCCACTTCAACTTCCATTCCAAAGCGTGGAAAAAAAAAAATCAAAGCTTTTATTGACAGAGGACAAATAAGAATCTATTGCATTGAACCCACAAAAACAGAAGAAACCCAAATTAGAGCAAACAAGAATAATCCAGAAAGGCGCATAACCATTACATTCACCGCACGTTTGAGTCAAAGCATCCAAATTTCAGAAAAATAACGAATAAAGCGCAAAACCCTAAAGCGAATGTGTACAGGTAAACAGAGAAGGAGAGAGAGAGTACGTGCGAATGAAAGGGAGAAGAGAGGACTTACATGGAATTACTGGCGGAGAGAGGAAGCCATGGAAGAGTGAAATTGCAGATAGTAGATAATCTATTCAAGAGAAAGAAGGAAGCAAGAACGAAAGAAAGTAAAGACCTACTTAAGTAAAAAGACTATTATTGTGTTTTGCACTGTTAAGTCTGCAATATTAAGATTTTATATATTCAGAAAAAGAAAAGGAAAAATAATAAAAATAAAAACGTAAGAGACAAAGACTGACCAAAGAAGACTTTGAGTTTTTTGTTTTTTTTTTTTAACAGAAAAGAAGACTGAGTTCGAGTGCCCTCCAGCCTCTACTACATTAGTAATAGGTTTGTCGTGCCCAAGCAATATATGGCAGAATCTAGTATATTAATTTATGTTATAAAAATATTAAAAGCAAATAATTTTGTATACGTTTAAATTGAATAAAAATATATATTCATTTTTAATTTGAGTTATTTGAATTTTTTTAATGAAATATGACCTATGAAACATAGATACAGACACAAAACACTGACACGATACGACACGATACGTCAATATGATAATTTAAATTTTATAAAACTATACTGAAAAAGATACGTCAAATTTATATATTCTTTAAAATATATTTTACATATTTTTTATATTAAAAAAATTATTTTAGTAATTATAATATCATTTTAACACTATCTTTTAAAGAACAGTTTTTAAAAAATTTACAAAGCATAAAAGATTATATGACTAAGAAAACCCGAAATTCATATTTTTATTAATTTATAAATTAGAAGTAAATGTTAAAAATTTAACTAATAGATATTTATTTTTAATTTTCTAAATAAACTTTAGTATTATTATCTTTCCTCTTCATTAAACAAAATTGACTCTATAACTAACTTATCAAGTGAAAAGTCTTACAATGAACGAATTAAAAGAAAATTAATGTCGTATCTTTTTTAGTTGTTTTTTTATTTATATTTATTCTTTTTTAATTTTAGTACTTTTGTTGTTAAATTTAGGATATGCGTGTCCTAAAGTGTCGTGAATATTTCCATTCATATTTACAGAGTGTCTCTCAATGTTTCAAAGATATCAAATTTAAATTTATTTATTTTTTATAAGTGTTTGTAGACACCAAAATTTCGACCCATCTTAAAATATTCGATCTAGTTTATAAAGAGCCACGAAGCTCATTTACTAAAATCTATGAAGTTTATGTGGTCGAGACCCATCAGCAAGTTCATATTTGGATGGGTCAAAACTCATCTCATTTTTATTTATTAATTTGATTAAATATCAAATTAATTAATGTTTAGACCAATGAGATAAAGACACAAGTCATCTTTCCAATTCAGAACCACCCTTATGAGCCTCTAAATAGAGGCCTCATCAGAAGGTGAAGGGAGGAAATTTTTGGAGACAAACTGCTGCAAAGATCAAGACCAAACGTATCATCCTCAAGAAAGAGAGGAACTACAAGCTGATTCAAGGCCATTTTTTCTCTCAACTCAAATCAAATCAAGGAGGAACCACAAGCTGATTCAAGGTTAGTCCGTCATTCACCAAACTCAAGTCCAAATCTAAATCCGGAGTGAAGACCGATTCATTAATTAGAGGAATCAAGAGAAGAAGAACCACTTTATCATACATACTAACATTTGTAATTTGACACGTGTAATTTTCTCCTATTACGGAGAAAATTTATGTGTACAAATTTCTGGCATGGCCAGTGGGACACTACTCTCCTCTCATCTCTTGAATCACACTCCTCAAATCAAGATCCAACAATGACTTCAAGTCAGACCAACGACTCCTTTCCTGAAGCACTTGAAGATCTTCCAGCAACACGTGCTCGCACTAGAGCTGGAAGAGCCCAGTTGGTGTCACCATTGAAGCAATTTTCCCATAGGAGAAAACCCAGAAGAAAGGCTTCCAGAGAAGTCTAAACAAGATCTAAGGGCTCCTACTATGATTATCACCCGAGTGGAGAATCTGATGCTGAAATTGCTTATGAAAATACTCCAACTAGGATATGGGCAGACTACAGCTTTGAGTCCTCTGAATCCTTTGCTGCAGTGATGGCCATTGATGCTACCCAAGATGTTGAGACTCATTTTCGAGAGATGTCCACAACATTGAAAATTTGACAAAGGTTATGGCAAAGAAAGATGCCCAAATAGCTTCCTAGACAGCTAAGTTGGCAAGTCAGCCAAGCTCATCAAATAATCCAAACTCTAGCGGAGGCTCTACTGGTGGTGAGAATGCTGAGCAAGAACGACAGAGAAAATACCATGAAGACTTCATCATGGTGAATAATGTGAATAACAATAGCAGTAACACCACAACACTTGTCACAAATCTGGCAGTTCAGCAACTCCAGAGGATGATTGCTGATACTATTCGTGCTCAATATAGAGGAGTCTTCTCTCGGTTATGCGAAGCCATACTCAAGGCGCATAGACGAACTGCTATTGCATGTGGGGTATCAGCCTCTAAAATTCCAACAATTCGAGGGGAAATGGAACCCGAAGTAAGACATTGCTCATTTCATAGAGACCTGCAACAATGCAAGAACTTATGGGGATCTGATGGTGAAATAATTCGTCCGGTCATTGAAAAGCGTGGCCTTTGAATGGTACACTGATATCAGTCCTGGGTCTATTGATAGTTGGGACTAACTGGAAAAAGACTTCCTAACTCGCTTTTACAGCACTCGACGGATTGTCAGCCTGCCTGAATTGGCTGGAACGAAACAAAGGAAAGATGAACCTGTCACTGAATTCATCGAAAGATGGAGAAACTTGGTGCTTAATTGCAAGGAAAAGATCAGTAAGTCATCTTCAATTGACTTGTGTGTCCAAGGCATGCAGTGGAGATTGCTCTATAATTTGCAAGCGAACATGCCACGCACATTCAAAGAGCTCGCAACTAGAGCTCATGATCTGAAAATTCAGATCCAAAGGCACGAGAGTTACTTACCAAATGACTCTTGTGAAAAGAAAAGAAGAGGCAAAGTAGGTCAAGACTGAGTACAAGTCTTTTAAAGCCCAAAGAAGGACCCTGAAAGAACGTGAAGAAAGGAGATATCCCTTCTTAGACTCGAAAGTCTTTGACATTCTGAATCAACTTCTTGAACAAAAATTGATCGAGCTTCCACCATCAAAGCGCCCGGAAGAAGTGAACTAGATTGACAACCCCATGTATTACAAATATCATCGGATCATCAGTCATCTGGTAGCTAAGTGCTTTGTCCTTAAAGACCTCATTGTTCGTTTGGACAAGGAAGGAAAAATAAAACTCGATAATAGAGATGTTGTACATTCCAATTACATCACAACCATCACAAAGAACGATGCTAAGCCAACTATGGTTGCATTCGGGTCATTTGATCCTATTCCATTATCGCAAGCTTTGGGTCAGAAGCCAGTCGCCTCTTAGCCAATGGTATTGACAGCTGAATTACCGAAGGGGGCAATCCCTGTAAAGTTCAGCACTAACGGAGAAGTCAAGGTTACCTATACTTACCCTGGATGTCAAAGATAGGAAATCCTTATGGGTCAAGCTTGTACGAGTTGATGACTAATGACTTAGATGTTTGGAAAACAAGCTCTAAGTCCGAGGATGAAATTAATGATGGGTGGTCAACCTTTAGAAGGAAGAAGAATAAGAAAGTTCTTCCAAAGAGAAAGTCATCCTCAAAATACCCTTATGGTGTCTCTAGGCGAGATCGTGGTGTCCAGCAAGAAGGGTGGGGTTTTCTAGGTGAACCAAAGACCTCTAAAGAAAATTGGACTGCTGTCAATCCTCGCAAGGGAAAGGTTAGTAAGGCTCCGATCCATATGCTAGGAAAGCCAGAAAGAATGCCTGATGAGGCTGACACGAATCCAATGTCCAAAAAAGGAAGAAACCACGCCCTCAAACGCTCAACACTTGGGTATGAAGTTTCTTCATCTCATCCAAAAAGGACGGTAACTCATGAGGAGTACTTCCTAGAAGAACAATCTTATGAAGATTGTGTAACAGTCCACATGGTCAGTGTGGAGCAAACTAAAGAGTCTGACCAAGAGGATGATAACGTTATAAAAAGGTTGAAAGGGTTCCATCAAATGTCTCTTTAGTCGAAACCCTTAATTTCTCCTTAGAAGTCAGGATGTCACTAGTATAAGCACTTGCAGATCCAACCAAATACAAGGAAATATTGTTGAAAGTTATTGATCAGCCATCTTACACCGAGTATTTTAATGCAATCACCTTTATAGATGATGATTTGCCACTAGGATCTAGTCTGCACAATAGGTCTCTTTATGTTACAGGTTACATTCGAGAAGAAAAGGTTAGAAGGATACTTGTGGATCAAGGGTCAGCAGTTAGTATCATGCCCATCCATACAATGAAGAAGCTAGGAATCACCATGTCCGAGCTTTTCAAAAGTAAATTGGTTATCCAAGGATTTAGTTACACGAGAATGGAGTTATCCCTTCAAACTGGCACCAATGCCTCAAGTACATTCGTAACGGAGAGGTAAAATGCGTTAAGGGAGAAACCAATCCATTCAATATGGAAGAATCACATTTTGTGTTTGTAAAATTCTTCTCAGAAGAAAAGATTCCTTCAGAAGCCTTTCCCATCTTCGCACCAGAATGTAAGAAGGATGAATAAAGCTCCTCTTCCGCCATAAGGGCAACACCTATGTTCATAAAGGCATCGCTTTCCAAAACTGCCATCACTAAGGAAGTAAAGGTCTTAAAGAAGAGTATGATTCTTCCTATTCCTATGATTTCAACATTGGTCTCAAAACCATCCAAGCCGGAAGCTCCTCAGGAGATGAGATCTAAGGATACGAGTGAAGGATCAAAAGGACGCCCTATTCTTATGATTTCAGCATTGGTCCCAAGACCATCCAAGCTGAAAGCTCCCCAGGAGACAAGATCCAAAGATATAAGAAGCGAAGGATCAAAAGGATGCAGCCGAGGATGGTATAACCCAAAAGTCAAAAGACTCTTCAAGAATGCTGGGTACAGAAAAGGGGAACCTCACCAACTTGGTGACTTGGATGCGGTCCTTTCTAGTGGAAAACCATCTATAGGAAGGCAAAGGTTCTGGCTCGATTTTTTACAAGATTCTCCAGCCAAGATCAAAGTCAAAAGGGCCTCTGCAAACCCAATAATGATACAAATATACGAAGTTGACAAAGAGACCCCTAAGGAGGAGAAGCTTCCTGTATTTAGTTGTATCCAAGGAGAAGCGTCTAGGGTCTCTATTTTTGATAGGTTAGGAGACAAAGCTTCCTTGGAGCCTGAACTTCCGACACCGCCACAGAAGAAGTCCGTCTTCACACGGCTAGGACCTAATATCCTAAAGCAAAAAGGAAATTCCGAGAAGCAGAAGTAGAAGCAGAAGAGAAAAAGTGTTGCATGATAATTCTTCTACAATGCTGAAGACATGGAGCTTGAGGATGCTAATTGTGCTTCTATTGAAGAAGTGTCAGATGAAGATGAACTAGAGCTAGCTCCGCCAACATTCGAGAAAAGGAGGCAAGCCACAATTGATAAATTGGAAGAAGTCAACATATTACACATCGGACCTATCAACAGAAAGTTCTTGAAGCGCTTCTATGCCTAAAATCATCACAATACTCCCGGCCCGCAAGAGTATAAACTGTGCACGACTAAAAGAAAAGAAAAACTCATTGTAATACTCCTGGCCCGCAAGAGTATAAATTGTACACGACTAAAAGAAAAGAAAAAATCATTGTAACACTCCTAGCCCACAAGAGTATAAACTGTATACGACTAAATAAATGAACAAAATAAATATATTCTCGGAACTAATCAGTCAAGGAAAAGTACAAGTTCTTTGCCACAATTGGATGAATCATCATCATATCAGTTCAAGCTCAAGAAAAAAAACGGATAGAAAAGAAAAGCGTTCATTCCATGCATGGGAAAAGTATCTACTGAAACAAAAAGAGATTGCATTAAAGTTGTCACTATGTCTTCCAAATCTGCCATCTGAAGGAGAGTACGCCTAAGTTCTTCTCTCTCATGATCAATTGCTTCAACTTCAACTACAGTGACGGTCTCTTTCCTTTTCCATTCTTTCTGTTATGCAGAAAGCTTCTGGATGTTCTCATCAGTGCCTTGAAGATCATCTCGCAATTTGTCAATCTTGGACACTAACCTACCCTTCTCCTCTCGCAACCGGCTGATCTTTAAGTCCAAGTCTTTCATTTCTACTTCTAAACTCAACAAAGCATCTTGAAGGGAAGAACTCTGTATCTAAAAGGCGTCAAGCTTCAACTTTAACCTATCAATTTGCTCGGGTGAAGGAAGATAACTCGTGTCTCTCTCTCTCCTTGTAAGGTAAGAGTCCACTCGAGTCAGAAAGTCCCCAACCTTCAACTTCAATAGAGCAGCATCAGACATAAATACATCCTTGATGACCTCCTCAAGAATAGAAGACTTTCTTTCCCACCAAGCCTTCAAATTTGAAAAGCCACTGCTAAGAGCAATCTGGAACTCCTTTTTAAAAAAACCATAAAGCCCACGAATAACAGAATATCTGTATAAAGCAAGCTCCTCGGAACTGATGGGTGGACCAAGACAAACAGATTTGGTAGGCATTGGCTCTAGAACAATCATAACCGAATGGTGTAAGCCAGAATGATTGGCAGAAGAAGCAACAACACTTGTAGGTCTGGTAATTAGAGACTCTCTTGTCTTCAATGAGTCCACCTCTTCTTCTTCATCCGTAGGAACAACGCCTCCATCTATGGTACTGGGTAAATCGATGTCGTTGAAGTCATTCATGAAAATATCGACATCACTTTCATCAACACCATTCAATGCTTCAATCTTGTCTTGCTCGACGTCTGAGTCAGGACGAGAAGTAGGGTTCAAAGCATCACTTACGACTACATAAATTTAAGGAAATGCTGGAAGAAAATAAACATAAGTATTATAAGAAAAACTAAAACAAGTGGAGAATAAATTGGTAGATACCTTTGTTCCCGGATTCGAAGGGCGTCCCACCATCTGTAGCAAGTCCACGGTCCTTCTGAGGGATACTCTTCTTGGGTAACACTATCTTTGAAGATCTTTCAGGTGTGGCCCTAACATTCTTTCGGTTGTTCTTCCTCACAATAGCATCCTATGAAAAGATGAATGAGATCAGCGATAAAGAATACAAAGGAAAAGTAAAAAAAAAAATGATGATAACATACCTAATCCTCATTATCTTCTTCATCATTGTGTAAGACTTCCTTTCTGCGAGACTTGCGAGCAACATGTTTTGTCCTCTTCCATCTCGGAGCATCATCAAGAGAAGGAGTGACAATCACACTAGAAAGAGGTCTTTCCAAATGAGCATGCTCTATTGTCTCAGACGTGTCATTTCTCAAGACCTTTAACCCAAACCCCTCTCTTTCTTGACGATATCTTCCTGAGTCTCTTGACTTGGAACTATCATCCTTTGGGAGGTCTTTTAAAGAAGTCTTCCCCTTGGATCCGCTACAGCTCTTAGACAATCTTTCAGCCAAAGGGAGGAGCTCGTAGTTGGGACCTTCACTAGATTGCAACAATATGATAGAGGTACTATCTAAAATAGCAGCCGACCCTCCAGTCTACCATGATACGTAAGTGTCAAAATGTTCGAGCTGAATATTGGGGCTAGGTAGTGGAATAGTGAAAGACGCGCCGCTATAGATTCGTGTCAAGGACAATCAGTAAGAAACATGAGCATAAGAGCTAAGTTTGTCTTCAAACAAAGCTATGGATCCTGGAAGGCCTTGTCTATACCCTTGTTGCCTTGCAAAATAATGGGGGTAATACCACTCCAAGATCTGGAACGTCCCATTTAAATGAGAAAGTCTCCCCGGGCGAATGCTCACCATAAATTCGAGAAATTCAATCGAAAGTATCCCATCATCTTTATACAAAACAGGAGGTGAAGGAAGATGGACAAGGGTCCAACAAAAACTGGTAAAATCTCGAATGAGATCTCTCCTATCGACGAACCCAACTTCCCATGGGAAATAAGCATTTGCTAAACCTCCATACCTGCGAATGATGGGTCGCCCATACCTATCGTCAACATGTGAGTATATACCTCGCGTAAAATAGGTAGCTACCCAAGCATAAAGAAAATGACCTATGAAGGAAGTAGGGACCAAGCCAAGCTCTCCTCTATCATTCATATTAGCAGTTTGACTCAATCCTCTGTAAATTGTGGCAAGTATAAGAGGGACTAGACTATAGGTGACTCAATGGGCCATCCTAGAGGCAATCATAAATGTCATTGGTCGGATATTAGTCTCGCTACTGGGAAAGATAAAGCGACACAACCAGAGAGACAGATACGCTGCAATCTCTACCGAAGCCCCTTCGGGTGAAGAAATGTCCAACACTTCTAGAGTGTCCCGCGGAAGATCCCTGTGAGTGTCATCTGGAATAAGGAATTTGGAAGGTCTCCTACGAACGATCTTTTTGATATACCTCCCATTGTTGATCACTGGCTTTTGTCGCAACATCTTCTTGTAATCGCTAGACAGCTGCGGGTTGCCAACAAATAATCGGCTACTCTTCTTAAGCTAGAATGAGATCCATTCTGCATAGAAAATGCGATCTACACTCATATTTTCAGCTAAGGTCTTGAAGGCGTTGAACAAATACGTGCAGCACCGAGAGACATCATTATTGTTAGACAATTCAAGAAGAGTAGGGATTATTTCTTCATAGTAGGCTCCAAGAATAAGAAGTCTAGTAATCTCTCTCATATCCCATAGTGATATGCCAACTTCTCCCCATCTAGTCACAAAGGTGTTGGTAGAAGGACACCATACCTCACATAAAGCTTTGTAAATGGAGGCGGGACGCTGATAGTCAAATGTCGCAGCACCAACTGCTTATGAAAGTTCATGAAACCCTTTGTTCTGAAGACATCTCTGAGTCCGAAGTGACCACTCCCAAAAGCCTGGAAGATAAGAGATCTCTCCTCGAGTAACAAGTGGCGATCCCCATCTACAACGCTTCGCCTTGATCCTCTCGGCAATCTCTGGATTGCAGAATATAGTCTTTAATGCCACAGAAAGAGGGAATAGGCAAGGTGGGGAGAAATCTTAAAGCTTCTACATCGGTTGGGTTAGATACAGTACTTAAAAAGGACTGATCCAGACCCTCGATGAGGTTTACATTGGGATCCTCTATTGACCGACTCATTATGGCAAGCTTCAGTACTCCTCTCCCTCCAGATTGCGAACGATGCTTCACTTCGGTTTCCGGGAAATAAAGGAATCGTCCTTTTTGCCCTTGACCTGAGCTCTCGCCAATCCAGTACATATCAAGAGGTTGCAGATCGCGACGAAGATAAGGTCATCTGTTTCAAAAAAAAATGACACATACCTGAAACGAAAGTCATTGCTTTTCCGTACTTGCAGTACAAATTAATATCATTACTTATGCATGATACGATCGAAAAATAAAGTAGTATTCATAGCTGGTATGCATTAAGATTAAATGAAAACGACGAATGAAGATCAAACCTTGGTATGGCTTCGTTTTGCATAATAAAGTAAACCACTCAAACAAACAATTCTGTGTACTAAGGGTGACGTACAGGGGTCAAAATGATAAAGATCGATCCGACTAAACTAATAAAGCAATCGAACAAGCAAAAGAATAATATATCAAATCAAGCCCGGATATTTTCTTTGACTAGCTCAAGTTTGAAAAAAAAAACAATAAATTGCGGCATGATGATTTATTTGCATGGATGGATATATTAGAAGTCAAAGAAGATCAAGATCAAGATGATTTCTTTTATAAATTTCTGTAGTCAATTCTTTTTGGCGATGATGATACTGTAATTACTTGTTACAAAAAAAGAGGAAAATGAAAAGGAACTAATACTGTAAATGTGTCTATGTTTATGTCCTACTTCTACAATTGCCTAAACAACAGCCTCTTCTTCGCTGCTATAAGCAAGTGGGTGTCTCATTCTCCCTTTCGCTACTAATCGATCGTCGTTGCCTTTTCCTTTACGAACGGATTTAGTTAGTAGCATCCGGCGGTTGTATTACATGACATTTGTGGAAACGAAATTGAATTCATTAAGAAGCTACTCAAAAGTTTAAAAAGGCAAACAAACTCGGGGAATAACAAAAGGAAAACACCAAGAACTCCATAGACGGTATCAAGACAATATAGAAAGCCTTGCGTGGGTTGTGAAAGTAATAAAATATGCTGGAACTTTTTGAAAGTTTTAAGACTTCAACATTTAGGTAGCGTTTGGTTCACGAAATGTTATTTTTCTCTTTGGAGTAACTCTCCCGGAGAGTGATTGATGAGAATGTTAGTTTTTTGTGTTTGGTTGGGATTTAAGATTCCCGAGAAAGTAACATTACTGTGTTTGTTTTGTACTCCCTCTGGCCTTTTATATTTGACGCGAACCCACTTAAGGCGCCTGGGCTTGGCACTGTGCGCGGCAGGCTTTTGTCGCGACGTTGTCGCTTGAACGCGTGGGCTGGAGCTGCTCCAACGGTACCATTTCGTGTTCGGCCCTTAATCTTGCGTCATACTCAGCTTCTCCAACACTCCTCTGGTCCAGCCCATTAAAGAGTTGCCAGAATGAGAACACGACCAACGCTCTCAACCTAAAATTTCGAAAATCACAGAGGAAAGAAACCCTAGACTGCCAAAATTTTCACCCAAAATGGTCTCCAAATTTAAAATTCTGATGGGTTTCCCTCCACGAGCGACAGTACATTTGAATTCCAAATTGGGTTTGAAATTTAAATCATTCCACTCCTCTGCTCATGGTTGGAAATTAAAAAAAGGACCATCACACGCACACATGCAGAAACAAAATAAAGCCAAACCATGAAAAAAAGAAGGAAATGCTTGGTTGCTCTTCTGTGGGCGTCCCTGCAGCAAGAAAAAAAAAAGGATTACATGCAGAAGAGGCAAGGAAACCATGCATATATATGCATAAATAATAAAGCATAAAAAAATCAAAGAGTTAGGCTACGTTACTTCGGAGAATTCTCCCGAAAATTCTCCAGTTTTTAGAAAACTAGAGGTTTGTTTGAAAAGTGTGTTTACTTTGCGTTATTTCCATTCAGAAAATGAAAATGAAAAACCTCTGTTTAAAAAACGATGAAGAAATTTGGAGAAAACGTGTTTACTTTGCGTTATTTCCATTCAGAAAATGAAAATGAAAAACCTCTATTTAAAAGACGATGAAGAAATTTGGAGAAGGCCAAAATCAAGTTTTCCATTTTTCCAATGTTTTTAACCTCAGTTTGAAAACACGCTTCTCAAATTGAGGATTAAATGAAACTTTTTTAATTCCACGTTTGCCCTCATCTCTTCCTCTTCCTCTTCCTCTTCCTCTTCCTCTTCCTCTTCCTCTCCCTCGCCACGCACTCAACTCAATCAAGCTAGCCTGATCTTCATCGCCGATTTCATCTTCTCCGCTAGCTTCTCGGTCTCCTCCTCTCTTCCTGAAACGACGGTGAGTGTTCCATTCTACTTCTGCAGTCAATTAACTAATGATACTCCTCATCTCCGATTGATTTGTCACTCCAAATGCTCCCAATAAATCCTATCTCTCTCTTCTTCCCTTCAAGACTCGTCAATCCCCTCCTCCCCTCCACCATTACAACCACCACCGCCACCTCACCTTCTCTCCACTACTTTACCACCGGTGACCTCCCATTTGGCTCCGCATTCCCACGGTGGTTCTAGGTCTCTTCTACTGCAGACGCGGGCAGCATCCGTATTGGGCAGGAACTCGACGGGATGAGGAGAAACGCCTTTTGCTACCTCGTTGTTATCTCCTGTACTCATCCATTAGAGAAATGCCGTTTGCTACCTCGTTATTGCTTCGACATCTAGGGTTTTTCTGGGTTCTTTGATGTAGAAGACATGGAGCGATCCAATTCCCAAGGTTTCAAAGACATCACTGACACTTCTTCTGGTTTGTCTCCTCTTTCTCTTCTCCAATTGCTCTTCAGCTGGAATCTTAGTTGAATGTCGTTGTGTAGTTTCTGTAATCACTATTTAAATTCAATTAGCTCAAAACGAGAGCCTATTGCTTTTGTTAGTAGAGCAATTAGCTCTAACCTATTTTCAAGCTTAAATGATGTTACCGTCGCTTCCTTATGAATGGGTGTTTGATGATATTGTGCTAGGCTACATCAATAATAGCCTCATTGCTTCATAACCCTCAATGTCATTTGTTTTTGTTTGTATGACACAGAACAACTTCACTGTTGCTACTTGCTACCATTGAATGGTTTGGATAAACTGGTTTAATTTAAGTTAAAAATGTTATCAAGACTTGCTCATTCAAAAGTACTTAATTCATTGAGATAAATGCAGTAGTCAATATAGAGAGGATTAAGTTGGTCTTTCTATTGCTTAGTATATGTAATTTACATGACGACTATCTTCATGAACTTGGGATGAAGCTTTACTCAGAAGATATTGAAACTAGGGTACAATGTACTCATGAGTGATGTGGATGTGTATTGGTTTCAAAATCCATTGCCATTGTTTTCTTCCTTCTGTCCTGTTGTTCTTGCTGCACAATCTGATGAATACAATATCACAGGTGCTTATTCTTAAGTAACTAATACTAGAAAAATCCAACTTCGATTTTTCCAATTTATTTATTCATAAATGGGGGAGACAACTGAATGGCATGGCCTTCTCCTCCAATGGTTGCTTTGCAATCATATGGTGTTAAATAATAGGCGTAGGTTCTCTTTGTATCTGGTTTCTTAGATCTTTTTATCCATGAAATTATATGGGTTCATCAATGTGTTGCATATATACTTTAGATATCAACCTTTTCTGGATATGCAATGGGAAACACTAGGAAAGATGAGCTTTACCGAGCCTATATAGTCCTCAAGGTGATCACATATGCATGACATAAAGATTTATAATATCCCCCCCTGCAAAATGGCTTATTATTTAAACTTTGCATCATATAATGTAGGAGTTAAGTTGTCAAACTACTGATCTAATATTTTGCATTTGTTATTCAAGGAAAGGAATTCTTGAAAAAAATGTGGAGTTAATTGCAAATTGTAAAGTACTATGAAAATGAAGGAAAAATAAAATTGTCAAAGCAGTTTACTGCGCCTGAACTTTTGTTTGCTACCTTAACATTTACATACATATGCAGGTACCAGTTAAACAGGTGAAGGTTCTGGACCACCCAAATTTACAGGTACTCTTTTATTCTCTTTGAGAACCGTACGTATCTGAAACATCATGTTGACTCCAACTCGAATTTGGTATCTTGAGGATGGCTTTGGTCAAGTCTGGGACAATAATTTCTTGGCAGACATCATCAAGGCAGAGGTATCTACCAATGGAATTGATATGGTAAGATGCTTTGTTTTAAGCTGTTTGTATCCCAGTAGTAGACTTTTTTGGTTGAAATATTAATGATCGTGGATTTATATAGTTGAACGATTGTCTTTGCTTTCATAGTGCTATTGTGATCATCTCTTTGACAACTGTATTTTAAGTGTGAAATTATAACAATTTCTTATACCAATTTCCTTCTTTTCATATTATCACTTTTGATAATCATGGTGTTTCGGGTCATTGTAATCACCGTGATGTGCATTATGGGGTCCGGTAAGTTAATCACTGCATTTGACGAACCTATTATAATAAAGGAGGCCTTTTATTCCTATTTTGAGAACTTTGATGGGGACGAAGTTGGTGAGATGCAAGAAGGTATTCAAGTGAATATGTCCCAGCAACAACAAATGAATGCTGTTAGAGAAGATATTGCAAATCAATTATGGGCTCATCATAATAATCATTAGAATATTTGGAATTAACAAGCCAAATAGAGTATGTTTTTAATGTCAATTTTTTCAATATTTGCGCAATGAACAGTAAGACTATTTTATATGTATTTTATTTTCATGTAGAAACATGAATTAGTATATTTATATGTAATGGAATATTAGTAGATTGATGATATATATTAGTGTCATGACGCCCCAAACAGAATTTATATTTTTTTTGCAAAAAACATCCCAACGTCATGACGCTCAGGCTCAAGCGTCATGATGCCCCAAACAGAAGTGATGGGTTCTTGCGAAAATATCCCAGTGTCATGACGCCCAGGCTCAAGCGTCATGACGTCCCAAACCGAGGTGATGGGTTCTTGCGAAAACATCTCAGCGTCATAACGCCTAGGCTCAAGCGTCATGACGCCCAAACACATTTTCGTTTTTCAAAAATTTGGAAATTAGTGCGAAGTAAACACGTTTTCAAGTTTTTCAAATTTGGAAAACCTCCTAGTTAGTGCGAAGTAAACACGTTTTTTAGTTTTCAGATTGAAATGAAAAACCTCTAATTTCAGAAAAATAGCAATTTTTCAAACTAAGAATTCTCCCAGGTAAACGGGACCTTACCTTTTCTCTTTTGATGCAGCAACGAAGAAGAGAGGTAGAGAATGATGTTGGAGGCTAAAGTTGTGTATCTTACAACACAAAGAAGACAAAGTAGGGTTTTAATTATGGTAGTGCTGAGAGACAGATTTCCTACATCAATTGCAATTGGAATACTTGGAAATTTCTGCAATTTCGGCTTGCAATTGGAAATCATGGCAACTCCCATAATTTCCTTCCACAATCTCGACTTCTTTATTTCCTTGGATCTGTTAGCTTGGCATTGGGCTAAGGTTTAGTTGGATTTTAATTAATTGGATTGCTTGCTCCATTTAATTAATTAAAGGCTCGATCATAGGATTGATTTATGGTAGTAATCAATTCATTGGTTGATCTAGTGAATACTGCATAAATCAATCCTAAAAAAATAAAAAATAAAATTAATCCAAAGACTATGGATTATGTTGCATAATCAATTTGGCCCAATTCCATGATGTGCAAGAATAAATCCAAGACCATGGATTCCTTTGCAAAACCAATTCCTTGGTACAAGTTCCAAAGAAAATATACATTCGATGGCAAGTTTCTCCGAAGTCAAAATCGGTCTGCGACAGATTTGGACCTACAATTAAACAAATTAAGTTCGCTCGAGAAGAAGAAAAGTTCAAGATTAATTTACTTCATCAAGTAAAATAATCTTGAGTGGGCATTTGTAGACACCAAAATTTCGGCCCATCTTAAAATATTCGGTCCAGTTTATAAAGAGCCACGAAGCCCATTTACCAAAATCCATGAAGTTTATGTGGTCGAGGCCCATCAGTAAGTTCATATTTGGATGGGTCAAAACCCATCTCATTTTTATTTATTTATTTGATTAAATATCAAATTAATTAATGTTCAGAGCTAGGGGTATCAAAACGTGTCGACCCGACCCGACCCATTTAAGTGTAACCCGCCAGGTAGCGGGTCAAAAATGACTCGACCCGTTTCTGACCCGCCGAGCAGCGGGTCGACCCGACCCGACCCATTTGACCCGTTAAGTAAAATGGCGTCGTTTTAGCTGAATAAAAACGACGCCGTTTTGTTTCACCTAATTAAAACGACATCGTTTTGGTTAATCAAAACGACGCCATTTTAGTTTTTAATGAGGAAATAATGCTAGGGTCTAATGGGTCGTAAACGGGTTAGCATGACCCGTGAACGACCCGCCAACCCGTATGTATCCGGGCCGGGTTGACCCGTAGAAATCGGGTCGGGTCGAGCTGACCCGAAATTTTATTTATTTTTTTTTATATGGGTTTTTATTTTTTAAAGTATTGGTACATTTATAATGCTAATTTTCTTTACGAAAAATTTTAAAATAAAAATTTTATAAAAATAAGTTGTTATTAATGTGATTCTTCGATTAACAAGTTTCATACTATATATTTTATGCATTTAAATTTCTAAACAAATACTACAATGAAATAAACGGATTTAAAAATGAAATTCTAGCATAAACATTAAACAAATTACATATGTACTAATTCTTATATTAAAATTGCATTTATTTAAATGAAAACTAGCCATCGGAAGTCAAACTAATTCTATAATGTGTTTCATCTTGCATGATGTTGATACCCGAATTTTGAAGCCATTTTTAATTAATTTTAGCATTTCTGTTATTTAGTTAATTTACTGTCATTTTCAGTTGATTTACTGTCGCTAGCATTTTTAAGTGTTTCATCGCATTTTAGCATCATCGTTAGCATCGTCAGCTTTCGAAATCGCATTTTTAATTTTTCGTCATGTATTTTCATTATTATTATCATTATTATTTTTAGCCTTAAAAATCATATTTTTTAATTATCCGCCAGTGGTTTGCTAGTTTTTCTTCATTTTAGGTCATCACATGAATTTTAGGACTTTTAGTTTTTTAGTATTTTTATTATTTTATTATTATTTTCGTTCGAGCTTTTATTGGACCCGAGTAAGTTCGCTCGGACAATAGCTTGACTTTGAAATGTTTTCCATCAACTAGTTGCTAGCTTTTTTTCTGCTCGCAACGGCCTACAACGTTTCGTGTAATTTTCGGCGTAACTTTTTTATTTTTCCGTTCGCGCATTTCACATTTTTGAACGAGAAAATAAACGCGCTAAATGAAAAATTCTCGTCATTCGCTGTAGACGGTTAGACTCGTCGAATTTTTCTCTACACGCAGGTATTGTCGGCTCAAAAATTCAGAACACTTGCCACGAGGCCATTTAAATAGGATTAATGGCCAAGTTGATCACAACTGTTGATCTGGTCAACCAAGGAAAGTCAACCAGATCAACGGTTGACAAATTAAGGGAGTTAATGTGCATGGTGCACATGAACAGCGTGGGCGTGGAGCAACAGAGGAGCAAGCCACCGAGCTACTCGCTCCCGTCCATTCCACCGTTTCCTGTCCCGTCGATCATCATCACCCTCGACCTAGACCTGCCACCTCACTCCCGTAGAACCGCCAGAGCACGAGAAACGGCAGCCACGCGCAGCACCACGTCCGGCAACCCACGCGGCTTCGGCCTATAAATACCGAGCATTCTTCAACGTTTCAAGGGCACCAAATTGGCAAGAAATCCTTGCTCCTTCTCCCTCTTGATTAGTTGCTCACTTAGAGCGATAAATCGTCCAGTTTAAAGCTTGAGAGTAAGCTTTCTCTCTCTAAGCATTTTTGGTTTTTTAAGCTTTTTTTCTCTTTAATTCGTTTGGCCGAATTTAGAGTAGATTAATTGCTTGTTTTTGTGCCATTAATTCATGTGCATGATGTAGATTAAATACATGCTTTCAATTTTGAAAATCGTTAGCTAGATTGTGCGAATTATTTAGTTTTCGATAATTAACAGTTTTGTCATTTTTTCGAAATTAAACTCGGTATGTTTTGTATTAAAATTCGAGCTTCGTACGGTCGAGACGCCGTCGAGGAGACGAGCGTCTCGGTATGAAGATCGCGAGAAACGGACAAGGTTAGCCGGAGCTTGGCCGCCGGCAGTAGCGCCGGCGACTAAGGAGGATGACGATGAATAGTGCCATAATAGCCTATTCATACGTCCAAGGTGATGGGCTTGGCCCATCACCCTTCCTTTTTTATTTCCATGGGCCAGACACTATTCCTGGCCCATTTCCAATTTTTCTTTCAATTTTTTAATTGGGCCCAACCCATTTTCAATTCTTTCTGAGATTTCAGATCACGCTTTTTCGTAAAAATAATTCGCTTGCTTCGTATGATTATTTTTTGTACTAGCAACTGTTAAATTTTCTGTACTTATCAACTGTTTAAATTATTCGCACTTTAAATTTCCGCAATTTACTTTCGGCAATTTAAATTCAATTATTCATTTTACCGCCTACATGGTCGGTCGCATTTTTATTTTCTGCAAATACCAACTGCTTTAATTTTTCGCAAACTGCTGGAAATTCTTCCGCAATATCAACTGTTTATTTTCTGCAAATATCAACTGTTTATTTTCTGCAAACATCAACTGTTTTAATTTCTGCACTTATCATACTGCTGGAAATCCTTCCGCAAATATCAACTGTTTATTTTCTGCAAATCATTAAACTGTTTTAATTCCCTGTAAATCATCAACTACATATAATTTTTCTGCACTTGTCAAAACAGCATTTAATTTCCGTATGCGTCAAATCAATCATTTTTCGCATGCAATCAACTCAGCATTTAATTTTCGTATGCGTTAAATAAATCATTTTTCGCATGCAATCAACTCAGCATTTAAATTTCGTATGCGTCAAATCCATGATTTTTCGCATGCAATCAACTCAGCATTTAATTTTCGTATGCGTCAAATCCATCATTTCTCGCATGCAATCAACTGTCATCATTTATTTTCCTGCGCTTATCAGACTCGGCATTTAAATTCTCGTATGCGTAAAAGCCTTCATTTTTCGTATGCAATCAACTGTCATTTAAATTCTCGCACTTATAAAAAAAATTTATTTATTTCTCGAGCTATCGCTAACACTCTCACTTTGTAGGGTTAAAATTCAAGCTTCGCTCGAAAGTACGCCTTTCAATTCCTTTTTATTTATTCGATGCTTTCTGCAAATATCAATTGTATGCATGATATAGAACTGCTAGAATTAAAATCAACCCACATGAACAACGTGTTTAAAGAGTCGCTTAAAATGCCATGCTCATGTGATTTTAAATTCTCGCTTATATTGACTGCATGTGCATGGGGACTTTCGATCCTATATCAGTTTTCACTTCAAAATTTGTCATTTAAATTTGTACTCTGTTAGCAATCCATGATAGGATCACTTAGTAATTAATTTAATCATGCATTGGCCCGATGATGACATAGAGGGCGCTCATTCAGTCTTACAGAAAATTCAGTCCCATCACGTTACGGTCAGGAATAATCAATCGGTCTTGATAAACGGTAACCCCGTCCGAAAGACGTTCAAACGGCAACCCCGTTCAACGATTAATTATTTCTGAACGGTCACGATCATAGAAAAGACTAAAGTGACGATTCCTCTGAGGGCCCCCTTTTCAAAAAATGCATTTTTATCAAACACCTTTTAAAACACCTCTCTCATCAACCGGTAACCATTTTCGGATGTGACTCGGGTGCCTAACACCTTCCCGAGACCATAATACGACCCCGAACCCTTTGTCTGGGGTCCAGACCCTTTTTTTGTGCCTTTAGTTTTTTTTACTTATTATATTTCCTATGCCATGACGATTAAGGTTCCCTAAACCTAGCAACCAAATTAGGGTGGCGACTTCATTGCATGTTGCGAGGCGTCTGTTTACGCTGAGCATTGTAAGGTCCCAAATTTCGTTGCACACTCGCGAATTTTTATTTTCGGGGCGCGACACATGATTTATATCTTATTCTTTTTCTTTTATTGTAGACCTTAAAACAATCAGATTTGCATGTAGTTCTACTCACTACATGGAAATCTTAACGCAAAAAAAACAATAATTCTCTAATTCTCACCCATTCAACGAACCGAAAAGGAAGATCATGCATAATCACAGTTGGTATCAGATAAAGTCCAAAAACTATAGACCAACCTAAGTGGTTTGATCGATTCTTAATTCCAATTATATTACTAGATATTAAACAAGCATAAGAGGAAGTAGAGAAGGTTAGGAACGCACAGGTTAGTAACATGTCGCTGCTCTGATTCCTTCATCCCATTTGAGAATAGCTACAAATTAAAAGACAAAGAAAAGGTAAGAAACATCACCAGCAATTCCTTACAAAGAGATACATAATAAAATATTATATCAGAACAAAGATGTGGATAGATTTTGTGAAAGAAGATTTTCACCTTGTATGGATATTTGAATAAGGTGTAATTTGAGTAAAAAAAGACTGATCTGATCTTGCATTAAAAAGTTAAAGGAAACATTAACCACACATTTCTGATATTCTCTAACAAGTAGTCATCCCTCTAGTAGTACTCTTTGGAAAATGACAAATACAACATGAACAAATTGTGGTGTAAACAAGCTTTTTAGTTTTGAACCATAGTGCAAATGCCCTCCTTGTCATTATTCTTACTAATTTTGTCCTGTGATATAAGTAAATCCACGCCATTGTCATTATTATCAATTTATCAATGACCAAATATAGAGAGTTGCAGTATATATGCAAGAGATAAAACTCAAGATACAAAAGGAGCATATCAACATGAAAATCAGGATGCAGAAGATTTAACTAGTATTCTCACACAGTGTTGTACATCATCAAAAGCAACAGTGATTGAGGAGTCCTATTCCATACGTAAACAAATTGATCATTAGGCGTCAATGAGAAGATCATTTATAACCCAAAGCAACACAAACTGGAGAATGATCCAGATCTTTGTTATTAAGACAGAATTACCTTTAACCAATAAACTACACCTTCTCCAAGAGCAGGAGATCCTAAATCAGCCTTGTTTGGCTTTAGAACAGCAACATCATGAGTGCCAAACTACAGCAGTATAGGAAGGAGAAGAATGAGAAGACAAAAAGGATAAGTAAATTGCCTACCATTACCCATTACAGCATATCATAATCTCCTGGCCTAAAGTGGTGAGACAACCAATGCATGTGTTCTAAATTTCACATAACTTTATTGGCTTAAAGCTCATCTGGATTATCAAGAAAGTAACAACAACAATTATTGTTTTGTCCATTTAAGGAAATTGCTCTCTTATTTCAACATAACGAGAGAATACATGCTTTCACTTACATTACTTCTATAAGTGAATGTGAGGGGCAATAACCATCCCATAGAAGTAATTTAACCATCCTGTACATACTTCTATAGGTGAATGTGGGGGGCAATAACCATCCTGCCTTTTAACTCCTAACTATTACAGGCATATTGTTATCGCTTAAACAAACACATTAGCATCCTAAAACAGTAATGAAATGAAGGAAGTACAACAAAGTTTAAATTTTCAAATGCCCAAAACGAAATGAAATTTCAATAACTTAACACATCATGAGCATTTAATCAAAGATTCCTCACCTTGTATGGTGGAAGAACATCACCTTTATTAGATTGGAACTCTAGAAGAGTTTTCCCCATTAGCCCTGTCTGCAATCATAACAGAACAACAAAACACAATCAAAACTTCACCGAAAAAGAAAGAAAGAAATAACCTTTTTTATCACCAACCTTTATATTAGCTCAAACTTAAAACCCCTAAAATAAAAACTCATTCCTAGTAAATAATCAAGCTCAAGAAAAGAAGAACCCTATGTAATAAGTTGCCCAAATCCAAGTGAAAAGAAAGGGAGCGGAAATAAAACCTTGACTTTGGAAAGAACAAGAGTGGCATGTCGCTCCTGCCACTCAGAAAGATCATTTCGAACTGCCGATGCTGCTGTTGTTCTTCTAGTCACGTCATCTTCTTCATTCGCGCTACCAAAGCCAACACACATAATGAGAACAAACAATAATTTACGATTAAAAGATGCTAACAGATGAGAATACTACATAATTTACTACCTTGGAGTGGGAAATTTTTTAAGGTGTCAATACCGAAGGATTTGACATGGTCGACTAATTGGTCGGTGAGTCCAAGCAGCTTTTTGTCGTCTTCTACTGGTAGTGTGCGAGGATTGGGAGGATTTTGACGATCTGGGTTTTGGGTGTTTCCGAGAAAGGAGCGGATCGTATCTCGCGACGGACGGAGATGGTGGAGATTGGAGAATCTCGAAGGGCGGCGATGGTGAAGATTTTGGAGATTTTAAAGAATCGCGAAGTTGAGGAGAAATCGAAGGGTTTTTGTTTTAAATTTTAAACGGGTCAGACGGGTCGACCCTTTTCTGACCCATTATGTAAAGAGTCGAAAAATGATGACCTGATGGGTCAAAGTGAGGGTCGGGTATGGGTCGACCCATCGGGTCGAACCCATTTTGACACCCCTATTCAGAGCAATGAGATGAAGACACATGTCATCTTTCCAATTCATAACCACCCTTATGAGTCTATAAATAGAGGCCTCATCAGAAGGTGAAGGAGGAGATTTTTGGAGACAAACTCCTGCAAAGATCAAGACCAAACGTATCATCCTCAAGAAAGAGAGAAGAACTACAAGTTGATTCAAGACCATTTTTTCTCTCAACTCAAATCAAATCAAGGAGGACCCACAAGCTAAGGTCGGTTTCTTCTCAAATCAACCGCGGACCACAAGTTGATTCAAAGCCAGTCCGTCATTCACCAAACTCAAGTCCAAATCCAAATCTGGAATGAAGACCGATTCATTAATCAGAGGAATCAACAGAAGAACAACCACTTTATCAAACATACTAACATTTGTAATTTGACACGTGTAATTTTCTTCTGTTACGGAGGAAATTTGTGTGTATAGTGTCCATGTGTCAAATATGTATCAGGCCTTGTCGGACGAGTGTCAGTGTCCGACACTTACCCGACACAAACACAAAGCCAATTTTTAAGTGTCTGTACTTCATGGAGTATGACTTGAACTTCATATACTTTATTAAAAAAATTATTTTTAATTTTACATAAGATATATATATTCTAAACCAATTATTTTTTATAAGCTAATAAAGTGTAAATACATATTATTGTATATATGAAAGTTAAAATACTATAACCTTAACCTTTTTTATTTTAGTGACAAATTATGGTTTATAATTTAATTATGGATTGAAGTAAAAAATTAAAAAAGTATTATTAATCGAAATAAAATAATATTACGTAGAAGGGTTTATCAAGGGGAAAACACACCCAAACGTTATTATTTTTATTTTACTTAATCCCCAAAAAAAAAATTGGTTCAATCCGGTCCCAGATGTTATATCCGTTAGTTTAAGTTAATCCCCACCGTCAGAAAGGCAACTAATGGAGACAAACGTCCATTAAATTATATTATTTTATTAATTTTTCTGATAAATGGTACCAATATGAGCCCCACATGTTCAGATTACTAATTAAAAAAATTAATAAAAGAAATTTCAAATTTCAAATTTCAAAAATTAAAAATTAAAAAACACAACCAATTTATTTTTATTTATTTTATATATAAAAAAAAGAAGCAAGCACTTGCTAGTTGCTCCACCAAAGCAAAGAAGTAGAAGTTAGAGTTACAATCGTTTTTTTTATACCCTATCACACCTCCCTCACAACCACCGCTACCACCTCCAGCACCATCACCCAACCACCACGGCCACTTCATCTCCCCACACCACAACTAACGCTGCCACCTCCAGCACCATCACCCAACCACCACTAGCCACTCTATCTCTCCACACCACAACCACCATCCCCAAATAAACCAGCCACCACAACTGGATCCGACCATCAGAAGCCACCATCATCCACCCAAACCATCACCCAAAACAACCACCTTTACCAAAACAATCGCCACCTCCAATGCCACTTCCAATACAAATAGTCACCGCCTCCGCCTCCGTCTCGTTCACTCCGCCACCCACTATTAGATCTGGATCTAGATTAATTTTCAAAATTGCGTCTAGTTTACTTTTGGGTTAAAAAGATTATTATTCTCCACTTTGGTGGTTATCGGAGGCAGAAAATGGTGGCCGAATTTTGTTGGTATGTATTTTGGTGAGAGATGGGTGGCTGGATTTGGTTTTGGATTTGGGTTTGGGTTTTAGTGAGGAAAAAGGTGGATGGATTTTGCATGGTATGAATTTTGGCGAGGGCTGCCAGATTTTGTTGGTATGGGTTTTGGTGAGGGAGATGGGTCCCGATTGGGTAGTGATGGCTGCTTTGGTTATGGATAAAACTCATGAAAAGAAAACCACAATAATAAGGAAGAAAATAAAACTAATTTAATTTGGCATTTATCCAAAAAATATACAATTATTTTCTATTTTTGTGAATATAATTTTAGAAAAAATTGTTAGTCTGAATATGTGGTCCCAGTGACCACTATATCAGAAAAATTAATAAAATAATAGAATTTAATGGACATTTGTCTCCATTAATTGTTTTTCTGATGGTGGAAATTAACTTGAACTAACAGATATAATATCTAAAATCGTATTGAACCAATTCTTTTTTAGAATTAACTAAAATAAAAATAAAAATAAAAAAATTAGAGACCCCGAGTGCGTTTTGCCGTTTATCAAAATTACCAAGATCTTGAAGCAAAATTTGACTATTTGAAATGGTATCAATCTAAAAAAAAATAAAGTCTGAAGCATCTAAACACAAAATTAATATGGTAATGCTTGTTGGGTAGTTTGGACTGCACGACTTTCCCGAACTTCTTTATCTACTAAGTATTTTTATATTATAAAAATATATATAAATAATTAAAATATGTAAATAATAATAATTCCTAACCTAATTAACGAAAGAGACCAGTCACCAAACCCTTTCTTCATTCTTTTTTCTTTTTCTTTTTTTCTTTTTCATGAGATCGTTCAAAAAAGGTCGAACACAGCAGAGGTTTAGATCGATCAACTGAGCTCTAAAACAGATGATTTATTAAAAAAACAAATACCATCACCACTAGCAAAGCTGACCCAAACCCTAACCATACATTCTCGAGTCCGAAATCCTAATCAAACTCAAACCCCAACCAAACCCTAACTCGCCAATCAATTCTGGTTTGAGTGAACGATAACCCTCGCAGCCATTAAATGGGCTTGGTAAAGAAAATAAAGGGAATAAATGGGTTTAGTTATTTTTGTTCTATGTTTGGAGCGAAAGGATTTTTCTTTTTCTTTTTCTTTTTCTTTTTCAAATTCAGAGTTTTGAGTAATCGAAATTTCATCCCAAACTAAATTAGGAAGAATCAAATCAAGTACCCGAACTTATAAACCATGAATCAGGAATTAATATTTTCACTTCAAAATTCTTGAATTCAATCTCTAAATAACCAAAAAATAAAGTACCCGAAAAAAGAGCTTCATCCTAAATTTTTTAAACATTTTACAACTATTATGCTTAAAATAAGATTCACACTATTGTGCTTAAAATAAGACAATACAGAACATATTCTCTCGGTTACAAATTGTTAATGCCGCATGTCACCAGAACACAATGGAACAAATTCATTGAAAAAACAACTTTTGTTCTATCACATGAGCATAATCGGCTCAGTCTTCAACTAGCAAACATATTTACACAAAACCAAACAACAACATTAGACAACACAAATACCAAAACTTATTGGTCATGGCCAACACCAAGAATGCACTGTGCAAGGTGAGTCAAGTAAGGCTCCGCTTGGGAACTGCTGCTCAGGACCGGTCCCAGACTCTGAAGCTCAGCATTGAAATCACTCTCAAACTTTCTGTAAAAAAAAATCAAAGCAAATGTAAGAGTTTTGTGTTCGTCTGTTCTACGGTCATATTTTCATCACACTTTCTTGACTTACAGAATAGAATCGGTAATGGTTGAGTTTTGAGTGGTCACTTTCAGTCCCCGAGATTGGTTTCTTGACTTCCTTTGCTTGGATTTTCCCGATCCCAGTGAACCATCTGAGAGGTCTTCCAGCTTAGGGATGTCTATAGAAGATGATATCAACCACTGAATTGCAGCTGCGTATTGCAGGCACAATGACTTCAACCTCTCCACCTTCTGCCAATCACAAAATTTCACTTCTAACAACAATTTCCAAAAGGCACAGCAAATGACCTAGGAATCAAGCCCTTTAAAAACCCTTTCACGTCATCTAAAAAGTAAGATTAAAAACAAACCTTGAGAAGTTCAGGCAAAAGGAGCAAGCACTCTCTCAAACACTTGTCAAGGAAAAACTCATGGTACTGGATAACCTGTTTCAGAAAGCGTGACAAAATATACACAGATAAGGGGCAGTCACACATGGAGAGGATAAAATATCCAGTTCCTTATCCATCAAACAGAACCCAAAAGTTGCAGTAAACACAACAGATCAGAAATTCAATCCAGTAAGTAAATGAAGGCTATACCTCATCTATGCTTTTTGAAGTCTGAAGCCGACCATGCATCATGTGCCAGTTAGGTTCAAGAACCTATACATAAGTGTTTCAAGTATTATCAAAAACCAAAAGCCAAATTAAGCTTCTCAAAATTCTAAAATATAGCATATTTTTATTATTATTGACTACAAGGAAAAAAGAAGAAGCTAACATGAAGATATATAGAAAAATAAAAAGAGCAGATTTCCAAATGCAGTCATCCTAGGGCCAGATTCTTCATTTTTTTTTTCCTTTGGAAAACACCACCAATGCTGCCAAGTGTTATTCACTCATTCTCAATTAACAACCTAGATTCTTAAATAGGAGAAATTAAGCCCTTTTGTTCTTTCAATTGAAGCAATTAAGTCCAAATTCAAAATTTGAGCCGGAGGACACTATTTTGATTATGACCTGACAAGTCTGTGACATGCTGGCCTACCCACTCATATGTACCTTGTTTTGATTACTACTGTATGAAATCAGAAACTCACATTAAAACAAAAACTGCTAAAGCTTTCCACGCAAGAAATTCTTAAAAAAGTTACTTTTAGTTTCTTTAGATGAAATTAGGTACAATTGCAGGCTCCAAATATGTGTCAATTGTTTGGCTCGAGTTTCTTTAAATGGCATTGCCTGTGTTGGGGAATGTGATAAGAAGTAAAAATTACAGAGAACATAAAATGGAATTCTATGCAAGTAGGAGAGGAAAAATGGAAACAAGCGTGAGCAGCATAGCAGTTAAAACCTTAACAACATAATTTCAAAATAATTATGCTCAGGATGGTAAGATGAAACCTACCTCAAAAGTTAGATAGTGTAAAAGGCTATTGATAAATTTCAGCATACTACGACAAAGCAAAGATGATCTAGGGATAGCCGTTCCACGCATGTTAAAAGCACGAACAGCCTACAAGAATACACCAGAACTGGATTCACTTCAACAAAAAAAAAAGAGGTAAGTAAAACCTTGCAACACAACACTATACAATTTTAGCTCATACTTGATGCACTTGCCATGCCCCACAAAGTTGACGATCTACATGTTTACAGTGAAAGAGAAGACGAAAAATCAACTGGTATTTTGTCAGGGCTTTTCTTGAGATAACAATAGACAAAGGCCATTCAACCTGCAAGTAAAACCAGATATGTTCAGTACAAAATGTTTTGACTCCAAGATCATGTCAACCAGGAGTGGCCAACATCTATGGAGTAACAGTAAAGAGATGAGCTTCCAGGCTAAGAACAAGCACAAGGACATGCAATTTAAAAACTCAAGAAAACAAAAACATATCTGAGGTCATGCCTAAGACCTTGTAAGTCAGAGAAAATGTATCAAAACCAGTAATGCTCATTGGATCCTCTAAATCATACACATCAGGAACACTCCCCACTTCAAGATCTTTCAGGGTGCCTAACCTTTTAAGCAAAGACGACCTTTCCTGAAAGAAAAGAAAAAAATGAAAATACCATACAATGGCAAATTCAAATCATAAGTTTTCATCCCAAAGTAAGGAGGACTATCTCATACCACACAACAGGTTAGGTCCTCATGAAATGGATCTGCTACAGCTGCTGTAGTACGTAAAGCAAGATCTAAAAGAGACTAGACAACCAAAGAGCATAAATTCAGATATCAGTGCCATACTCAGAATCAGTAATACTTCTTCAGGTTTCTGTTCATTTTAAACAAATTGTAATATGCAAACCTGTAGCTTCTCCACTGAAACCTCATCAAGCTTTTTTGTAAGCTCATCCCGTGCTATATCCATAAAATGAACCAAAAAGTCACCCTGCAATTAGAGTAACTCAAAGAATTCAAATGAATAATAAACAAACAGATTAGCCTCTCAAAAATAAAGAACTTATTTAGGATGATCACCCCCACCCCAGCAAACATAAAGGAGGAAGGAGAGGAGGCAAAAGAGAGAAGACAAAATTTGCTATTCCTTTGACCCTTTCACTCCACCGCCCAAGACCCAACCATAGCTTTCCATGACCCCAGATTAATAGGTAAGTAAATAAAAATTTGGATATTCAAATAGATGCCAGAGAGTTGCCATCCATAGCTATTAAAATCTAGGCCAAAGAATCAAGAGTAAAAATCAGATAAAATACAGAATGCTACTTATGAGGGTCTTGAAAATTTTGGACCAGGATACAAACTAAACCTTTGGGAATCAGGCAGATCCTTGAGATGTAACAGAGGAAGAAGCAAGACTCTTTGAATCATTATATATTTACTTCATTAGATTGTTTAGAATTCTAGTATCTGAATGCTTTTAGCTAAATTGTATATAGGTACTTATACTGAGTTGATTACTTTACTTTCCTTAGACTCGGTTGAGCAGTTTTAGTTTACTTAACATAATAAGATACATATCGAGCTTCTTATTTCAATTAGGGATTGGTTTGAAAAGAATTGGCAATTATACTGCGATTTTCAGGCTTCATTTTAGTACCCAACAAATGATCCTACTTTTTCAGTGCTTTGGTGCCAAAAAACACAAAAGTATACAATTTATTATGAGAAGGTTTATTCCTATTTCCCATCTCTAGTTTTGCGAGCACAAAATAAAGTACCTGATCGAGAAGAAGGTAATGCTTTATCGATCTCAACTTTCCCATTAGATCATACTACAACAGAATTTGTTATTGGAGATTTGGCACCAAGGAGAGCAAGGCAACAAAGGTTTAGTATAATATATCAAATATATATCAAAATTATTTAGTAAAACAGACGAATGCTTACCTTTTCTTTAATTAGACTTAAGAGTTCACTGCTGGCAAAATCATAAGCACCTTTTATGCACTCAAGATAATGATGATTTGAGCCAAAGATCAATAACTTAGAATTCTCTGAGGCAGGGACCTATGTATACATAATCCAATCAAGGCCAAGTACTAATGCTTGTCTACTGAGAAGAACTATATATCATATACAAAGGGGATAATTGTAATAGAACCTGCACACTGTGTCCGCACTCTCTCATGACATTTAAGTACTTTCCTGTGGTCAAAATTGTCCCAGCAATATTTGCAAGGAAGCTAGGAATACCTTCCTTAAGGCAATACCGCTGTTGCCAATACTTGGCATCAGAATCCTGTGTGAGGCTCTCCTGAAAAGCAACAAACAGTTAGCATCTTAAGTACATCATATGAACTCAGGATTATGGATAACGCTGAGATACCTTTTGAAGAGATTTGTTCTCAGCAATGAAAAACTCTCCATAAGGATCATCAATCACTCCTTCATAGACCCACCTAAAGATGTTTCATTTCAACGCAAGTGAGAAAAATGAACCGAGGTACTCAAAGCATGATTGGCCAATCAAACTAAAAGTAAAGTTTGCAGTTATGCAGATGCAAAAGGGCTCCTAAAAGCATGATTCGCCAACCCCGTGGATGTAAACACAAGAAATTTAGTAATGTTTACTTAAATCATACCTCTCTAGTATGCTAAGGTATGCATTGCTTGCACATTGTGTCATTTTTTCTAGCAAAGACCTCACTGCATTGTCACCAGCCATGGCCTTTGCCTGAATGGAGTAAAACCCACATTAATGACCAAATATATAGAGCAAAAGCACTAAATTAGTCTCTCTGTTACTCCAGTTAATGCAATTGCCCCCATAAAAATTGTTTTCCGTCAAGCCTTGAGCAACTAGTTTAAATTGGTTTAAATTATTCCAAATAAACAATGGCAACCAAACAAATGAAGTGATAGCTGAAAGTATCCAGATAATGTTCTTTATTTGCTTAAGTTTAAGTTTATATGTTAATCAATTGAATGCAACTGTGCTAACCGTGCAAATTGACAGAACGCAGAGTGTAACAGATAAACATGATTTCACAGAATCCAAATTGCAAATGGTTACGAACACATGGACTATTGTAAGGGGATATGAAAAGAAACAAGTATGGAATACAAAAGAACATGAAATAGAGTCAACTAGAATCTATCAAGGATGAGTTGAGTAACAGTCTTTCTTTTCCTCTATTACCTGGCTTTGCAAGAGATTAAGGACAGCAGAACCGGTACAGTTATTTGCTGAAGCCTTCTGAACAACAATGGATAAAGCTTGCATTGAACCCATCATGGGCTGCAATATAGGATCAGCTTTTTATATACATAACTTTTTTAAGAAAAAAAAGGGGAAAGATTCTAACAAATGGCTTCTAAAGTTTAGGAATCTCAAACCTGACAGTAAAACCACAATCCTTGTATGGAGAGTCTTCCAAGTCGAAATTGGTGCTCAAGCTGTGCTACCATGGCCTGGTAATCCTAAAGAAAAGACAGATATAAAGATGGAGTTCAGTTGAAGAGAAACAAACACATCAACAGTGCACAGAATGTGGCCATAGGCTGCAGTGACAAAGCTCTTAAATGGCTTATGCTAAACACATACTTCATCTGATACTTATTACCATTGCAGACGAGGTGCAACATAAAATAAAGGGACTTGCTACAGTGTCTATGGCAACAGTCATTCCATATTATTACAGATAGAAGCACGCGATTGTTTTCTTAGGGTTCACTATGTTGCTCAACTTTTGTAGTTTACTGTTAAGTTTAGAGTTAGGGCTTATCAGAGCACAAACCATACTCAATATCAAAGAAAGACTATAAAAGACTGACAAAGCTCAGCAGTGACTATACAGCTACATATGGACGAAAGACTCCCCACATTGCATCCAGACCATAAATAAAAAAATCTATTTGGTCATCAAATATCAGCTTCCCTCAAGCTTTTCATTCATCCTACTACTCTAGCAGAATCCAGGGAAACAAAAAGAGGAACTAGTATGGTTACTATTCAATATACTTCTGATAGTTAATTATGTTATCCTCCACCAGAGCCCCTCTAACGAAATAAAAACGGAAAAGAAAAAACAATGCCTATCGACACCATTTGATACATAAGTTCATAGTGAATCTCAAGATACACTAGTTCATATCCTCTTAAAACTAAAAGGCACACACAGATCGAGTTCACAAGTCACTAGAGCAAATCAGTTCCAAGCTTGTCAGTAGCATCTAGCCTATGTAAGAAAAGAAGCCCCACAATTAGTTAAAGAATCACAAAAGAATTTCTGCCATATTGTTATGAAGTTAGATTCTAGGATAAGATTTGCCACTTTTTCCAGAAGTAGAAAGCCCTTCCCTGTTGCCTCAAAGGCCTACCCTCAACCTTGTTGACCTTCCTAGTTTTGTTTGTGCTTCCATTTTTACCCCCATTCTAAGAGAGTAACAAATATTGCGCTTAGAACTGAAAACAATCAAACATGCAGGCGCAGATAAGAAATTGAATCAAATATGCATTCAGTAGGAGCTCTACATACCACAACTGAGATATAATGAATTTCTGTAAAATTTAAGTAAAATGGCAAGCAACACAAAGAACCTACTAGTAAAAATGCCCTGAGAGCAGCAGCAAAGGCATGATTAACAACACCGTTTTTGAATTGTGATCTTGATTCTACAAACTGGTCAATCAACAGGTAGCTCTGACATAAAGGGAACATCTGCTTTGCCAATTCCTGAAATAGTAACTTGTTCAGTTTAAAACAATTTGAAGGTCACTGCTGAATTGGGAACTGAATTTATGAATCATAGGAAAATTGTTGACCAAAGATAAAAAAAGGAACCAAATTTGATAAATTTAGCTGATCTGTGTTCGGAAATGGAATCATAAGGTCCACTAGTTCATACCTGTAGTGCCAAATCCATTGAAGCATCGAGGTGGAAACTAATATGATCCTGCTTTCCACGTACTCGTCTTATTGAAATATATCGTCCTTCAATACCGACCAAGGCAGACAAGAGATCATCAACAACAATAAGCTCCTGATTACCATAGAAAACAACAATATTAAACTGTTTAGGAACTGGCAGACCATAACCATGTTAAGGATCTAAAATAATCTACAAATCATAACATTATTCAAAAATTTAGAGTAGCCAAAGCAAAACATATGAGAGCCATAAATTCCAGATAAACAAACAGCAAACCTAAGGAAAGGCCTAACTGTTGAAATTTGTCCACAAGCTGTTTCCCCAGTTAATGTAAATTGTTGTTTTTCCATATCATTAAAATGTAGAAATTCCAGGAAATAGTAAACCATGAATTGTTTGTTTTGCCACTTTTACCCTCCCAAAATGTTTTAAATACAGGATCAATGGTCATCGCTCTTCACAGTCTCAAAATGATCAGTAACAAACTCATAGAAACTGATACTTGTCTATCATTCATGATGAAAGGAAAAAATACCTGAACTGCAGCATCATAGCAGCCAATGGGTTTCTCCACTCCATTGCTGTTCCAAAACAAAATTTTGAAATATATAAAGTGAATAACACTTAACCGAAGAGAAAGAAGAAGTAAGGCATATGGGTGCAAACCTAGACGACGAATCAGCCAGGCGCGACAGTCCTCTTGCTTCCTAGGTTCGATCAAGAACAAATAAATAAATAAACAAAACACATACATTGCCATATACATTATCATTATGCTTGGCGGTGATATTACGCAGTAAAGAAAGATGAACCAATTTGTAGTTGAAGAAAAGAAACAAGGTAAATAAGCTAAGGATCAAGAAATTCAAAAACCTGGTGGTGGCGACCGGTGAGGAAGGGCCTCTCAACGTTCCAGAGCGGCGTAGAAGGGCAGGTTGGTGTTGCTGCTGCTTCCATTTTTCTCTTCTTGCGACTTGCGAGTAGATGGAGAAGAATTTTTGAAAAGTGGCACCACCGTTTTTTATCTGGCCGGTCTGAAATGATTTTTGCATCGTTTCAACGTAAAATCTGTTCAGTGAGTTTTTTTTTGTAAATTTTTTAATTCTTTTATTTCTATACTAAGTAGTTTTACTAATACTTCCGCGTACTAAAAATGTACTTTATACTTTAGAAAATTTTACTAATTTTTGCAATTATTATTTTCCAGAAATTTAAAAATATATTTTGCACTTAATAGTTTTATGATGTGGCAGCCAGAAAATAACAGAAAGCCCAGGTACAAAGCTGGGCCCTAGAATCAAGAATCTAGAATCTAGAATCTAGAGTATGATGACGTAAGCGTATGGATGTACAATTGTGCGTTCGTGTTTGGTTTAAATTCAAAAATGACACTTGTACATTATTTGATTGACTCATTTGGTACCTCTACTTAAAAAAAGTTTAAAAATCACCTGTACTTCTTACGTATGACACATTTGGCACCTCCCACAAACGGCGTCACCATTCCTCCGTTATCCGCTGACGTGGCATGCCACGTCATAAACATAATGACGTGTCATGCCACGTGGCGTATTCAACCCAAATCACGCTAGAACGGGCCTGAAAACGAGTCATTTATTTGGGTCGTGAACAACGGGTCGTTCAAACAACGAATGACACGTCGTTCGTAGCCGAGGACATTGAGCACTATTTCTTTCTTTCTTCCTGCTCTGTTTCTTCATCTTCCTCTTTTTTAATTAATTCTAATTTTAATTTCTAAAAAGTTATTTATTTCAAAATTCCAATTTCTTGTTCATATCACCCAGATCTGGGTAATATGGTCCAAATCTAGGTGCGGCCACGATGGAGGATCCTGGCGGCGATTGTGGTGGTTGTTGTCGAGGCTGCGGTGGGGAGATTTGGATGGTGCAGCGATTAGTACAGTGGAGGTTTGAGATGAAGGTTTGGTGGTTGGTGCAGCGATGTGTGGTGATGATGGCAGTGGGATGTGGTGGCGGATTGGGTTTATGTTTGATGGTTGTGGCTGTGATCGGTGCGGCTGGGTGAGATGATAGTGCTATCGGCGATGGCGGCAGTGGAGGGTTTGAGGTGGTTGGTGGCTGTAGATGGAGATCGAGTGGCGGCGGTGAGGTGTGGTGGCGGGATAGGAGGCAGTGGTGAGGTGATGGGTTTTTTTATGGTGGCTGGATAGAGATCGAGGTGGCTGCTTGGTGGTGGCCGGTGGTGATGTGATGGTGGAGTGGATCGGTGGCGGTGGGTTGCAGAGGAGGGTGAGAAATTGAGAATTAAGAATTAATTGAAATTGGAATTGATTGGAATAAGGTGAGAAATTGAGAAATAAGAATTAATTGGAATTGAATCTCTGGTGTTGGATGCTAGGTTTAATTGAAATTGGGTTGCAGAGACTGTGGAATTGAATCTCTGGAATTGATTGAAATTGAGAATTAAGAATAACCCACACGAACGACGCGTCACCTGCTGTCCATGTCGTATCCAGCGGCAATCGGGTCGGGTATGATGATGTGGCATGCCACGTCAGTGTGTTGATGACGTGTCAATCCACGTGGTATGCCACATCATCATTTAACGGTTGACGGTGAACCGTGTTAATGAGAGGTGCCAAATGTGTCATACGTAAGAAGTACATGTGCCTTTTAAACCGTTTTTCAAGTAAAGGTGCCAAATGAGTCTCATTTTTGGATTTAAACATTCTGTATTTCGTAACAACTAGTAAGAGAATATTATCCACATCTGAACAAATTTGAAAACGAAATCAAAAAAGGGTTCTCCTACTGCTTTGTTTTGAAGCCTCTGGAGATAAAGAGAAGAAAATTCAGTAATTAGCAAAAAAATAGAGATGTGCTGTCTGTGCACGGCGGTGATACTGGTGCTGATCTTGATCGGCCTCTTGTTTGGATTTGGAGTTTTCAAGCATGGATTCCACAAGATCGAGAACATTTTTCATGTCTCCGACCTTAATCTTTCTCCATCTGCTTCTTGGGCTTTTTGCGGCTCCTCCTCCTACCTATCACTAGAGACTAATAGAGACCGATGATGCCCCTTCTTCTTCTTCTCCTTTTTTTCTAGATCTGCAGTGGGTTTTGCTTTTCTTTATGCTCATATCTTCTTCTTTTGGCAGCATATAATGAAGAATTGCGATTAGTTGGTTTCATTTCCTAATAATTCTGTCTGTCTATTCTGTTTTGTTCTGTTCTATATTCTATTCATGTTTTCCAGTCATCCTTCCTTGTAACCAGTTATTCTTATTCATTTATTCAATTCATTCTTTCTAATTTATTGGATTGTGGCACACCATGGATAGAACAAAATGTCAGATGGCTGTTCTTAGAGCTGTTCTCTATCCGTTTAAAAAAAAATTACAGTAATGTTTTTTTCATATTGTAAAGAGCTTAGAATCCCTTATTTGATTTCTTTCCATTTAAAAACAAATTACAAAATGTCCAAGTGTTTTCTTTTCTTCTCTTTTTTGGTAGCCTAAGCAAATTAGGTATCAACTGTGCTAACTAAAAGATTTCATGAAAAAATAATATAAAATAAAAATCATCTGATCAAGTATATTTTAAAAAAGGAAAATTGACAACGTATTCCCAACCTCCAAAGACTTGAAAGAAATCTGGATGGGAATTCGAGCATGAAGAAAATTTTACTTTTACTTCAAGAAATGCTCTTTCAGTATAATCAATTGTCTAAGTATCATCATCCACAACTGTAACTTGCATATAACCAAGGGGAGTTTGTGTTTGTGGTGCTAAAAAAAATAGAAATGACAAAACCTATATATATATTTATCTTCAACTCTGCAACAAAATTGTCGGGATTCGCAGTTGAATTTGATAATGCAGCGGGAAAAAAAGACAGGAGCCAAAGGCGTCAACAGCAGGATTTCGATCGTTAGACATACCCGTTTGGTCTCTCTCCACTCCTACTCTTAGCAGACCTCCTCTGCAAGTCTGCATCATAATGCTGCAAGGCAGCCTCTAAAGTCTGCGGCAATTAGTAGGATCTGCATGAGTTTCTAACCAAAAAATAACAATGCACCGGCAAAAACCAATTCTAAAGTTTAGCACAAGGGTTAAATAAACAGTCGTCTATTAAATTTCATCCGTTTAGTATACTTTCAGCAACAAGCCAGAAGGGGGCAACTCAGGCAGCGCCAAACTCATTCTATAAATACAAAACAAAAGAGAACACATTATCTAAAACTACATCAGATTCATCAAAGGAAAGAACAGTATGTCGACATTTGGTTAAGTTGGACGCATGCCAGTATAACATATGCATAGGATATCAGTAAAAAGGTAGCCATCTGTTCCCAAACCTTAAGCACACAAGTGGAAAAAGAAGTATTTAAGCAGCAAGATATCTAGTGTTGGCCTAAGATGAGAAATGCTAACCTGTTGCATTGGACGGACAAGAAGTGTAACCTGATGTCGGAGATCTGACTGCACAGATTCCTTCATCTCCTGGGATTTAAATGAAAAGAAAATAAGTAAAGCCATGTGCAAGTCCCACAGAACAAAGCACTGGGGATATAGTAGTTGCAAACTTTACCCCAGTACCAACCAAGAGACTTAGCAACAGTAACGGATTAAATGTCTTGACTGGAATTCAATCTGATTATTTTAATGAAACTGAATTACACACTAAGATTTGGATCATTAGAATCTGATGTGAGATAATTTTACAACAAAGATTATGTGGCATTAACCCATCTTGTACAGAGAATTCAGCAATGCTTGCACGGAGTATCTATCCTTTTACACCATTATAACAACACTTTGCTACGAGTTTTCCCATACTGAAATCAATTTGGTTTTTATCTAAATGATGAGAGCCAAAGAATGACTGACATGGAGTGGAATTCTAGAAAGACGAGGATAATTGTTTCATCCACTTGACACTGACAAAATCACTCGGAAAAAATAATATTTAGGAGCCAAGTGAAAACCATTCAATGAAATAGGCATGCATGGAAGTTAAAAAAGAAATATTGCACTGTTCATCCGGTAGCTGTGAATTCATCAAAAGAGCATAGGGATAACAAGTTAAGCAGGTTCATATCAACCAAAATAAAAACATATAAGTTGTAAACAAAATCATTATCTGCTAACAATACCTTGAGCTGTGAATCAATTTTTGACATTGCATCCTTCAATTTGGTTACCTTGAAAAAAAATCAAGGATGGACAGTTAAACTGGAAGATCAGATGATGGAACCAAAGCAGCCTGAGCATTTTACAGCAATATAAGAGAGATTTCATAGTCCTATCACCTATGCTTTTATTTATATCCATTTTACCCATAATTCATCGTTTGGAAAAATATCACCTGGATAAATAATACGCACATTTTCGAAAACGCTCAAGCATTTAAAGTTTCCTGATAAGACTACAGCACTTTCTCGTTCTAAAAAGGAGGATGAGTCACTTCAACACCCAAATTTAAAAGTTAAGTTTACAGAATTTCAAAACAAAAATAAAAATGAAAAAAAAGAGAGGGTTAAGTACATTTTCCCCCCTTATAAGAATCAATCAGAGATTTTCTAAACATAGGGGCTTAATTGAGAAAAACTGCAAGCACGAGGGTACAAAGGGTACAACTTAAGTTTGCTGTTAGATCCAAAGGAATTGATAAATCTCTGGTTTTAATCTAAAATATAAAAAAAGGAATTTGAATATTATTTTGAACTACTAAAATTGAAAACCAAAAAAATAGACGAAAAAGACCGGAAGAGGGTTTTCTCTTGATGAAAGGAAGGAGTAAACAAAAGACGTTTTTAGGTAAATATTGTTATTACTTCTCTAGTTGTCCTTTGAAGTTACAAATTATAGTATAAAACAAAAGTATGGGCGCCTCTATAGTCAGACAATAGTTTATTTTGTGTTATTTTTAAACTAATGTATATGGAAGATGGTTATGAGCATGCTACAACCTCAAATCAACCATACAAGGAACCTTTCTCTTATATCACAAGTTTTAAATCTTGGTTTTGCTGGCTGTGGCAGTGTATGGTTTCATTGCTGTCTGGTCCTATATTAGGAGAAGCACAATGTTGGAGATGTTCTAAGTCATATTTCCTACCATGAGTTTAAGTTGATTCTAGTCAAATAGATCTAAAACTGTATTTTATAATTACAAATCCACATTATCTGTACTTTGTACTGCTCTGTTTGTAATTCAACGTGAATGAATGAAGCCCAATTACTCTTCATCAAAGATAAAATAAAATAACAACAGCAAGAACTAAAATAAGATTTACCTTAGTATACAGATGCGTAGTGGTGATTGGATATGATGACCAATAATGCCTCAACAGCTCTTTAATAGACATTGAATGCTGTGGACAATTTTTCCTTATGATCGTGAGATCACTGGAAACTAAATTAAAGCTAGCAATGAAAACAAATTTCTTAACAAAATTAACCTGCCAACAGAAACATATAGTTCAATATGGCTTATCTAATGAAGATACACCTTATGTCACAACTAAGGAGCTATTATCTACAAACACTCACATTTAGAAGTTCCTCTTTAATTGCATTGGGCAACCTGTCCAAAACACTATCCCCACGATTCTTCCCAAGATCATACGTAGTGCTTGAGATATTACGGTTCAAGAGAGTAAGGACCTACACATAGAGGTGCACAATATAATATGACATCAACATCAAGATACACTATTTCTTATTCTCTAAGCATCAACTACAGATAATTTAACTTATACCTTAAGAGAAATTTCAGGTGTAACTATGGGATCAATCAATCCTTTAGCTTCAATCTGAGAAATAGACTCCCTCAAAGAACCATATGCTTCCCTGGTGCTCAAGCTCACTGGTTCATTTTCAACAGGTGCATCTCTTGAGGTTTTAAGTGCGCTAGCTTGTTGAGAATCAAAATAATCCCGTGGATCCTGCTTTCAGAAACATCATGCGTCTGAAACAAATGTACCAGGCCATAAACACAGTAGTTAGAAAGTCAAACCTTAATGCAAAGTGGTGCTAAAGGAAGATTATTTGGTGCTTGAAGATCCTCAATTGCCATCATTTTCGATATCCTATTCAACCTCTCCTGGTTAGGATTCCCATCAGCTTCCTCATTACCTGTACTACAACCTGAGAACAGTAGAGCATAAGAGCCTTTCCTATACAGGAACAAGTCAAAGAGAGCAATAAACTATACTAACCCTGCTTTGACCTTGCAAGCGCCTCAGCTACAGAATGTGTATCTTTCAACTGCTCATCATCTACAATAATTTAAAACAAAGAACTATCACAAACCTGAATGTGGTGAGCATACTAATTTGAAACATACATGTAAATTCAACAAGAGGCAAAAAATAATATTCATCTCAGGTATCAATTCTAAAACAAACCAATTCATACAAAGCGTACCTATAGAGGCTCCTTCAAGAACAACAGCAGCATGTCTGTTAAGCTCCTGTGACAAAGTTCTTCTGTATTGCTCATACCCTGACTCTGTCTTTTCCTTGGTACCATCAAGAACAATCCCATGATCCTTCATTTTAAAAAACACAAACAAAATCATTAAACAGGCACTGAAGTGTGCCAACACATTCACACAATTAACCTGGATAGGTAATCATGGTATTTTCCGAGCCAATAGGACTCAAACAAATAGCTGTTACAGCCTGGCAGTAGGATGCAGTCTAAATGCAAGAAAAGCTGGATGTAATAAACTTAAACACCATATATAAAGATAACCAAGGAGGGAAAGAAAAAGATTCAATTATCACAATGGCCTCTGAACCTATCTCACTGAAGAGATCAACATTCAGAACTGGAAAAAAATAGCATAATCTTATCTTACTCCACAGCTGGAGTGCAATATTAAACTTCACTATTCAAAAGGAAAAAATGCAAGAGAAAGGAACTAGTCTAAATATGTTTTGGACAACCTCATTGTCATATGAGATGTGGTCTAATTCCAAGAAGATTCAATTCAAAAATTGAAATATTTAAAACCAACATTAGATACGTACTTGTAATAAAACTGTTTGAGACTAACTACTCCCACCCCCTTACCCCCCCCCCCCCCCCCCCCCCCCATGAAAGAAAAAATCCACTTCTTCCACATTAACTTAAGTCTTTTCATCAACTTTATTCAATCACAAGTATTCCAAGCTCTTTTTGTGTCACGAACTACTTTGTTGACATATAGAATCATTTACAGTGTAACTAAAGAATGATGTTATGGCTATCCAACTTACCGGAAGGTGTGTATAATCATCCCCTAAGTCAGCTTCCATATCTAGAGTTGGGTCAACACATCTGATCTGTCACAAAAGATACAAAGTAGCTCAATAATATATATAACACAAAAACTTTCATTATAACATATTTTATTAAAAAGAATAAAACCAATAAGGAATACCTTCTGTCGAGTTTGATGAGCCAAGATATCATCAGGCTTCAAGAAGAGTGCAAGCTCCTCATCTTCAGCAGCCTCTGCTGCTGCGGCACGGACATTATCTGAACGTTGAAGGTATTCTGCTCTACAATATTTAGTCCAGAAGTCCCTGTCCGTCATCTGGAACTCACAAAAGGACCAAAATATAACAGAAACCCAACAAAAATTAGGAAAGTAATAACGAGTTGATCTAAAGCCAAGCATCATCAGTTAAGAGAATAAATGAGAACTACAATTATCATTGACACAACAAAGAACTTCAAAACTTTAGAGCACCATGATTGTTCTCATTACCTTGCGAGGAACTAATTTCATGTATCCACGATGAACAGCAGGTTTCTCTGCAAAAATCTGAAAAGACAGCTCGACCATAAATAAAATAGAAATTCATGCAGGAAACTGGGCCACCATAACAAGCACATTTGGAATAATGATTGAAACACAAGAATAATAGGAAGCAGTCATCAGCATAACTTAAGATATAGGAGTCATAGACAATAAGCACAAGGAATGGATAAAATTTTAGTCCCAAACCTTTTCCGGGAAATCCTATTTCAGTTGTAAAACTTTTTCTCAATTACAGAAAATCCCCATAGTTCAATGGAACCAAAAACTCCTATCAAAGAGCAAGAATATGAAAGCAAAACAAACATATAAGATACCAATTCAGCATAGGTGCAAAACATTGAATACGCAAATCAAGTTATAGAGAGATAATTGAACACATCCTTTTGCAGATGTTTCACATCCTGTACCCCCAATGAGAAAGTAACATACCTCACGAACAATCTCAGGAGTTAAATTAAATGTAACCTTGTTTGTCTGCAAAACCAAAAGGTAGGAATAGTAAACTTTCTGTGAAAAAATGCCACAAAAGAAAACTATATACAATGAAGAGGCCTACAGAAGAAACAAATAAAAAATAGAAAAAAAAATGTATTGATAAACTAGTGTATTGTTTCATTTTATCTTAATAAAAAAAAACTGGAATTAAAAAAAAATACAAATATATTGTTTGTTAAAATGAGTAGAAAAAGCATCTGATATAATGTGAATTATGGGGCAGCTTGATATATAAAAAAATGATAATTTTATGAAAAGAAGTTAATACAATTAAAGAATCTATGGGTCGATCCAACCTCTATTGTCACACAACGCCTTTGACTTGCCAAATCAATTAGTATGCAAATTTAATTTAATTACCAAGCCTAAAGTAAAATATAAAAACTTAATGCGCAAGCACAGAGAGGGAGGGAGGTCTATTGTACCCGGCCATCCGCAGATGTCTTGGAGTCTGAAAGCATGACACTTTTAAGACCCACCCGTTGTTTTGGCCTTCTGCTGGAATCCCCATTGAGTAATTTCTGTGGTTTGGACAGAGAAGGAGGCATTGACATTACATATATTACTCAATAACATATGTTGTTATGGATTGATGATTTTCGCTGGACACAAAATGAAGAAAAATAAATAGACAGAAAGTGCAACTTGAAACGATAACTGAACCGACCTTTCTAGTTGCCCAAAATTCAGCGTCAGTCAAGATACCTTCGCCCACAAACCTCTTATGAAGATTCTGCAACTCACTGAGAAGGAATATTTTAGTCACAACAGCTGGACCAAAGATAAAGCTATCTGCTCCAGAAAATGTTTGCATGTAGCAAGAAAACTATCTAGCTAAATTGGATCTCAAGTGCAAATTGTAGTTACGTTTTAGGTATTGTTGTTTCCAAGAACAAAATCGAATGGAGTAGATAAGAATAGGTAAAGGAGGACACGTTCTTTATTTATAGGTTAGGAAGAACAATTGTGCTTGCATCCAGTAGAGTAGAATCCAGAAGGAAAAAGACCATTTCATCAGAAAGTGGCTAAATGTATTCCTGAAGTACATCCAGCTTAGCTTCATTCATCCTTATAGGACCAAAGGAGCCATCATTTTTCCATTGCCATTTTTTACTCCCAATTTTTTGACTCCTAAACTGCTCCATATGATGATACTTGCTAACACAGCAACAGTAATTCACCAGCCACAGAGAATCAAAGAAATAACTTATTGTTTTGAAATTGAAGCTGACAATTTACTAATCTTGATTATGTTGTTTTTTGTTTTCTCAGCTTATTATGTCTATTTTTCAATTCTTTACAAAATCTCGCCAGCTGTGATGAGTAACGATTCTCAAAACCCAATTGAGAGTAAGCCCATTTCTGCTCAATTAACAAAAAGAAGTAAGGCCTTTTCCAACAAAGCAAATACAATCCTATATGTTTTGTTAATCAGCCAATGTTATGTGGAGAACAAGGTTTTTTTTTTTTTGCACATGTTAATTCTTCAGCAGCCAAGATTTTTCTTTCCCCTAACTTTAGTTCTGGTTCATCACTTTTACTTACATGTTGTCAACTGAACCAATGATTTCTTGCCCTATTTGTCATTGTTTTCCTCCTACATTGTGGTAGACAAATTTATTGCTAAAGGCACAAGCCGCACAAGTACCGAGACTGAAGGACAAGAAAGATGATCAAGATGGCAGTAACAAAAAAATTGGTCTAACAAAATGATCCACAAACATTTTACTTTTAGGGATAAAATGGGGTGAAAATTACGACCTTTCTATAAACGAACAGTGGCATAGTTTGAATGAATATTTTTATGTTTATTCACGAGAAGTTTCAGCGTATTGATGAATGAATATGTTGCTAATGGTTCCCAAAATATGTAGTATTCATGCTACTTCAAAACAAAATTCGAACGATTGCCAATTGGAGTGTATTGTCAACACGTCCGTGACAATTGTGGACATAACAGCCGAAACCATTCCATAACCACGTTTTTTTCAAAACCATGGCGAAACTTAACTACTTTTGGCATAAAGCGTAGTCAAGTACATTGCATCACGGCAAAAGTAAAATAAAAATGATGTGCTTTTTCAGTTGAACCAAAGAAGCACAGAATCGATATACATTTCAAGCTGGCAAATAACAATCATCAACATGCAGGGAAAAATTGCTTGATAATTACCTATTTTCTCCCAGCAAAATTATCCGCAGACGAACCTCTTCCGTACTGAGTTCTGAAGGAATTTCTGAAGTCTCTGCAGGTTTTGGAGACTCTCCTAGCTTTGAAAGGGCTTTGCCTGTATGCAAGACACCACCACAGTCTCAGAAGGCAGTAATATGACTGAAACATTACTATAGAGGTTGATAATAATTGAGAAACACTTTACAGATACGTAATCAACTGACAAACAAATTCCATCTGCCAACATACTAAGACAGCAAAAGCAGCATGCACAAAACCCGATAACTACAAAAGTGAAAGATAGAAGACAGTGTCTCTCAGGGTCAGCAAAGATAGAAGACAGCATTTAAAACCCGATAACTACAAAAGTACAAAAGGAAATCAAGAACCCTCAGCAATCATCCTTGACATGGAATGGAGAGGCATAAAACATTTCTCACTCATACAAAATAAAATCACAGAAAAACATGTTCCACATAAGCTAGAAAGCCATACAGCTCTAGAAACCTACAACACCATATGCTGATTAAAAATTTGAACAGGATTCCACAGCCAAAACAAGAATCTTAAATCAATAGCCATTACAGTGTAGACAACAGAACATGATTCACAGTTATCACATGTACGCTTGTGATTTGAGACTTACCCACAAGTTCTTTGCAAATATCGAGATCGTCATAATTTCCAAACTCAAATATATAGCTAACACCCTACAACCAAAACACGTCAGTGAGCAATTGAGCACTATATAAAAGATCATGATGCATAATGAGCACTCTCTGGTAGAAAACCTGGGTTGAGGTCAGATTAAGCATTGGCGCTAGTTTAGTCTTGCCTCCCGACTTGGTATATTTGTGATCTGCATATCCAATTGAGAAAACAACATTACTATTCGTATCATATCATATAATGTAGAGAAAGAAAAGGAAGAGACAGAAATGAGAAAGTGAACAAAAACGAAAATGGTGAAATACTTTTAATGGAGCTAAATTCCATGTTAAGCATTGGAGCAGAGTCAGGATTGTTAGGCTTGAATACCAATCTCTCCAAAGTCTGTATACATACATATGAATTAGTAAAGATTTCATAACTTAGAAAAGACAATATATGAACATGGAAAGAAAAACAATGGAGGGGAAAAGGTAGAAGTTAGAACCAAGAGTAGAACACCATGGTTGCCAGGGTCCTTCACCGAACTCTTGTACTTGACCCGCTTCATCACTTGCCCGCTTGCCATCTTCACTGCTACCGCCACACAAGCAGAAATTGAATTCAAAGATCAGATAAACATAGAAGTTCTATGTTACCGGGAACGCTCCGGCCAACTCCGATCAGCATTCCCCGGTCGGACGTACCAAATCAGGGTGCGTGGGGTTTGGGGGGGGGATAGAGAGAGGAGACGAAGTTCGCTTAATAAAACTAATTACTGTACTATTACAGAAGAAAATAAAATTAAAATTAATGAAGAATCTAGTATTACTTTTATAAATATGGAGTAATATACTACTCCCTCCGTTTTCGAATAATTATCACTAGCTACTATTCATGCATGTGTTTCGAGGAGGCCGAATGGCTCACTATTTGATCCAAAAAATTCCGTACTTTTTCTCTTTTTTGGGGTCAAATAGTGAGTCATTCGGTCTCCTCGAAACGCGTGCATAAACAGTAAAGTGTCAATTATTCGAAAACGGAGGGAGTAATAAATAAAAAATCAGAAAACATCTGTATATTAAGGTTGCGTTTACTTCGGAGAATTTTCAGAAAAACGTGTTTACTTCGCTTTATTTCCATTCAGAAAATAAAAAATGAAAATTTTCTGTTTAAAAAACGATGAACAAATTTGGAGAACGAGGAAATATTGTTTTTTGTTTTTCCAACTCATTTACTCTCAATTTGAAAACACGGTTTTCAAACTGAGAATTAATGAAACTTTCCAATAATACCAATCTACCCTCACTCAACGCAGCCTTCGTTTTTTTTCTTCATTCTCTTCTTGCCCTAGTAAACGCAGCCGCTCCTCTTCTTCTTCTTGCCCTACCTCACGTCGGTCTTCTTCTCCTCTCTCGCCTCCGTCCGACTCCTATCTCGCCTCCGTCCGACTCTTCTTGCTCTCGGCTACTCCTCCTCCACCACCCACCGAAACCGACGGTAAGTTTTCTTACTAGCTTCACCTCTCTCATTCTCTCCACCAGATCTTTGGTTACCTTTAAAATCTTAGCTTTCCTTTGATTTAGCTAGCGTCCTGTGATTTGATGGGTATGTTGTGTGAATGTGAATATGTGAATATAATGTTTAGGTCATGATTAGTGAGCTTGAATTGATGCACGAGCGTTTCCTGAGCTTAATTGATTATGGGTTTGGACAGGAAGATGTCCTAAGCGACGGAGATGAAAGCAGTTATTCGGAGGACCTCAAACTCTTTATGGATAATCTTCCTTTCAATGTTGACAGTGCCCAGCTTGCTGACCTGTTCTCCAACACTAGAAATGTCGAAGTTTCTGAGGTATTAGTTGTCAGTCTTGTGTTTCTTGGCTTTTGCTTATGTTTTATATGAAGCACGTAATTCTGTGTTTTGTTGGTTTGTGTTTATTGATGTATTTGTGTTTACTTATTAGGGAGTGAGCATTTTGGTGTGGTTTGATATTGTAACCGAACCCATTTGCTTTGATTTTTTGAAAGGTAATATATGACAAAGCAACTGGGAGGAGCAGAGGGTTTGGTTTTGTGACTATGTCATCTACTGATGAAGTTGAAGCAGCTGCTGAACAGTTCAACGGCTATGTAAGTCACTTTTCTTGTACCCATTGCAGCTTTACTTAGGAATGCTTGCTTGTTTATTGAATTAAATGAAAGGGCTTCAAGAGCTACTTGGTTGCCATGGGGATTATGTACCTTTTGTCAAATAAATTGTTTAAAACACAAAAATACAGTAGTGTGTCTGTGAATTTTTAATCTTCTTGGATGTTGTAACTTGTAAGTCTCATTTCTTTTGGTGTTGTAGTAGCATTCTAATGCAAACTCTTGTGTGTATTGAAGGTTTATAGTCCTTAAATCTTTTTGGGTTGTTGTATCAATATTTTGTAGCATTATTTTTATTATTAAAAAAATCATCAATCCTATATAATATTCGGAAGTGATGAAGAATGATCATAAATAAAGTTATTAGATATATTATTATTTTTGGTCAAGACTATCCGGTAATCCGAATTATAAAATATTTACATAATTATAAACTCTAACAATATTTCGTTTCCAATTTCACATAGTATTTTCGATTTTACTTAGAATATTGATTTTGACAGCCTAAATGTAATTTCTTCACTTGCATATTACAAATCTATAAACCATAATTAACAAATTAATTAGAGTAGGTTCAGTAACAAAATCTCCCAACTCAACTTTCAGTCAAGGGAAATTAAGTAAATAGCTCACAATAATGGAAAATCTAAAGACTAAACATCTACTAATCACAATAATAAAACAAACAAAGGGATAAGTTTGTAATTTTCTACCGGATCTTGTTATTTTAGTATTGTAGTTATTTTAGATTTTATATTTTGTGAATGTTTGCAAGTTAGTTCTTTTTATGGATAATATAATAATTTTTATTGTTATTTAATACTAGTTTACGTTTTTTAAATACATTAGTGGATTTTCTTTTATTTTATTTTTATTTTCATAAGAAAGTAGACACGAAAATTAATCTAAAACAGTGTGGGGGAAACAAGTTACCGAGATATCTCCTGAAAAGAGCATGTGAAGACAAGGAGGGCAAAGTAAAACCAATAGTAATACGTGTTGAGATCAAACGCCAAATTGGCTAACCTATCAGTTATTGAGTTCGCTTCTTTGTAGACATGGAATATCTGAACCTCCCACGACAATTGAAAAAGATTGTGAATAACATCAACAAGGAGTTTGTAGGATGGATAGGGCGCAAGATGATCTGAAAGAACCTGGACAACACTCGGGGTATTTTCGGATATTTGGTACAAACGCTGGGTGATTTTTGGAAGAGTCAAACATGTTTTAAGTTTTGAAAATAGTGTGTGATCTCTTAAACTTGGTAAACGTGAGGTTCTATTTGACTCAATTACAAACGCAGAGTACTTTTGGATATTTAGTACAAACGTGGGGTGATTTTATGGCTTTCCTCAATTTTTTTTTTAGATGTTTAGTACGAGGCCTTATTATTCGATCGCAATCAATTTTCGTACTGGAAGGAAAACGAAAACAAGTAATATTAGTACTACTTCCCAGTGCACCGACCATGCCACGCTGCCCTTGAATACCCTGAATTCTAAAACGAGACCCAAAATAACAATTTCACAGTTCGGACTCTGCTTTCTGCCCAAAAGAAGGAGAGATGGTGAGAATTTAAGAAGACAGAGAACATTTCAAAATTGGGCAATGAAGAACTAAACATGGTCCTGCGTCGACTAACACTGAAAGAAGAAATGATATTATATTCTACGTCCATGACCTTCCACCAACGAAGAAGCTACGACCTACGGTTCGTGTTCTTGAATCCTTTTTTGCCAGTTATATTCAAGTTGCTTGATTTCATGGTGGGTCTTCTTCTTAAGTGGGTATTGGTTAATTGTTAATTGTTTTTAGGTAGCTAGGTCCTATATGTCTCATCAGATGCTGCATACAAACATGTTTGATGTGGTATATTGGAAATATTTGGTTATATATTTATTTTTCTTTACTCTCTTGACAATATATGGTATTCTTTGTTGCCTCCCAAGAAAATGTCCGATTACGTGGGCTTGATTGAGAAAATAGTTAACCGCCAGTTAGGAGATTTTGATATTTTTGCACTAGAACTAGATTTTGATGCTACGTATTGTGAAGATGTTGACAGATGCCAAGAAAATTAAGCTTGATTTTGGATTCAATAAGAGCCTACGAAGGAGCAAGAATTACACGCCACAAGAATATTTCTACTGTTATGGATCGAATTAAATATAATTGTCTATTTTAGAGACCAAAAATGTCATCAAAGTATATATATGTATATGTACCTGAGTGTTCAGCCCATCGAAGTCTAACTTGAAGGGGATTAGATCATTTTCGATCTTTTCATTTGAATGGTGATGACTTGCAAATTTATTTGAAATGCCCAATGATAATGTCAAATTCACATCTGCACTGTTATTACCGCTAAAGCCCAGAAGTTGGTCATAACTTTGTGTATACAAATTTCTGTAAGCAAAAATAATGATGTCATTCAACGTTGTTAAATAACTTCCAGTAAATATCCAACATAAATTAAAAATAAAATTTAGTGTTTTGTTACTATAGATCTTCATATAAATTAGAAATTAAATGTAGACCTAAACAAAGAGATTACAAGTTAACACATTTTCAATACTAAACAATATACAGTAAATTTAAAATATGATGAAGATTATCAAAAGAGAAAGCGTAGAGCAATCATATAGATCCATTGATATATATAGACCCAATGTAAATACAACTTAGTTTTTTGTTAAAAATAAAAGTAATGATACAGTTTGGTCGACATACTTTATTAAGATATATATAAGTTTCGCTCAGGATAATGTTGCAAAAATAATGATGATTTCATTTATACACAAGGAGAGAGAATACTATATGAATTTTAAATGGCGCATAATCAAATAAAAGTTATATATATATATATATATATATATATATATATTATATTAAATGATGTTGATGATAAGGGAGGGATGAAAAGGAAGAGAGATGAAAGATGCTTAAACAAGGTTAAGAAGGTTGAAGGGTAGCGGGAAATGGATATAGACAAAGAGACAAGGGATGAAAACTTACCAGCAACAAAGATATTAAGTTAGTGTTGGTGAAATCACTTTCTTGCTATTAGTGTTGGTGACACATTAACACATGTGTTCTTGTGGTATGTTACCTAAGTTTTTTGTTATAACATATAAGTATAAGGGTGTCATTACAAGCAACTAGGGTTGTTCATCAGAATCAAAATTTCAAAATTCTAAAAAAATTCCCGAAATTTTGCTTGATTGGATAGTAACATTCCGTAATTACTAATTTCGGTTTCAGAAGATAACATTCCCAACTTTATTAACGGAACGGAAGCCCAATTAATTAATTTGGACTATCCTTTATTCCGAAATACCGTAATAATACATGTAATATATTTACATATATAAATATCACTAATAATTTAATAAATATATAAGGGCTAAAAAATATTTTTTTCATCAAACCCTATCGTTCTCCTCTCCACTCTCACCACCAATGGCAGTCACCATTGTTTTTGTCTCAAATTCTCTACCCTCGCTTCACTCGTTTTCATCAATTTTCCCACACAAACAAACAATTACTTACAACCATCAGCAATATCCTTCTCCTCTTAGCTTCCTCTCTCGATTTGTTCTCTTCGTCCGCTTTCTCTCTACGCTGAAACCCTAATTTGAAAAATAAATTGGGATTTTTAAAAGACAATTGGTTGGATCCATTATTGGTAAGTTTTCATCCATTGATTTTAAGATTAATATATTTTACGTCATTTTAGAGGCCTTGATCTTCTTTATAAACACTAATTTTGAAAATTTTGGATTTGCAAGTTTGTTGCTTAATCCAAATGGAAACTATAGTTGGAGAAGAAGCAATGGTGACTCCTTCAATACCACCAGATTCTATAGTTGTCGCTGCTTCCCAAGAGCAAGTTGAAGTAGAAGCCTCTGGTGCTGCTGCCGATAAGACTCCCACTGTAAAAACAAAGAAACCAAAAAAGAGAAAGGCCATAACTCCAAGATCAGTGGTGTGGAAGCAGTTTGTGAAATTTGAAACTGATGATGGTGATTCCAAAGGTAAGTGTAATTTTTGTGCTACTGAAATTGGTTATCACCCAAGACTACATGGTATATCTAGTTTGAAAAATTATATGAAAACATGTAAACATATACCACACACATCTGACACTAAACAATCAGAAATTGATGTATGTGAAAATGATGACGAGAGTAAGAGTATAGGATCTTGGCATTTTGACCAAGATGTTTGTAAAAAATCTTTGGGTCAGATGATAATTGAGGATAAACTCCCCTTTAGTTTTGTAAAGAGGCCTAATTTTAGAAAGTTTATGGCAGCAACACAAAATAGGTTTAAGGTGCCTTCTAGGTCAACTATTTTCAGGGTTTGTTATCAACTTTATCTTGATGAGAAGAAAAAAACTAATTAGATTTCTTTCTACAAACTGTCAGAGGGTGTGTATACAAAGAATTAACTATATTTGTGTAACTGCATATTTTATTGATAATGAATGGAAATTAAATAAGAGAATAATTAATTTATGTCCAATAAGTGGTCATTCGAGTGATGTAATAGGGAGGGCACTTGAGGTATGTTTGGGAGAGTGGGGGATTGATAAAGTTTTTACAATTACAGTTGATAATGCTAGCTCTAATAGTGGGGTAGTTGCACATATTAAGAAAAAGATGGTGCAGTGGGGCACTAGGATTGTAGGTGGAGAATTTGTCCATGTTAGGTGTATTGCTCATATCCTCAATCTAATGGTGCAAGATGGTCTAAAAATATTGGGAAAGGTTAGAGAATTTTAAATTGTGTGCTGAAAAAGAGAAGATTGAGACATTCTTTTTTTTTTATGTTTAGATGTGTGTACTAGGTGGAATTCCACTTATTTGATGTTGGAAGTTGCTTGTAGATTTGAAAAGGCATTTGATGCATTTATTCACGTGGATCCATTTTATAAAATTGAGCTACAAGCTCGTGTTTCAAAGAAGGATGGGTTAGTTGAGATTGAAAGTTCAGAAGAAAATGATGACAGTTTGGGGGGGGGGGGGGAGGATACCTACCGAAGAGGATTGGGTTAGTGCTAAAAGATTGTGCAAGTTTCTTGAGTATTTTTATGACTTGACATGTTTTGTATCTCGGTCTTTGTATGTCACCTCTAATGATTACTTTGAAGAAACAACTAATGTTGCCTGTTTGTTGAAAAAATGGCAAAAGAGTAATGATTTTGAACTTAGTTTTTTAGCTGAAATAATGTTTGCGAAGTTCAATAAGTATTGGGGTGAGGTTAGAAAATTCAATTCCTTGTTCCATATTGTTGCAGTGCTTGATCCAAGGCACAAAATTGAATTTGTGGATCTTGCATTGACTGACTTGCATGATGAGATTGTTGGTGAGATTGGGAAAAAGGTGAGGAAGGATATGAAGAGTAGCGTTTTAAAAACCAACCCGGTTGACTCGTTGAACCGGATTCAACCGGGGTTCAACCAGATTGACCCGTTGGTACAATGTGAACCATTCACTTAGCGAACCGTTCGAGATTAGATGATTGAACCGAATAAAACCGGATTGAACTGATGTCTATAATGGGCCGATCCATGCCTGTAATGGGCCGACCCATCAAATTTTCTATATTGAAAAAAATTAAAAAAAATTAAAAAATTAAAAAAATCCAAAACGGCGCCGTTTTGATTTTGCAAAACGGCGTAGTTTTGGTTTGACATCGACCCGACCACGTCGATAGCGGGTCGACCGGGTCACCAGTTTTGTAAAAACCGGCCGGGTCGATCGGTTTTTTCCTATTCGATTGCAGGTCCGGTCCAAAAGCTGAACCAACCCGAAATCCTCTTTGGGTCACCGGTTTACCGGTCCGACCGTCAGGTCGGGCCGGTTTTTAAAACACTGATGCAGAGGCTTTATGCAGCTTATTATGAGATTTATGATCCCAAAAAGAAAACTAATGAGAGGATAAATGGAGATCAATTTGGTTGTGGCAGTGGCAGTAAGGTTATGTCTTATAATGAAGAGGGAGATGAAATGAAAAATGAGAGAAAATTAACATTTAAGAGGTTAAGGTCTGAAGCTGTGGGTTTTGGTAGTAGGTCTGAATTAGATTTATATATGCAAGATATTATCCAAGATGAAGAGGGGTTTTCTATTCTAGAATGGTGGAGGAAGGATTCCCCAAGGTATCTAATTTTTATCAAGAATGGCAAGGGATGTGTTGAATGTCCCTGTTTTCACTATTGCTTCAAAATCTGCATTCAGCACCGGTTGAAGAGTCTTGGATATATTTAACAGCTCAGTAACTCCTAGAGTTGTGCAATCTCTAATTTGAGCACAAGATTGGTTTAGAAGATCTAAAGAAGCCATCAAAATTGAAAAAAACATAGCTAAACTAGATAAGTGGGAAACTTGTATGAATTTTTTCCCTTGCTACCTAAGCATTTTTGTTTATAAGTTTACTAATAATTTTATTTCTAATTGTATTTATTTGACTGTTTACAAAGTTTGCAAAACTGAAAAATGAGATAACAATCACTGAATTGTGATTTGTTGTTCTGATCTGATGGATGGATGTCTGCTGACATTGTTGTTTTGTTGCTATTTCTTTAAACAATCATCTTTAGTGCTTTGTTTTGTAATTTTATTGGATATCTAGACTTGTTGGCATTGGCAACATATCTATTGGAATTTTATTGTTGTTATTGCTGAACTTTAAGAATTTATATTGTTTGTTTGTGTTGTTGTTGAAAAAATAAGTGTCTAAATTTCGAAAGTTTGATTTTCCGAACTTTCGTTCTGTAGTTATTTCGGGAAAAAAATTATGGATAGTATTGTAGGTAATTTCGGTACAGAAGTAAATTTAAGAAGTTCAGAATGAGAATATCCGAACTTTCAAATTATAGAATATAACTGAAATAACTGAAATAACTGATGAACAACCCTAGAAACAACTACTATATGGGGGATCAACAAATATTAAAAATATACTAGTTTATTACTTTTACCGTATTTATAGTACATTAATGCCTTAATATTTTTATTAAATCTTGTGTTTGGGTGTGCAAATCATATTTATATGCATATTTTTGTCATTCAGTATTGATACGATCCTCGCTAGGCTTGGATCGATGCTCCTGTTGCGATCGTTGTTCAAGGATGGACTTCGTGCGGAAATACTTTAAACTGAACCCAAACGTGCGCTGACCCTGCTAAGTCGTGATGCCTAGCCAACCCAGCTACGCGAATGAGGATCTTGATCGAACTCCTAACCCTCTAACCAGCAATTTGGTTAGCAACCTAGGCAATCGAACAATGGGGGTGAACTTTCGATTTACTTGATATGCTCTTCGAGCGTTCGGACTCAAAGGGATTCAAGGTTCTGTGAGACTTAAATTTAACTCAAGTGTTTGGCAAAAAAAGTCTGATTTTATTAAGCCAAGCGGCTGCCCTTAAATAGGCGCAAGAAATACAAATCCTACGAGAACTAGAACTTCTATCTATACAAGAATTTCGACTTAAACAAAAGCTGAATTAATTAAATTAATTATAATACTAGTACTACGAGTATTAGTAGACCTTAGCAATCCTACGCACGGTAGAATTGTGCAATGCGCGTCCTTCTTCAAGTCGAAGTCCTTGGTGCGCTAGGACTTGCGCATGCGTTGACCCGCTCGACCCTTCTCCCAAACGCGTCGGGCGTTTGACTTGAAACTCCCGTAGCCTCTCCTAGACCCTTGAAGCTATCTTGTAACTCGGCTGGAGCTCGGTAAATATTTCCCAAGTCTGACTTGGCTCGGGCGTCCGTTTCGTGGGCGCTAGCGTGCGCGCTGAGTGCGACCAGCAGTGTCACTGAGCGCGGTGTGTGCTCGCGTAGTACGGATTCCTCTAGCGTAGCCTCGCGCTGAATCTCGTCATGTAGTAACAAAGAAAGCTGGCTGGACAGGCGCTTGCTGTGTTGGCGCGTCATTGGGCCAACGGACGGCAAGGGCACACGCGAAGGTGCGGCGTGCGTGCGATGCGTACTAGGGTTCACATCAGTCCCTCCCTCTTCAAGAGGATTCGTCCTCGAATCCGAGTCTTCTTCATCATCTTCCACCCAATCACACAAACTTAAATCAGTGATGTTGAAGGTGGTACTTGCGGATCCATAGTCGCTAGGAAGGTCGAGGACATAGGCATTATTATTGATTTTCTCCACGATCAAAAATGGGCCATCTCCTCTTGCGGAAATTTTGTGACGCCTCAAGGCTGGAAATCTTTCCTTTCTTAAATGTAGCCAAACCCAGTCGCCTACTTTGAAAGATGCGGTTGCTCTTCCTTGGTTTTTCTTGCGGACCAAGCGTTCATTCATCTTCTCTATATTTTTCTTGGTCTGCTCATGAATCTTCTTTACCGCTGCTGCCTTTGCGTCTCCATCTAAACTCACGGCTCTTGCAAAGGTAAAGGTGCTAAGTCCAGCGGCGTCAAAGGATTGAAGCCGTAGACTATCTCGAAAGGTGAAAACCCAGTGCTCGAATGCGTAGCTCGATTGTAGGCAAATTCCATAAAGGGTAGCTGATCATCCCACTTGGTCACCTGTTTGCCTACCAATGCTCTCAATAAGGACCCGACCGTGCGGTTTACTACTTCTGTTTGTCCGTCTGTTTGAGGATGGCAAGAAGTCGAAAAGAGTAGCTTAGTCCCCAAACGTCGCCATAAGACTCGCCAAAAATGGCCAAGAAATTTTCTGTCCCGGTCACTTACAATGCTTGCCGGCATCCCATGTAAGCGAACAATTTCCTTGAAGAATAAGTTGGCGATGTAGCTTGCGTCGTTGCTTGTGGTGCATGGAATGAAGTGTGCCATTTTCGAAAATCTGTCCACAACAACGAAGATGCAATCTTTCCCTTTCCATGATTTCGGCAACCCAACCATAAAGTCCATCGAGATGTCTGTCCAAGGGTGCGAAGGAATGGGTAGAGGCATGTATTCACCGTGGCTTGCAACTTTTGACTTGGCCTTGCGACATGTAATACACTGAGCCACAATGCGTATCACGTCCCTTTTCATATGTGGCCAGTAAAAATGCCCCTTTAATATCTCAAGGGTCTTCGTAACTCCGAAGTGTCCCATAAGTCCACCACTGTGCGACTCTAAGACCAGTAATTCTCCCATAGAACAATGCGGAATGCACAACTTTTTGTGTTTAAACAGATACCCTTCATGCTGAAAATACTTAGACCCATGTGTCGTCATGCATGTCGAGTAGATCTCTCCAAAGTCAGAATCAAGAGGGTAGAGAGAAATTATGTGTGCAAACCCTAAAAGTTTCGCAGTAAGAGAAGAGATGAGGGCATACCGTCTAGACAATGCGTCGGCTACGATATTCTCCTTTCCTTGCTTGTATTGGATGTGGTACGGGAATGCTTCTATGAATTTCATCCAGGTTGCGTGCCTCTTATTCAATTTCCCTTGTCCCTTCAGATATTTCAAGCTAAGGTGATCGGTGTGCACTAGGAACTCTCGTGGCATCAAATAGTGCTGCCAAACCTCTAAGGCGCGCACGAGCGCATACAGTTCCTTGTCATAAGTGGGATACCGAAGCTGTGCATCTTTTAACTTCTCACTGAAAAATGCAATTGGCCTCTTTTCTTGCATTAGCACCGCTCCAATGCCGATGCCACTTGCATCGCATTCCACTTCGAAAGCCTTTTCAAAATTCGGCAATGCTAAAACAGGCGCGGTGCATAGCCTCTCCTTAAGCGTTTGAAACGCTTGTTCCTGCGGCTGCTCCCATGTGAAGGGCACTCCCTTCTTGGTCAATTCGTTCAAAGGTGCTGCTACAGTGCTGAAATCCTTGACAAAGCGCCTATAAAAGCTCGCTAAGCCATGGAACGAACGTATGTCACTCACGTTCTTTGGCGTAGGCCACTCCTTGATGGATTTGATCTTTTCTTCATCGACCTTGACGCCTTCCACACTCACAATGAAGCCTAGAAAACTGACTTGCTTAAGCGCGAATGAGCACTTACTCGCCTTAGCATATAACTGTTGCTCACGTAGGGCTAAGAACACTTGGCGTAGGTGTGCGCCATGTTCTTCAAGTGACCTGCTATAAACGAGGATGTCATCAAAGTACACCACTACGAATTTGCCAATGAACCGTCGTAGCACATGGTTCATAAGTCTCATGAATGTGCTTGATGCGTTTGTCAAGCCGAAAGGCATGACCATCCACTCGTAAAGACCGTGCTTGGTCTTAAACGTTGTCTTCCATTCGTCCCCTTCCTTCATTCGGATTTGATGGTAGCCACTCATAAGATCTATCTTCGAGAAGATTTGCCTGCCGCTCAATTCGTCTAACATGTCATCTAGCCTCGGAATGGGATGTCGATACTTGATTGTGATCTTGTTCACGGCCCTACAACCCACACACATTCGCCATGTACCATCCTTTTTAGGCACAAGGATAACAGGCACGGCGCAAGGGGAAAGACTTTCTCGCACATACCCACGGCTCAATAAGTCATCCACTTGCCGCTGTAACTCCTTTGTCTCTTCGGGATTACTTCTATAAGCTGGCCGATTCGGAATTGTGGAGCCTGGAACAAAGTCTATTTGGTGCTCGATCCCTCGGATTGGAGGCAAACCCGCGGGCATCTCATCGGGTAATACATCCGCAAATTCTTCTAATAACTCGGAAATAATAGGTGGGGCAGAATTTGTAGATGAAGAAGAAGTGAGACAGTACGGCTTGAAGCAAAGTAGAATCAAAGGCTTACTTGATTCGCAATTAGAATTGCGCATGGTAAGTGCTCGCCGAAGATCCTTCCCTTTGGCATAGAGACTTGTCTTCTTTCCGCCAATCTTTACTTCGCTAGGGCTACTCTTGTCTTCTTCTTCGCTCTCTTTGAGTTTCTTAGCAATCTCCCATTCGGCATGGGCTTTCTCGAGCCACTGTTCATCTTCGAACACTTGTGCCGGAGTCAAAGGCGCAAGTGAGTACTTCTTGCCGTCCTTGACTAGTTTGTACTTGTTGGTTCGGCCATCATGTACGGCTGATCTATCAAATTGCCACGGTCGTCCCAACAGAATATGACTTGCATGCATAGGCACTACGTCGCAAAGGATCTCATCCTTGTACCTCCCAATTGCGAATGAGACGAGTGCTTGCAGGCTCACTTTAATGGCACTGCCATTATTCATCCATTGTAGCGAATATGGCCTCGGATGGCGTATGGTTGTCAGTCCCAACTTCTGAACTAACATTGTGCTTACGCAATTAGTGCAACTTCCGTTGTCTATGATCATTGAGCACCCTGTTTTGTTGACAACGCAACGGGTGTGGAACAAGTTTTCCCGCTGCTCGTCTCCATGCGCCTCCTCTTTGACTTGCGCGCTAAGACTGCGCCTCGTCACTAAGGACAACGAGTTGATCACAAATTCGTCTGAGTCACTGTCCTCGTTAGTGCCTTCATTGTCCCTTTCAATCTCTTGCTCATCATCGGATGCTAGCTCACCATCCTCGCGTATTAAGAGGAAACGCTTGTTAGGGCAATCAGCTTGCCTGTGTCCTCGTCCTGAACACTTGAAACACACTATATCTTTAGTGGAAGGCCTATTCGGAGCTGTGTTGGTACTGTTGTTGGATGTCTTAGGCGGATTGGTGCCGTTGCTGGGACCCTTGTAATCATATGGTAAGACTTTAGGCGGCGCACGGACCCCTTTGTCTCCCCTACTCCATTGCGACTTTTTCCAACCTTGGGCCTTAGTCGCCACTGAACCCGAATTAGAGTAGGAGACTCTAGCCTTGGTCTGCCTCTCTATCTTGATGGCCATGTGCAGCATTTCTTCTAAGGACCCATAGTAGACCAGCTCCAACTTGTTGGCAATATCATGGTTTATGCCATTAAAGAAGCGCGTCATTGTAGCCTCTTCTTCTTCTTCAATTTGTGCTCTTGCTAGCGCAATCTCTAGCTCATTGAAGTACTCGCTTACTGACTGAGTCCCTTGGGACATAGCTTGAAATCGCTGATAAAGGTCCCGCTGAAAATACGTGGGGATGAAGCGCCTCCTCATCTCTCGCTTCATCTCGTCCCATGTTCGGACGGGTGGAGCATTCGCTCGCCGTTTGAGCTTGTGCAGCTGTTCCCACCAATGTATGGCATAGCCATTGAATTCAACGGCTGCTAAGCGGATCTTCTTTTCTTCAGAATAGTTATGGACTAAAAAGATCGACTCAATCTTCTGCTCCCAACTTAAGTATGCATCAGGATCGTCCGTGCCATCAAACGGTGGAATTTTGAGCTTGATGTTGTTCAGATTGGCATCAACTTGATCTTCTCCTCTAGGCCGCCGCTCATTAGCTCGGTCGCGCCTAAAGAACTCAGGTTCCTCTTCCTCATACGCCTCATTCCAGTGCATACGGGGCGCTCGGTGCCACTGCTCGTCGTAGTCGGGCTCGCGCTCCATACGCCGATGCGCTCGACGCGCTAGGCGCTCAGTATTGATGCGTTGGGCTTGCGTGGGCGTGCGTCGCTGCTCCTCATTATTCCCAAGCAACACAAAACGACGATCTTCATTCCCCTCGCCAGCAAAACCTTCGGGTAAATCAGTAAACGGACCCGGCTTGTCTTCCTTTGGTCCCATGTCATAGAGGTGAGCTACGCGTTGTGGGTTTAGGACTTGGGTCATGTGGGGCGTGGCTGTTGCCTTTTTCCTTTCATCCGATTGCTGCTCAGATTTAGGACTGTTGCATGCTTCCATCTTGTCCATTCGGGCTAAGAGTTGGAGAAGGAGTTCTCAGGTAGATAGGTCATCCTCTTCGGCCTTGCCTTCGGTTCCCTTAATACTTTTGTTTCCTGATTCTTGAGACATTGTTTTTTTTTTTTTTTTTGATTTTCTGACTCTATATAAAACGAAAATACAACTAGATGGATGAAGGGTGATTTAGCTCCGGACTAGAGTAAATCGACTCAAGGATGTATCGAAACAAAAGAATGAAATTAAAATTACCAAGCTTGAACAGCCTTCGCTCCGCTACCAACTGATACGATCCTCGCTAGGCTTGGATCGATGCTCCTGCTGCGATCGTTGTTCAAGGATGGACTTCGTGCGGAAATACTTTAAACTGAACCCAAACGTGCGCTGACCCTGCTAAGTTGTGATGCCTAGCCAACCCAGCTACGCGAATGAGGATCTTGATCGAACTCCTAACCCTCTAACCAGCAATTTGGTTAGCAACCTAGGCAATCGAACAATGGGGGTGAACTTTCGATTTACTTGATATGCTCTTCGAGCGTTCGGACTCAAAGGGATTCAAGGTTCTGTGAGACTTAAATTTAACTCAAGTGTTTGGCAAAAAAAGTCTGATTTTATTAAGCCAAGCGGCTGCCCTTAAATAGGCGCAAGAAATACAAATCCTACGAGAACTAGAACTTCTATCTATACAAGAATTTCGACTTAAACAAAAGCTGAATTAATTAAATTAATTATAATACTAGTACTACGAGTATTAGTAGACCTTAGCAATCCTACGCACGGTAGAATTGTGCAATGCGCGTCCTTCTTCAAGTCGAAGTCCTTGGTGCGCTAGGACTTGCGCATGCGTTGACCCGCTCGACCCTTCTCCCAAACGTGTCGGGCGTTTGACTTGAAACTCCCGTAGCCTCTCCTAGACCCTTGAAGCTATCTTGTAACTCGGCTGGAGCTCGGTAAATATTTCCCAAGTCTGACTTGGCTCGGGCGTCCGTTTCGTGGGCGCTAGCGTGCGCGCTGAGTGCGACCAGCAGTGTCACTGAGCGCGGCGTGTGCTCGCGTAGTACGGATTCCTCTAGCGTAGCCTCGCGCTGAATCTCGTCATGTAGTAACAAAGAAAGCTGGCTGGACAGGCGCTTGCTGTGTTGGCGCGTCATTGGGCCAACGGGCGGCAAGGGCACACGCGAAGGTGCGGCGTGCGTGCGATGCGTACTAGGGTTCACATCAAGTATATTAAACATTTTAATTTGCATAGGATTGTTTCGCTAATATGTGTTACTTAATGTTGTCATTATAACAATACATATATATATACATATGAAATTCTACTTGAACAATTTTTTTTTTTGTATAAACAATTCAACTAATGAAGTATCAACAAGTTTATTACTTATGTAGACGATACTCATTTTTATCATCTAAATATTTCCACTTGCTCATGGATTCATGGACTGACAAAATTACATGTGACGCTTTGGTTGGAGTGTGTTCTCCTGATATCAATGTTTATACTATTTCTTTTTTATCGGTAGCAGTAACTGGTTTACAATTTTAAGGAAAAATAAATTTAGAGAAACATAGGATAAGAAGGATGAAAGTTGCTTACCAGATAAAAACAAGGAACAATGTTGAAAATAATTGCAAGAGATGAAGATTCAGCGGCCATATGTGGAGTTTTAAATATTTAGGGTTTGATAAGATAAAAATGGCTGCAAAATCCGATTGGATGTGATCTTGATTTTTTTTTACATATAAATAGAAAACTTACTTTAAGTGATACGATTTCCTTCCTTTTTTTTATTTAAAACCTATTAAATTAAATGATGATTATCATCTTCAAATGAGAACATTTATTTCAAGGTTGTAAGAAACAAACCGGATACTGAACCGGTCAAGCGTGAAGTTCAAGGATTTAAGGTCTTATCGAGGTCAGATCATGATCGAATTGAGGTTCTCATAAATTATAGTCAATTTTATATATATATATAGACTACAAATGTTTACAATTAATTAAATTATAATATATAAATATAAATCATATTTTTAAATTAATTATAAGATTATAAATAGTTAAAATTGCACACGATGTTGATTGTATAGGTCTTATTCAATTAGCTATATTTACTCTTTTTAAGTAATAAGTGTTAGTGATTTTGACTTATAAATTATAAGTATTTTTTTCTTTTTTTCTTTTTTTTCGCGAAATAAGTACCTTATTGTTCGTACATACATGTATTCAATTTTTTTATCTATCTATATATATATATATCCTTATTTTATTGATGTGCATAATTATTTTAGTTACCTTATTAGGTTAATTTAAGAAATAAACAAATACATAAATAATTTTTTTTTATTATAGTCGCACAATAGTTGTGTTGGTGTGGTGGTAAGCAACTATGCATCCTTGTCAAAGGGTCATGATCGTGGCTGAATTGTCACGTATGAAATTGAGCACAATTTCGCAAAGAAATAGACAACTTTTTTCTTTGAGAAAAAATGGAAAAATGTTTGATATCATTTGAAAGATGAAAAAATGCTCAATATCATTTAATTAAATAGTTTACCCAACTCCTTATTGTTTGAAAAAACTATCCAATCCAATTGTTTTTTTTTTTCACGAAAAGAAAACATGAAATAACAAATCCAATCTTTCACTAAGATTTTGAATAGTTGTGTGGAATTCAAGTTGATTATAGTTTGTCCCTTCCTCAAAGAAAGATGATCAAACAATTCCAATCATGGTCCTTGTGGATTGAATATCCTAAAATGAAACCTACAGTCTCTTTCACAACTCGAGGAGATGCCACGCTCGTTAAAGAGTTTGAGTAGTCGAATGACTTTAGCTTGACTAAAATGACTTCATATTTTTCTATTAATCGCAAAAGAATTGATCGATTCAAGAGAAGTTTTTTTGGCTCCTTAGCCAAACATCAAGACCAAACCACATAAAGAAGGAAGTGAGATATGCGCCTTGAGTCTATTCTTTATTTCGTTACTAATGGAATAGTAAATTAAGGCTTGACTCAATCAGACCAAGCAATTAACTCATCTTTGATGCATCTTCTACTAAGCGAATATGAAACACATGGATATAAGTTATTCCTTTGAATGAAAAATAATTCTAAATCAATTATGTCTATGAACAACTAAGATGCCTTCTATAATAGAGATGGTTATACTACGATTGCATCTATTCAACGAGAGTTTTATCTAAAGCACTATTTAAGATTTGATTAACAAATAAGTCACATCATTCTTTTCGTTGTTACTCGAGCTGTTTTGCGCTTTAAACTCTAGGTCATTTACTAGTTAATCCTGGTAAACCTCTGATGAAAAAATTTTTTTTTTCTGAAACAAAGCTCGCAATTTAATAAAGAAAGATAGATTTAAAGTTCAAAAACCTCTATTAAAATTTCTATTGTTGTCTTGGATCAACAATTAATCCTAAGGATCTTTAGGATTTGTGTATTTTTTTTACATCATGTAGTTTCAGACATGGATCGAGCCATGTAGCAAAACTTTTATCCTATTTCTACCAACTAAAGTCTTTTTTAATAAAAAAAATCGGTTGTTGAATTTAGATTAAATCCCAAATCCCCCCCTCCCCCTCCCCCTCCCCCATACAACCATGCAACACTTGTATGAAAGTCAGTACCATCCCGTTAATGGCAAGTTTTGTTGTTCATACGTCAAGAGCTGGTGAGGTTTTGAGCATTGTATCGAATTAAACCACATGTTCCACGTTCGTTACTAAAAATATTTAGATTCCAAACACACACACAAAAAATACATCTCACCACCCTCACCCCCATCCCTCATGAATCTGGATATTTTTTGTAACAACAAGAGATGAGATGGTGGAGAAAAGGGGTGGATGATGATACGTATCTGCAGTCCACTTGAGTGAGAATAACGTTTTATTTATTTATTTTAATATCCACATCATCAATCTACCAAGTCAGATATTAATAAAGAAAATATTTTTTTTGAATTTTTGAAAAAAAAATAATTTAATCAAATCAATTAAACTGATATAGGTTAATTAAACAAACAAGAGGATCGATTTCGGACAAAACTAAATATAAAGATTAATTTTAGAATTTTGGATAAATAAAAGGACTAAAATAAGCGTTTAATAAACACACAAACACTCCCTTTGATATTGCGGTTAAAATTGATTTTATTGTGGCTAAAACTGTTGTATAAAATCACTTTTAATGAGTTGTTTGGTAAATAATTTTTAAAAGTGTTGTATGAAGAAAAAGTTAATTCATAGTTGTTTGATTAAAATCACTATTAAAACTTTATTTAGAAGTAAAATGAACATAAAGAGCAATTGAGCAGCGTGTTATTTCAAACTTAGATAAACATTTCTATATGCTATTTTTTACATAAGTGCATTATTAATGCCAATAATTAGGTATTTGAAAAAAGACATAAAATCACCACACGTTTGTACCAAATGTCTAGAAAACATCCCACGTTTGTAATTGAGTCAAATAGAACCTCATGTTTGTCAATTTTAATAGATCACACCCTAATTTTAAAATTATCTTAAAAATTGTTTGGCTGACTTGAAAATTAATTTATTAAAAATTGACATGAATTTTTATTTTCATATATCTCCTTACACCCGATAAACGCTGGTGTGGAAAAATTAAAAAAAATAAAAGTAAACATAAAATAATCCCAACATATCTAAAAATGCATATCATGTTAATCTGAACCAAAACCAAAAGTAGTGTGAACTTAATTTCATCAAAAGTATAAAAAAAAAATTAGACACGAATTAATTAATTGTCTGAATTATAGTAAACTGAGTATCAACCATCTTAGAATTTTCAAATAACATCCAAAAACTGCTGAAAAAATGCAGTAAAGCATAATTAATTATCTGAATTATATTTTGGTTTTATTTTATTTTTACTGAGTTATGTCGCGTCTGCGTCTATCTGGTTTAAGAAGAGAGATGGAAAAATTTCAATGTCATTTTTTTATAAATTAATTTTCACTTCAGCTAAATATATGGTAAATTTTTAGAAGAACCAAACAAGTTTTAAAAACAATTTTAAAATTAGGGTGTGATCACAAACGGGGAGTGATTTTATGACTTTTTCTATATTGTTAGCAAGTTAGCGTAGTCTGTAAACCACTCTTTAAAATTAAGACACAGTTAACTAGTAAGGTAGGAAGGCATGACATTGATGGGTTTCTTTTACTTGAACAAGCACTGAAAAGTTGGGGAAGTAAAAGCAAGCATGGTAGCTTAACCATATGATGATGGATGATTCTACATCTCGGATTTACCAACTGCACATAAAATAATCTACAATTTCAACGAGAAATCTCTGAATTCATCGACAGTCCTTGTACTCGAGCGGTAGCATTTATGGTACGGGATATAATTATTAGAACTTTGTCTCAATAATTTTGTCCAAAGAAAGTAACCCCCACCCGTGATAGTTGATACTGCTCGTAGTGCCCTGCCCACTACTGCCGACCAGACCTCCTCCTCCTCTGCAACTAACCCGTGAGTGAGAGAATGACGTCATCATCATCCTCATCATCTTCACCATATCATACTTTGATTAGTAACTAATTATTTCCACTGATTTCCATCAAAATCCCAATCCCAATCAATCATCCACTGACTATAAATACACACCATCCACCATGCCATTCCCATTCCCCACATCATCATCGTCATCACCGTCCCACTTTCCTTTTCATCTCCATGGCCTCTCTCCTCTCCTTCTTCCTCTTCCTCTCCCTCTCCGCCGCATCCTCCCCGCTCCGCCACCACTCCCCGGACCCAAAACCCACAAAACGCCGCCCCACATTCCTCTCCTCCGCCCCACCTCAAATCCTCCAAGCTTGCAAGGCCACCAGATTCACTGACACCTGTCAATCCTCCCTCTCCAATGCATCAGACATCCCCCAAAACCCCACCCCTCTCCAAATCATCCAATCCGCAATCTCCATCTCATCCACCAACCTCGCAACCGCCCAATCCATGGTTAAGTCCATCCTAGACTCCTCCGCCGGGAACCTCAATCGCACAACCGCTGCTAGAAACTGCATTGAGGTCCTCAACGATTCCGATTACCGCCTCTCCTCCACATCCAACACCGCCCTGCCGCGTGGCAGGATCAAGGACGCCCGGGCATGGATGAGCGCGGCCTTGCTCTACCAGTACGACTGCTCCAACGCGCTCAAGTACGCCAACGACACGTCGCTCACCAACCAGACCATGTCGTTTCTGGACACTCTCATGAGCCTCACGAGCAACGCGCTGAGCATGATTGTTTCCTACGACATTTTCGGTGACGACACCAAGTTGTGGGGCCCGCCGAAGACGGAGCGTGACGGGTTCTGGGAACGTCCCGGGCAGGGTGGGGAGATGCCCAGGGTCGGTTTTCCGTCAAAGAACTTAACGGCGGATGTGACGGTGTGTAAGGACGGGAGTGACGGTGGGTGTTACAAGACGGTACAAGAGGCGGTCAATGCGGCGCCGGATAATGATTGGAGTCGCAAGTTCGTGATACATATAAAGGAAGGGGTTTATGATGAGATCGTTCGGGTGCCGTTAGAGAAGAAGAATGTAGTGTTCTTAGGAGATGGGATGGGCAAAACGGTCATTACAGGGTCGTTGAAAGTGACTCAGCCTGGGATCTCCACTTACAACACGGCCACAGTCGGTAAGTTAGTTATTTTTTAAATTCCCCTAAAAGTAATTAGTAGTTGATTAATCTCCGATTAATTTATTGTTTATATGTTGTCGGTAAGGACAATGGATGTTTACATCTGTTCACTTTTTGCTGGTCTGGCCTGATTTTTCTATTTTATTCTTGTTTTGACCTGAATATAGGTGGTATTTTAGTTCTAGAGTTTTGGTCTTTGGATCTTGTTAGCAGTCAGAACTCGAAATAAGTTTTATAAAAAGTATCATCGTTCGTTGATAATTTAAGGGTAGAAAATGAGGCAGCAGTTTTGGACCGGAGAAACGAAGCAGTTGCAGATTACAGAAATGACATTCTGTAAATTAACATTTAGTAGCATATGGTCCAAAAAAGTACAATCTTAATAATTGATACAAGTTTCTTTCTTCTACTTTGTTTTTGGCCTCCAGTGTCCATTTCTTTATTGTTCCATGTGAACTCCTACACTATATAGATCTTGTTTGCTGCTGCTGCTGCATCCCTCTTATTTATCACCACCACTATGACACCATCACCTTCAACTAAACCTCCTCACACCACCACCACCACCACCAGGTCACCATTTCCATCTTCAAAATCCAAATGCCTCCCCTTCGTCATCCTTGCCATTCTCATCACACTTTCCATTCTTTGCTTGATCATCTTCTTCACCTTATCTTCCAAACTTAAACACCACCATAATCACCACCCACCCTCTCCACCAATCTCAGAAGTACCTGAAGCTGAGATCAAATCCGCTGTCAATCCTCCCTACTCCAGTCCAACAATGTCCCTCCTAACCCAACCCCACTTCAAATCATCCAATCTGCATTGTGGGTCTCCTCCCAAAACCTCAACACTGCACAGACAATGTTGAAATCTCTCCTAAACTCTTCTTCCTCTAACCCAAACATCACAGAAGTTGCCAACACTTGCTTAGAGGTACTAGGCTACTCCCAGTACCGCATTTCTTCCTCCAACGAGAGCTTGTCAAGCGGGCAGATCAAGAATGCTCGTGCTTGGTTGTCGGCTGCTCTCTCCTATCAAGGCGATGACTATGGAGGCCTATCGTATCACGTCGGTAATGACACTCAATCCGTCAGAGAAATGATATCGTTTCTGGACAGTCTGATTGGTCTCACCAGCAATGCATTGAGCATGTTGGTGTCTTATGATTTGTTTGGTAATGATACGAGGCAGTGGCGACCGCCGCTGACAGAACGGGATGGTTTCTGGGAGGGGCCTAGTTTAGGCATGATATGGGGTTTGAGGGTGGGTTTCCGTCAAAGTTAACAGCAGATGTGACGATCTGCAAGGATGAGCGCAATGGATGTTACAAAACGGTGCAAGAAGCCGTTAATGCGGCACCGGATAATGGAAAGGATGGTACTAGGTTCGTGATACATATTAGGGAAGGTGTTTATGAGGAAATCCTTAGAATTCCATTTGAGAAAAGAAATGTTGTGTTTCTGGGTGATGGGATGGGCAAGACGGTTATTACAGGCTCATTATCTGTTGCGCATGGTGTCACTACGTATGAAACTGCTACGGTTGGTAAGTCGAAAGTTAGAATAAATTTTTGACCTTTTTGGAATTTTCGTTTTCCTTTCTAATAATGGCTTTAGATAATTACCTTGCTGATAATAAAGTTCCAAGCTTTAGGCAATCAAAACCAAACTAGGATATCTATTGTTTTCATTTAGATCCTCTAGAAATAGGTTCTTATATTTTGAAAAGGAAAGAAAAGAAAACATCTTTTACGTGGGATGCTGGCGTCTTGTGTGGTACATCACATGGTATGTATCCCACACGCCAGGACAACACTGATTTTTGGGGAAGAAAAAAACTGATAGGTTCCTTTCCAAATTTTAATTATGGGTTCATAGAATTTTCTTTTCCACCTTTGACATTTCTTGCACTCATCTCGGAAAACACATGGCTGAAGATATTCCTACTTCCTAGTTCTAATACATACTGTAAAATGGTGCATTTTTCTTGATGTTACAATCTAATGGAAATGTATTGTGGAATTATTGTTGGTGAATTTCCAAGTAGGTTTTTCTGTGTTTTATTATATTTTCTTTCTCAGGAGTTCTTGGTGATGGATTCATGGCTAGCGGGCTCACAATCCAGAACACAGCAGGAGCTCCTACGCACCAAGCAGTTGCCTTCAGATCAGACAGTGATCTGTCCTTTATGGAGAACTGTCAATTCATTGGCAATCAAGACACATTGTATGCCCATTCACTTCGTCAATACTACAAATCATGCCGCATCCAGGGTAATGTGGACTTCATTTTCGGAAACTCAGCCGCAATTTTCGAGGATTGCCAGATCTTAGTCGGTCCCAGACAAGAAAAGCCAGAGAGAGGTGAAAATAACGCAGTCACAGCACACGGCAGGACAGATCCTGCCCAATCAACTGGTTTTGTCTTCCGAAACTGTTTGATTAACGGGACTGAGGAATACATAGCGTTGTACAACAGCAAACCGACGGTTCATAAGAATTACTTGGGGAGGCCATGGAAGGAATATTCAAGAACTGTTTTTATAAATTGTGTATTGGAAGCTCTCGTAACACCGCAGGGCTGGTTGCCTTGGACCGGTGATTTCGCGCTGAAAACCCTTTATTACGGGGAATTTCAGAATACAGGAGCAGGATCTAATTCGTCTCAGAGAGTAACATGGAGTAGTCAGATTCCAGAAGAACATGTAAACACATATTCAGTGCAGAATTTTATTCAAGGGAATGAGTGGATTCTCACACAATCATGATTATCTATGTAAATTAGTCAGCAGAATAATGAATGAGCTTTGCAATGTTCCAGGAAATATGATACCAGGCATAAGTGGGTGGGGATGAATCCCTTAGAAATTACAGAATTAGGAGTAGAAAGATTCAAAGTGTAGGTTTATTTTGTTCCCACGAAAAATCCAGTAAAGATGATTATTTATTATGTTGAGTTCATTTTTTTTTACGTAGATAGGTGTTGCAAGTTAGGGACTTGAACTCGACAACTAACTTCTGTTTGCTTTGCAAGAGGTACTACTGAGCTACAAGCTTATTGATATTCCGATCAAGTTCAGTTTCACTATAGGTTTTCCTTCTGTTTTTCTTCCCCGTTTAGATATATACAAACTTCTTTGGCTAATGGACAATTACTGCAGCTACATCTTTAGAAGGATGAGATGGTGAGAACTTTTATAGACTAGTGCAATGATGCTTTTCTCATAAGGCTATTGCGCAACTATGGTCCTCCAAAGAAAAGAGTCAAAACAAGCCATTGCTTTATGTAAGAGCTCAGGAGTCAGGATATTTTCAAGGGCATGCAAGCAAACCTAAAAAAGAAGGGCATGGTCCCTAATCTGTCCTACTAAAAGGTCAGACCCGTGCTTCTGTTGCTCATGTTCTGTTGCCGCTACATGACGCAAGGTCATGTAATGATCAGTTGGGTAGGTAGGTGCAGATGGTCCACATGCACTCCCTTTTGGTTTGTGCACTTTAGTCATGGTTCTAAATTCCTAATGCAATGTAATATGATTAAATTAAAAGGGCTTCTGCAGCCTGATACGAACATTGATTTTAGTCTTGTGATAAATGGTTTATCCACGCACGTTCTTAGGTCTGCGTAGTACAAAAGATACTGAAAGTGAGAATAGGCTTTTATGAATTATATCGGGAAGAGAAAAGATAATTTCTATCTGGAACTAAAATGTTTCTAAACCAATTACTCTTATATAGACACCACAAAAAGAGAAAAGGTCACTGAATTCTGTATCATCTACAACAACAATGCAAATAGTAGGAAGCAAAACTCTCACAAGCCAGAAAGAGATGCAGTAGTGGTGGAGATAGCAGGTGGTGTAGGTACAAAAAACTCATCATCCGTCCAATTTGTCTCACCCCAATGCCTCAACATACTCTTCCAGTTGCACACATTGTCACTGCATTTCTTCAGCCGCCGATCCTGGATCTTCATCTTCCAATGCCCGTCCGTGTAGTTCACCTTCTCTGCTTCCCTCCTATCCCACTCCAACTGTGCCTTCTGCTTTGATCTCAAGAAGCAGAACTTGTGGAGGTGTCCCGGCATTGCATCGTGCACTCTCCACCATTTCTCGTGCGCAACATCGCTCGCAAATTCCTGAAATATGTCCGAATTCCAGTTGCAATCGTAGTCCCTGAAGCACAACCATGGCTTCATTCCAAGATAGTGAAGGACATATAGAATCGGAGGGTCAGCACCGAAAAGCCGAGTCTTCTTCTGCTTAACCTCTTCCTCATCACCACTCCAGAAATGCTTCAAGAAGTTCATGTGTTTCGGAATCCGATGCCACCATGTGAAGACCTCATTCAGGTATCCTTGGTCTCCCCCATTGTAGGATTCTATCTCGTTGATGTGTTCCATCAGAAGCTTGAATGTGCAATTTGATGGCTCAATGACCATGACACCTGAGTTGAAAAGGGTGCCATTGTTTCCTGTCGCGGAAATTTCAGGCATTCCGAATAAGAAATCGATGTTCCTAAGTACAAGCAAATCTGCGTCGATGAAGATAATCTTGTCGTAGTCTGTCAGCTGCCAAAGCCTGAACTTGCTGTAGTTCCACTCATTGTATGCATCTTTCTCAGCTTTTGGATTCCTTATCCTTTTTATTGTCCTGATCTTCCATCCTGCAGCCTCAAGTCCACTCCTGTGGTACACACTGATTGTCTCGTCAACAAGAATCACAAGGTCCCGTGTTGATCCTGACAACCGGATGCTTTGTGCTACAGCAATGGCTCCACAGACGTAAACATGAGCAGAATGAAGAATTGTTGCGTATGCTTCTCGCGGTGGATCCCCTGAGTAAAGCCGCCCTGCTTTTTAAGAGATTGCATTAGGCTTTTCCCTCAGTAAAGATTCGAGTAATAGTCATCTATTGTGGAAAAACAAAAAACAGAAAATGAAAAAAAAAGATGAACAATGACCTTTATCCTTGAGAGGAAGAGAAAGTTCACAAGAGCCAACAGGTAGGTGAAGTTTTTCTCTCAGGACACCTAAGTCTGGCTTGTATAACCAGACATTCCCTTCTCGTACGACAAGTTCCTTGCAAGTAAAGAGGTTTGGTATAGGAAAGCACCTTGTAATAAACAGCAAATGCACAGGGTAAAATCCTTTAGCTGATGCAGCAAGGTTTGCAGCTGCAAGCTGCAAATGCAACCAAGCGACATCTCTAGGCCAATTCCACTCATTCCTGCAAGGAAGCTTAATGGCAATGAGGTCAAGTCTTTTTCTAGGGATGTCAGGTTTTGGAAGAGAAGGACAGACAGGAACTTCGGTTTCTTGCTCCTCATCGATCCATTCTGGGTATAACGAGTCCCAAGTTAGGTTCTTTTGAGCATGGTCTAGTTGTGGAATAACGTGTGTAACATCAGGAATGAGCTGCTTCCATTTATTCACTTCACTGCCATTAAAGTTTAACAAGCCTATCCCCTGATAGTCATTCTGCTCACCCATCTTCTCGACGGCTTTCATTACATCATCCCAGTTCACATCTAAATCCGATAAGTACCGAGAATCTGACCCTCCCCATATCCACCTGTTGAAAAAACTGGTTCTGCATTAAACTGACAGAATTTAGGCAGAAAAGAGAATATTATCTACATTATGGACAAGGAAGTAAAATGTACATACCTCGAACCAGAATGCGATAGATGGTCAACGTTAGGACATTGTAAGAGAGTTGCAATAGTACCACAGATAATTAACACCAGTAAGAGCTTTATTATGGGAAACCTGCTGCAAGAATTCTTGTCTTGGATAGGGATGTGGAAGGGTTTTTCGGCGCCTTTAACTTTAGGTTTCTGTAGCCTTCTTTTGCACAAGTCTTCACTGCTCAGGTTGACAGACGTGAAAGAAGCAGGAAATCAAGAAGGGAAATGGAAACAAAATGGTAGAAAACTAATTCGGTTCGACATGTGTACAAACTGAAAGTAACAACTGATTACTTAAGCTGAAATAATCTACCGCCGGGAGGGTATAGAGGATACACGGAAAGATGGAAAGATTAAACTTACAATGATGCAGATAATCTATGCCTAGCTTCAGCTGAACGAGGGGAGTTTCCCATTGTTCCTCTCATGAATGAATCCAGCTTCTTCTTATTACCGACCAGCTGGAAAATGCAACATCTGATCCAAAAAAGGGGGAAGAATTGTATAGAACTTGTGATATGATATTTGGAGGTGAAGAAGAGAGGGGAAAATGGTGGAGGTGGAGAGCATGGAGAGGTAGGGGAAGCCAATATAGACAGGAGTAACGTCCATTTCAATTCTTCTTAATTTGAATCATCCACTTAATCTTTTTGTTAAATTTTTAATTTTTTTCCACAGCTCACACCAACTTCTTTTTCATTTTCTCATTGTTTCTCTGCATTTCTAATGTTTTTTTTCCAATCTTGAAAAGGACTGATTATAGTTACAGTATGAACTTACTTTCAAGTTTAATTTAATATATATTTCAACTTCAATCTCCTAGCTGTAATTTTCATTTCACTTTGATCTCATCATAGTTGGTGAACTTGCAGTTCAGTGGATTTTTTTTTCTGCAAAGAAAGAAGATTGTTGAGTTTTGAATTCAAGTTTTCTAATTTAAATTCTTATAAACAAATAAACAAATAAAAAATAAAAAATCATTAAAAAGATCAATTTGTAATTAGTTTTCTCAGGTTAGAACTAATTGACAATAATCTGATGTATTTTTTCCAAAGAAAAATAAACTTCAACAAGATATATCAAGTTAAAGAGGAAAATTTCTTTTGCAGGTTAGATGATTATACTAACTTAATTACCGAATTAGGGATACTAATACTGATGCTTTCTTACGTTAATTGACACTAGATTACCCCTCATTATCTTATAATTAAGCAGAAGTGGTTTTTATTTAAAAAAATCCACTATCAAGTCTGGGAAACAAACATCTAACCTAATCTCAATAGACATGTAGTTCATTGATTGTCGGTAAAAGTATCGATAGATATTTAAATCAGGTTCGAATCTCACCCCACTTATATAAAAAGAAAAAAAAACCTCACCTGGTTTAATAATAAAAATAACAATAACTATACAAAAATAATATATTTCTTAGTCCAAAAGTAATATTATTATTAGAGGACAGAATTTATAGGTTTAAGGATGCTTTCAAATAGAAACCTGTCTCACCAAGCGCAATATTGTGATGGGTCAAAACCGTAATTAGAGAGTGAGATTAATGCTAAATGAAACCAGAAATAGTTCTAATTAACAAATTAAATATTATTTTAAATAATCCAAACCAAAAATAGTGTTAACAAATTAATTTCTTCGTGTCCAAGCAAAAATCTCAGTTAAGGAAAACCAATTTATTAAGTAACTATGGAATGTCGAAAAATAAAATAAGCATTAATTAAGTTGAAAGTATGAAATTAACAAGATGTGGACGAAGCAGAAGATGCCACGTTGTCCGTTGCTACTTGCTAATGAGAAAGAACAGGTCACTAGTAGGACTTCGAACATTTATTTGACAGTTATTTATTTAAACAAAAATAATAATATAACCTAATTAGAGATGGATAAACCCCAGTTATATTTTAACACATCAATTTGTACAATTTTATTTATAAAATAGTTAGTATCTTATGTATTTTTCGCTTACGAAACATATGATAATTTTGAAAATTACTTTATGTAAATCCTTAACTAAACCTAACTACTAAAACAGTTTTATGCTGAGTTAACTTTTTCTATTTGTATTAGGCAATTTCTTTTCTTGTATTCATATATTGGAATAGGATAAATTTGCTAGCTATAGAGACGTGACGATGTATATAGTTGTATTGAAAGCAAAGCAAAGTATACCAAAGTTGCCCATATATGCACTAGCCTCCCTCCCTCCCTCCTTGTGGTCGGTAACCTTTCATTCAAAAACAATGGATGTGTCATTGACCAACACTAATGAGTCTAATCTATTAGTAGTTGTTAGCTAAACGTCATGACTATTATAATAATGAGTTTAAAATTTGAACATATCCACCATTTATCACGATGATGTATCAAAATTCGAACTTAAAACTGTTTAGTATAAATAATTTGATATCATGCCAAAAAAATTGAATTTAATCAAAAGTGATTGCTAGTGAATGAAGTTGAAGATTTATTTAGTTCTGTTTAGATTAAGTCGGTTGTTTCTCACTATATAATAGCCAAAATATTTCTTGTTAGAAACAATTTGAATCATCAGATCTATGGTGGAAAAAAGTCTCTCAAATATTTCAATAAATCCATCTTCTAAAAAGAACAAGTAAACCTAACACCGCCTAAAATATCTGACACGTTTTGGTAGCAACCACAACATAACTTTTATACATTAGATTTAGTAAAAGTAATAACCAAAGAGCAAACAAAATGATGGCCACCTTTTTCAAAGAAGCAGGAGGATGTAATTAAAAAAGGTTTTTAAGCTGGGTTTGGAGATTTGGTAAATTTGTTCCCACTCCAATTCCAGCGTTTACAGCCACTAGTCGTGAAAATTAATTACATTTATGTATTTTTAAAATTAATCACAGTATTTTTTTAGATTTTAAAAATTAATTAAATTATTTTTCTAAATTTTTAAAATTAATTAAAGTATTTTTTGAATTTTTAAAATTAATAATATTATTTTTCTGAATTTTTAAAATTAATTAAAGTATTTTTTATAATTTTTATAATTAATTAAATTAAATTTCTTAATTTTTAAAATTAATTACATTATTTTTCTGAATTTTTATATTTAATTATATATTTTTTTTGAATTTTAAAATTAATTATATTATTTTTATGAATTTTTGAAAATTAATTATATTATTTTTCAGATGTGGCATGCCACGTCATCATGTTGATGATGTGTCATGACACGTGGCATGACACGTCAGCATTTAACGGTTAATGGTGGAGGACGGATGGCGTCAATGGCAGGTGCCAAATGAGTCATTTCTTTCGAGTGGAGGTGCCTTTTAAACCGTTTGACCAAAAGAGGTGCCAAATAAGTCAGTCAAATCAAATGCAGGTGCTAAAAAATGACTTAACTCGAAAAACAACAGAAAAAAGAGTGACTTGTTATAGAATGCGCATGAAGCGCGCAATGCTTTCATCTTATCCTAATTTCATTTTTTACTGTTTGCTTCATGTGCACACTCTGCTTTGGTTGCTTAAGATTTAAATCTCTTGGAAAAGGTAGGTCAGGTGAGGTGCCGCTATTGGCTGTACTAATCTTTGCTTAATTTTCTGTTTTCTCGTTAAATTGAGTAAAACGTGTTTATGCTAAAAATAACAGAGTAATCAACTTTGTTTAACAAAATGACATTATTTCATAACCCTGTGCTGTTCGTAGGTTGAAAAAACCATCAAAATTTGTACATACCATAATCACCTGTTGTTACAAAAATAGCATGGTGTACTTCTCAGTTCTCATCTGTTTTGACAAACAGGGGGGCATATGAAAAGATTGATATATAATTCCAACACCAGCATAAGAAATTGGTGCAGAGCTACAAGAAATTAACAGAAACAGAAACTTCAAATTCATATCATATCATATCTCAGGATCAGAGCTCCTTTCTTCTTTAGGGGGTGCAAACTGCCGGCTAAGCTCGGACTTTGTCCAGGGATCCAAAGGAGCTCTCTGAGGTGGTTGAGGGGTTGGAGGTTTTGACTGTCTAAGCTCATTTTCTCGGTCAATAAACCTGTCAAGTGTGAAAATTCTATAAGATACTTCACATGCTTCAAGAAACATTAATGAATATTCAACCTTCAGTACAGTATTGGGGCTGCTAATAAATATTAAAAGAGAGATGATTGCTTGGCAAATGTTTCTTACTTCTACATCTACATCACATAACATTTAACTTCTTGAATTGAATATGACCTCAAAAACAACATTTTTTACTCAAGTGATTTTCTGTTGAATGAGTTTTGCGATGCACCATGCATGGTTTACATAAATCAATAGAAAAGGAGAAAATCATGGGTACCTATCTCCACCTATTGGCCAATGTAACTTTTACTCCAGTTTGCATCTATAATTATATGGAGATTTCAGTCCAACAGTCACAGTCTTGTAGAAAGGATACTTTTTGTAATTGAGAACTTTATAAGTCATTCCTAAACTTTGATTTATTGGTAAAACGAACATACTAAAAATTCCCTGAAACAAAAACATCATTTTCTGCCTTTCACAAAGTTACTTCCTAAGATGATACAAAATCCTTCACTAGTAGTCTAGTACTGTCTAACATTAAGTTGGACTAGTTCGGAATTCTCTTCTCTTCAACTATTGGGTAGAGATCATCTCCTAATTGTTTCACATTTTGTTATCGAAGAAGATTTAATCTCCTCAGATGAATACTTGCTAACAAAAGAATATTTGTACACAATATTCCTTCCAAAATCAGTTCATTTCCGTCAATGTCAGATGCATTCTCCAAACTAAATGAATTCTTCCAAGTTATTATGAAATGAACTCAATATTTTTCTGTCAACACAATAGATGAAGGATTAAAACTGCCACTTGTTCCAAAAGTTTTTTTTCTTCTATGATTTTTGGGAGGAGAAGCAAGGACTTACACCACAAGACCTAGATCTCCATGCTTTGAAGAGGCTAACATGAAGTTTTTTTTGTTTGAGTGAAAACATGAAGATTATAGAATACACACAGCAAATAGCATAATGGGTCCCATTGGTGTAAGAGATGAAAAAGATGAGAAACAAAAGTCTTACTCAATGTACGCCATTGGTGCAGCATCACCAACTCTTATGCGTGTCCGGAGCATCCTTGTGTAACCACCAGCTCTATCCCTGTAACCATTGTATGAGCCCAATAGGAAGCTTACTAAACTATATCATAACTGGATCATAAAAGTAAAGCCAAATATGTGACATATTTACTTGTAACGATAAGCCAACTCAGTGAATAGTTTGTGAATGACATCATCCCCCCTCACAAATGCAGCAGCACGCCTTGCAGCACAAAGGGAACCCTGCAATAGGGAACAGGGCAACACAACGACGGGTGAAATGACGAAATGATACAACTGTGTTTAGCACAACCTGGTTCTCATAGGCTCAAAACACATTAGAATTCATGTTCCAGCAATTTTAAAATGCACAGAAATGTATTATCTAAACTAGAGGAAGCCAAAGGGCAGTAAGTGGTACTGGCCAGCAGCATAGGATGACAACTGACAAACAACGGTTTAACAAGGTAGTCGTTGGAAGTTGTCAGAGACGATGGTCATCAGCGCAAATCTACAACAAATCCCGTATTGGCTACTTACAATAGGCACAGAGACTAAAGATGCCCAACCTAAAATCAGTGAACTAGACGCGTAAGCAGAGCTGGATCATCTTATTTTCATCATGTTTAAAACTAACTTTATTGTTCTCAAGGAGACATAGAGTGAGACATCTGAAATAACCATAATTAACTACGTAGCTTTCATGATGATATCTTTCTTCTGTAAGCGAATTCAGTGAGGCTGAAACATGCAAATGAACTTAGGAAGACCATCAACCGATGAAAGGAAATCTCTAAAACCCAACTTTACCAAACATACACAATAATTCCAACATAAAGCCACCTTTTGATTGTAACATGCCACATTTCCGCTGTTAATAATCCTGGCAGTGAACCTGGCAACCATATGCACATATTCCTCCAACGAAAGCATATCGTGCTGGATCAACTCAGCTTTTTGTTGGTGGTTAAAAGCTAAAATTAAAATTGACACACTCAGAAAACAAAGATCTTACTCATAATTAATTATAAAACTCACATCTTTCCCAAGCTGCACCATATTGTCAGCAAGCCGTCGAACCTCCTTGGCCTGAAAATATAGACGAAGCATTAGCAAAAGTCTCAATCACCCCCTAAAAACAAAAGAAAAGACATAATTGCAGTTCAACCGTGTAATTACAATTTTAATACCTATGCTAATGCCCCAAACAAAGTATTTCATAAGTCTAATATAAGAAGAGCAAAGCCAGCAGGAGAGTAGATTTGGCGAGCTGATATTAAACCAAGAGAGCTGTAGAAGAAAATACCTTGGCAACGGTGGTTTCAATGCGCTCGTGCTTCACCAACTGGGACACCATTGTCCTACAAAAGGTTAGGTGAACGTAAATAAACAAAGGATTTCCATTAAAACAACAGACAAACAAAAAACCAAAAATTAACTAAAAGGAAGAGAAAGATGGAGGAGGAGCAGAAGAAATGAAAACCTGAGCATGGACATACGGTGACCCGCATGTCTACCTAGCTTTCTGAATTTCGTCATTTTCAGAGACTACAGGTGATCGATCGAGTCAGTGAAAGGAAGAGAGGAAAACCCCAATGCCTAGTAGGCTAGTAGGATTCGTAGGAACATTTCCTGGCGTTTACAGTCGTGAGAGAGAGAGAGAGAGAGAGGAGGAGAGGGATGAGTTGAGGCTTAATGGGCTTAGGGTTTAAGTTGGGTTTAGGTCCGGCCTACGTTTTCTAGGTTTGGGCTTTAATTTAGTGTAACACCAAAACAAAGTATACTTTTTCAAAGACCCATCAAATTTAAAGTATGGTTTTTTTATAAAAAAATGCAAAATAAAGTAGTTCAATTGGTTTGGGCGGTGCCAAAATAAGAACAAAATTAAAATAAAATGACAATCAAATATAATAAAATAACCATAAAATATGAAAAATTATAGTCCAATTGATTTGTACATATCGTTTTTATGACATAAATCATAGGTTCGATCTTTAGTATTATAACAATAATTAATAATATAATCACTTTTTTAAAAAAATGAAAAAAATTTAAGAATAATTATAAAATTGGAATACCCATTTCTACAATGGTTTCAGAAATGGGACAAAATTGCTTACATTCTCTCTTTTTTGTTTAAAATAATTACTTATTGATTAAATTAATCTTTGTGTACTTAAAATATTTCAATCAAATTCATGCATGGTTAATTTAATTATTGTTTTTGTAAAATATTTCTAATCAAACAAACATCTAAATGATTAATTTAGTTTCTATATTGGTAAAAAAATTCCACTCAAATTCCTGCATTTATAAAATTTCATATTTTTTCATGCGTTTGTAAATTTGATTCAATTAAACCTTATATAATTATTCCTTCTAATATTTTTATATAATACATTATTAATGATGAATCGAGCTTCGTTCTTAAAATTATCTAATTAAACTTATTTTTGGTCACTAAAACAATACCTTAAGAATTAATTTCAATTTTCAAACCAGGCGACAACATTATATTTTTGTTCTAGTCTTTTTCTATACTAAGTGGCATGTTTGTTATTAGTATTAATGTATATTGATATTCTTTTACACACCTTCGAAGTTTTTTTTTTTTTTTTGGTTTTAAATGATAAGATAAATTTCATTAAGGATCAAATTGAGTACATAAATGATCCCTATCTAGATAGATCTTGAGGGCATCAAAAATGTTAAAAACCGTTTGGAAGACCCAATCTGCGACTTGCTTAACTTTCCTACAGATCTTAACCAAGGAAATTTTATCCGACAGCCTTATCTTACTCTTCACTTAATATGAGCCCTGAAATCTCATAGAATAGAATGACAAGTGTCATTCAAACAATTAAAATATTGTTAGATACCTTCCTACATGGAAAAAAGTATATAGTATAATCAGTATTTCTATTAGCCGTATATTCAAAACAATAAAGACGAGTCTCTTTAAGGTTTATTCTATTACTGTCTTAGTTATAGTAATTTTAAAATTTTAAAATTTAAAATGTATTTTTTATTGGTTAATGTGAATAGATGAACATAGTGATATAAACACCGAGTGTATTATATAATTATATAATTACTCATATTATTGATACTTAACACGTGTGTGACGCTAGCACTACATGAGTGTATTGACCAACACAAATGCAAGCACGTACCAACACGTGTGGGCGTACACATATATATTTTTAAACTAGTTCTTTTATCGTTTGTTTTTTTTAAGTTTTAACCAGCGCTCTAAAACTCGGACCGACCCAACTAATTTGACCAGATTAAATTAGGACAAGTATATTTTCGGGTGGATTTTGAGGTAAAAAATTATTTTGAAAATTTTGACTGAAATTCGACAATCTGGTGAGTTTTTGGTTGAACTGACCAGTTTTTTTTTATAAAAAATTTGTTCTAATTTTCTTAGATTTTAAGTTTACTACTTCACCCTGTGAGAATTTTTTTAAATAATAATTTTTTTTTTTACAAATTAAATGATATTTATTGACCTTAGGATCGATTCAACCTCGATTCACCCTGTTAAACTTTTAACTTTTGGCTCCTTACCTTACTTGGGCTAATGTCTCATACTGGTTTTAAAAACATTAATTTTAATTTTTTTCTACCGTTTACTTACCTGAATAGTAAATAATATTTATTAAAAAATAGAGGGAGTATTATATTTAACTATCTTATTTTGCTCTCTCCGCAAAAATCATCTGGAGCCATCGTATGTAGTTCATTCGAGAGAGATTTTGTGGCAAGTAAGTAAATGCATATTCGCAATTCCCAACTTTTTTCTAGGCCATGTGTTTTATTTATTTTCTTCTTTTTTACTAGTGAAATGATATTCCACGGACCATAGTTTTATTTTTCCATAGCACATGTTTTTTTCCATCACTCTCGAAGTTTAAATTGTTTTTTTTTCCGCCAAAGCCACGTGTTTTCTCGGAGCCACTAGTTTCAACTTTTATAATTTTTTAAAATATAATTTAATTACTATAATTTATTTTACAAATAGAATAATGTCAATGTCGGTGCTTGCTTCGTCACTTTTCGGATATGCTTCAATATTTTAACTACACATATTTATTTAATTCTCTCTTTCTACACTTGCGTGCTACAAACATCACCAACAGCAACCTTCTTATCCGATACTTCAAAATGATCGCAATAGTTCTTCATATTTATATACTACCATATAAAAAGGAACCCAACCCAATTGCGAATCATCCCCCAACACTACAAAGAGAGACGCAGAAGGAAAAAAAAAAGTTGTCACCTACGATCTCTTCCGAGTCAAGTTGTGAGCGCGCTATCAAGAGATTAGGATTTTAGGACTTCCATGTCAAAAACTTTAGAAGCCTGCAAAAAATTTCAGCAGCAATTGATGCTCATAGTAGAAAACTGACTTGACAAGCCAGACCCACCCGTCCCACCACCCAAATTGCCTCTCCTGGGTTGAACCATGGGACTCGGGTCGGGGGCCCACCCTAGATGTGAAATTTCACTGCCATTGACGACTAATTTGCGAGACCCGGATAGCCATTTGGACTGCATGTATGTGCTGGTCCTCCATGGAGGAAGATGGAGGCCTCTCTCCCTAAGGGACTGTTTGGCAGCAGAGCAAAGCAGAGAGATCATCCTGTTCAGCTTCTCTTCAGTCCCAACAAACAAAGTTGGAAGATTGTCTGTGAGTTGTTTGTAGGCTGAAGTTGGCCTTGCCAGCTCAAATTGGGACCTGAAATCTATGTCCACTATCACCCTCTTTGCCTTCTCATCATCCCTCATTATTATCTCAATGTATTCATAATCCCCTGTTTTCAGAAAATATCAAACCATTCAAGTTTGAGTTGACTGTTGAATTGAAAAAGATAACGAATGAATTACCAGCAGGGCATCCAAATGAAGTGAAGCAGGAGGTTTGGCAAATAGAGGCATGAAAGCCATCCATTGTAAGCCTTGTGACAAGCCAATTCATCTTTGTACTATGATCGCCGCCACCAATATCAGCTCTGCTACTTCTCATTTGCTTCACCACAGTCTCAAGCACCTCCGCCTCAGCTACTGTCATACTCATGAGGATCCCCTGTAATTACAAATACACCTTGTTAATTACTTCTCTTTTACAGCTAGATGTGAAACTCGAACGCGAGATTCTACCGCTATTTTACCATCCCATATTGATCAATCATCACAAAAAAAACAAAAAAATTGAAAGGTACCTGTAAAGTGAAGCATTTAGCTTGATGGATAATAGATGAGCAGTTTGAAGGAGGGGGAAAACTGGGTGTAGATGATGATTCTGATTCTGATTCTATAAAATCATGAACCATTTGAACCAATGTTTCCTCTTCTAAACTTCCCATTTTTTATATATTTTGGATTCTAGTTTTTACTTCTTCTTCTTGTTGCTTGAAGAAAAGGGGTATTGCTTTGGATGTATATATGTAGGAGCAGAGAGTGAGAGATGGCGGTGGAAATTGGTTTGGCATTACATGTGACATATACCATATTGATGCTATTAATTTAAGATTATTATTATATTAACCAAACCTTTTTGACTAAAAAATAATTAAATACAAAAGAATAAATCGAAAGAATATCCTTATCGTTTCTTGTTTAAAGAAATGACAGTATCCATTTTCCTTTATTATCTTTGGTTTGCAATTGGATTGCTTTCGAAGATCACGAAAGTGACAAAGAATGAGATAATAAATGTCATTATACCCACCATTATGAGAATTAAATTGGATAACGAAATGGAAATAAATAGATTGAACTATTTAGATAATGAATCGTTTAATTTTAAAAAATTAAATAATATCAAACTGAATTAAACTAGTTAATTTTTTTTAAAAATAAATATTTACCAGTAATATTAATATTTTTGTTAATATAAAAACTACATAATTCATACCTAATTAATATATCAATTTTTTTACAAATTTCAACTTAAATCTCTACTGTTCTCTTTTTTTCTAAAGTAAAAAAATAAAATGATGTCATTTTAATGTAATATGTTTTAAAAAAGAAAATAAAACAATATAGTTTTGTGATTTAACTGACCCAATGAGTTATATATAAACCCAGATGATTTACTTATTATATTAAAAATAACCGAATAGACTAATTTTATTCGATTAAATTAGGTTTCTATTGTCGTTTAGCTTATTTGGTATGGATATATTTTTGTAAACGAAAACTGAAATTTTACCAAAAGAACAAAAACTGAAAAGGACAAAGCCTTTATAATTCATTTCAATTATAATGAATCTAAGTTGGATTTTGAAGAGAAAAGAAAGAAAGAAAGAAAGCAAGCCTTTTGTCATCACGTAGATGTCGCACACCAAGTGAAGGTAATCACGTGAGAATCACGTTGGGGTAATGTCCCATCGAAGACTAAAATTGTCAATAACAATCAAGTACATGACAATAGTTTGCTATTAGCTATAAAGTTTAAGGAGGGGTCTGTTAGTAAAATATTTTATAACCGAAATAGAATTGTTAGTGAAAAATTAAATAAATACCGACTATTCCGAACTCGAATCGAGTAGAATCTTAAATGATAGTAAAATTATCCCACATAATTATGTGTTGAATATGTAGGCGAAACTTATAATTAGTGAAATTGTCATAAGATAACCTAAAGTATGGCTATAAAGAAATTCCTTTTATTTCAACACAATGTCGTATAATTGTTAGAAACAAATAATAGTAAAATTTAAGTAAATTAAAAAATAATTATTATCCACTTAGGCTTGTTGGACTCATGAGCCCACCCTCTACTCGTAGTCAATTTTGGAAATTTTGTTCTGCTCATAAATAATTACGTATATAAGATCTCGAAATTTTAATTTTTTTTATATCAGAAATAGAAAATAGTAGCTACAAAATACAAATTGGTAAGTATTGGTGAAACCAGTGGATCACTGCTCATTTGCTGTACTCAATGTTGGATGTGTGAATGCCAGAATGTGTTTATGGAAAGTTGGTTAACTCAATTTGTAACTAGGGTTTTGTACTTGCTGCACCCTCGCGAGCGATTTAGACGAAGAAAATAACACATACAATGAAGTCGTCACCCTATTATTTCTAAGGAAACCTAAAATCTAAAAAAAGGAAGAAAGTAAAATAAAAAACTAAGATTATTTCTAAGGTATAAGGAAACCTAAAGTCCAAAAAAAGGAAGAAAGTAAAATAAAAAACTAAGGCACAACAGAACGAGTCTAAACTCGAGAACTACGGTTCGGGGTCGATTTATGGAATCGGAAAGGTGTTAGTCACCCGAGTCTCATCCTAAAAAAGTTACCGGTTCTAAAAAGAGGTGTTTGAAAATCACGTTGAAAAATAAATAATTGAGCCCTCAGGAGGAATCGCCGCTTTAGTTCTTACGTTGGTAGGATTGATTTTATCCTAATTATTTACCGAGTTATTAAACGAGAATAAATATTTTAATCCTCTAAGAAAATAAAAGGGTCGGTTGTATACCTATCCCAATTAGATTTCGCCGAGTTTAAAATTAGTCCGATTTCATGCAAAATTAATTAGGTGAAATTACTACCGTTTTATTAATTTTCACCAAAGCGACGACCCACTATCATCATCGGGCCATACATGATTAATTCTATTTATTAGGTGATCCTAAGCATGCATAAACTACTAAAGTACCATTTAAAAATGAATGCAAAAAACATGTTGGAAAGAGAAAAAACCGGGGAGTGGGGACGAAGCTGCGCACGAAACACATACATCGAGATAAACATAAATTATAACACAATTATCAAGATAAGTATAAATTAAAACACATTCGTCAAGCATCAATTAATTGAAAGCAAATAATTATTAAATAATATAAATTATGACACATCATTAAAGATTTAATCATATTTTAAAAGGGTAAGTTTAAAGAATTAATTAAAAAGGAAATTAAATATGGAGGTTTTTTTTCTATGAAATGGGCTTAAGGCCCAATTATTTCTCATGCAAACGGATTAATTCGAATCCTAATAATTCTAAATAATCATAAATAATCATGCATACCATAAATATGATAAATAAAATGACTGAAGAATGCATCTCTTCGAGTGGGTACCTGCACCCCATATTAGTTAGTTCGAAGTAATAAATAAATAAACAAAAATAACAAACGTGAAACGCAAACAAAAGGAAACAACTTCTACTGGGCCGACCGACCCATTACCAAAACCAAACAACCCATCAGCCAATCCTTCTTTCCTCCAACTAGGCTGACCCACCATCCAACCCATACCAAATCCAAACCCTAAAACTAGCACAAACTATCATCTTCTTCCTGCCGCCGCTGCACAAGCCTAGCTGCCGCCAGCTGCTGCCAGCTGCTGCAACTCCGGCCACTATCGGATTCCACCTGAACCGCCCAGACCCGTACCACTCTACCCGTACAAATCAAACCCGACTCATACAACAAACCCGAATCATGCCCGTGCCCATACAAATAAGTTAAATAACCCGAATCAAATAAAACCCATATAAATCAAACCAAAATTAGCCACAAAATTAAACTAAATCCATAAAAACAAACAGAAAAGAAAGGAGAAAGGAAAGAAGGAACTTCCCCTCTCCATGTCGTCGGTATGAGACCGAAGGGTGACTCGAAGAGGGGGACAAAGATAAGGAAAAGAAAGCCAAAAAATAGAAATGAAGCTGTGAAAGAAGGATGAAAAAAAAACTTTGCTGATTATCTTTGTTGCGTGAGAAAATGAGGGTGTGTTCGGCAGTGGCGATGTTCTATGTGAGAGCAAGAGTGAATGTGTGTTTTTGGCAGTGGTGATTGAGAGTGATGGTGCCCCATTTTCTTGAAAGGAATGGAAAAGGATATTTTTAGGGAGTGTGAGGGTGAAGAGGGTGGTGCTGGTGAGTGAGGGAGAGCCGAGGGAGAGTGTGAGGGTGGATGAGTAGGCTTGGAAAAATGGAGAGGCAAAGGTTGAGATGTGAGGGTGCATTAATTGTTGATGGTGAGGGTTGTCTTTATACTTTTGGTTCTAGCCGGCGGTACGAGAAATCTAGTTTGAAACCGATAGAAACTCAAAACCACACGGGATAATAATAAATAATAATAATAATAATAAATAAATAATTATGTAAAATTAGAAAGTCGATGATAGAACGAATGATGAAAAAAAAACGAGGATATGCTATGATAATGATGATTTAAATTACTTGTGTCAAAATTAAAGTAGCAACAATTTCCCCCTCTTTACTGTCTTATCAAAAATAAAGTGCAACTGAACTTTTTTGATGAGTAGTAAAGATGGTTGTCCTAAGTACCACAAATGTTTTGAAGGTAGCATGACATGTCGGGAACATCAACTAATTGAAGGGTGTAAATCATCGTAGCAGAAAATACATTTAGAGATAGGACGTGGGGATGAAACGCTCACGAAAATTAAAACAGGGCGTGGGGGCGAAACCGCTCATGAAAATTAAAACAGGACGTGGGGATGAAGTCGCTCACGAAAATTAAAAAAAATAGGGCGTGGGGACAAAACTACTCATGAAAAATTAAAACAGGACATGGGGACGAAGCTGCTCACGAAAATAAAAAAATAGGACGTGGGGCCGAAACCGCTCACGAAAATTTTAAAAAAAGGACATGGGGGCGAAACCACTCACGATAATTAAAAAACAGGACATGGGGGTGAAACCGCTCACGAAAAATTAAAATAGGAGGTGGGGGAGAAACCGCTAACGAAAATTAAAAAGCAGGATGTGGGGGCGAAACTGCTCACGAAAATTATAAAATAGGACATGGGGGTGAAACCGCTCACAAAAATTAAAAAACAGGACGTGGGGCGAAACTGCTTACGAAAATTAAAAAAATAGGACGTTGGGGAGAAACCGCTAATGAAAATTAAAAAATAGGATGTGGGGGCGAAACCGCTCACGAAAAATTAAAACAGGACGTGGGGGTGAAACTAGTCACGAAAATTAAAAAACAGGACGTGGGGGTGAAACCGCTCAGGAAAATTATAAAACAGGATGTGGGGGCGAAACCGCTCACGAAAATTAAAAAATAGGACGTGGGGGCAAAATCGCTCACAAAAAATTAAAACATGACATGGGGATGAAACCGCTCACGAAAATACATTAAAAAACAACTACACTTGACGTTGATGCCACGAGGATTCTTTTCAGAAATATAAATTGCACATATGTAAAGTTACATCCACTCATACGCTGATGCCCACCGGGATGCTTTGCAGAAATGTAAATTGCGGCTACACTCAGACGTCTCTACTCGAATTCCATGATATAGAAACATAAATCCAACTCTACTCAGATGCTGATGGGGTTGGGATGCTGATATGGAAATTTAAATTGCAGAAAAGTAAGCTCCACTCGACGATGATGCCACTGGGATGCTGGAATTTGAATTACAAAAAGGTAAGCTCTACTCGGACGCTGATGTAGAATTTTAACTTGTAGAAAAAGTAAATGCCACTCCACTCAGACGTTGATAGAGCGCTTGATATGCATAAATTCTCCTTCTTTTATATGTCTTTCTAGATCTTGATGCTACTAATGGTGCTGTGTTTCTTCACTTTTTACAGATCTTGGCTATTTAAGAGGGAAATACGAAAAGAAGCATTTTCTATCACTTTCTAGAAGGAATCAAGCAGCTAGGCCATGCAGCTGAATATTCGCAGTAGGCAGTAGAGAGCGAGAAAAGGAAACTGTCGCAAAGAGGGAAACTCAGATTCACTCATTAATTCCTCCAAGAATCCCGATCTCAGTAGAAGACCATTGAGGAATATTATTCCAATCCGATTAGGAGTTTAATTTTTAATAGTTATAAATACTTTTAGTAATTAGATTTTCTCTCTCTCCATTCTCTAGACTTTGGCGCTGCCATATTTTGCTACTTCTTCCTCCGGCACAATTTGTCTTTACTGTCAATAAACCGGTACTTTGCTCCGGCCGGTAATAAATAGGATTTCTTTCTTCTTCACTCATTCTATTTAATTATGAAATTTATTTATTTAATTCTTGTTACCTTTAACATGAGTGGCTAAACTCCTAGTTCTTGGTAAGAATCGTTGAAAGTTGCTAGGGAAGCCGTGAGGTTAGTTTGCACTTAATACATTCTTAGTTGGTATCTATCTCGTTTGTTATTTGCTTGTCAATTTGTCTAGAATTAATTACAAGCTTGATCAACTAGTAATTAAACTGGAGAATTACAGTCATCTCTGTGGTTATAACTAAAGCGAAGCTGCAGGGTAAAGTAGACCATTCTGGGAGTAATCGGGTTCCTGGTCTCATTCAGTTGGGTTGAACAGATCGTTAGGGTAGAGCCTCGAGCGTATTGAGTGTCTCGCCCTAGACGCGTCTTACCTCCTCTTCATGGGCAACCGAGTATTGTCTCCATAAGCGTACCTTAGAGGACGACAGATTGTCAAGGTTACCCCATAAGCGTACCTTGGGGTAGCTTCTCTTACGAAGGTAAGCAGGGGACCTAAGCGTACCTGGTCCCTATAGCGCGTCTATCAGCTAGGGGTAGACGATACTTGCACCGATGACCGACTGACCATAATTGCAATCGGATATAGATTCTTACTAGGAACCTTCTCTCTATTGATTTCTTATCTCCTTTAAATTCCTTTATTACTATTTTAGTTAATTGATAATCAAACAATCATTCAAAACCCCTCTTGTTACTTTTCTGTTTGGATTTCTTTATTTCACGAATTGATTAGAGTGTTAACCCTTAATCCCTGTGTTCGATCCTGTTGCCACTATACACAATTTATTGTGCACTTGACTGCAGGTTTTTATTATTATTTTTGACGGCTTCGACAACCGATCAAATTTTGGCGCCGTTGTCGGGGATTGACGATATTAACTCTCTTTTCTATTTGTATGACCAGGTCTTCAGGTCTTCCAACACAACTCTACTGCCTTACGATCCCAAAATTCGGAGAACATAACGATTAGCTCGCAAATCAGCCAAGCAATATCAGTCTGTAACTCCTACATCAAGTTCACCTAAAACCCCCCTGATCACTTGGAATACCCCGCTCACATCGAGCAGCCCGACCTAGCCGTTGACGACAACCTACCCCCCGAACAACCGGTTATGGCTGAAAACGGTGAAGTTGTCAACAACCAGACCATAGAGGATCTAAACGCTACCACCAAATCCACCGCAGGGTGCATCGCGTGGCCTACTGTGGCTCACGATTGGATAATCAAGTCCTCGGTCCTCCACTACTTGCCCAAATTCCATGGCATCTCCAAGGAGAGCGCACTCCGTCACCTCCAGTAGCTCCAGTCAGTTTACGAAGCTCTGAAACCCGCAGAAGTGGACATCAATCAAGCTAAACTGAGGGCATTCATGTGGTCCCTTGAAGATGACGCTCGCAATTGGTTCTACGATCTACCCCCTCTATCCATCACCAGCTGGGCCGATATGTTCAAAGCCTTCACAGAAAAGTACTATCCCACTACTATGACCAACGTTACCAAGAAACAATTGGTGTCCATTGTCCAAAAAGAAACCGAGAACCTAGGACAGTACTACGACCGCTACAAAAAGATGCAAACTCTCTTCCCCTCGCACAACATTCCTGACCACACTCTCATCCAATATTTCTATGAAGGACTGCGGGGACGGGACAAAGCCCTAATAGATGCTGCCAGCCGCGGTTCCCTACTTGCTTTAACCCCTGCGGAAGTAAAAGCTCTTTTAGAACTCATGGCTAAGAACGCTGTGCCATTAGAACAGATGACCCCCATTGTCCATGATGCTCGGCCTGCTGCCATGGAAAATCAACTTTCCACCATCACTAGAATGCTTCAGAACATGTCTACCGGCCAGCCCGTGCAGATCAAGGCATGTGATTTTTGTAACTTCACTAACCACCCCACAAACGCTTGTCCTCACATCCCGGAAGAGATGGATGTGAATGCTGTTGGGAACTACAATGGAGCCCCCAGGAAGTATGAACCCTACACTCAGAATTAGAATAATGGTTGGCGCCGCCCAAACCTGAGCTACGACAACAACCAACAACAACCTGGCCTAAGCCAACCACAACCACAAAATCCGTTCTAGAATCAACAACAACCACCCTTCAACCTTCAACATTTCAAGCCTCGACCTAACTTCTCCAACAGCCAGCAGTATCAGTACCAAGCTCCGCAAGGACCCATGGGGCCCGCGCCCTAAATGGCTAAGGTACCTAACCTATATAGTCTTGTTCTTGATCTTCAAAAATAGTTGAGTGTCTTATCTGCAGAGATGAAAGAATTAAAGAATGGAGGACGACTGCCACCGCAATCAGAAGCCAACCCTAAACACGTAGCATGCGCTATGACACTACGCAACGGTGTACAGTTACCTGACCGAGAGCCGCTTGCCCGAGAAGCTGAATACCCAGATTCAATTCCTGTAGCTAACAATGTTGAACTCACAACCGAGAAAGAAAAGAAGATCTACACTTCCAGGAAACCAGGTACGCCAATTAAGATTGATGAGAAATATGAATTCTCTGAAGAATTCATCATCAAAGTCCTTGAACCACCGTTTCCGCACAGGTTAGTCAAAAATAAAAAGGATGAAGAGGAAAAAGAAATGTTTGACTTATTCAGTAAGGTTCAAATTAACATTCCACTTTTGCAGGCTATTAAAAATGTTCCACGTTATGCTAAGTTTCTAAAATCTTTATGCACTAACAAAAGCAAATTGGCAGGCGTGAACAAAATTAGCATGGGTATTAATGTCTTAGCTGTTATTCAAAGAAAAATTCCCCCGAAGTGTGCAGACCCAGGGATGTTTATAATCCCCTGTAAAATTGGGGGTACTGACATTGGTAAAGCTATGTGTGACTTAGGTGCAGGTATTAACATCTTGCCCTTGACGATCTACACCAGTTTAGATCTCGGACCACTGAAGTCGACTCGAGTCGCCATCTAGTTAGTAGACCGGTCAGTGATTTATCCAGAGGGTGTCATGGAGGACGTCCTCGTCCAAGTTGGCAACCTCCTCTTCTCTGCAGATTTCTACGTGATCAGCATGGAAGACGAACAAGGTACCAAACCTTCCGATGTTCTTCTAGGCCTACCATTCCTCAGGACTGCTCGTGCAAAGATCGACGTCCATGATGCGTCCATTACCCTTGAGTTTGATGGAAAGATCATCCGATTCAGCATGCTGGACGCTATGCGTTTCCCTTCTGAGTTTTCCAGTCTTAACTTTATTGATATCATTGATCTAGATGTTGAGGAAATTGCTGACTTATTCTCTATTGACCCTCTGCAGCTTGCCCTAGCCAATAGTGTCACTCCGGCAACCATGGAAATTCTAGATTCTAAATTCATAACTCTACATGAACTGCGCGAAACCATCGCTGCTCTAGAGACTGCTCTTCTCACTCCTTTTAATCCAGTGATCGCTCCTTTACCCTCCGAATATACTAAGATTCCACCTTCTGTTGTGCAGGCCCCGGACCTCGAGTTGAAAGTCTTGCCCATGCACCTGAAGTACACTTACTTAGGAGCCAACGACTCTCTACCAATGATCATCTCCAACAAACTTGACACCGAAGAAGAAACGTCTCTTGTCACCTTACTAAAGGAATTTAAGAGAGCTATTGGGTGGACGATCGCAGATATCAAAGGACTATCTCCAGCCTTATGCACTCATCGGCTGACAATGCTAGCAAGTCTGTTCGTCAACGTCAGCGCCGTCTTAACCCTCCCATGATGGAGGTCGTTAAGAAGGAAATATTGAAGCTGCTCGACGTTGGTGTCATCTACCCTATTTCGGACAGTAGGTGGGTCAGCCCAGTTCAAGTCGTCCCAAAGAAGACAAGCATCACAATAACCACTGGATAAAATGGCGAACAAATCCCCACTCGCATACAGAACGGGTGGCGTGTTTATATCGATTATCTTCGACTGAACGCTGCGACGAGGAAAGACCACTTCCCCTTATCGTTCATTGACCAGATGTTGGAGTGCCTAGCTGGTAAGACACATTATTGCTGCCTCGACGGTTACTCGGGATTTCATTAGATACCGGTTGCCCTAGACGATCAAGACAAGACCACTTTCACTTGCTCCTTCGGCACTTTCGCTTACAGAAAGATGCCTTTTGGTCTTTGCAACGCTCCTGCCACTTTTCAGCGTTGAATGGTCAGTATCTTCTCCTAGCTTATTGAACACGACATTGAGGTATTTATGGACTATTTCACCGTCTACGGTAATTATTTTCCTGAATGTTTACTCACTATACGAAAAGTTTTACAAAGATGTGTTGAAACTAACCTTGTCCTCAATTTTGAGAAGTGCCATTTCATGGTAGATCAGGGACTAATTTTAGGCCATATAGTGTCCCACAAAGGCATCGAAGTGGACAAAGTAAAAATCGAGGTAATCAAGTCTCTCCCATACCCTACTTGCGTACGAGAAGTACGTTCCTTTCTAGGTCATGCAAGCTTCTATAGGAGATTTATCAAAGATTTCTCTAAGACCACACAACCCATGTGCCAGCTGCTACAGAAAGATGTTGAGTTCATCTTCGACGAAAGTTGCAAGACCGCATTCGATCTCCTCAAATAGAAACTCATCTCAGCCCCTATTATTCGCGCGTCGGACTGGACCATTCTGTTTGAAATAATGTGTGATGCCAGCAACAACACCTTAGGAGTAGTGTTGGGACAGAAGAAAGACCGAGAAGTTTATGTCATCTACTACGCCTCCAAACTCATGGACCCTGCCCAACGGAATTACACCACTACAGAAAAGGAACTCCTCGCTGTTGTATTTACCTTGGAAAAGTTTCTCCAATACTTATTAGAGACACAGGTCACTGTCTATTCTGACCATACGACCCTCAGGTGCCTCTTGACGAAGCTCGACGCTAAGCCCCGCCTTATACGATGGATTCTTTTGCTTCAAGAGTTCAACCTCGAGATCAAAGACAAGAAAGGAACTGAGAACTAGGTTGCTGATGACCTGAGTCGCCTCTCTGCCCAGACAGACGACTCGCTGATTCCTATTCGTGACACTTTTCCTGATGAACAACTCTGTCTCGCCCAAGCCGTTGTATACCCTTGGTTTACTGATATTGCTAATTTCTGTGCCTCAGGTCACTTTCCCGCGGATTCATCCCCCTCAGAACAGAAGCGTATCAGAAGACAAGCTAGGTCATATATTTGGGACAACCCCTACCTTTGGAAGTTCTGCTCGGATCAAATTATAAGAAGATGCGTTACCACAGACGAAATACCTTCCATCCTCAAGTTCTGCCACTCTTCCACTGAAGGAGGCCACTTTATAGCTAAGAAGACAACCATGAAGGTCCTCGAGGTTGGTCTCTACTGGCCCTCTATTTTCAAATATAGCTACATGTTCTGTGCGGCTTGCCCTCACTGTCAAAGTACATGTAACATTGGTGCTCGGAATCAGATGCCCCTCACAGGTATTATTGCTTGCAAATTTTTTGATATTTGGGGTATCGATTTTATGGGCCCCTTCCCCAATTCGTTTGGAAACATATATATCATCCTAGCGGTTGATTATGTCTCTAAATGGGTTGAGGCTAAGGCGACCAGAACTGATGATTCAAAAGTGGTTGCAGCCTTTCTCCGCTCTCATATTTTTAGCAGGTTTGGGACCCCACGCGCTCTTATCAGTGACCGCGGAACCTATTTCTGTAATCGAGTCATCATCGGCCTGCTCAACAAATATGGAGTCACACACCGTGCCTCCACCGCTTATCATCCACAGACCAACAACCATGCCGAGGTATCCAACCGCGAGATCAAGTCAATTTTGGAAAAGACCGTCAACCAATCCCGCAAGGATTGGAGCTTGAAGCTTGACGATGCCTTATGGGCCTATCGGACTGCGTTCAAAACTCCTATTGGTATGACCCCCCATCAACTTGTCTACGGTAAACCTTGCCACTTACCAATCGAGATCGAGTATAAAGCCTTCTGGGCCATTCGCAAGGCCAATTTCAACCTTGACGAGGCTGGGCAGCATCGTCGCTTGCAAATCCAAGAGTTGGAGGAGCTTAGAGACGACGCCTATGAAAATGCCCTCATCTACAAGGGCAAGACGAAGGCCTACCACGACAAACTTCTCTCTCACAAGTCCTTCACTGTCGGACAGAAAGTTCTGTTATATAACTCTCGTTTGAGGTTATTTTCAGGCAAGCTGAAGTCCAAATGGACCGGACCCTATGTCGTCACAGCCGTTTACGACCATGGCGCCGTTACAATTCGCAGTTTGGAAACAAGAGTCACCTTCAAGGTCAATGGACACCGTCTCAAGGTATTCTACGAGGGTTTCAAACCATTCGTCGCTGAGGAGATGGAGGTGACTGACCCTCCTGACCATCTCTGATCGTGGTCATCCACGTCTAGACCGGGATGCTAACCACGACACTTTGTGGGAGGCAACCCACGTTTCTATCCCCTTCCTTATCTTCTTTAATTTTATTTCTCTTTTATTCTATCCCTTGATTTTCTCCATCCCTGAAACTTTTCCCTTCTTTTCCTCTTTTCTTATTTTTATTATAATTACTTCACTTTTATTTCCCTTTTCTCCTTTTATTTTATTTCCTTTCTCTTATCCCATTTAATTCCTTTTTTTTGAACTTTGAATTTCCTAATCAGATTGGGAGCTTGATAGTTGGGATTTTGCAGTTGGGATTTGATGGGTCCCAATCATAAGCCGCCACATCCGCACGTGGGCAACGGCTAGTAGCTGGCAGCCATAAAGGGAGAATGCTTTCCTCTCTCTTTTGTCATTTTTCACTTTACCTTCCATCTTCTCTTCTCTTGCTTTCCAGATTTCTCTTCCCCAAACCGACCCTGCGCATTCTCCATGGATCGCTCCAAGAAATCTGCTGCACGTCCCGACCTGCCCTCCGGTCGCTACTCCTAAGACACTCCGACCGCCACCACTCCCATCACTCCCATTGCAGCCAGTGTCTCTACTGTCGCTGGTACACCTCCCTTGGTCACCACAACGCCTAAATCTCCCTCCACCCGCAAAACACCTCCCTCTATGTAACCGCAACCTACTCCCACCGTCGCTGCTACTACCCCAGTTGCACCCACCGCCACCATTGTCTCTACCACCGCTTCCACCACCAAAAAGCCACCTCCTACACCCAAGCCCGTTAAGACACCAACGGCCAGACCCATCCTCACCTCACCTTCAAAACCCACCACTTGCCCACTAAAATCCCCTTCCACTATACCCTCCACCACTCCCACTGTCACTCCACCTGCTGCCCCTTCCGCCGACGACGAGACCCTCATCACCTCGTCCGACGAATGTAAATCCGACACCTGTGCGTCTGCGGACTCCATCGAGACTGCCACTACCACTCCGCCTGCTATTCCGCCGCCGAGTGCCTCCGGCACGGCGGCTGCTGGCGTCGTTGCTACGCCCTTTGCATTAGAGAGCTCCTCCAGCGAAGAGGAGTCGGGCGAGGAGGGGTCAGACGAAGAATCTGATGAGGAAGGCGGTTCTGACGAGGGTTGCGAGGAGGAGGACGACGAGATCTCCACTGGGCCGATTCCGGCCGTAGTGACCCCGACCGTCACGGCCCCCACCCCTCCATCCGACGGTGACGTCCAGGTCACTGGATCTATCCCTGTGCCCACCGGTTTATCCATGGGTCGCGGAATGACATCCCGTGGTCGCTTGATTGAGCCGGTTTGCTATGCCGAGGGCAAGCCCAAGCAGGTCAAGCTCCTTGTCCCTCTCGATGAGAACGATGACTCGGAAGATGCTGAGTTTGTTCCCCCCACCACAGACGCCACTGAGGACACCTCCATGGAAGTCGAGGAGCCTCCTCCATTTTGCCCCAAACGTAAAGCCCTTGCTACTCACTCTGCTCCTTCTCAGCCTAGGAAATCAGGTCGCACCACTAGCAGCTCGGGCAAGATGTCCATGCCTACTCTCGCCGCACGTTCTGCCCACGCCAGAGCAGGCACAACCGTGCCCTTAGCCCAGGTAACCCCCGACCTTACTCACCTTCATGGCTGGTTAGACTTTCCTGATAAGCCTAGTAATGATAGGTTGTTAGCTTTGCATGGTATCTCTATTGCCCCTTGTGCTTAACTTACTCATGATTTTTTGGTAAAAATGGGCATTTTTGCTAGGGTGCATGAGTTGATTGATAATATCGGGTGGAGAGTTTTGTTTGAGTTTGAGCATCCCACTTTCCTTGAATTAAGCCATGAGTTTTTTCACATCTTTTTGGTTTGATAGTGCTAGGCTTAAGCAAAAGGGTAAGGGTAGCATGCATTTGGGGGCTGATAAGGTGATAAAATTTTGTTTGATGGATGATTGGTCGCGTCTATCTATTGATCAATTTAATGTCATGATTGGTTTTGCTAAAGAGTCCGATTTGGGTGCCCCATGGTATCTCGGTGCATACGCTGCCTACCCTCCTACTTTTGATGTCACCAGTGCCTTTAGGGAGCTTACTGGCAATCCTTCTACCAAGTACAGCTCCCAACGCTCTAAAGGCCATGAACCGTGTGACCCTGCCCTCCGTATTCTGCATCGCTGCCTTGCTATCAACTTCGCGGGCAAGATGCAATCCTCGGGCACCCTGTCTGTCCAAGAGCTGTTTTTTCTATGGTGTATGCATAAAGGCCATAAGGTCAACCTAGGTTATTGGATTACTCATGAACTGCATGCCATTATTACTTGTAATCGCAATCCCATCCTTGGTTCCCTTATTACTCGTTTAGCCATTGAACAACGCCATCTTGATGTGTCCAGCTGTGATCTTTTTATTCCCGTTGGCTTTAAATTGCTTGACGCCCCTACCCTCGATGGTATGGGCCATCTGCACTTGACGGGTCGTGTTTTAACTTTCAGCAAAGGTTACACTGGCGCGCGCGAAATGAGTATGGAGCGCCCAAAATGGCGGAGTCTTCGAATGCCCAGACCTGACGGCAGCTGCACCTCCTGATTCCCCTGTTCCCCCACCGAGCGATGAACATCCCGGGCAAACCGTTCCTGACGCACCTGTCGCTGCCCTAACTGCTGCTGCAATCGTTGAGACCAATGCTCTCCTCCGGACCCTTCCTGATGAGCTAGCTTCGAGGCTGTGTCCTCCAGCTAGCCCATGATCTCCACCCCGAGCTCTTCTCCATTTACCTTCGGGCTGTTTTGTACTTTAAATTTCTCGGTGCACACTTTCTTTTCTCCCTTTCCTTCTTTCCTTCCTCTGAACTCCATTTATTGATCCCCTTCTCCACACCGAAGATGATGTGTTGCTTTAGTGTGGGGAGGAATTTCATATTTGTATGATGATTTTGTGTGCATTTTTAACATGTTTGCATGACTCCATGATTACTATCGTATTGCATGACTGTTTGCCTTTGTATCCGCATGTTTTTCCCCGATTTGGCATTTTTTCCACAACTTGTTTTCAACTACTGTTTGCACTACCCCTTTTTTGAAATCACCTTTGATGGAATGCACAGAGTAGGCCCACTACACACAGACACTTCACCCATTGCACCAAAACCGCTTGTGCACCATACTGCCTGCTAGCTCTTATGACTATGTCTTGCCCTAGCTGTTTGCAATCAATGTATTTTACCCTGTGAGTTTTTGAGCTTTCATGCCGAATTTTCTTGATGAGTGAATGCATGATTGTGTGCCGGCTGGATTTGCATGAGACCCCTGGGTATAGGCACAATTAGACGTGAGAAAGCGATGATGTGATTAGGAACTTTGCAACCTTCTTTGTTATCTTTTTTCTTATTTTCTTATTCTCTTGCCGTTGCTGCTCAACCTTTTATTTCACCACCCTTCTAACTACTTGAGCCATTCCTTTCTTTTCTTAACAGGTGAGAGATGTCCTCTGGCAGTGGTAAGGTGGGACAAGAGAAACAACATCTTTGATGTGGGGGTATCGAATGGCTTAGCCGAGAAGCAGAAAATAGGAGCAGATGCAGAGAACAGAACTATAAACATCCAACTGCTAGATCGCGATGCTGAAAGCAGTAGTATGGCAAGCAATTGCTAGACATGAAGAGAAGCAAAAAATCTAGTGTGGGGGATATCAGACGACTCAGCCGCGACGCTCAAAATAAATCATTCAATGAGCAAAATGGAAATCAAGAGCTAGGCCGAAACATTAACGACAATCATTTATCCACGATTAGTCGCCCGAGGAAAATTCTCCTGCTCTAATTCGAAGGTCCAAAATGATTGTATACGCCCCCTTTTGCTCTTTCTTTCTTATTCAAAAAATAAATTTGAGCAAAAGAGGAGTACAAATCAGAACGGAGCAGAGTACGACAAGGACCAGAAGACCAACGACACATTCCGAAGAAGAAGATCATACCCCCACTCTCCATCAGCACTCTTTGTCTCGCCCTTGCCACTGCCGCCATGAGGCTCTCTCACCACTTTGCCTTTTTCCAGCTAAGAAAACCTCTATCATTCCTTCTCTCTCTCTTGAACCCTCTTCTCTAAACATATTCTCTTGCTTTACCTTTGTAAAGTTTCTATGATCGTATGATTGCTCACGCGTGTGTTCTACGTACTTGGGTCACTATTGCAAATTTGGTTTTGTGCATTATCATTTGCATTGTTGAGCGTAAACACCTAACTCTGTTTCTGAGCGTGAGTGATAAACACAATATCTTGTGAGGATTGCTTGCAGCAGACTGACATAGGAAAGCTACTCTTCTGGTTTCGTTATTCCTTAAGAGTAGTGCAGAGTTCATCTAGGAAGGAGGGTGACGTACTGCTCGGTCGAGGCGTAAGTGGAGGCGATAAGTTTTTCTGTGTGTTTTGGATTGAGACTGTGTGTTCCAAACGAGGTGATGTTTTTAAGTTAAATGCTCGAGGGCGAGCATTGGGGTAGTGTGGGGATGTTTGATAGAGCGCTTGATATGCATAAATTCCCCTTCTTTTATATGCCTTTCTAGATCTTGATGCTACTAATGGTGCTATGTTTCTTCACTTTTTACAGATCTTGGCTATTTAAGAGGGAAATACAAAAAGAAGCATTTTCTATCATTTTCTGGAAGGAATCGAGTAGCTAGGTCGTGCAGCTGAATGTTCGTAGTAGGCAGCAGAGTCCTAGCGAGAAAAGGAAACTGTCGCAAAGAGGGAAACCTCAGATTCACTCATTAATTCCTCCAAGAATCCCGATCTCAGTAGAAGACCATTGAGGAATATTATTCCAATCGGATTAGGAGTTTAATTTGTAATAGTTATAAATACTTTTAGTAAATAGGTTTTCTCTCTCTCCATTCTCTGGACTTTGGTGCTGCCATATTTTGCTACTTCTGCCTCCGACACGATTTGTCTTTACTTTCAATAAACCGGAGCTTTGCTCCGGCCAGTAATAAATTGGATTTCTTTCTTCTTCACTCCTTCTATTTAATTATGCAATTTATTTATTTAATTCTTGTTACCTTTAACATGAGTGGCTAAACTCCTAGTTCTTGGTAAGAATCGTTGAAGGTTGCTAGGGAAGCCGTGAGGTTAGTTTGCACTTAATACATTCCTAGTTGGTATCTATCTCGTTTGATCTTTGCATGTCAATTTGTCTAGAATTAATTACAAGCTTGATCAACTAGTAATTAAACTGAAGAATTACAGTCATCTCTATGGTTATAACTAACGCGAAGCTGCAGGGTAAAGTAGACGACCATTCTGGGAGTAATCGGGTTCCTGGTCTCATTCAATTGGGTTGAACAAATCGTTAGGGTAGAGCCTCGAGCGTACTGAGTGTCTCTCCCTAGACGCGTCTTACCTCCTCTTCATGGGCAACCGAGTATTGTGTCCATAAGCGTACCTTGGAGGACGGCGGACTGTCAAGGTTACCCCATAAGCATACCTTAGGGTAGCTTCTCTTATGAAGGTAAGTAGGGGACCTAAGCGTACCTGGTCCCTATAGCGCGTCTATCAGCTAGGGGTAGACGATACTTGCACCGATGACCGGCTGACCATAATTGCAACCGGATACAGATTCTTACTAGGAACCTTCTCCCTATTGATTTCTTATCTCCTTTAAATTCCTTTGTTACTGTTTTAGGTAATTGATAATCAAACAACCATTTTACTTTTCTGTATGGATTTCTTTATTTCACAAATTGATTGGAGTGTTAACCCTTAATCCCTTTGTTCGATCCTGTTGCCACTATACATAATTTATTGTGCACTTGACTGCAGGTTTTTATTATTATTTTTGACGGCTTCGACAACCGATCAGACGTTGATGTGCAAATTTAAATTGCAGAAAAATAAGCTCCACTCGACGCTGATGCCACTGGGATGCTGATGTGGAAATTTAAATTGTAGAAAAGTGAGCTTCTTTCGACGCTGATGCCATACGGAAATATAAATGTAAACTCCACTTGGACGTTGCTGCCCATTGGGATGTCAATGCGGAAATGTAAATATAAAACTCTACTCGGACCTGCTGCCCATAGGGATGCTAATGCGGAAATATAAATGTAAAACTCTACTTGGATGCTGCTGCCCATTGGGATGTCAATGTAGAAATAGAAATGTAAACTCCACTTGGACGCTACTGCCCATTGGGATGTCAATGCGAAAATGTAAATGTAAAACTCCACTTAGACACTGCTGCCCATTGAGACGTCAATGCAGAAATAGAAATATAAACTCCACTCGGATGTTAATACGGAAATGTAAATTGCGGCTACACTTGGACGTCTCCACTCGAATTCCGCAATGCATAAAATGTAAATTAAGCTCTACTCAGACGCTGATGGTTCCACTCGGACGCCTTGCAAATTCAGCTCCACTCGGACACTGATGAATCCACTCAGATGTCTTGCAAAAAATGTAAACTCAGCTCCACTCGGACGCTGATGAATAACGACTCTACTCAGATGCCGATAACTCTACTTGAATGTTGGTAAATTCAGCTCCACTCGGACGCTGATGGCTCCATTTGGACGCCATGATGCAGAAATGTAGATTGCAGAAATGTTATTGCAGCTCCAGACTTTGTATAATCGGACTTCATAACCTGGTTGGATTTATTAGTGGAAAGTCATGACGAGAGCAAGACAACAATTTTCTCATCAAAACCCATCTAATAGGGTGAGATTCCACCGAAGCTCCCTTTCATACCTTTGTTCTGCAAGTAGGGAGGAAACAAACATGAATTAGCAGCATCTAATCCATAATGAGCAGAAAAGAGAGATCAAATCATAAAGAAAGCTTTCGAGTAATCCCCCAAGCATTGCACTAAGATAAAAACAAAATCAACTTCCTTATCAAGAGAATATTCAATCAATCTAAGCATCAGAAAAACATGTCATCCATTCTTATCATACAAACAAACTTGATAGAAGCCTAAAAGAGCATCTGCATCTTGCCCATGAGATAACAACCTCAAGGACAAGACTTTTCCACAACTTGCGGTCGTAAGCAGTCCTCACCGGATAGGTATTTGTACTCACACTCAGAAATAGGGCTAAGTGTTTACACTCATGAGAATGCAATAAACATAGCACAGAAATCAAATTTGCAATGTCAATCTGAGTGAAGGATGCACATGCATGGGCATTCTAATAATCAAGAGGACTTTGGAAGATAAAGGAAGGGTGTAGTGTAGGAAGAAGGAAAAGAAGAGGGGAAGAAGGAAGAGAAAAAGTCAGTTTAGAAAGGGGAAAGTCCTTAGCAATAAGAAGAGGGGTTTAGTGAGCAGTACTCAACGACGAGTTGTAGCGAGGGAACGCTCCTTCTTAAGACCATCTTTTATTGACTCTGGACCATTTTTTTGGGTACTTGCTTCTACCTTTATTTATTGTATTCTTTGAACACCTTTATTCTTTGAGTTTTTTCTTCTTTTCTTTTTTTTTTCTCTTTTTTTTTTGTCCTTTTTTTTGTCCTCTTTTTTGTCCTTCTTTTTTTTTCTTTTTTAGTCAAACACAAATACAAGTAGTAAGCAAAGAAATTATGATTTCCGCCATTTCTTTCCTCAATTCTGGTTTTGGGTGACGACCTTCAATTCTTGCTTTCCTCTGCCTTCTTCTAGTGTAGGCCATCAACAATCCTTAAAGGTTTCTGTTTCATCCTACTAGCAACCTCAATTGAACACTACTCACTAGCTAAGGAGGAGTTTAGATAAAATAAAAAGGGCTTTCAAATGGTTTATAAAAGAGGTGAATAGAAATGCAGAATGGTATACGAAGATAAGCGTTGAGGGCCAATGGTTGGAAAATTTAAACAATATGAAAGAAAGAGCAAAGTCCAATGCCATCTTAATGCTATCCTATGTCTAATGGTGCATGTACCCTGGATATTATGCAAATATAACTAGTGCTAGTTATGCATTTACGTTCATGAAAGAAATAAGGCGTGAAGGCTCGACGTGCTCACACGAATATGCTTGTGACTGCTTACGTCTAAGGCATGTTGTGGATATAAGAGCAAGCAGGCAAGATCATGCATGTCATATAATTTCAATGAATATGATGCAGTAAAGTGATGAATCTGCTCAATCTAGGGAAGGTTTGAAAATATGAGGGTAGTGTGAATTTTCATCAAGCCAAGCAATATTCACAACCATAAAGCTCAACAAGTCTTAAAAAGTCTTTAAGGACAAATTAAAAGTTGCCCCCCAATGTAGAAAAAGGACCGCATAAGGACTGTACAAGGGCTAAGACTAAAAAGGCAGAAAAGAAAATGGACTTCCCTAGATTTGTGCAGTAGAGGCAGTGAGGGCAGGAAGGAGGACCATTCAAGAGCTGGCAGGAGGGCGGTTCCTCTACACCCGATTAGTGGCGATGGGTGATATGATGTATTTTGTGCACATTTTCCCTTCCTTTCCTAGCCCACTTTGGATCTTGATGCTACTGATTTGCCTCTATTTCTTTACTTTTTACAAATTTAGGCTTTTGGAGAGGAAATTCCAGAAAGATTTATTATTTGCTGGATTTTGGAGGATTTCGAACGTCTAGGCCTAGCTGCTCATCGCTCGCAGGAGTCAGCGACAAAAAATAGAAATTTTAGAAAAGGAAATCCAATATATTCGACTGATTCTCCTACTTCCCTTCCATGTTCCCATCTCAGCAAAGGCACAATTAAGGAAAATCTAGTTCTATTAGACTTAGGACTTCTATTTTATTTAATATATATATTTAAACAATTAGGGTTTAAGGGGTTTCTCTTCGGCTCTCTTTCTCTCTTCTTCTTTTTCTTCAGTCACCCTCCTCTTCCAGACTTTTTCCAGTAGCTTTGTAATAAACTGGAGCTTTGCTCCAGCCTGTAATATTCAGGAGTTTTTCTTATATTATTTCAATTATTCAATTATATTATTTTGTCTATTTATTTTATAGCATGAGTAGCTAAACTCTTTGTTCTTAGTAGGGATTATCGAAGGTTGCTAGGACGACTGTGAGGTTTAATCAAGCTTAATAAATTCCTAGATTGTATTTATTTATTTATCAATTACTTATCAATTTATCTGAGGTTGGTTAGGAGTCCGGCCAACTAGTAACTAGGCTTAGGTAATTACAGTCATCCTTGTAATAATAACTAACATGAGGCTGTAGGGTAAAGTAGACAACCAGTCTGGAAGTAATCGGGTTCTTGGTCTCATTCAGTTGGGTTAAATGAATAATTAGGGTAGTGCCTCGAACGTACTGAGTGTCTCACCCTAGGTGTGTCTTTCTTCTTCTTAATGGGCCTTTGAGTATTGTCTCCATAAGCGTACCTTGGAGGATGACGAAGTGTCAAGGTTATCCCATAAACATACCTTAGGGTAGCTTCTCTTACGAAGGAAAGCAGGAGACCTAAACGTACCTGGTCCCTATAACATACTTATGAACTGGGAATAGAACATCCTTGCACCAATGATCAACCAGTCGTAGATGCAACCGAAGATAGATCTCTACTAGGAACTCTTTCTCTATTGATTTCATATTCACTTTTACTCTATTTATTTCTACTTTCTTAGTTATTAATCAACAACTCTCAAAACCCCCCTTATTTGTTACTATTTTGGTTTGCTTGCCCTTGTCATACACAAAAGTCAGCGTCTATGTCTAGTCCCTATGTTCGACCTTGTTGCCACTATACACAATTTATTATGCACTTGATAGCAGGTTTTTATTATTATTTTTGACGGCTTCGACAACCGGTCAATGGGCTAAAGCAAAGGTAGGATCGACGCAAAGAGCTCATTGTTGCGAATTATCGCTCTCTATGCTTTGCCCCCTGTAAAAAATGTGCTCAACTATTGATGTTCCCCAACACCTTCTTTTGGTCTTCATTCTGTTGCTTGCCCAAGTTGATAAGCCTCACCGCATCTAAAATAAAGAGGGAATTAAATAGTAAGTCGAGAGGAAAAGATATCTCAAAATCCTAAATTAAAAATTAAAATTAACAAAATAGAAATATTGAAAAAAATAAGTGGGTTGCCTCCCACTAAGCACCCTTGTTTATAGTCATAGGCTCGACTATCCAAGCTTCACGCTATCAACCAATTTTACTAAATATTTTCCATGCACTTAATTTGATGTGAGTTATCACATGAAGTGAATGGTCTTCTAGCAAATTATTATGCAGGTAACCATGACATGATTCAAATTATAACTTGGGTTCCTGCAAAATAAAGAGGAAAAAAATGGTTATGAGCGAAGGGTTCCTGCAAACTTTTCCCCGTTTGGATGTCAAGTTTACGTTTTCTGCATAAGAGGTCCGACAATTGCGGTGTCCCCGTTCGGATCTCAAGTTTACATTTCAGCAATTTACTTTCAACCTCAACCTACGAGTACTACCCTCGCCCAGGTCAGAATTCACAAATCACCCACTCCAAGGCTCCAAGGTAAGTCTGCATTTGCATTAGCACGGGAGCAACCATCTTTACTGCTCATCAAAAATCTTGGTTACACCTGATTTTTGATAAGACAGTAAAGAGGGGGCAACTATTGCTACTCGATTTTTGACTTTTAATTTTCATCAAAACGTTTTCGCATTTCTAGCGTCAATTTTCTAAAACTCATACATCAGTTTATTTTTGTTCAACTAATGTTTATTTTTACGCTCTGTGTCATTTAAATTTTATTTCATAACTTTTTCGCATTTTTATCGCCTTTTCCGTTCGAACTCGTATCGGTTCCGAGTAAAATTCTCGAAACCGAAAGTCGGACAATTTCGCACATAGGCTTTGTTATTATTTTTCTAACTAGCGCTATCTCGTTGCATTTCGTTCAATTTTTATTTTTAGCAATTTTTGCGTTCAAACTTTTATCACTTACGAGCGAATTTTTTATCAAACTAAATGATGAACTTTTCGTCACTTACTGTGTACTAATTACTTTCTTCTATTTTATTCTACATTTTAGCATTTTTGGTTCGAATTTTTATGCATTTGTAGGCGAGATTGCTCGTACCATCAACTCGAACTAAGAAAATCAAAGGGGGAAGTCAATATGAAAGTCAACCAAGATCAAACGATCACCATAATTTCCAGAGGCGCAAACCAGGTCAGAACTTGTCCGTTCGCTCCTCGATCGTCGATCTAACGCAACCGGCAAACCTCACATCGTCGCACTATACCAAACTTGCTCCCCAAGAACGTCACTGTTCCTTCCTTGCTCTTCAATCTTTTTCCTTGCTCATCACCGACTTACTCACCTATAAATAGCAAGCATTCACCAAGCTTTTTCTTTGCCAATTCACAAATAACTTCTCCCTCTCTAGCACTGTTCTCTATCACGAACAACTGCTTACTTCAACCCTTTGGTTGAAGTTACACCCAGTTCAAAATTTTGCTCGTTTAAGCATTTTATGCATTTATTTTCAAAAAACAAATTATTTGTTCGTGTTTTGATGAAAAAAATGTTCGTTTTGCTTTCAAATAGCTTTGTTTTAATCTCTAGTTTAATTACCTTGCTTCGTTTTAACGAATCGTTGAATGATTCAGGCGAATTTCAAGTTTTTGTTCAATTAAAATTTAATTCATTTTTATTTAATTAATCACTGTTTTGGAAAAAATAAATTTCTGTGTTTGCTTGGTTAAATTGCTGCTATTGTTAGGATAATTTTGGTGTAAAAAGTTTTCTGTTTTGTTGCAGGTGGCTGGACCTTGGTTGTCGGCAGTGGCGCCAGCGATGCAAGGTCAGGGGCGATGAATAAGAGAGGGTCGTTGCTCTCTCCATTTGAATTTTGGCCTAGACCGCGTAGGCCCAAGAGACCACAGCAGCGCGCTCTGGGCGCGCACGCGAGAGAGGGAAGGGCCCAGCACGTGAAGAAGAGCAGCCAGGGTGCTTCAGCCCACCAGCCCATGGGCTGGGCTCGGCCAGCTGTGGGCCCACTCTCGGCCCAGTGGGTTGAGCCAATTTTTCGGCCCGTTATTTTTTTTCGTGCCATGTAATCGTATAATTGTACTGTTTATTTATTTCCACACATGTACTATTTATTTATTTCTGCACTCGTACTATTTATTTTTGTATGCTTGTTTACTTCCGCATATACGCTTGTATGCATGAATATATAGAATATTTAGAATTTAATTAATTGGGCATGATCACATAAATTAGGATTTTTACAAGCATATGATTTAAACACCTCTTTTAGTCGGTAACCTTTTTAGAATGTGACTCGGGTGCCTAACACCTTCCCGAGTCAATAATACGACCCTGAACCGCTGTTCTCGGGTTCAGACCCATCTTGCCTTAGCTTTTTATTTTTTATGCCATGACTTTAGGTTCCCTAAACCAAGAAACAAAAATAGGGTTGCGACTTCATTGCATTATGTGAGATGAGTCCAATTTCGTCTTACATCTCGTCCCAAACCCGCGTCGTGTAAAAATTCCAAAAAGGGGGTGCGACACGCATGCATAAACTACCAAAGTATCATTTTCAAATGAATGCGGAAAATATGTTGAAAAGAGAAAAAAACGGGGACTGGGGACGAAGCATCTACATCATTTAATTGATATGATAAATTGTTGTATTATCACATGATTTTTTTTTGCATGATTAATTACTTTTCATGTATTTATTTGCTTTTGTAAATTATTTACATATGATTTGTTGATGTGTTACTCGCTTTAATAAACTGTTATTGCATACGCATATCCATGCATAATCCTTATCGCCGGGCATCTCTAAATAGGATTAGGTCGGTAGTAGTGACGTCCTGGGGCCCACGCCCTGGTAAGCTTTCACGAACCCTCACTCGGACTTGAACCCCTAAATGGGTTGAGCGCCCCGGATCCTTTTATGATTCGGTAAGCGCTCTCGTATCCATTTACTGAGGGACCACTTCTATGGTATCGTCCGGGAGCCTTCCAGCCAGTTTAGAAATAGTTGGTGTCACCCCAGCATATGCATCATATTGAAATGCGTATATTGCGACTTTGTTTCACTTTTTCCACTGATTTCTTAAAATTTTCCCATTTTACAACTGATTTCTCAAAATTTTCCATATTTTACAATTGATTTCGCAATTTTTCCACATTGGAAATCTTTTTCCGCAAATTTTCCACACTGAAAATCCTTTTCCTCAAAATTTCCACATTGGAAATTTTTTCCGTAAATTTGTCACATTTGTAATTTTTTCGCGATTTCTCCATATTTGCAAGTTTTTTTTGCAATGTCTCCATGTTTGTAAGTTTTTCCACAATTTCTCAATATCTACAAAATTTTCCACAATTTTTCAATATCTACAAATTTTTCTGCAATTCTTCCACCTGTGCCAAATTTTTCCGCAATTTTTCCACGTGTGCCAAATCCTTCCGCAGTTCTTCCACGTGTACCAAATCTTTTTCCGCATTTTTTCACGTGCAAATTAATTCGTGTTTTTTCCATGTTTATAATTTTGTCTCAATTATTTCCATAATTCTCCATGTTTGCGATTTATATATATATATTATGCCTGCATTATTGCTTTTATCATGCTTACCCCTTTTCTTTTTTCGCAGTATGGAGGCCTCGGAAGGAAAGTTCATATACAATTATCACTCAGATTTATGACTGTTTCCTTCCATTTGTTTGTTTTTTTTTTCCAGAAAATCAATCATGGCTTCCAAAGGGCAATTGGTTCCTCATACGCTTTCCATAACCAAGCGTCAGCTATGGCAAATTATCAAAAAGGTTCAGGCATTAGAAGCAAGGGTGGAGGAACTCGAAGAACAGATTCGAGTAGCCACGGAAAGCACCACACCAGCCGAAAAAGAACTAGATGGGGTAGCACTTACCCCTCCGTTTAAGGCTCCAGGCCCATCTGTATCTCAACCATCATCCATTGTTGGAATTCTATGGCAGTGGCGGGATCCTCTCGGTGGCTCCACGCTTGCCTCAGGCACTGTAATTGGACGTAGTATTAAAGCTCCAAGAAGCACGCCTCTCGACCATCCGCTGGTTGAACCCACTCTCGATTTGGGTAAGAAGGAGACCCGCTCAAAACCTCAATTTTTTTACCCATCCTGAGGTCATTCCATTCAACTCATAAGGCATAAACCACCAAGAGTCCAACCTCTTAGGGGGTATCAGATTCAGCCGCATTTCTCTTATGGTCAAGCAAGGAACCGAGTTAGGGATGATTGCTGGTTCCACATCTCAAATAGCACCTCAGAGTTCACTCCTTGGCAAGGAAGACGTTAGCCCTGTCTCCCGTCGACTTAGCTATAAACGATCTCCTCCGCCACAAGTGTCGCAGTCTGCACGGTGGAAACCATGTGGCTCACCAAATCGGCCAAGAAACCAAAATAACCTCCGAAACTATGGACCAATGCCACCTTTCCTCCCCTTCCCTCAGGGGAAATCTTCAAGCGTCTTTGGATGACTGGACAAATTGCACCAATCTCGGTCCAACCTTTATGAACTCCGTGCCCGAAGTGGTACAACACTAATGCAAGATGCGAATACCATGTCGGAGCTCCGGGTCACACCCTGGAATATTGTTTTACCTTTGAAATAAAGGTTAGGCATTTGATCAAGAGTGGATGGGTCTCTTTTAAAGGTCTGGCCGAAGGACCTCGCATAATCACCAACCCCCCTTCCAAGACAAACCCTAGGTAGTGGAAGGGAGAACGTTACTTCAAGAGAAGAGGTCGCTGACTCTTTGATGCCCAGGTTGTCCGAAGAAGAGCTTTTCAATGCTCTAGCCATCAGAGGGTACTTGCAGCACCCTGAAGTCATCAACCAAAGCCTTACCACTATCGGTGCATCATCGGACTTCCATACTAACAAGCTTGGGGAGGAAGGATCAACTCAGGGCTCGTGAAGAAGTCTGAGGGGCCTGTGTGCAACTGGATAACCACCGTGACTCCTGATGTCTCTCTATAACATATATGCATGTTTTGTTATTTTTTTCAAAAAAACAAATGTGGCCAAAAAATTATTTTGTAGGAACTCAAATTTCTTTTTGTAAATATATGTGACTTTCTTTGTTATTTCAAACGACTTTTACTTTTTGCATTCTTTATTTTCAGGACAAAGGTTAAATCAGACTGTCTTGAAAAAACCCCATCAGGTGTGGAAATTACCGCAACGACAGAGGACGGGTTTAAGATTCCCCACAGGTTAGCTCGTTGAAAATTCAGAGAAAAAGATAGTTCCCCATCAGGAAGAGTTAAAAGAGGTAAACTCAGGGAGCATCATAGATTGAGCACATTTTTACGCGGGGGGGGGGGGGGGGGGGGGGGCAAGGCACAGGGAGCGGTAATTCACCGCAAAGAGCTCGTTACGTCCACCCTACCCCTTGCCTTAAGATCATCGTTGTAGCAGGGACTCCAATCAACATACTGCGTTCTCGTTCTGTGCGATAATGACATTTACGCCCATCTGGCTCTCGACTGCAAATTCAAAATTCAACCATGGTCAAATCCTTCGTGTTTTGAATTTGATCACTCTCTGCAAGATCTCCCCGCGTACATGCACGATGACCATACGGTGAAGATCAATCCTCTAATTAGTGGGCCAGTAAGCGTAGACAGTGATGGGATTGCATTCACTTTATTTTATCTGCAATCCCCGGTTATAAAAAGTTGAAGTGTTGAAACGTCTCTCTGAAGAGAAACAACTGGTTAGCTTTCCTAGTAGCAATCTGAATCTCTAGCTGACCAAGGATTCTCTTTTATCACTCCAAAGGATGTTAAAGCCATACCCCTTGAACAAATCATCAGCAACTGGTCATCCCCAACGCAGAAGATGTCTCCTCATCCAGAGCAGTCAGGGAGCGAATTGGGAAAAATTTCAAGATGATTCTTCAGTCGCCATAATGAGCTAGTTTCTTTGCAGAACACCTTGTATTTGCAAACAATCAGTCTTAAGGTTCATTCTGAACCCATCTTTCCTTGGCAATCTGACCAAGTCCAGGAACGATTCAGCCGTTCCTAAGACGAAATCTACAGGGAGATCGTGCATTCAAGGAATCATCAGGCTGTGATTGACTATGAGGGACTCACTAGAAATATCCGCAACAATACCATTATCCAGTTGGAGTACAGACGACACTGGATCAAGATCAGGAAGCTGATTCCCTACCATTGAACCTGTCTGATCGTCAGTTGCAGCTTACTGCACATATCTAGAGAAGTCCATTTTCTTCTCTGCCTCTTAAATTTTTTGTAATCATTTTGTATTCATTCCCACATTGGGGGAAACATTTTAAATTGTTCATAAACTTTCGTGAGTGGTCATGCCCTCACGTTGTCTATAAAACTATTAAGAGTTTTTTGGCTTTATAAACTGTGAATAAAATTCTTTGAATAAAATCCACACTACCCTCAATTTTTTCAAACCTTCCATAGATTTAGCATGTTCAACATGTTATTGCATCATGGATAGCTTGTACATCCATTTGAAATTATATGACATGCATGTTCTCGCCTGGTAGCTCTTATATCTGCAGCATGCTTTAGATGTAAGCAATCACAAACAGATCCCTGTGAGCATTTTGGGCCTTCACGCCATACTTCTTTCATGAGTGCAAATGCCTGACTAAGTGCTAGTTAGATTTGCATAATATCCAGGGTACATGCACCATCAGACATGGGATAGCTGTAAGATGACAGGGGACTTTACTCTTTGCTTCCACCTTTCTTTGGTCTTCTCATTCTCTTGTCTTTAAACACTTGCTTTTGCTCTCTATTCAATTCATTTCTTTTCTAAGTCGTTTGTAAAATCTCTTGCTTCCACTTGAATTCCCTAAATAATGAGCAGCGCCCAATTGAGGTTGTTAACCGAAGGTAAGATACACATCGAACTTGGTTTGCGTAAGAGGGATTGCGAAATCTCCAAGGATTGCTGATGGTCAACGCCGGAAGGAGGCCAAACAAAAAAAAATCAAAAATCAAGATTTGAAGGCCTCTGCCAAAGACTAAAGTGACGACAGACCAAAGAAAAAACTACACTTGCTTTGCTTGCTAAAAAAAAAAATCATAAAAAAAAATCAATCAATAAAAAGCAAAAGCAAGTGCAAAATGGTTAAAAGTCAACAAAATGATCTCAAAAAAAGAAGAAGAGATCATTTCTGATGAAGATTCAAAAACTGGTGCTCTTCGTCACCGACAAATGATCTCAAAATAAAAAAGAGATCATTCCCTGTGAAAATTCAAAAAAATTGGGTGCTTCGTTAACAAAGAACGATCAAGAAGGGGCATCTCCCGCGAAGACCTAAGGACTGGTGTGCTTTGTCAACAAATGATCTCGAAGAAGGAGCATTCCCCAGTAAAGACTAAGGAGCATGTGCACTTTACCTCCGGTTGGCAACTTTAGTTGAGTATTGCTCATTAAATCCTTTCTTCTTCTACTAAAAAGCACTTTCTTTCTAAACAGATTCTTTCTTTCTTCTTCTTTCTGTCTACCCACTTCATTTCTTCTCTTGAGAATTCCTCTTGATTATTAGAAGGCCCATGCATGTGTATATTCACTCGGATTGACATTGCAAATATGATTTTGTGCTATGTTTGTTGCATTTTTATGAGTGTAAACACGTATCCTTATTTCTGAGTGTGAGCGCAAACACCAATATCTAGTGAGGGTTGCTTACGTCTACATGATGTGGGAAAGTCTTGTCCTTGAGGTCGTTATCTCCTGAGCAAGATGTAGATGCTTTTCTAGGCTTGTATCAAGCATGCTTATATGATAGAAACTGGATGACATGTTCTCCAGAAATGCATAAATTTGTTGAACCTTCTCTGAATAGGGAAGTTGTTTTCACCTTGATAAAACCCTGGGGGCAAACCTTAGGGTAGTGTGGGAATACTTTCATATACAACATATATGATTTGTTCTCATTGTTTTCCCATTTATCATTTGCTCTCATTTTTTCCATCCACTGTTGCTTCGTGTTTGTTTCCTCCCTATTTGTAGGATACAGATATGCTTCGGTGGAATCTCACATTGCCGCGAATCTCTGCAATAAATTTAATCAAATACCCTAATGGAGTACGTTATCACTCCCCAATCAACTTCGTGCGGCGGATCACGCTCCCCCACCATCCAATAGATAAACGAATGGAGCACGTTACCACTCCAAAATCAATTTCGTGCGATGATTCACACCCCCATTCGCCAACCCAACATTCGAATGAAGGTACATTACCACTTCACTTCCAACTTATGTCGTGTGGTGACGTAATTGCCCACTTTTTAATTATGTTGTATGGTGAGTTAGTCACCCGTGTTGGTGTGAGGACTTGGTCGTCCACTCTTCAGTCGTGTCGTGGTGACTTGCTCACCCGTGTTGGTGTGACGACTTGGTCGTCCACTCTGCAGTCATGTCGTGGTGACTTGGTCATCCATGTTAGTGTGACGACTTAGTCGTCCACTCTACAGTCGCGTGTGGTGACTTGGTCACCCGTGTTGGTGTGATGACTTGGTCAACCACTCTTCAGTCGTGTCATGGTGACTTGGTCACCCGTGTGGATGTGACGACTTGGTCGTCCGCTCTGCAGTCGCGTGTGGTGACTTGGTCACCCGTGTTGGTGTGATGACTTGGTCACCCGTGTTGGTGTGACGACTTGGTCGTCCGCTCTGCAGTCGTGTGTGGTGACTTGGTCACCCATGTTGGTGTGATGACTTGGTCGTCCACTCTTTAATCGTGTCGTGGTGACTTGGTCACCCGTGTTAGTGTGACGACTTGGTCGTCCGCTTCTCAGTCGTGTCGTGTGGTGGCGTGGTCACCCACTCAGTTGTGTTGGTGTGACGACTTGGTCTTCCGCTTCTCAGTCGTGTCGTGTGGTGGCGTGGTCACCTACTCTCAATTGTGTTGTGCAGCGATGTGGTCGTCCACATCCAGATCCACCCTCGCTATTAGAGACCCTCGCTATCAGAGATCCCCTTGCTATCAGAGACCCTCGCTATCAGAGATCCCACCTCGCTATCAGAGACCCTCGCTATTAGAGAACCTCGCTATCAGAGATCCCACCTCGCTATCAGAGAACCTCGCTATCAGAGATCCCTCGCTATCAGAGACCCTCGCTATCAGAGACCCTCGCTATCAGAGACTATCGCTATCAGAGAACCTCGCTATCAGAGAAGATCACCTCGCTATCAGAGAAGAGAACCTCGTTATCAGAGACCCTACCTTGCTATCAGAGAAGATCAACAACAACCTCGCTATCAGAGATCAACAACCGACCTCACTATCCGAGATGGCCAATCCTCAAAATATCCGAAAAGACCAGCATCTCCCCTACATCCGAGCAAAAACATCAGCAATGACATCCGACAGGCAGTAGCATCCGGAAGGATTTCAACATATAAATCCAACGGGCAGTAGCGTTCGAAAGGATTTCAGCACCAACCTCCAACGGGCAGCAACGTCCGAGTGGAGTTTCCATTTCAATCACCATTATACAATACTCAAGAAATAGTGACGGACTACGAGTACGACCCTCACCGGAGCTAATTTACTTTTCTGCAACAACAGTGACAGACTACGAGTACGACCCTCGCCAGAACTGAAGTTTACTTTCTGCATCAAATAGCAATGGACTATGAGTACTACCCTCGCTGAAGCTGGAGTTTATCCTTCTGCATCAAACAATAGCGGACTACGAGTACTACCCTCGCCGAAGCTAATGTTTATCCTTCTGCATCAAACAACAATAGACTACGAGTACTACCCTCTCTGAAGCTGAAGTTTATTTTTCTGCATCAAACAACAACAGACTACAAGTACTACCCTCGCCGGAGCTGAGTTTACATTTTCTACATCGGCATCCGACAATTGCGGTGTCCCCGTTCGGATGTCCAGTTTATCATTTCTTGCATAGATGTCGGACAATTGCGGTGTCCCCGTTCGAATGTCAAGTTTACGTTTTCTACATAAGAGGTTCGACAATTGCAGTGTCTCCGTTCGGATCTCAAGTTTACATTTCAGCAATTTACTTTGAACCTCAACCTAGGGACTATGAGTACTACCCTCGCCCAAGTAAGAATTCACAAATCACCCACTCCAAGTTAAGTCTGCATTTGCATTAGCACGGGAGCAACCATGATACGATCCCAAGATGTATCACGCGACTACATGGACAAAAGCGTCAAGACATGATGGAGCAGATGGAGTCCGATCAGAGGTCCGAAAGGCTTGATGGAAACCTCTATGTGTTATATTTATTGTGTCCAAGTTTCAGAGCATTCGGACAAGTAGATCTCAAGGAGATTCGAGATGACAATCTCGCACACAGTAGTTCTAGGCGCAGACACAACAGGCAACTTCGTCGTAACTCAGCCGGCTCTGTACACGTCCAAATCGTGCGATCGACCACTCGTTGGAAACTTCAGGATATTAGCTTTCATCTGGGACAAGTTTCAGCCCATTTTCCCCAGTGGTTTCAAAGTTATGGAAGTCGACATTATGGTGCGCAGTCTGTACGCGAGACATCATACAACTTGAAGTTTCGGCCCAAACCTTGGCCCGATGATGGAGAACACGACATGAGCTGCGGGAATGTATTTAATTATATTTATATTTACTTTAATTAGTTAATTAGTTAATTGGTTAATTGATTAATTAGTTAATTAAGTTAATTTCCTTAATTAGAACTCCTACTTCTATTCCTGTTAGGGTTTGCTTGTAAACTCTTTATAAGGAGCCGTTTAGCTCCATTATTGGGTGGCTGTTATTTGATAAAATTGAGACTTCTCTCTTCAATCTCTGCCCATTGTTCATCAATTGAACCTTGTTCCTTCTAAAGTCCGCAACACTCGAGTCGTCAAACAAGTAAAACCGAAATTGCATTATTGTGTCGTTTGTCTTAGTGCGATTCTCACAATTGTTGGGTTTAGTCCTAAGAATCTGATACAAAATCCTTAACGTGAAATTGACTAGAACTCTTAGCATTCAGTTGGCGAGGTAGTCTACGTTCGCACGAGTCAAGTTCTCTATTCCGCATTGAAATCCTTCTTTGAACAACGATCAGATTTGGTGCTACGCATCCTAAGCAACTAGGATCGTATCAGTTGGTAGCGGAGCTTAAGGCGTTCAAAGATTGGTAAGTATCTTTAATTATGTTCTTTGTTTTCATTGCTGAAATCGGTACTCCCTTCTACTCCATTCAAAACCGATTTCTTTGCTGTGCTTGGTTCGTTCTATGTGCAAATTTTTGTCAGTGTCGAAATTGAATTTTAATACATAGTTATTGAAACCCAAATTTGGTGAGAAAGGTCTCGTTGGAAAGTGGCACCTGTTAGGTTTCCGAATCAAAAAGAATCAAGTGATTTGGATACCGGAGTCAAAAGCTAGTATAAAGAAGAGGTACTTGTTAAATTCGGCATTGGCAAGTATAAAGAAGAGGTACTTTGTGATGTTGTACCTATCCAGGCACGTCATATCCTCCTTAGAAGACCGTGACAGTTTGATAGAGAGGCTAAGCATGAGAGAAGAAGCAACCACCACAAGTTAGTGAAGGATGGCAGAAAATTCACCTTGGTACCTTTGACGCCAGCTGAAGTATTTGAGGATCAGCAATGGCTAGCTAAGTCACATGCTGAATACGAGATTACCAAAGGAATCAAGAGAGAAAAAGAGAGATTGAGTGTTAAAAAGAAAGAGAGTGAGAGCGAGTGTGTGAGCGATAAACATTCGCATGAAAAGAGTAAGCATGCAGAGGGTGAGAGTGAGCGAGAAAAACATTCGCATGAAAACAACAAGCATGCAGAGGGTGAGTGTAAACATTCGCACGAAAAGAGTAAGCATGCTGAGAGTGGCATGGAGAGATCAAAAGGAGAGGATAATAAAAAGAAATTGAGTGTATATGCCAAAGGGAGAGAAGTGAGGAATGCATCATATTTGTGCAAAATTTGTTTTGGCGCCAGCCCTTCAAAAACAATTTTTTGGCCTTTGCGCTTTCACCTCTCTAACCCTAATTCGTTTGAACCTTTTCCTATTGGAATTTCTTCTCTTGTGCAGGTAATTAAAGATATATTTCCAGAGAAGATGACCCCTAACCGATCGCCAATTAGGAGGGCAGCGCACCACACATTGTGTGTGACCGGTTTGGCTAATCCTAGCCGCCAAGGTAATGTGCGTTTGTCCTTTCCAAACACTAAGTCACTTGAATTGTCACCTACATTTGCACCTTGTATTCATTCTGCCATTGGTGATATTCATGATGATTATGTGTCTCAGTTTACAGGATTTGAGGGAGCTTATTTCAAGTACAAGCGCTTATGTGAGCTGCATGATTCATTGCGCCTAGACTTTACTAACACTAACACTTTCGTTATCTCTTCTAGTGTTATGTGTTCTAATGTGCAGGGGAGGAACAAATTATTGGTAGCAATGGAGTACAAATCATGGGAGCCGAAAGGAGGAAAGAGGCCTTGCGCATCCATGGAGACTAGCTCGGTTAACCCTAACCGAGAAGGTAGCATCCGTTTTTCTTTCCTTAGGTCTGGTTCTTGTAAGTATGTAGACATCATTGATTTAAATCATTCTGAAAATAAATTAATTGATGATGGTCGTATGCAAAGGTCGAAGGCTAAGTCATACGCCTTTGAGGAGTACTTGCGAAAACGTAAAAGGTTTGGCGTTTGTACTAGACCAAGTGATAAGATAGTTGTACCCAGAGCTCATTGTGCTGATTTATCTCATTATATTGGTACTTTTAATGTTTCTAAAAATGTGGATAAAAGGAAGTTAGGTTCCTTATGACATGTTTTAGTTTGTAAGTATGCCTTTACATGGGAAGAGTGCCTTCCGTTTATCTATCCTACTTATAACCGTTGTACGCATGCTGATTCTAAATTGTTGATGAAACTTGTGTCTGAATTGGATCATATGATACGATACAATTTCATATTGCTGCCTTTGAGAGTATTGTTTAGCATAAGTGGCAGCAAGGAAATCGACACGATGAGGACAGCCTTAGTCCAAGCACACATGACCCCCTGGGGCGACGAGCCTTCCCAACGTGTTGACATGTTCAATAGCATCGCCGCCGAGTTGAATTTACAAGGTTGTTATGGTTCGATTTGTGTTTACTTTGATATTACTAACTTAAGGTATTGTGGTGTAGGACTAGGTACAGATTCGAGGTCGAATCTGTTCGAAGGGAGAGGGAATGATGTGAATCCTCACACATACCTTAGCACATCATGTGTCTTACCCTTGAAGCGCAACAGATGACGACTAAGGAAGCGCAACAGATGGCGAGTATGCTTTGAGCATATAATGGGGAAGCTTTCCTGGACAGATTATGCTGAGCAAGATTCGAGGGCGAATCTTTCCGAAGGGGGAGGGAATGATACGATCCCAAGATGTATCACGCGACTACATGGACAAAAGCGTAAAGACATGATGGAGAAGATGGAGTCCGATCAGAGGTCCGAAAGGCTTGATGGAAACCTCTATGTGTTATCTTTATTGTGTCCAAGTTTCAGAGCATTCGGACAAGTAGATCTCAAGGAGATTCGAGATGACAATCTCGCACACAGTAGTTCTAGGCGCAGACACAACAGGCAACTTCGTCGTAACTCAGCCGGCTCTGTACACGTCCAAATCGTGCGATCGACCACTCGTTGGAAACTTCAGGATATTAGCTTTCATCTGGGATAAGTTTCAGCCCATTTTCCCCAGTGGTTTCAAAGTTATGGAAGTCGACATTATGGTGCGCAGTCTGTACGCGAGACATCATACAGCTTGAAGTTTCGGCCCAAACCTTGGCCCGATGATGGAGAACACGACATGAGCTGCGGGAATGTATTTAATTATATTTATATTTACTTTAATTAGTTAATTAGTTAATTGGTTAATTGATTAATTAGTTAATTAAGTTAATTTCCTTAATTAGAACTCCTACTTCTATTCCTGTTAGGGTTTGCTTGTAAACTCTTTATAAGGAGCCGTTTAGCTCCATTATTGGGTGGCTGTTATTTGATAAAATTGAGACTTCTCTCTTCAATCTCTGCCCATTGTTCATCAATTGAACCTTGTTCCTTCTAAAGTCCGCAACACTCGAGTCGTCAAACAAGTAAAACCGAAATTGCATTATTGTGTCGTTTGTCTTAGTGCGATTCTCACAATTGTTGGGTTTAGTCCTAAGAATCTGATACAAAATCCTTAACGTGAAATCGACTAGAACTCTTAGCATTCAGTTGGCGAGGTAGTCTACGTTCGCACGAGTCAAGTTCTCTATTCCGCATTGAAATCCTTCTTTGAACAACGATCAGATTTGGTGCTACGCATCCTAAGCAACTAGGATCGTATCAGTTGGTAGCGGAGCTTAAGGCGTTCAAAGATTGGTAAGTATCTTTAATTATGTTCTTTGTTTTCATTGCTGAAATCGGTACTCCCTTCTACTCCATTCAAAACCGATTTCTTTGCTGTGCTTGGTTCGTTATATGGGCAAATTTTTATCAGTGTCGAAATTGAATTTTAATACATAGTTATTGAAACCCAAATTTGGTGAGAAAGGTCTCGTTGGAAAGCGGCACCTGTTAGGTTTCCGAATAAAAAAGAATCAAGTGATTTGGATACCGGAGTCAAAAGCTAGTATAAAGAAGAGGTACTTCTTAAATTCGGCATTGGCAAGTATAAAGAAGAGGTACTTTGTGATGTTGTACCTATGCAGGCACGTCATATCCTCCTTGGAAGACCGTGACAGTTTGATAGAGAGGCCAAGCATGAGAGAAGAAGCAACCACCACAAGTTAGTGAAGGATGGCAGAAAATTCACCTTGGTACCTTTGACGCCAGCTGAAGTTTTTGAGGATCAGCAATGGCTAGCTAAGTCACATGCTGAATACGAGATTACCAAAGGAATCAAGAGAGAAAAAGAGAGATTGAGTGTTAAAAAGAAAGAGAGTGAGAGCGAGTGTGTGAGCGATAAACATTCGCATGAAAAGAGTAAGCATGCAGAGGGTGAGAGTGAGCGAGAAAAACATTCGCATGAAAACAACAAGCATGCAGAGGGTGAGTGCAAACATTCACACGAAAAGAGTAAGCATGCTGAGAGTGGCATGGAGAGATCAAAAGGAGAGGATAATAAAAAGAAATTGAGTGTATATGCCAAAGGGAGAGAAGTGAGGAATGCATCATATTTGTGCAAAATTTGTTTTGGCGCCAGCCCTTCAAAAACAATTTTTTGGCCTTTGCGCTTTCACCTCTCTAACCCTAATTCGTTTGAACCTTTTCCTATTGGAATTTCTTCTCTTGTGCAGGTAATTAAAGATATATTTCCAGAGAAGATGACCCCTAACCGATCGCCAATTAGGAGGGCAGCGCACCACACATTGTGTGTGACCGGTTTGGCTAATCCTAGCCGCCAAGGTAATGTGCGTTTGTCCTTTCCAAACACTAAGTCACTTGAATTGTCACCTACATTTGCACCTTGTATTCATTCTGCCATTGGTGATATTCATGATGATTATGTGTCTCAGTTTACAGGATTTGAGGGAGCTTATTTCAAGTACAAGCGCTTATGTGAGCTGCATGATTCATTGCGCCTAGACTTTACTAACACTAACACTTTCGTTATCTCTTCTAGTGTTATGTGTTCTAATGTGCAGGGAAGGAACAAATTATTGGCAGCAATGGAGTACAAATCATGGGAGCCGAAAGGAGGAAAGGGGCCTTGCGCATCCATGGAGACTAGCTCGGTTAACCCTAACCGAGAAGGTAGCATCCGTTTTTCTTTCCTTAGGTCTGGTTCTTGTAAGTATGTAGACATCATTGATTTAAATCATTCTGAAAATAAATTAATTGATGATGGTCGTATGCAAAGGTCGAAGGCTAAGTCATACGCCTTTGAGGAGTACTTGCGAAAACGTAAAAGGTTTGGCGTTTGTACTAGACCAAGTGATAAGATAGTTGTACCCAGAGCTCATTGTGCTGATTTATCTCATTATATTGGTACTTTTAATGTTTCTAAAAATGTGGATAAAAGGAAGTTAGGTTCCTTATGACATGTTTTAGTTTGTAAGTATGCCTTTACATGGGAAGAGTGCCTTCCGTTTATCTATCCTACTTATAACCGTTGTACGCATGCTGATTCTAAATTGTTGATGAAACTTGTGTCTGAATTGGATCATATGATACGATACAATTTCATATTGCTGCCTTTGAGAGTATTGTTTAGCATAAGTGGCAGCAAGGAAATCGACACGATGAGGACAGCCTTAGTCCAAGCACACATGACCCCCTGGGGCGACGAGCCTTCCCAACGTGTTGACATGTTCAATAGCATCGCCGCCGAGTTGAATTTACAAGGTTGTTATGGTTCGATTTGTGTTTACTTTGATATTACTAACTTAAGGTATTGTGGTGTAGGACTAGGTACAGATTCGAGGTCGAATCTGTTCGAAGGGAGAGGGAATGATGTGAATCCTCACACATACCTTAGCACATCATGTGTCTTACCCTTGAAGCGCAACAGATGGCGACTAAGGAAGCACGAAAGATGGCGAGTATGCTTTGAGCATATAATGGGGAAGCTTTCCTGGACAGATTATGCTGAGCAAGATTCGAGGGCGAATCTTTCCGAAGGGGGAGGGAATGATACGATCCCAAGATGTATCACGCGACTACATGGACAAAAGCGTAAAGACATGATGGAGAAGATGGAGTCCGATCAGAGGTCCGAAAGGCTTGATGGAAACCTCTATGTGTTATCTTTATTGTGTCCAAGTTTCAGAGCATTCGGACAAGTAGATCTCAAGGAGATTCGAGATGACAATCTCGCACACAGTAGTTCTAGGCGCAGACACAACAGGCAACTTCGTCGTAACTCAGCCGGCTCTGTACACGTCCAAATCGTGCGATCGACCACTCGTTGGAAACTTCAGGATATTAGCTTTCATCTGGGACAAGTTTCAGCCCATTTTCCCCAGTGGTTTCAAAGTTATGGAAGTCGACATTATGGTGCGCAGTCTGTACGCGAGACATCATACAGCTTGAAGTTTCGGCCCAAACCTTGGCCCGATGATGGAGAACACGACATGAGCTGCGGGAATGTATTTAATTATATTTATATTTACTTTAATTAGTTAATTAGTTAATTGGTTAATTGATTAATTAGTTAATTAAGTTAATTTCCTTAATTAGAACTCCTACTTCTATTCCTGTTAGGGTTTGCTTGTAAACTCTTTATAAGGAGCCGTTTAGCTCCATTATTGGGTGGCTGTTATTTGATAAAATTGAGACTTCTCTCTTCAATCTCTGCCCATTGTTCATCAATTGAACCTTGTTCCTTCTAAAGTCCGCAACACTCGAGTCGTCAAACAAGTAAAACCGAAATTGCATTATTGTGTCGTTTGTCTTAGTGCGATTCTCACAATTGTTGGGTTTAGTCCTAAGAATCTGATACAAAATCCTTAACGTGAAATCGACTAGAACTCTTAGCATTCAGTTGGCGAGGTAGTCTACGTTCGCACGAGTCAAGTTCTCTATTCCGCATTGAAATCCTTCTTTGAACAACGATCAGATTTGGTACTACGCATCCTAAGCAACTAGGATCGTATCAGTTGGTAGCGGAGCTTAAGGCGTTCAAAGATTGGTAAGTATCTTTAATTATGTTCTTTGTTTTCATTGCTGAAATCGGTACTCCCTTCTACTCCATTCAAAACCGATTTCTTTGCTGTGCTTGGTTCGTTATATGTGCAAATTTTTGTCAGTGTCGAAATTGAATTTTAATACATAGTTATTGAAACCCAAATTTGGTGAGAAAGGTCTCGTTGGAAAGTGGCACCTGTTAGGTTTCCGAATCAAAAAGAATCAAGTGATTTGGATACCGGAGTCAAAAGCTAGTATAAAGAAGAGGTACTTGTTAAATTCGGCATTGGCAAGTATAAAGAAGAGGTACTTTGTGATGTTGTACCTATGCAGGCACGTCATATCCTCCTTGGAAGACCGTGACAGTTTGATAGAGAGGCCAAGCATGAGAGAAGAAGCAACCACCACAAGTTAGTGAAGGATGGCAGAAAATTCACCTTGGTACCTTTGACGCCAGCTGAAGTTTTTGAGGATCAGCAATGGCTAGCTAAGTCACATGCTGAATACGAGATTACCAAAGGAATCAAGAGAGAAAAAGAGAGATTGAGTGTTAAAAAGAAAGAGAGTGAGAGCGAGTGTGTGAGCGATAAACATTCGCATGAAAAGAGTAAGCATGCAGAGGGTGAGAGTGAGCGAGAAAAACATTCGCATGAAAACAACAAGCATGCAGAGGGTGAGTGTAAACATTCGCACGAAAAGAGTAAGCATGCTGAGAGTGGCATGGAGAGATCAAAAGGAGAGGATAATAAAAAGAAATTGAGTGTATATGCCAAAGGGAGAGAAGTGAGGAATGCATCATATTTGTGCAAAATTTGTTTTGGCGCCAGCCCTTCAAAAACAATTTTTTGGCCTTTGCGCTTTCACCTCTCTAACCCTAATTCGTTTGAACCTTTTCCTATTGGAATTTCTTCTCTTGTGCAGGTAATTAAAGATATATTTCCAGAGAAGATGACCCCTAACCGATCGCCAATTAGGAGGGCAGCGCACCACACATTGTGTGTGACCGGTTTGGCTAATCCTAGCCGCCAAGGTAATGTGCGTTTGTCCTTTCCAAACACTAAGTCACTTGAATTGTCACCTACATTTGCACCTTGTATTCATTCTGCCATTGGTGATATTCATGATGATTATGTGTCTCAGTTTACAGGATTTGAGGGAGCTTATTTCAAGTACAAGCGCTTATGTGAGCTGCATGATTCATTGCGCCTAGACTTTACTAACACTAACACTTTCGTTATCTCTTCTAGTGTTATGTGTTCTAATGTGCAGGGAAGGAACAAATTATTGGCAGCAATGGAGTACAAATCATGGGAGCCGAAAGGAGGAAAGGGGCCTTGCGCATCCATGCAGACTAGCTCGGTTAACCCTAACCGAGAAGGTAGCATCCGTTTTTCTTTCCTTAGGTCTGGTTCTTGTAAGTATGTAGACATCATTGATTTAAATCATTCTGAAAATAAATTAATTGATGATGGTCGTATGCAAAGGTCGAAGGCTAAGTCATACGCCTTTGAGGAGTACTTGCGAAAACGTAAAAGGTTTGGCGTTTGTACTAGACCAAGTGATAAGATAGTTGTACCCAGAGCTCATTGTGCTGATTTATCTCATTATATTGGTACTTTTAATGTTTCTAAAAATGTGGATAAAAGGAAGTTAGGTTCCTTATGACATGTTTTAGTTTGTAAGTATGCCTTTACATGGGAAGAGTGCCTTCCGTTTATCTATCCTACTTATAACCGTTGTACGCATGCTGATTCTAAATTGTTGATGAAACTTGTGTCTGAATTGGATCATATGATACGATACAATTTCATATTGCTGCCTTTGAGAGTATTGTTTAGCATAAGTGGCAGCAAGGAAATCGACACGATGAGGACAGCCTTAGTCCAAGCACACATGACCCCCTGGGGCGACGAGCCTTCCCAACGTGTTGACATGTTCAATAGCATCGCCGCCGAGTTGAATTTACAAGGTTGTTATGGTTCGATTTGTGTTTACTTTGATATTACTAACTTAAGGTATTGTGGTGTAGGACTAGGTACAGATTCGAGGTCGAATCTGTTCGAAGGGAGAGGGAATGATGTGAATCCTCACACATACCTTAGCACATCATGTGTCTTACCCTTGAAGCGCAACAGATGGCGACTAAGGAAGCACGAAAGATGGCGAGTATGCTTTGAGCATATAATGGGGAAGCTTTCCTGGACAGATTATGCTGAGCAAGATTCGAGGGCGAATCTTTCCGAAGGGGGAGGGAATGATACGATCCCAAGATGTATCACGCGACTACATGGACAAAAGCGTAAAGACATGATGGAGAAGATGGAGTCCGATCAGAGGTCCGAAAGGCTTGATGGAAACCTCTATGTGTTATCTTTATTGTGTCCAAGTTTCAGAGCATTCGGACAAGTAGATCTCAAGGAGATTCGAGATGACAATCTCGCACACAGTAGTTCTAGGCGCAGACACAACAGGCAACTTCGTCGTAACTCAGCCGGCTCTGTACACGTCCAAATCGTGCAATCGACCACTCGTTGGAAACTTCAGGATATTAGCTTTCATCTGGGACAAGTTTCAGCCCATTTTCCCCAGTGGTTTCAAAGTTATGGAAGTCGACATTATGGTGCGCAGTCTGTACGCGAGACATCATACAGCTTGAAGTTTCGGCCCAAACCTTGGCCCGATGATGGAGAACACGACATGAGCTGCGGGAATGTATTTAATTATATTTATATTTACTTTAATTAGTTAATTAGTTAATTGGTTAATTGATTAATTAGTTAATTAAGTTAATTTCCTTAATTAGAACTCCTACTTCTATTCCTGTTAGGGTTTGCTTGTAAACTCTTTATAAGGAGCCATTTAGCTCCATTATTGGGTGGCTGTTATTTGATAAAATTGAGACTTCTCTCTTCAATCTCTGCCCATTGTTCATCAATTGAACCTTGTTCCTTCTAAAGTCCGCAACACTCGAGTCGTCAAACAAGTAAAACTGAAATTGCATTATTGTGTCGTTTGTCTTAGTGCGATTCTCACAATTGTTGGGTTTAGTCCTAAGAATCTGATACAAAATCCTTAACGTGAAATCGACTAGAACTCTTAGCATTCAGTTGGCGAGGTAGTCTACGTTCGCACGAGTCAAGTTCTCTATTCCGCATTGAAATCCTTCTTTGAACAACGATCAGATTTGGTGCTACGCATCCTAAGCAACTAGGATCGTATCAGTTGGTAGCGGAGCTTAAGGCGTTCAAAGATTGGTAAGTATCTTTAATTATGTTCGTTGTTTTCATTGCTGAAATTGGTACTCCCTTCTACTCCATTCAAAACCGATTTCTTTGCTGTGCTTGGTTCGTTATATGTGCAAATTTTTGTCAGTGTCGAAATTGAATTTTAATACATAGTTATTGAAACCCAAATTTGGTGAGAAAGGTCTCGTTGGAAAGCGGCACCTGTTAGGTTTCCGAATCAAAAAGAATCAAGTGATTTGGATACCGGAGTCAAAAGCTAGTATAAAGAAGAGGTACTTGTTAAATTCGGCATTGGCAAGTATAAAGAAGAGGTACTTTGTGATGTTGTACCTATGCAGGCACGTCATATCCTCCTTGGAAGACCGTGACAGTTTGATAGAGAGGCCAAGCATGAGAGAAGAAGCAACCACCACAAGTTAGTGAAGGATGGCAGAAAATTCACCTTGGTACCTTTGACGACAGCTGAAGTTTTTGAGGATCAGCAATGGCTAGCTAAGTCACATGCTGAATACGAGATTACCAAAGGAATCAAGAGAGAAAAAGAGAGATTGAGTGTTAAAAAGAAAGAGAGTGAGAGCGAGTGTGTGAGCGATAAACATTCGCATGAAAAGAGTAAGTATGCAGAGGGTGAGAGTGAGCGAGAAAAACATTCGCATGAAAACAACAAGCATGCAGAGGGTGAGTGTAAACATTCGCACGAAAAGAGTAAGCATGCTGAGAGTGGCATGGAGAGATCAAAAGGAGAGGATAATAAAAAGAAATTGAGTGTATATGCCAAAGGGAGAGAAGTGAGGAATGCATCATATTTGTGCAAAATTTGTTTTGGCGCCAGCCCTTCAAAAACAATTTTTTGGCCTTTGCGCTTTCACCTCTCTAACCCTAATTCGTTTGAACCTTTTCCTATTGGAATTTCTTCTCTTGTGCAGGTAATTAAAGATATATTTCCAGAGAAGATGACCCCTAACCGATCGCCAATTAGGAGGGCAGCGCACCACACATTGTGTGTGACCGGTTTGGCTAATCCTAGCCGCCAAGGTAATGTGCGTTTGTCCTTTCCAAACACTAAGTCACTTGAATTGTCACCTACATTTGCACCTTGTATTCATTCTGCCATTGGTGATATTCATGATGATTATGTGTCTCAGTTTACAGGATTTGAGGGAGCTTATTTCAAGTACAAGCGCTTATGTGAGCTGCATGATTTATTGCGCCTAGACTTTACTAACACTAACACTTTCGTTATCTCTTATAGTGTTATGTGTTCTAATGTGCAGGGAAGGAACAAATTATTGGCAGCAATGGAGTACAAATCATGGGAGCCGAAAGGAGGAAAGGGGCCTTGCGCATCCATGGAGACTAGCTCGGTTAACCCTAACCGAGAAGGTAGCATCCGTTTTTCTTTCCTTAGGTCTGGTTCTTGTAAGTATGTAGACATCATTGATTTAAATCATTCTGAAAATAAATTAATTGATGATGGTCGTATGCAAAGGTCGAAGGCTAAGTCATATGCCTTTGAGGAGTACTTGCGAAAACGTAAAAGGTTTGGCGTTTGTACTAGACCAAGTGATAAGATAGTTGTACCCAGAGCTCATTGTGCTGATTTATCTCATTATATTGGTACTTTTAATGTTTCTAAAAATGTGGATAAAAGGAAGTTAGGTTCCTTATGACATGTTTTAGTTTGTAAGTATGCCTTTACATGGGAAGAGTGCCTTCCGTTTATCTATCCTACTTATAACCGTTGTACGCATGCTGATTCTAAATTGTTGATGAAACTTGTGTCTGAATTGGATCATATGATACGATACAATTTCATATTGCTGCCTTTGAGAGTATTGTTTAGCATAAGTGGCAGCAAGGAAATCGACACGATGAGGACAGCCTTAGTCCAAGCACACATGACCCCCTGGGGCGACGAGCCTTCCCAACGTGTTGACATGTTCAATAGCATCGCCGCCGAGTTGAATTTACAAGGTTGTTATGGTTCGATTTGTGTTTACTTTGATATTACTAACTTAAGGTATTGTGGTGTAGGACTAGGTACAGATTCGAGGTCGAATCTGTTCGAAGGGAGAGGGAATGATGTGAATCCTCACACATACCTTAGCACATCATGTGTCTTACCCTTGAAGCGCAACAGATGGCGACTAAGGAAGCACGAAAGATGGCGAGTATGCTTTGAGCATATAATGGGGAAGCTTTCCTGGACAGATTATGCTGAGCAAGATTCGAGGGCGAATCTTTCCGAAGGGGGAGGGAATGATACGATCCCAAGATGTATCACGCGACTACATGGACAAAAGCGTAAAGACATGATGGAGAAGATGGAGTCCGATCAGAGGTCCGAAAGGCTTGATGGAAACCTCTATGTGTTATCTTTATTGTGTCCAAGTTTCAGAGTATTCGGACAAGTAGATCTCAAGGAGATTCGAGATGACAATCTCGCACACAGCGGTTCTAGGCGCAGACACAACAGGCAACTTTGTCGTAACGCAGCCGGCGATGTACACATCCAAATCGTGCGATCGACCACTCGTTGGAAACTTCAGGATATTAGCTTTCATCTGGGACAAGTTTCAGCCCATTTGGCCCAGTGGTTTCAAAGTTATGGAAGTCGAAATTATGGTGCGCAGTCTGTACGCGAGACATCATACAACTTGAAGTTTCGGCCCAAACCTTGGCCCGATGATGGAGAACACGACATGAGCTGCGGGAATGTATTTAATTATATTTATATTTACTTTAATTATTTAATTAGTTAAGTGGTTAATTGATTAATTAGTTAATTAAGTTAATTTCCTTAATTAGAACTCCTACTTCTATTCCTATTAGGGTTTGCTTGTAAACTCTTTATAAGGAGCCGTTTAGCTCCATTATTGGGTGGCTGTTATTTGATAAAATTGAGACTTCTCTCTTCAATCTCTGCCCATTGTTCATCAATTGAACCTTGTTCCTTCTCAAGTCTGCAATACTCGAGTCGTCAAACAAGTAAAACCGAAATTGCGTTATTGTGTCGTTTGTCTTAGTGCGATTCTCACAATCGTTGGGTTTAGTCCTAAGAATCTGATACAAGATCCTTGACGTGAAATCGACTAGAACTCTTAGTATTCAGTTGGCAAGGTAGTCTACGTTCGCACGAGTCAAGTTCTCTATTCCGCATTGAAATCTTTCTTTGAACAACGATCAGATTTGGTGCTATGCATCCTAAGCAACTAGGATCGTATCAAACCATATTTACTGCTCATCAAAAATCTTGGTTACACCTGATTTTTGATAAGACAGTAAAGAGGGGGCAACTGTTGCTACCCGATTTTTGACTTTTAATTTTTCATCAAAACATTTTCGCATTTCTAGCGTCAATTTTCTAAAAATCATACATCAGTTTATTTTTGTTCAACTGATGTTTATTTTTACGCTCTATGTCATTTAAATTTTATTTCATAACATTTTCACATTTTATCGCATTTTCCGTTCGAACTCGTATTGGTTCCGAATAAAATTCTCGAAACTGAAAGTCGGACAATTTCGCACATAGGCTACTTACTTGTTATTATTTTTCTAACTCGCTCTATCTCGTTGCGTTTCGTTCAAATTTTATTTTTAGCAATTTTTACGTTCGAACTTTTATCGCTTATGAGCGAATTTTTTATCAAACTATATGACAAACTTTTCTTCACTTACAATGTACTAATTACTTTCTTCTATTTTATTCTACGTTTTAGCATTTTTGGTTCGAGTTTTTATGCATTTGCAGGCGAGATTGCTCGTACCATCAGCTCGAACTAAGAAAATCAAAGGGGGAAGTCAATATGCATCACCACCGTTGATTTGGTTGACTTTCAGGATCAAACGGTCACCTTATTTCCACATCATTAATCATCTCCCTCACTTTGGTTTATGCACAGAGGCGCAAACCATGCCAGAACTCGTCTGTTCGCTCCTTGATCGTCGATCCAACGCCACCGGCCACCTCACATCGTCGCACTGTACCAAATTGCTCCCCAAGAACGTCACTGTTCCTTCCCCCCTCTTCAATCTTTTTCCTTGCTCATCACCGACTTACTCACCTATAAATAGCAAGCATTCGCCAAGTTTTTTCTTTGCCAATTCACGAATAACTTCTCCCTCTCTAGCACTGTTCTCTATCACGAACAACTGCTTACTTCAACCCTTTGGTTGAAGTTACAACCAGTTCAAAATTTCACTCGTTTAAGCATTTTATGCATTTATTTTCAAAAAAAAATTATTTGTTCGTGTTTTGATGAAAAAAATATCCGTTTTGCTTTCAAATAGCTTTGTTTTAATCTCTAGTTTAATTACCTTGCTTCGTTTTAACGAATCGTTGAACGATTCAGACGAATTTTAAGTTTTTGTTCAATTAAAATTTAATTCGTTTTTATTTAATTAATCACTGTTTTGGAAAAAATAATTTTTTGTGTTTGCTTGGTTAAATTGATGTTGTTGTTAGGATAATTTTGGTGGAAAAAGTTTTCTGTTTTGTTGCAGGTGGCCGGACCTTGGTCGCCGGTAGTGGTGCTAGCGACGCAAGGTCAGGGGTGATGAATAGGAGAGGGCCGTTTGAATTTTGGCCTGGGCCGTGCAGGCCCAGACTGCCACAGCAGCGCGCGCTGGACGAGCACGCGAGAGAGGGAAGGGCCCAGCGCGTGAAGAAGTACAGCCAGGCTGCTTCAGCCCACAAGCCCATCAGCTGGGCTAGGCTTGGCCAGCTGTGGGCTGAGCCAATTTTTTGGCCCGTCATTTTTTTTCGTGCCATGTAATCGTATAATTGTACTGTTTATTTATTTCTGCACGTGTACTATTTATTTATTTCTGAACTCATACTATTTATTTTTGTATGCTTGTTTACTTCCGTATATACGCTTGTTTGCATGAATATATAGAATATTTAGAATTTAATTAACTGGGCATGATCACATAAATTAGGATTTTTACAAGCATATGATTTAAACACCTTTTTTAGCCGGTAACTTTTTTAGGATGTGACTCGGGTACCTAACACCTTCCCGAGTCCATAATACGATCCTGGACCGCTGTTCTCTGGTTCAGACCCATCTTGCCTTAGCTTTTTATTTTTTATGCCATGACTTTAGGTTCCCTAAACCTAGAAACAAAAATAGGGTGGCGACTTCATTGCATTATGTGAGATGAGTCCGATTTCGTCTCACATGTTATCCCAAACCCGCGTCGCGTAAAAATTCAAAAAAGGAGGTGCAACACTAAGCATGCATAAACTACTAAAGTATCATTTTCAAATGAATGCGGAAAATATGTTGAAAAGAGAAAAAAACGAGGAAAGGGGACGAAGCCGCACACGAAACACATACATAGAGATAAGCATAAATTATAACACAATTATGAGGATAAGCATAAATTAAAACACATTCGTCAAAATAAGCATCAATTAATTGAAAGCAAATAATTATTAAATAATATAAATTATGACACATCATTAAAGATTGAATCATATTTTAAAAAGGTAAGTCTAAAGCATTAATTAAAAGGGAAATTAAATATGGAGGTTTTTTTTCTACGAGATGAGTTTAAGGCCCAATTATTTCTCATGCAAACGGATTAATTCGAATCATAATAATTCTAAATAATCATGCATACCATAAATATGATAAATAAAATGACTGAAGAATGCATCTCCTTGAGTGGGTACTTGCATCCCATATTAGTTAGTTGGAAGTAATAAATAAATAAACAAAAATAACAAACGTGAAACGCAAACAAAAGGAAACAACTTCTACTGGGCCGGCCGACCCATTACCAAAACCAAACAACCCATCAGCCAATCCTTCTTTCCTCCAACTGGGCCGGCCCACCATCCAACCCATACCAAATCCAAACCCTAAGACCAGCACAAACTATCATCTTCTTCCTCTAACCCAAACGCCGCTGCCGCCAGCTGCTGCAACTCCGGCCACTGCCGGATTCCACCTGAACCGCCCATACCCGTACCACTCTACCTGTACAAATCAAACCCGACTCATACAACAAACCCGAACCATGGCCGTACCCATATAAATAACCCGAATCCAATAAAACCCATATAAATCAAACCAAAACTAGCCACAAAATTAAACTAAATCCATAAAAGCAAATAGAAAAGAAAGGAGAAAGGAAAGAAGGAACTTCCCCTCTCCATGTCGTCGGCATGAGACCGATGTACGAGCCAGAGAAGGGGACAAAGAATAGGAAAAGAAAGCCAAAAAATAGAAAAGAAGCTCTGAAAGAAGGATGAATTTTTTTTTTGCTGATGATCTTTGTTGCTTGAGAAAATGAGGGTGTGTTCGGTTTTGGCGATGTTCTATGTGAGAGCAAGAGTGAATGTGTGTTTTTGGCAGTGGTGATTGAGAGTGATGGTGCCCCGTTTTCTTTAAAGGAATGGAAAAGGGTATTTATAGGGAGTGTGAGGGTGAAGAGGGTGGTGATGGTGATGGCAGTGAGAGACAGCCGAGGGAGAGGGTGAGAGTGGATGAGTAGGCTTGGAAAAAATGGATAGGGAGAGCTTGAGATGGTGAGGGTGCATTAATTGCTGATGGTAAGGGTTGATGCAGGTTGTCTTTATACTTTTGATTCGAGCTAACGGTATGAGAAATCTAGTTTGAAACCGATAAAAACTTGAAACGACACGAGTCAATAATAATAAATAAATAATTATGTAAAATTAGAAAGTTGATGATAGAACGAATGATGAAAGTAAAAACGCAAATATGTTATGATAATGATGATTTAAGTTACTTTTGTTCAAATTCGGGTGGCAACAGTACTATTATGTTCTTAAAAATATAAAATTTTACTGATATTTATAATAATAAATTAATAATAATATAATTAAATTTTAAAAAGATGAACAAGCTAAAAGGAAAAGTAAAGATTGAGTTGGATTTTCTTTTCTTTTTCATGAATAAGAATTGATGAATGAAGTGGCCTTCAATTGAAGAGCGGTGCCCAGTGCCTACCCAATCACCATCTTAGAATGTCACAATGAGTTTGGCCTTTCAAGGACAAAATTTGTAATGAAAAATAGCTAGACGTTTTAGAAATTTGTATAATACCCTTTTAAGCCACTTTGTAATTTGTATTAGTAAAGAGAAAAGTCGTAAAAATATGGAGTAATAGCAAAAAAATCCTCTATACTATCGCGAAAAACAGACTCTATCTCTATTTTATAAAAAATTACCAACACCCCCTATACTATTGGTCACTGTCAAAAGGGTCTTTTCCATTAACAGAATGTTAATTTTGACCTGTGACACCATGTTACAAAAAAAAAAAAACCTTTTGTTCCTTTTTTTTTCTTAAAAATTCAGAAAAATAATGTAATTAATTTTAAAAATCTAGAAAAATAATGTAATTAATTTTAAAATTTTAGAAAAAGAATGTTATTAATTTTAAAAATTCTGAAAATTAATATAGTTAATTTAAAAAATTCTGAAAAATAATTTAATTAATTTTAAAAATTTAGAAAAATAATGTAATTAATTTTAAAAATCCAATAAGAAACTTCCTCTTTTCTTTTTTCTAAATTGGGTTTTTATTTATTTATTGTTTCTTCTTCTTATTCATCTTCTTTTTTGTTTTTTTTTATAAAATTTTCTGCTCCTTTTAAAATTGTATTTTTTCTTTCTTTTTCTTCATTTGTAAAATCAATTTCTAACTCTAATTAATCCTTTCTCTAGTTCATCAACAAAACAAATAGCCCCAGTCTGGAAAAACCTCGGTATCAAATCAAACTCAGTTCCCTCCACATCCATCTTCATCACCATAAAGTCCTTCTTTGTCTTAGTGCTTTTCAAAAGAATAGAATAATAGAAAAAAAAAAACAAGACATCCAGATTGAAAATTTCCAGATCCATTAACAAATTTCCGTCATCATAATTTTTCTGGACTTGGATCTGGATTTACACATCTCATAGCTTCATTTCTCAAATTAATGCTACAAAATCACTACTAGCAGTTTTACCAACACCACTTACCGCCATCCCTCTCCCTCTCGGCTTCACTCTCTCATTCCCGGCCTCAATCATCGCCGACACTCCCCTCCCTCAATCACTACTGCCAAACACCACAGACCCATCTCCCTCAATCTCTCTGTAGCCGACCTCAATCACCGACACCAACACATAGATCCTCACTCTTTGCCACCAGCATCACCATTCACAGCACCAACAGATCCCAAAACAAACGCACACCACCACCGCCTCAATCAGCTCCCTCTCTTCACCAACCGCCGACACCACCCACACTGCCACCACACATAGCAGAACCCTCACCGCTGTCGCCTCACCGACACAAGCACTCCCGACCTGCCCAACCCGAATCCTCCTCCATCGTTGAAAAAAAAAAGAGAAAAAAGGAAAAAATAGAATAGAAAAAGAAAAGAACAAAGAAAGAAAGAAAAGAGAGTAGAGAAGAGAATAGGAGAAGAAAAATGAAAAGAAAAAAGAAGAGATGGGCGTTTTTTCAAATCAGTTTTTAGTTTTTCCTTTCTTTTTATTTGCAGGTGTTAATTAATTGTTTAACTGGGAAGAAATAAATGAGAATCGGCTAGCTTGGGTCAAAACAAACATTATGTTAGTTTGACTAACAGAAAAAGACCCTTTTGCCTCTAACCAATAGTACAGGGGGTGTTGGTAACTTTTTAAAAGACAGGCGTAGAGCCTGTTTTTTGCGATAGTACAGGGGGACTTTTTGCTATTAAAAAAATTAAAAAATTAGTATTAAACAATATTTAATTAATTTAAAAAGTCATTTGTTATGATCTATCTTGAGAAAGTATTATATTTAGTCAGGCTCAATTTTTATTTGTAAATCCATGTCTCTAAATAACCTTGAAGGATGATCGCGTGTCGAACACGTCAAATATAATAGTGAAATAGGTATGGAATTGGGGGTAGAAATACAACTTATCACTGTCTACAAGAGTTTGTAGATTATGGTAAGAGGATCGTCCACAGAGACCTCTAGGAGATGTAATTCTTGGTTTGACTTCCTCGTCACTGAATTTGGTTTGATAGAATATGAAAATAAAGACAAAACAGAAAGAAGTAAAAATAGTTCAAAATAGTATTGGCCAAAGGCTTGGCCAAGACAGGGGTCAAGATTGAAATAAATCTAGTAAAAGGGAATTCCAGGTAAGGGCGATATGAGAGCTTCTGTTCTTATGCTTCGATCATAGACTCAAGGATATTCATCTCTTCGTTCGTAGTACTGCTATAGAGTGGAGGTACTCCTGTTCACTCCTGTCTTCCCTCCTCTTCAAATTACCTGGTGGGTGCTCCCTTTCCTAATAATCCTAACCAAGGGACACCTTGCTGGTTAAATGGTTTATCCGTTTGACTGCTGTCTTGAATGGCTGTTCGCTTCCTCAATGATATAGGCGAAGACAGTACCTAGGCCAAGTTGTTTCCCTTTGGAAACTCTAGGTTGTCAATCTGGTCTTGACTAGATTACTTATTTCTTCTAGTCTAGCGCGAGACTAGTCACCTACTCTGTCTAGCCGACGGGTGCTCCCTTTCCTTCTAGATCGGTTGCAACTCTTCTCTACTAGAGTACAAGGATGATCAAACCTTGCCTCTAGTGAGTAAGCGATAGATTAAGTTTAAGAAATAAATAAATACGAGAGAAGAGATTATTAAGTATGGATTGACCTCACGAATGCATAAGAACTTCAGCTCATCAACCCTTACCAAGAATGGGTGTTTAGCTACTCATACTCATAGATAAAAAGATAAAATATTTGATTGCATAAACAAATTAAATCTGGAGCAAATTGTATCAATGTCAAAGAAGGAGAAAAGAAAAGAAAGGTTTCGACCCCCTGATAGAGGAGGAACAATGTTTGGCTAAATAGCCCTCAAACTCCTCTGTCCTATTCCAACTCTAATCCCTAGAAAATCTCTAAAAAGATTGTCACAATAAATTGTTCTAATATTGGAAATTAATTCGCGAATACAAAAGAGGGAGATCCCTTGTGGGATTCTTCAAAAGATAAGCTTCAGATCCCTCTAGATTTGCTGGACAGTTGCGACTTGCCAGCTCGCAAAGCCCAATGTGGGAAGCGACCCAAGTGATAATTCACGCTTCTGCCTCTATCGCGAAAGTGTCTTGGCCGCAGGTTTGGCCAAGACGATCTGATGGGCGTTGCTTTGAATGCGAATGCGTCTTGGCCAGGCGCTAGGCTAAGACTTCGAAAATCAGCTTCAGCTCTTCAAAAATCAGAGTCTTCAATACTCTACCTCCAGACCAGAACTGGCAAGATATGGGAAATGCAAGGATAAATCAGTAGGTTTACTGCCCAATTCAACAAGTAAATGGACAATAAAACATGATGAAATGCAATGTAAGCAAAGGACAAGGTGATGGATAGTAATTTTGTTATTCTAAACGAAGAAAATAAGAAATCACACCACCTCTTAGGTGATTCACAACAACCTTGAAAATATATTGCCAAGAGATATGTCTGTTGGAATTGATAAAAATTTGTTTATCAATTGAATTCGGCCAAAATACACAAAACCACATCTTATAAGCAGTCCTTACTACTACTATTCACTCATCGGAGTCGGAGAAATCATTACTCATACATAGACACCAAACTCTTACATTGAAGTAAATTTGAGTGTAAAGGGGCATTCCTGCCCACAACAGAAACCTCGAAAACAATCTTCTCAAACTTCAAAACAAGGTTGCTAACCAGAAAAACAAGCATGTCCTTAATACACAAAGTACACAATTTAACTCAAGTCAGGACAATAATGCGAGTTCGTAGAATCCATACCAGTTCCGTACTTATAGTTGCACCTTCACCATTTAAAAGCGGTGACTGTAACTCAAGCATTTGAGTAAGCATCCATGGGAAAATGAATCAAGATCTCTGGTGACCTAGGTAATGGACACTAGTTGTCCATTTTTGCTTAAAATATTGATAATCCTCGATCTAGGCTGAGGGTGATTCTGTAATCTGGCGTACTGATGTGGATTGTCTCGTTGGTCCCACGCCACCTGCAAAGCCCCAGAGGGGGTCTCCGACGTAGAGGCTCCGATGATCAGGTCAGTATACATGATGAAAATAGGTAGTAAGGGAAACTATCGGGTTGGGGTAGGTAGTTGGGTAGTTGGGTAGTTGTGCGGGCAAAGCTTTAGTACGCGTTCATGAAGGGGTGATAGGGGGGTATTTATAATCTCCCCATGTGGGTCACCCTGGACACGTGTCATTCGGGCTTGGTCAGTCATTACCGATACCTGTCCCTTTACCCTATAGTTTTCCTAGTATGTCGTATAAGTAGTATACTTACCTGGTAGAGCCGGTATATGTAGTCTTAGCTACTAGTGGAAATATATACCAAGAGGTACATATATCGGGACCCCCTCGTTGGTGATGAAAGGTCGTAATTACCCTTGAGGTGCCTTGTTTGTATTATCATAGGCCCAACAGAAAATGAGCCCGAGTGTTTACCAAGGGGTTGCATTAATCTTCCGGAATATCATTTATTGATTGACGACGCATTCAATGTTCTGAAATCTGTCATATATGCAGCGCAAGAGGCGATGATTATCCTCGGCATGCGCTAGCCTACGTGGCCTCTTCTCATCCATTCAAGACCAAAGTAGTCATTGGGAGTTGGTGTGACATACTGCTTCGAATACCATAAAAGCTGCGGTACAGATTTGAAGAGTTTGTACAGTAGACGCAGGCTGATTAAAATAAATTAATAAATATATACCACCACGTGCCAGATTCCCATTGGCTACATGCCACATGTCGTCCTCCGGTAAGATGTTCATACGGTAATAAGGCATTATGGGATATATATATATATAATCCTCTCTTTCTTTCTTTCCCAATTTTCATTCAATTCAACTTCTCATACGCTTCTTTTTCGCCTTCCTCGTGTGTACTCTCTGTGCTTCTGGAAACTCCACCACTGATCAAACTCCGGCCAAACCTGTATCCTCATGCGTTCATCTTCTTTGCCAGGTATTCACCAGTAACCATTTCCTTTTTGCTTTGTTGTGTTAGATAGTGTTTTCTCCTTGCAATCAACCAGCAACCATGCCTCGCGCTAGACCTCAGATTAAACCAAAGGGTCAGGCTAAGAAGGAAATAGAAAAGACACCCTCTGTGGTTACTGATATTGGAAAGTTATGGGTGGAACTGACCAATTTTGGAGGTTCTTTCTCTAATCAGCATACTATCCATTTAGCAGTTAGGGATGTTAGGTTAAACAACACTTTAAGGGGGAATCGAAGAGTGCTATATACCCGAATATTTCAATATGGTTTCCGTCTGCCTCTCCATCCCATGATTTCCAATATGTTGAAACAATATAATTTAGACCCTGCTCAAATCACCTCTAATTCTTGGTCTGGGATATACGCCTTTCTACAGATTTGTGAACTTAAAGATATCCCTTTCTCGTCTGTTAGACTCTTCAAAATGTTTTTCTAGTTGTTCTATTGGAGAAGCATGATTATATTTTTTTCCCGCTGGAAAGATGAATCTGTTAGGCCCTTTTTATGGAACTTCCAAAAATTTGAGTCATCCGTGCACGATTGGATCGCTTTTTGTCATCGAGGTGCCAACCCCTCAGTGGAGATAGGGATTCAACCGGGTTGTTACTGAGAAGGACTGGAAGAAGTTGAGTAATGTTTCGACTGAGGTACGAGCCCTAGTCGATAGATTGCTTTGCGTGAACACATCTTTCCATACTCGAAAGTTCACCACCGGTGTTCAGTTATCGGAATGCCGATCTAGTGAGTTTCCGTCACTTCTTTTGAAACTTAAATTTTTTCTAGCACTGATGTTATTTTTTATTTTGCAGATATACCGAAAGATTGGTTACTGGATTCCTTGCGGAATAAGGACAAGAAAACTGCTCAAGCTCCTCCTCGAGTAAAGGCCCCCCTTCCAAAAGAAGAAAATTGTCAGAGCCTTCAACTCTCGAGAAAGAGTTATACCGGGTACCCCCGACTCTATTTCCACCAATATCTCTGAGCAGGAGGTCGTGTTAGTGGCAACAGAAGTTGAGGCTGAAGTGCACCCGACTGCATGTCATCATCCAGGTGACTTCGAAAAAGTAGCTTCTGGTTCTTCTTCCTCTATTTCAACTTCTGAGATGGACCTGACAGAATTTCTAAGGAGGGCTTCTAAGCGTATCAACAAATAGAAGAGAGCTGGTGAGAGTTTTACAAATGTTGGGGTCCAACCTCCACCTCTCGTCGCGCCCATGTCAAAAATGAATTTTCCACCGCTGGTGGTGGAGTCGGAGGGTATTAGGGTTTTTGACCTCCTTGGCGAAGTCCCTGTCAGAAATCCTCAGGAGCCGACTCCCTCATCTTTCTCTCCTACTGTACCTTCTCCTCTGTTATCAGCTTCTCTAATCGTTACCCGTTATCCAGAAGATGCGGGTAGGTCTAAAAATCTATCAAGTCCTCCTCACTCGACAGTCACTGATAGCATGTCTTTATTGTAGGTTTTCTATCTTATTTCCGGCCTTTTCGAGGGCAAGATACTTCTGATTTTTCATTTTCCCCATCTTTTTGCAGATCAGTGCCTAAAGGGAGAAAAGAGCGAAAATGAGCATTTTTTGGAAGGACTTCTGAAGTTTTGAACATCGAGGTCTAGAAGAGCAGAGGTCATCGAGCCCGCGATGCTAACCGGACCAATGAGCAGTCTCATGCCCTTGACTTCCCTGCGTCAGATCAGAGATCAAGAGCCAAAGGAAGGAATCCCAAGCGCTTCTAGAAGGTGTTAGACGCTTCCAGAAGATTCCAGAATATCCTCTGCCAAGGACGTGGTCACCCTATGTGCTGGAATCCTCCCAAGCGCTGACACCCTCTCTCGCTTAGCTGTATTTTTGTCTCCTAGCTAGTATTAGTCTATATAAGCTTAGCTTTAGGGTTTTTGTAAAAGGGGGCTGACTTAAGACACTAAAAACATCACTCTTTCTTTTACCCTAATTTCTAGGGATGTTATTCTCTTGAATCTTAGACCAGCCGCCAGTTTTGTAAAGGGAGAAGCTTTTCTCCTTTGATTTATTAAATCATTTACCGGTTTCCTCTAATCCTTTTCTTTACTCTTTCTTGCATGATATTTATTATCTACTGTTCATATCTTGTTATGAGTAGCTAAATACCACCTTCTTAGTGAAGGGTGTTGTAAGGGTTTCAAGTATTAGTTAGGAGGCCTAAAGTGTGCTTAATATATTCTCTTGTCATATTCAATCATTTATCGTTTTAATCCTTGCTTATTTATAACTGTTGAGGGCTTGATCAACCGTCAATATTTCTGCATGAGTATTGTCATTCTCTTGGTTATAACTGACGCGAATCCTTGTGATAAAGTAGACACCTAGTGTAGACATCGCAAGAGGTCTTTCGTCTAGGCGTATTTGATTGTTTAGGTTATGTGATACGAGCTTGACAAACTGAGATGTCACACCCTAGATCTATCTTGCCTCCACTTCATGGGTGTTTTGAGTAGTGCCTCCCCGCACTCGTGCCTGGGAGGATGGCGAAACGTCAATGCCACCTCATATGTGGAAACGGGGGGTGGCTTCTACCTACGAAGGTGAGTAGGGAGTCTATGTGGAAACATGACTCTTATAGTAGGTCTGTGCTTGAGTTTGGAATATTTTCGTGCCCATAATTAACTGACCTAGAATGCAACCGAAGAACACCTTTTGCTAAGATCTCTTCCCCTCTGATTTATATCTCTCTTGTTGCTTTTCTTACCCTCGAGTATCTTTTGTTATCTTGCCCTTGATTGTTGTTGCACTTTCGAGCCCCCGAATGCCTGTTACTTTTATGATTGCGATTTATATTTATTTACTTATCTATTTTGTTAGCTCCCATATCTCCGTCGATTAATTCATTAATCGACAAAAACTCCCCCAGTGTTTCTTGACCTTATTCTGTTGCATTTGTCCCTTGTCATACATCTTTATTAACGTTATATTCCTTCAATCTCTATGGTTCGACCCTGTCTTGCCCTATACACATTTATTTGTGCATTTAGGCATCAGGAAATTATTTAATACATTTGAGTGACGATCAAATTTTGGCGTCGTTGCCGGGGATTGAACGGTACTAATTCTATTTTTATTTTTGTATGACCAGGAGATCTACTCCAGATCTACTCCCTCTAGACCTCGAGTTAACCAGAATGGAGAGAGAACTTCGAAGGCAAGCCAGAGGAACATCTACCCAACATAGAGTGATCCCACATCCTGCCCTCGATGGATCTCCTTCCAATCTGGCCGGCCAGGACCGTCAGTTTTTCCTAGATCTAGCCTATCTCCATTGTAGTCTCAAAAATCCAGTAGCAGCCCAATTCGATTTCCCAACAATGGAAGACCATGACAACCATGAACGTCACGAAGATCCACCACCTCCTCCAGCACAACAAACCATCGATAACTTCCATGCAACCCCTGACATGTCAAGTAGCTGTATTGTCTGGCCCACTGTCCTTCATGACTGGACCTTAAAGTCAGCCGTTATGCATCACCTTCCAACCTTTCGAGGGGTTGCCAAGGAAAATGCACTCCGCCATCTTCAACAACTCCACTCTATCTGCAAGGCCATGAAACCTGCCAACGTCAGCATCAAACAAGCCAAGCTGCACGCCTTCCAATGGTCTCTCAAAGATGATGCCCTCGACTGGTATTACGACCTCCCACCAAGATCCATTCATTCTTGGGAAGACATGTCTCAGATCTTCACCGAGAAGTATTATCCGACTTCTATTTCCAATACCACGCGCAAACAACTTGTTTCCATAGTCCAGAAGAAAGAGGAGACTCTAGCCCAGTATTATGAGAGGTTCCAGAAGATGCAATCTAGCTGTCCCTCCTACAACCTTATGGAGCATGCCCTTGTTCAGTATTTTTGTGAAGGCCTTAAAGCCCACGATAAGGCCTTGGTTAACGCTGCTGCCGGCGGATCTCTAACTGCTCTTACCCCATCAGCCGCTAAGGCAACAATAGAACTCATGGCCAAGAATGCTTCGTCTGGCCCTGCCAACAATCAAGGCCAAGATGTCCAAGTGGCAGCATTGCAGAATCAGCTATCCTCCCTCACAGGAATGTTTCAAAATTTTATGATGGGGTAATCTGCGCCTGTCAAGGCCTGCCAAATCTGCAATTTTGTAGACCACCCCACTGATGCATGCCCCCACATTCTGGACGAAATCCAAGTTAATGCTGCTGGTCAGTATGTCCCGACTCCTTATGGTCAAAACTACAATTAGGGCTGGAAACAACAAAATCCAGGATGGGTTCCAAACCCTCAGCCTTCGGGGCATAGCCATCAACAACACCAGCAGAATCCGTATGGAAATCACCCTCCACCTCCCAACATGCAGAATTACAGACCTCGACCCACTTATCATCAAAATCAGTATCAACGCCAACCTCCCCAGGATCAGACTTTTGTCGTGCCCCCGAATACCGAGATACCTAAGAATCTCGAACAGCAGAAAGAAATCGAGGAACTTAAGAAATAAATCAAGGGAGATTTCCACCTCAGACCGAAATAAATCCAAAGCACAATGTTTGTGCCGTAACCCTGCGAAGTGGAACGACCTTGACACCTCTTACACATCTTGCCCACGATATTACGAATTCTCCAGAGTCCGAACTCAAGCCGAAGCCTAGAGAAAAACTTCCGAAGGTACCCAGGCTTGTCGAGGTTACGGAAGATAGAATTCGCTCTCCTAGAGGTTCACCAAGGAATGACCCCAATCCACCCGAATTCACCCAGGAATACATTCATAAGATTCTCGAGCCCCCATTTCCCCAAAGGCTTGTTAAGTCCAAAAAGGAGAAGGAAGACCGAGATATTTTTGAAATGTTCAGTAAAGTGGTTGTCAATATCCCTCTTCTCCAAGCAGTGAAGAATGTTCCTCGCTATGCCAAATTCCTAAAACAACTATGCACGAACAAGAGCAAGTTCACCGAAGTTAACAAGATTAGTGTAGGAGCTAACACTTCTGCCCATATCCAGCGGAGGATCCCTCCAAAGTGTAAGGACCAAGGAATGTTCATCATCCCCTGCCGGATTGGTACAGTCGATATCGGGAAAACCATGTGCGATCTAGGGGCAAGAATCAATGTCATGCCCTTGATCATCTATAACTGTCTAGGCCTCGAACCTCTCACGCCTACAGACCTTGCCATTTAACTTACTGATCGTTCTATTATCTATCCTGAAGGGATAATCAAAGATGTTTTAGTCCAAGTTGGTGAATTCTTATTCCCAGCCGATTTCTATGTCATAGCAATGGAGAATGAAGACTCCACCAAGTCTACTGATGTCCTTCTAGGCCATCCATTTCTGGCCACTGCCCGAGCAAAGATAGATGTTCATGATGCAACCATCTCTCTAGAGTTCGACAGAGAGATTATTATATTCAATATGCTAGAAGCCATGCGATACCCCTCTGAATTCTCCAGTGTTAATTATATTGATGTTATTGATCCTTCAGTTGATGAACTTACTGAACTTCACTCTACTGATCCTTTAAAATTTGCCCTTGACAGGAGTCTAACGCCAACACTTCTAGATGTCGTGGCCTCGACACTTTCCACACTGCCTGAGCTCCATTCTGTCATCGCTGCCCTAGAAGAGTACGTTGTAGTCCAGTATGAGCCTCAAATAATGTCTCCTAACCATTCAGATCATGTTACGTTGTTTCCATCTATTGATCAGGCTCCAACCCTCGATCTGTAGCCACTGCCCTCTCATCTGAAGTATGCTTATCTAGGCCCCGACAACTCCCTGCTTGTCATTATCTCCAACAAGCTCAACAATCCTGAAGAATCCGAGCTAATTTCTTTGCTTAAGGAATTCAGACAAGCCATAGGCTGGACCATTACGGACATCAAAGGCTTATCGTCAACTCTATGCACCCATCGTATCCACTTGGAAGATGCTAGTAAGACTATCCAACAACCCCAACGTAGGCTGAATCCACCTATGATGGAGGTCGTCATGAAGGAAGTTCTGAAATTGCTAGATACCGGTGTCATATATCCTATCTCCGATAGCCCATGGGTCAGCCCTATACAGGTCGTGCCCAAGAAAACTGGCATAACTATCACCATCGGCCAAGATGGCGAATCCATTCCCACCCGAATCCAGAATGGGTGGCGAGTGTGCATTGACTACCGTCGACTGAATGCTGCCACTAGGAAAGATCACTTCCCTCTGCCCTTCATTGATCAAATGCTGGAACGCCTCGCTGGTAAAACTCACTACTGCTGTCTAGACGGTTACTCCGGTTTCCACCAGATCCTAGTTGCCCCCGAAGACCAGGAAAAGACCACCTTCACATGCCCTTTCAGCACCTTTGCTTATAGACGCATGCCCTTCGGCTTGTGTAATGCCCCCGCCACCTTTCAACGCTGTATGGTGAGCATTTTCTCCGAATTGGTTAAAAATGGAATCGAGGTCTTTATGGATGACTTCACGATCTATGGGAATTCCTTTCCTGAGTGCATGGATAAATTGAAGAAGTGTTTAGAGCGCTGCATAGAGACCAATCTTGTCCTTAATTTCGAGAAATGCCACTTCATGGTTGATCGAGCCCTTGTTCTAGGTCATATTGTCTTGGCCAAGGGCATCGAAGTCGACAAGGCCAAGATTGAGGTGATTGAATCCTTGCCTTAACTATCATGTGTTCGAGATGTGCGATCTTTTCTAGGGCACGCCGGTTTCTACAGACGGTTCATTAAGGACTTCTCAAAAATTGCTCAACCTATGTGCCGACTGCTCTAGAAGGAAGTCACCTTTGATTTTGATGAGCATTGTAAAGCAGCCTTTGAACTTCTCAAAAATAAGCTTGTCTCAGCTCCGATCATTCGAGCCCCGATTGGTCCCTACCTTTCGAGGTCATGTGCGATGCCAGCAATCAAGCCCTAGGCGCCGTGTTGGGTCAAAAGAAGGACAAGGAAACTTATATGATCTACTATGCTTCCAAGTTATTAGACCCAACCCAGCAGAACTACACAACAACAGAAAAAGAACTATTGGCCGTGGTTTACGCCCTCGACAAGTTCAGGCAGTACCTCCTAGGTACCAATGTGCTCGTGTACTCGAATCATTCCGCCCTCAGATGTTTGTTGACAAAGGTTGATGTCAAGCCTCGACTCATTCGTTGGATCTTGTTGCTATAGGAATTCAATATCTTGATCAAAGACAAGGCTGGAAAAGAAAATCTGGTAGCCGACCATCTAAGCAGACTTCCAGCCCAAGAAGACAATTCACTTGTGCAGATCCGCGATACTTTTCCAGATGAACAATTGTGTCTAGCCCACGCTGTCCAGTTTTCATGGTTCTCAGACATAGCGAATTTCTGTCCCACGAGTACCTACCCCGCGGATGCTTCCCCATCAGAATGCACACGAATCAGAAGGCAAACCAAATATTACATTTGGGATAGCCCATACTTATGGAAGTACTGCTCGGACTAGATCATACGCTGTTGTGTAACCATGGACGAGGTGCCCTCGATCCTTAAATTCTGCCATTCTGAAAGAGGACATTTCGCGGTCAGGAAAACTGCCCTCAAGGTGTTAGAAGCAGGTCTATACTGGCCCACTATTTTTAATGATAGCTACATGTATTGTGCGTCGTGTCCTCGATGCCAAGCTACGGGTAATATTGGGGCCAGGAATTAGATGCCTCTGACCGGTATCATTGTTTGTGAAATTTTCGATATCTGGGGTATAGATTTCATGGGCCCATTTCCCAATTCCTTCGGCAACATCTACATCCTTTTGGCCGTTGATTACGTTTCCAAATGGGTCGAGGCTAAGGCAACTCAAACAGATGACTCCAAGGTGGTAGTAAACTTTCTACGCACCAATATTTTCAATAGGTTTGGTATACCTCGAGCCCTCATAAGTGATCGGGGTACCCATTTCTGCAACCACGTCGTGGCCTCGCTTCTGACCAAGTGTGGAGTCCACCACAGAACATCTACTTCCTATCACCCTCAGACCAACGACCAAGCCGAAGTGTCAAACCGTGAAATTAAGTCCATTTTGGAGAAAACGGTGAACCAATCCTGAAAAGATTGGAGTCTGAAGTTGGATGATGCCCTCTGGGCATATCGGACAACTTTCAAGACCCCAATTGGTATGACTCCCTACAGACTCGTCTATGGCAAGTTGTGCCATCTCTCAGTTGAGATAGAGCACAAGGCTTTCTAGGCCATCAGGAAAGTAAACATGGATCTCGAAAAGGCTAGCCAGAGTAGACGCTTACAGATCCAAGAGCTAGAAGAGTTGAGAGACGACGCTTATGAGAATGCCTTGCTTTACAAGGGCAAGACCAAGACATACCATGACAGGAACCTTCGTCCCAAAACTTTTTCCATCGGATAGAAAGTATTGTTGTATAACTCACGTTTGTGACTGTTTGCAGGAAAGCTCAAGTCTAAATGGTCAGGACCTTTCATGGTCACGACAGTTTTTGACCATGGGGCAATTGAGATCCAGAATCCGACAACAGGAACAATCTTCAAAGTCAATGGCCATAGGTTGAAACCCTTTTACGAGGGATTCAAGCCCTCGACTGTTGAGGACACGATGGTGGAACCTCCACCTGTCGAGATCTAGATTTCTGAAACACGTCAAGGCCTCGACGAGTAAACAGACCATACTGGAGGCATTCTGAATGTCGTCCCATTCCTTTCTAACTTTATTTGTTTTATTTTGTTATTTAAATTCAAAATTTTTCCTTTTTATTTCCTGCTATTTTATTTTCCCATTATTAGTTAAGATTTCTTTTCCTTATTTTTATCCCCTGGTTTCTCTCTTTTTCCCTTTCCCAAGCGATTTTATTCGCCTGCAAATATTATCTTTTTTTTTTTCTTTCCTTTTGTCTTTATCTTCCCTAACTACTCTCTTTTTAAATTTTGAAAAGGCAGGCGGTTGGGATCCGCGGGCCTATGTTCTCTCTCCTAGTTTCAAGACGCCACGTCATCAAAAGGGGACAAAAAAGTGGCCATCATTAATTCCCTGTCAGACGCAGCAGCTTTGGCAGCACGCTCCCCCTCGTCTTTTCTCCTTCCCTCTTCCAGCTATCACCCACGTCTCCCTCACCAACAACTAAAGAACTTTGCTCCACTGATCCATCACCATCACCAAATCAACTCTCTCTCTCTCTCTCTCAAATCACCATCTTCTACCCTACCACCATGCCTCGAGTAAAGTAAGTAGCCCATAAACTCGCTACCTCAGACCTTGAATGTTCCTCCTCCTCTCACAAATCTCTTAGCCTCTGCCTCGACGAGGAGCAACCATCTTCTCTAACCATCCCTCCTACCATCGAGCTAAACCCAACCTCTACCGCCGCTCACCAATCGGACGGTGAGCTAGAAATCACCGGTGCGATTCCAGCGACCTCCACAATGACGAGATCCGGCCGGGTTTCTAGAAAACCACCCACATCCACCACCAGAACCTGAAACACCAGTGGATAAGAAGAGGAAGGTCACATCCTCTTCAAAGGCCCCAGTCAAGCAAGTCCCGACAAAGAAAGTGCGTCGTAACCAAGATGACGATTCTGATGTCGAGGGCTCGACGCAAGCGCCTGCCTCTACCCCGCGAGCGTCTTCAATCCAGGTTGTTTCTGACCTCTCTAATCCCCATGAATGGATATCTTTTGATGATAAACCTTTCTTAGATAAGTTGCATGCTATGAACTCCAGAGGCGTTAGCCTGTGTACGCACCTAGATCTAGAATTTTTGAGAAAAATGGGACAAGACGCTCGAGTCCGAGAGCTCGTTGGTAACATCGGTTGGGATTCTTTTTTCTTTTTGGAGCACCCAACCTATGTCGAGCCCTCGCTGGAGTTGTTTACCACTTTTTGGGTTGGTTCGAACCATTTCAAGCCTAAGGGAAAACATGGACCGAACCCTTCGACCCCTGAACTGATTAATTTTCGCTTAGCGAACAAATGGCTTAAGCTGTCTCTCAATGAGTTCAATTGTGCACTTAATTTTGTCACGCCTGACGGTTTAAAATCCAGTGCTTATAAGAATGCTTTGACTGTGATTCCCCATATTTTTGATGCTGATGTGGCTTTTCATGAGTTATCTGAGAATCCTAATGTTGTTTTCAACCCCAAATCCTCTAAAGCGCATGAAATTATGGACCCTGCCCTTAGAAATTTGCATCGCTTTCTTGCTCTTACTTTTGCTGCTAGATTTGGTTCTTCAGGGCAGTTAACCCTACAAGAGCTATTTCTTCTAGGGTGAATTAGGATTTTGGGTTGCATGTGCTTTTATTCATGTTCAGAATGGCTCTCAAGGCCCCATTTTAGGATCTCTAATTGCTTTGCTTGTTGTGAATTTGCGCAATATTGATTTGACCTCTGCTGGCCTTAGTGAGCCCATTGCTTTCAAGGATTTAGACCCCCGTACACTTGATGTTATGGGGCATTTGTGCATCTCACATGGTATTTTGAGGTTTTCTATAGGTACCACGCCATCGGGAGAGAAGGTCTTCGGCATGAAGCATGGAGGAGATTTTTCCTACCCCAACCTTTCAAGGCCTCAAACCCCTGTTGCCCCTCATGCCCCTGAAGGAAACTCCGATCGCGCCTCCGAAAGCATTCAAGCAAGCAAGCCATCTAACCCGTCACCCCAGACGCTCTTCAGAATCGAGTGTTTGCTCCAAGCAGTCCTCGCAGAGCTTCGAGGCCTAGCAACTGAAGTGGCTAAGAGCAAGCTACCACCCTCTTGATCCCCTCCGAACAATTCATCTTTCCTGCCCTCGAGGAGGGCCAAAAACATTTTTACCTGCTTTTTATTTCATTTTATTCTGTCATGTACTTATTTTAATTTTCGTTGAACTTCTTGTGTGTTCCTTTCCCGTATTGAGGACAATACGAAGCCTAAGTATGGGGAGGGATTTATCTGTGCATTTGTTGCATGTTTAAATTTCGTTTGTTGCTTGATTGCATGTTTTTTTTTTTTTGATTTTTGTTTTTCTCGGATTTTTCAAAAAATTTCGAATTTTTGGACTTTGCTAAATTTTTCTAAAAATCTGCCACTGCCCTATTTTTCAAAAACCTTTGTGAATGGACACATATTTTTGATCACATTTTGAACAAGTATGAGCCACCAGCACCTTGTCTAGACCTAGCTATTCCCATTTTTGCCTGCTGAACCTTATATCCATATCTAGGCCTCGACATCAGTAGTCACAAAAGCACCTTGTGAGCACTTGAGCTTCCACACCTATTTCTTTCTTGTGTGATTAGGATGCTTTAACTAGGCACTGGTTGACCTTGCATGATATCCCTAGGTATAGGCACTGTTAGACATAGGAAAGCATCGATTTGACAGATAAACTTCGCATCAATGTCTCTCTCTCTCTCTCTCTCTCTCTCTCTCTCTCTCTCTCTCTCTCTCTCTCTCTCTCTCTCTCTCTCTCTCTCTCTCTCTCTCTCTCTCTCTCTCTCTCTCTCTCTCTCTCTTTCTTTTGATCTTTTCATGCCCCCGACATTCCACTTCTTTCCATATTCTTTCCTGACCATTCATCTTTTCTTGATCTTTTTCCTTGGTAGGTGAGGTAGCGATCGTTGAGGGTAACGTTGAGGGCTAGACACCTAAAGCACGCGCAGACAAGTTCAAGTGTGGGGAAGCAGACGAAAGTAAAAGACTTCAAAGCAGAAAGCAAAGATCTAGGGCAAGAAAAAGCAAAAGATAGAAATATTTTCGAGCCCTAGATCATCCAAAGAAATCGAGCCCCTAGAAAGTTTCAAGTGTGGGGAAGCGAAAAAGAAGTCACCATCGATGCTGGAAGTAGATCAAGGGCAAGCGCCGAACAAAAAATCAAAAGTTTCATGCCCCAAAAGAATCAAGGTTTTGTAATTGGTTCGTACCTCCTCCCGGTTTCCTCTAAAAAAACATTTAAATTTGAAAATAAAAGGAGAGGGGCATTAAGCTAACAAAAAGAGTATCCGCATCCGAAGCCTCAACAAGAAGATTTTCCTGCCCTCGAAAAGAAGACATCTGTCTAGCCCCTGAATCATCTTCGTGCCCTCGATGAAAGTTGCCTTGCCACTTCGCCTTTTTCTAAGCCAAGGAATCCAACCAGGTTCTACCTGGTCCTTTCTTTTCTCTCCTCATTTCGTTTCTGTTCATCTCCTGCTTCTCCCTTCCACATTTCTAGCTCATTTCGTCCTTTTTTTTCTTTTTGCTGATGTGTTGTTTTTTCGATTGATGATTACCCATGCGTGTGTTCTACAGTACTCGGATTGATATGCAAGTTTGACTTTGTGCTGTGTTATGTGCATTTAGTTTTGAGCGTAAACACTTAGCCTTGCTTGCGAGAGTGAGTGTAAACACGTATCTGGTGAGGACTGCTGATTAAGGGCTTGATATGGGAAAGTTTGATCTTTGGGGTCGTTACCCCTCTGGTTTGATGCAGGTGTCTCCTACGTGAGAATGGGTTATGTGCGAAGTCTAGCCTGGTGCTGGTTCATATTTGTGTGTGGTTACTGTGTTGTCTGTCTCTGGAGGTAGTTTTCGGTTTTGTGATTGCTCGAGGGCGAGCAATGGGCAGTGTGGGAATTTGATAGCATGTCTTTATTGTAGGTTTTTCTATCTTATTTTTGGCCTTTTCGAGGGAAAGATACTTCTGATTTGCCCTTTTCCCCATGTTTTTGCAGATCAGTACCTAAAGGGAGAAAAGAGCGAAAATGAGCATTTTTTGGAAGGACTTCTGAAGTTTTGAAGATCGAGGTCTAGAAGAGCAGAGGTCATCGAGCCCGCGACGCTAACCGGACCAGTGAGTAGTCTCATGCCCTTGACTTCCCTGCGTCTGATCAGAGATCAAGAGCCAAAGGAAGGAATCCCAAGCGCTTCTAGAAGGTGTCAGACACTTCCAGAAGATTCCAGAATATCCTCAGCCAAGGACGCGGTCCCCCTATGTGCTGGCATCTTCCCAAGCGCTGACACCCTCTCTCCCTTAGCTGTATTTTTGTCTCCTAGCTAGTATTAGCCTATATATGCTTAGCTTTAGGGTTTTTGTAAAAGAGGACTGACTTAAGACACTAAAAACATCACTCTTTCTTTTGCCCTAATTTCTAGGGATTTTATTCTCTTGAATCTTGGAGCAGCCGCCAGTTTTGTAAAGGGAGAAGCTTTTCTCCTTTGATTTATTAAATCATTTACCGGTTTCCTCTAATCCTTTTCTTTACTCTTTCTTGCATGATATTTATTATCTACTATTCATATCTTGTTATGAGTACCTAAATACCACCTTCTTAGTGAAGGGTGTTGTAAGGGTTGCAAGGGTTAGTTAAGAGGCCTAAAGTGTGCTTAATATATTCTCTTGTCATATTCAATCATTTATCGTTTTAATCCTTGCTTATTTAGAACTATTGAGGGCTTGATCAACTGCCAATATTTCTACATGAGTATTGTCATTCTCTTGGTTATAACTGACGCGAATGCTTGAGATAAAGTAGACACCTAGTGTAGACATCGCGAGAGGTCTTTCGTCTAGGGGTATTTGATTGTTTAGGTTATGTGATGCGAGCGTGACAAACTGAGATGTCACGCCCTAGATCTGTCTTGCCTCCACTTCATGGGCATTTTGAGTAGTGCCTCCCCGCATTCGTGCCTGAGAGGACGACAAAACGTCAAGGCCACCTCATATGTGGAAACGGGGGGTGGCTTCTACCTACGAAGGTGAGTAGGGAGTCTACGTGGAAACATGACTCCTATAGTAGGTCTATGCTTGAGTTTGGAATATTTTCGTGCCCATGATTAACTGACCTAGAACGCAACCCGAGAACACCTTTTGCTAAGATCTCTTCCCCTCTGATTTATATCTCTCTTGTTGCTTTTCTTGCCCTCGAGTATCTTTTGTTATCTTGCCCTTGATTGTTGTTTCACTTTCGAGCCCCCGAATGCCTATTACTTTTATGATTGTGATTTACATTTATTTACTTATCTGTTTTGTTTGCTCCCATACCTGCATCGATTAATTCATTAAACGATAAAAACTCCCCCAGTGTTTCTTGACCGTACTATGTTGTATTTGTCCCTTGTCATACATCTTTATTAACGTTTTATTCCTTCAATCTCTATGGTTCAACCCTGTCTTGCCCTGTACAAATTTATTTGTGCATTTAGGCATCAGGAAATTATTTAATACATTTGAGTGACGATCAGTCACCCTCTAGTACAACTACATTTTGTTCTGGGTCCGATACTTCCTCCTTCACCGTTCTCTGACAATCGTATCTAGTTCCCCTCCCCCGACCTCAATGCCAACTTGTCATCCTTGGGTCCTAACAGTGCAGTCACCCACCGACTAAACTTGAGGGATTTGGGTTATCAAGGTTGTCAATCATTGGGGCCTCTCTTCTATCGGAGATTATAGGCGTTGCTTCAGATAGTGAGATCTTCCATCGGATACCGCTCAACGCTCAGTACTCTCAAGTTTGCAACAGTATATTCTCCTCCTTTTGTCAGTTCCAGTACATGATGGAATACAACGCAAATAAATTCAAGGAAGTCGCCGATAGCTTAGAAAAGGAGAAGGTGTTGCACACCCACACTAAGAATGAATATAAAAGCTATCGGAAAGAGACTCTTAGCATCTCCTATCTTCATGAGCAAACCCAAATGGCACTGGAGGAGTGCAAAGTGGACTTTATTGCCTCCCGCCAAGAGAGGGTTGTCGGGAAGGCCAAGGTGGGGGAGCTATCAGAGCTTAATGAGAAGCTGCAGTCGGAGCTGGCAGGTGAGAAGGAGAGGTCTTCCGTTAACAATAATGGTAGGATAATAGTCCAATGACTGAAGGAGACTAGAGTCCTTGCCATTTTCTTTCCGTTTGATTCCCTAAAGATGTTAGAAATGATATCAAGGAAAAAGTCTTTTGTAATTTGTTTGATTAGCTGTAACAGTATATCTTTTATATTTCTTTGAAGGCCTTTTTGGCTCTTTTAGCGTTCCTAAGTTGTACCACCGTCTGATTACCACCGGAATGGGCTTGAGAAGCTTTGTTAGACTTATAAGGCTCTCGTTGATGAAGCCGTTAGCGTACCCAGGCAACACCTGAGTAGTCGAAAAGGTTTATCGGGTTGTCGCCGATAAAGCTGTTGACTCCTAAGTCGTGCCACCATCTGATTACCACCGGAATGGGCTTAGACAACATTGCTGGACTTATGAAGCTCTCACTGATAAAGCTGTTAGCGTACCTAAGCAACACCTGAGTAGCCCAATAGGTTTATCGGGTTGTCGTCGATAAAGTTATTCACCCCTAAGTCGTGCCACCGTCTGATTACCACCGGAATAGGCTTAGGTGAATTTCTTGGGTTTATCAGGCTCTTGCTGATAAAGTCGTTAGCGTACCCAGGCAGCACCTGAGTAGCCCAATTGGTTTATAGGGCTATCGTCGATAAAGTTGTTCACCTTTAAGTCGTGCCACTGTTTGATTACCACAAAAATGGGCTTAGAAGGCTTTCATGGGTTTATCAGGCTCTCACTGATAAATTCGTTAGTGTACCCAGGCAACACTTGAGTAGCCCAATAGGTTTATCGGGCTATCGCCGATAAGCTGTCAGTATCCGCTACCATTCATCCGCTTGTTGAAAAGGTGGAGATGTGTTATGGAAGATACCCCCTTCAAGTTTATTAGGATCCGCTACCACTCACACGTCTGCTGGAAAGACACCGATGGATTATGGCAGGTTGATTATCGAGATCCACTACCACTCACACATCTGTTGGAAAGACGCTGCTGGATTATGGCGGGTTGATTATTGGGATCCGCTACCATTCACACGTCTGTTGGAAAGACGCCGATGGATTATGGCGGATTCTTGATTTTGCCAATAAGGCTAATGGTATCCACTACCATGCATTCGTCTGTTGGAAAGACGAAGTTGGGTCTGGGTGGATTCTTGATTTTTTATTGTGCATGTCATAGTCAACATAAAATAAAAAAAATACTTGCATATTTTTTTAATGTGGTTCGACATTAAAGCTTACGTCCACGGTGTTATTATTCACATAGAGGATACAAGTAATACATCTGCTCTCGAATGATACAATTTTAAGTTTGCAATATTCCAAGAGTTAGGTAAGGGATTACCGTCAAGTTCCTCTGAGTGATAAACTCCTTTTCTGAAAACTCTCCCAATTGGGACTGAGCTTCCTCATGCGCTGACCGGTGGCTTTCTTGTTGCATAGTACCAAGTCTCCCAGTTTTAGCAATCGTTCTTTGACACGTCGATTATGGTACTTGGCCATCTACGCTTGTAGTAGATTGTTTTGAGATTACTCATTCTCGCAGTTCCGGTAATACGTCAAGTTGTGCTCGTAGTCTGTCTTCATTATGTTCCTCATTGAAGTACTCAATTCGGAGTCTTAAAGATCCAATTTCAACCGGGGTGACAACTTCAGTGCCATAAGTCATCGCAAATGGAGTTTCGCTAGTACTTATCTTGGTGGTCATCCGGTAAGCCCACATAATGTATGGTAATTGTTCGACCCATTTCTTTCGGGCTCCTTCTAAATTCTTCTTGATCCCGCTTAGGATGGTTTTGTTACTGACTTCTGTCTGGGCGTTTGTTTGAGGGTGAGCAATAGAGGAGAACCTTTGCTCAATCATCAGCTCCCCACAACGTTCCTGGAAATATACACCGGTGAACTATATTCCATTATCACTAATCACATGATAACTTGATGTTTGAAGAAGCGCCAGGCCTTTTCTGCCATTATTATAGGGACAACTTTCGCTTCAGCCTATTTTGTAAAATAGTTGACTGCCACAATGACAAACTTAAGCTGAGGAAACGTTTTCGGGAAGGGGCCTAAGATATCAATCCCCCATTTGGCAAACAGACATGGGCTGACCATTGCCGATATCTCCATGGCTGGATGTTGTGGGATCCTTGTAAATTCTTGGTATTTTCTGCATGTCTTCATAAAATTATCATAATCTTTCCGGATCATAGGCCAATAGAACCCAGTTCGTAGCACTTGTGTGACCATTGTACTCCCAGAAATATGCATTCCACAAACGCCTTCAAGAATTTCTCAAAGAGTGCAGAGGCCTTCTGTCTCCGATATACATTTGGCTGCTGGATATGAGAAACATCGGCGAATGAGCTCACCATCGTAGAATATGCATTTGCTGACCCGTTTGAGTACTTTTTTCATTTTAGCAATATCTTCTGGTAACACGCCAAGCTTGAGATAATTGGTTACCGGAGCTCGCCAATCATCCGCTGCTTCGCTTACACATAGAGTAAGTTGTTCTTCCATGAAAGAAGGCACCGTAATTTCTTCCACCATGACATCAACCTACATAACAACATTGAAATCAGTGGCCAACTTTGCAATCTCATCTGCTTATGTGTTTCCTTCTCTCGGTATGTGCTCAATCTTGACTTGGATTGCTCTCTTTTTAATCTCCGATAGTTCCTTCTGCACCTTTTCAAGATACTGTAACATCGCTGGGTTTTTAGCTTGGGAATGACCGTTAACTTGGTCCACAATTAACTTTGAATCACCGTATATTACCAGGTGCAGAACTTCTAATATTCCATGGTCATGGATTCCCTCAGTACTTAGATTTTTTCGATGCGTAAGCAAGTTAAAAGTGCCTCATACTCATGTTGCATTGTTGGACAAGTGCTTTAGGATTCTTAAGGCGTAGCGCATCTTGATCCTGTCGGGTCTTGAAATAATGATACCAGCACTAGCGGATTCCTAGTTCTTGGCACCATCAATAAAGATGACCCACTTATCTCCGTAGGTCTTGGGATAAGGTAGATCTACCTCTCCCATTTCTATTGCTGACATTTCAGGTAACGGCTCATCTGTGAAGGTGCATTCGACTATGAAGTCAGCTAAGGCTTGCGCCTTGATTGATGGTCGAGAATGATACTGCAATCAATGCTGCTCAAGCTCAATGGCCCATGTTACCATTCTTTTGGAAGTTTCTGGCCTCTTAAAAATTCTTCTTAGTGGCTGGATTGTCAGGACGACTACCGAGTGGGCCTGAAAATATCGCGTCATCTTCCGGGTTGCCTGTACCAAGGCAAACACCACTTTTTCAATGCGGCAGTACCTCAGCTCCATATCTTTAAGAATGTGACTGACGAAGTAGACTGGCCTATGTACACCATTTTCATCACGTACCAGAACAACACTCACTACTTCGTTAGTAACCCCCAAATACAAAAACACATCTTCCGGTCGGGTTAGCAACAAATCGAAAGTGAGATATTCCTTCAGCTTAACAAAGGCTTTTTCACATTCATCTGTCCAACCAAATGGGGCTTTCTTCTGAATTATCTTTAAAAATGGAAGGCACCGCTCACCTTGTTTGGAAATGAACCGGCTCAAAGTAATAATTCTGCCGGTAAGTCTTTGCACTTCTTTGACATTTCTCGGCGAAATCATGTCATGAATCGCCTTTAGCTTAGCAGGGTTGGGCTGAATTCCCCTTCGACTGACAATATATCTAAGAAATTTTCCCATCTGAAACGCGAACATGCATTTCTTGGGATTGACTTTCATGCTATACCGTCGCATAACTCCAAACACTTCCTCCAAATCCGCTAGATGGCATTCAAAGCTCTTGCTTTTCACCAACATGTCGTCCACATACACTTCCAGATTTCTACCAATTTGAGCCTTAAAAATCTTGTTGGCGGTTCTCTAAAATATGGCTCTAGCGTTCTTCAATCCGAATGGCACAACCCGATAGCAATAGGTGACTTTCGGAGTGATGAAAGTCGTCTTCTCCGCCATGGGCATCTAATGATATCCTGAATTTGCATCAAGCGAACTCAGGTCTGCCGCCTGATCAACCAACTGCTCTATCTGGGGCAGTGGGTAGCAATACTTTGGGCATGCTTTATTAAGGTCTGTGAACTCAATGAACATCCTCCACTCTCCATTAGGCTTGGGGACCACTACCGGATTTGCTATCCATGGCAGATATTGCACTTCTCGGATGAAGTTTGACTTTAGGAGCTTGGCCACCTCTTTTTCGATTGCATTCGCCTTCTCCTTCGAAAAGGCCCGATGCTTCTGCTGGACCGGCTTGGCTTCCGGATTGACATTCAGCTGGTGTTCGCCTACTTCCCTAGGGATACCAGGCATATCAGATGGTACCCAAGCAAATTCCCCTTTACATTTGTTCAGCAACTAGGTCAACTGCTTATACTCCTCTTGACTGAGTTTCTTACTCACCAAAAAACTTCCGGTTGCAACTCCTTCTACCAAAATTGGAACCATTTTTCCTAACGATTGAGTGCACCTTTCATCTGTCTGCTTCAAGGCGTCAGTGGCTTGATACGATTCTAGCATCATCGTATGCGCAAGACGCGCGCCTTGGGCCAAGAGGACCGTGGCATCGAGCCAAGAGGGCTGTAGTGAGTCGAGTGAGGTTAAAAAAGCCTTAAGATGTTCAGAGGAAGGTCATTGCATGAAGGGAGCAGACCTTAGGCCGAGGAGGACATGCAATGCACCTTAGCGCACGCACGCTAACCCTAGGAGAGTCCTATCGATCCAAACCAAGGAAGAAGGGTTCCGATCAGCGATCCATGATAAATACAAGAAAAAGGAGTGTCTTAGGAGTGTCGTGGCCAAGTTTGAGGACAAACGCACGATTGGAGAGAGAGAGATTGCAAGGAGGGACTTAGTCGCATGCACCAAGGGTGTATACAAGCGCAACAAGGGCGTCCGTTGGAGCCAAGTGGGTTCGGGTGAGGTTATTTTGAGGGACCGGCCTTGTGACATGTATTTAAACATGTTAGGAAGGTTTGGGCCAAGTTTCAGCCCAAAAGCCCGAGTAAAAGTCAAGATAGCTCGAGAGAGAATTTTGGTGCGCATTGACCAAGCCAAGGGTCAAGCGACTAGACCATGGCTAGGCCGAGACTGAGCCATTGAGGGAGCTGACTTGGGAGAGCGCCTAGAAGTTCTATAATAGTTAGGATATATTTATTAATTAATTATTAGAGTTATTTCTTAGTTAGAACTTCTATTCCTATTATAATTAGAACTTATAGTCTTAGTAGAATTCCTAGTTTTACTTAAACTTGTACTAGGCTTTGCCTATATATAGCCGATTGGCTTCATTAATCAAATAAGCTATTTTTCAACCAAATTTGATCCCTTGTGATTGTGAGACGTTTGTCTTGTGAGAGCCTTGCTCTTGTGTTCGTGGACTCGGACAAAAACCCTAGGTGGCGGTGTCAAGTGGATTCTTGGCGTACCTTATCCTACGAACCTCACTTGTTGATCGGCGGAGTTAGGTGGATTCCTAGTGTTCCTTATATCGAAGAGAAGAGTAGATTGAGTAAATTCCACACAACTTCAAACCTTCCAACAACGATCGTCAATTCAACGCGTCCTAGTTATCTAAGATCGTATCAAGGGTAGCAAGGATCATATCATGTGGTAGCGGAGCTTAGCCGTTGCAAGGTTTGATTTATATCAATCTATCTTTACTTTTGTTTTGTTATTTTCGTTTTTATTTGAGTCGGTTTAGAAAACAATTTTTCTAAATCAAGTTTGTGTCATTGTAAAAAACAAATTGAGTTCGATTTGTTTGAGTAAAAAAAAGAGTCTATTAGTTAGTTTAGTTGTCTCTTTTGTTTATCAAAAAGTGTCACAAAAATCAGTCCCCAAAGTGTCATAAAAAGAGTCACAAAAATAGTCCCAAAAAGTGTCAATTAGAGTCACAAAACCTAGTGTCAAAATTGTATTTAAATATATACCTATTGGAGTCCGATTTCTGTGATTTTTAGTTCTTTAGAAAGCTGAGTCTGTTGGGAGTGTGAATCAAAAAGAAGTGATTCGGACATCAGAGTCAAAAGTTGTACTTGAAATACGAAACTGTGTTCACCGAAACCGATTTCTACACCTTTTAGTGTTTGAGTTTGATTAGGTGATTGAGATGTCGAGTGAGGCAAGTGAAGCGAAGAGAAGAGCCATGATTGCCTTGATGGAGACTCTTAACACAAGGCTTGGAGACTTAGACCTATGGAGGCGAGATGTAGATGAACGCCTACGAGCACCAACCGGTGGAGTTGTTAATCTGCATAACCCAAGGGATGATGTGAGTATTAATAACAATCGTGAAAGAAGACCTAGAAGTCCCCAAGGAGGAGAGGCGGATGATGAAGAAGACTATGAGGAGGCTGATCCTAGACAAAGACATAGGCAGCGAGTTCCTAACGCCAACCCTAGGCGGAGACGAGAACGCGAGCCACCATGGTATGACGATGATGAACGTGAGCCACATATGTGCGCTCATGGACCGAGACGTCAACCTAGACGAGAGCTAATGCAAGGTATGGCGAGAGGAGACGGTTAGGTAGTCGAGTTGACGACAACCTTGGAAGCATAAAGTTAAAAATCCCTACCTTTGAAGGGAAGGATGATCCAGACGTATACCTAGAGTGGGAAAGGAAAGTGCAATCTATTTTTCTTTGTCACAACTACTCAGAGGATAAGAAGATAAAGTTAGCATCGGTGGAGTTCAATGGATATGCCGCTCATTGGTGGGATTCGTTGAACGCAACAAGAGAGCTAGTTGGAGTCGGACCGGTTGCAACTTGGGAGGATATGAAGATGCTAATGAGCAAGTGGTTTATACCCACATACTTTCATAGGGATCTACATCAGCGCTTACAAACGCTAACTCAAGGGAGTAGGAGCGTTAGTGATTATTTCAACAAGATGGAAGTTGCCCTAACAAGAGCACAAGTCGTGGAGGATATTGAAGCGACTATGGCAAGGTTTTTGAATGGGTTAAATCGAGAGATAGCTAACCGCTTGGAGTTAACAACATACAACTCTTTAGAGGATATGTTGCATATGGCGCTCAAGATCGAGAGGCAAAGGAAGACGAGGTCTTACCCTAGCGATGAGTGAAGTAAAGCGTTGGCTTGGAAGAAGTCGACATGGGAGAAAAAGGGAAAAAGTGAAACACCGAGCGGAAAGGAGGCTAAGGGCGAGAGTTCTAATGTGCCTAAAAATTCTATCGGTGATAGTAGTTCTTCCAAAAATTCTCAAGGGGCTAGAAATATAGTTTGTTTTTAAGTGTTTGGGTCGAGGACACATTGCTTCGACGTGCCCTAATAAGCGTGTGCTTATGATGAAGGAGAACGGTGAGTGGGAGAGCGAAGATGAACAAGAGTCTGAGATGCATAAAAATAAGAAGATTGAAAGAGATAGTGATTCGGACGATTGCGTGATTGAAGAGCATGAAGAAGAGGGTGGGCTTTCACTTGTAGTGCAGCGAACCTTAAGCGTACAACCTAAAGCCGAGGAGAAAGGCTTGGAGCAACGAACTAATTTGTTTCCACACAAGGTGTCGTGTGAATGGGCGAGTGTGTGCCGTGATTATTGATAATGGGGGCTTGTGCAAGTGACTTGCTTGTGAGTAAGCTTAGCCTTCCATTGATCAAGCGAGAGAAGCCTTACAAGCTATAATGGATGACGAACGAAGGAGAAATAGAGGTGACTCATCAAGTCTTAATTTCGTTCAACATTGGGAGCTTTGATTGTGATGTGTATTGTGATGTGGTACCTACGAGCGCAAGCCATATTTTGTTAGGTAGGTCATGGCAATATGACATGAAGGCAATCCATAAGGGTAAGAGCAACCGATACAAGGTTGAGAAGGATGGAAGAAAGCATATCTTGGAGCCTTTGTCACCTTCGGAAGTTTACAAGGATCAAGTATGGCTTACTAAGTCGTATGGTGATTTTGTGAAGGAAAAGGAAGAGATGGACTCGAAAGAATTAAAAGTCCTTGAGCAAAACAGCCCGCATGAAAATAGAGAGCATGCGCTGAACAAGGAAAGAAGAAACGTGTTACTTGTGCCTAACCCTAATTTATTTATTTCTACTTTTTCTTGTAAGCATTCTTTAGGGTTGCAAAAGGAAGATGATGAGAGTGGAAGATTGGAGTGGATCTTTGCAGTTGATGGAGTTAAGGAAACAGATTCGAGGACGAATCATTTTCAAGAGGGAGAGAATGATACGATTCTAGCACCATCGTATGCGCAAGATGCGCGCCTTGGGCCAAGAGGACCGTGGCATCGAGCCAAGAGGGATGTAGTGAGTCGAGTGAGGTTAAAATAGCCTCAAGATGTTCAGAGGAAGGTCATCGCATGAAGGGAGCAGACCTTAGGCCGAGGAGGACATGCAATGCACCTTAGCGCACGCACGCTAACCCTAGGAGAGTCCTATCGAGCCAAACCAAGGAAGAAGGGTTCCGATCAGCGATCTATGATAAATACAAGACAAAGTAGTGTCTTAGGAGTGTCGTGGCTAAGTTTGAGTACAAACACACGATTGGAGAGAGAGATCGCAAGGAGGGACTTAGTCGCATGCACTAAGGGTACATACAGGCGCAACAGGCGCGTCCGTTGGAGCCAAGTGGGTTCGGGTGAGGTTATTTTGAGGGACCGACCTTGTGACATGTATTTCAACATGTTAGGAAGGTTTGGACCAAGTTTCAGCCCAAAAGCCCGAGTAAAAGTCAAGATAGCTCGAGCGAGAATTTTGGTGCGCATTGACCAAGCCAAGGGTCAAGCGACTAGACCATGGCTAGGCCGAGACCGAGCCATTGAGAGAGCTGAGTTGGGAGAGTGCCTAGAAGTTCTAGAATAGTTAGGATATATTTATTAATTAATTATTAGAGTTATTTCTTAGTTAGAACTTCTATTCCTATTATAATTAGAACTTATAGTCTTAGTAGAATTCCTAGTTTTACTTAAACTTGTACTAGGCTTTGCCTATATATAGCCGATTAGCTTCATTAATCAAATAAGCTATTTTTCAACCAAATTTGATCCCTTGTGATTGTGAGACGTTTGTCTTGTGAGAGCCTTGCTCTTGTGTTCGTGGACTCGGACAAAAACCCTAGGTGGCGGTGTCAAGTGGACTCTTGGCGTACCTTATCCTACGAACCTCACTTGTTGATCAGCGGTGTTAGGTGGACTCCTAGTGTACCTTACTTCAGCAGGCATTGTTCAACCTCGACTTGGAGATTGGCGGAGTTTGGTGGATTCCTAGCGTTCCTTAAATCGAAGAGAAGAGTAGATTGAGTAAATTCTGCGCAATTTCAAACCTTTCAACAACGATCGTCAATTCAACGCATCCTAGTTATCTAAGATCGTATCAAGGGTAGCAAGGATCGTATCAGCTATGTAGACATATCTATCACAATTTCCGTTAGTCATGACAAGATAGAGCATTTTGCTGCTAGCTTTTGGTCGCCTTTGATTGTGATCACACCATCCCAAGAGGGATACTTCAGTTTCAAGTATCGTTGCGAGATAACGGCTCCAAAAGCATTCAGAAAAGGTCATCCCAATATGACATTATATGGTAGATTCAAATCCATTACCATGAACAATTGTTGTTCCGTCCTCTTGGAATTGTCCTCCAGGAAAAATATTGGCAAAAATGTGATTCCTGTTATCGGAATAGGCAATCCATCTACTCAAATAATTGGCTTCTAATATGAGTTTAACTTCAACTCTGGACGTTTCATCAATTTGTATGCATTAAGAGACAATAAGTTGACGGCACTGTCGTTGTCTACCAGAGTCCTCCTTACTCCATGATTGCCAATAATTGCCGTTAATACTAACGCATCATTATGGGGATATACCACCCCTTGCTCATCCTCTTTTAAAAAATATATGGTCATTCGGTCAAACAAACCAAACCCGACTTCCTCCTGCAAGGGTTCTTCCCCTTTCCTCTTTCCACTGGTAGAGGGTCCCTCGATGCACTGAGTCCCTCCTGCTATTAAGTTAATCATCGGGAATTCATCCGTAAATGCCATCAATGTTTCGTTACCTTTATCCCTTCGCATCTCTACCACAAGGGAGCCGAAACACACAACTTTCATGTTGTCTTCCCGATTGACATTCAATCGGTTATCAGGGGCCCGCACTCTAGCCTTAAATGCGTACTCACCTAAGTATCCTTCCTTAATCAACCGTTCAATTGCCGTTTTCAACATCTTACATTCTTTCGTTTTGTGACCCCGTGACTTATGGAAATGATAAAATAAGGCCTTGCGCGCGCTTAGTTTGTAGGGAGGATATCGGATTGGCAATTTTTTATCCTCTATTATCGCCAAAATTTCTACCTGGGGTATCAACAACGGTGTGGATTTAAAATCCGTCTGCTTACCCTTCCGAGGCTTTGACCTCCTCTCTGTTGGTGTTCGCGACACATATTCTCTTTGAGTTCTCCGTTGGTAATCAACCTCTTCCATTTTGGCATAGATAGTTGTGAGCCTTGATCCACAAAATATCCAAGGTCTGCGGAGGATCTTCTAGCAATGTGTCTTCCAATTTATCATAACCATAGTTTCTCTTCAACGCTTCTACCGTAAAATTTACGGTGACATCCACCGTCATGGCCATCTCCATGTTAAATCGATCCAGGTAACCCTTAAGAGATTCCCCTGGCTTCCAACGTTTATCAAATAGAGCTGTAGATGATTTCTTTAGAGGGATAGATGTGCTGAATCTGCTCCGGAACCTCTCCTCCAGCTGTGCAAAGCTATCTATGGAGGCAGACAATAATCCTCCAAACTAGGTTCTAGCAATTCCAAATAGAGTCAGTATGAAAATCTGACACAACGCCTCGTCTCTCCGTGTTTGGAACTTGACATAATCCTTCACCCGATTTAGGTGGGTAACCGGATCCTTGGTACTGTCATAAACTTCTATCGAAAGCTTGATAGGTCTGCTGACCCGATACCTTCGTACCCGATAGGTTAACGGGTGCTTCAGATTATCATCCTGCTCTCTCTGATAATATGGTGAAATGGATCGGGAATATCCTCCTCCTCCTCCCGTGGATTGCATCCGCGATCATAGTGTCGACAATCCCTCACAAGCTGGTGTACCGCTGGTGATCTATCCCTACTCCTTCTACCGTCAAATCTCCTTGCATGATGATGTAGAGAGTCCCTTCTCACACTGTGCCGCGCTACATGGCTACTAACCTCATTCATGTTGTCCAAATATCCTTCCTCTATCCTTGGAGGATTTACAACCGGGGGTACCAACAAAATAGGTTGCTCTAGGTTTTCATGCGGGAGATGCTGACTTTCCTACAAGGGCCAAATTAACCACCTGAGGAGCTGGACCAGCTCCTTACTAACGATGGTTTCCCCGTCTGCGATGCAACAAGAGGCTGAGTGAACAATGGTGGTGGGGCTGGTAGATGAGTCAACGGTTGAGGAATCAGGTTGGTGAGCATGGACATAAAAACATCCATCCTCTCATGTAGGGTGGCAACGGACTCAGTGGATAGTAGCGTTGTGCTGGCCGTACTCGGGTCGGGCATAGTTGTAGCTGGGAAGCTTATTTCTCGGCTAATGGAGAAGGTGAGCTGGCGGTTAACTGGAACCGACCTCATTCCTACTAGTGTCACCGACGTTGAGATCACTGGTATGTCACGGGTGGGCATGATGGAGCTGCTGGTGGGCTAGATCGGCGAGAAATCTTGATTGGACTCCATTTGAAGAGTAAATCTTGAAGAAAAGAGATGGAGATCTTGGATATTAAGGTTTACTCACTTAACGATCCAAGACTCTCAATGAAAGCACCAATTTGATAATCATCAATTTGAGGTGAGGGTGATTCTATAATTTAGCGTGCTAATGTGGACTGTCTCGCTGGTCCTACGCTACCTGCAAATCGCCGGAGGGGGTCTCCGGCGTAGAGGCTCCGACGATCAAGTCAGTATACATGATGAAAATAGGTAGTAAGGGAAACTATCGGGTTGGGGTAGGTGGTTGGGTAGTTGTGCAGGTAGAGCTTCAGTACGCGTGTGCCTGTATGCGTATATGTGCGTTCATGAAGGGGTGATAGGGGGGTATTTATAATCTCGCCCTGTGGGTCACCATGGACACGTGTCGTTCGGGCTTGGTCAGCCATTACCGATACTTGTCCCTTTATCCGATAGTTTCCCTAGTATGTCGTATAAGTAGTATACTTACCTGGTAGAGCCGGTATATGTAATCTTAGTTACTGGTGGCGATATATACTGGGAGGTACATATATCGAAACTCTTCATTTGTGATGAAAGGTCGTAATTACCCTTGAGGTGCCTTATGATGCTTAATGAATCATGAATGGCAGGTGAGGAAAGGAGATTAACTCATGAACCATCTGAAAACCGCTTAGAGCGCCGGTGCACCTTCAAAGTAGCTCAGATGTCTCATGGCTGCAAGTTAACTGACGAACATTGCAGCCGGAAAATTGATCTCAAGATGATTTCTATCACAGCTCATAAGTCAGACAATAGAAACTGAAAGAAAAAGGATGGAGAGAGGCATGTCCTATATTTCAAGTATTGCAAAACAAAACAAAGCGAACTAAAAGCGGCAATGCAAGTGCACCTTCAAAGCAGCTCAGATGTCTAAGTAATTCAATAATAATAAAAAACAGTAACGGGCAAATACTTGGAGGATCTCCATTAGACAACTAAATATAAAGATAAGAAACCAGTTAGAACATGGGAATTGGGAAGAGAGAAGACTACGTCTTACGAAGATGCTCGACAGAACATGATTCTGAGAGTACTTGAAAATTGGATGGATAGTGCAATACTGGGTAGCACCGGAACAAACCAGCTCAAAAGACCTAAAGACTGAAAAGGCAACTACTTGAATATGCTTTCAGTTTAAATTCAACAAGAGTTATGAGCAGCTTAACATAAGTCGCCCATGCGTCAAGATATGTGTAACAAAGAAAAGTGAATATAAAGATAAGTGGAAATGCTTAGTACTGTAGAGATGGGCAGAATTAATAGAAACTGTGAAAATCATCAGGTAAAAGAAAAGTTTTTCATATAGAACTGAGATATATGGAACTGATTATAAAGAAAGAAATTATTAAAAATGTTGCTAGAACAACAAAATTTCTTGACATGCTAAATTCCAGAGAAATTTCTTCCTCCTATATTTCTCATGCTAAAAATGGGCCAGCTCTAAAATATAAATTACTACAAAGCCCCTGGGTACATTAGAAAAATGCTTTGGAGTCTTCAACAACAATGGGTAAGTTGTGAAATGGGACGCCAAAGTGAGAAGAGGTCAATCAGGATCCAAAATTGCATCCCAGTTCTGTATGAATGTTAGAAAACAATAAATTATCTCAGATAAAATGGTGAGTAGGGTATTCATGCTCATATCCATTATAATCATAGTATAGCCTCTCCCCTTTTGCAATATCACGAGTAGCAACCAAAAAGGCCCGACATTCACCGTTTACATTGTATCTCACACATTTACAATTCTGCTTCTTCTTACCATCCCTGCAAAAAATTGGATATGCTTTAAGCTTACAGAGGACGGCCTAGTATCATTTAAAAAAAATTGAATAAAAAACTCTTGTATTGCACTGGAGGTAAGGTTGGTGAACTTGTGTTGAACAAAGCAGAACACAAAAACTAAAAAGAAGAGGCCAAAGTATGAGTGAATAATCACATGACTGTATAGTAATTACTTTACTGTTCAAGTCAAACATAGAAAAGAAGGTATAGGTTACACAAGCTTACGGGTTATGATTGTTGATGCCATTGATAAAGCGAGCAACATTTCCACGTTTATCAGCACAGATAACAAGACTTTTAGATGAGTCTCTTGATAAGAGAAGGGTCATCAAACTATCACAATCATCATGTTCGCGGTTTTTAATGTAATCCACATCGCCTGTGTATTCAGCTATAAATGTCAAATCCTTGATCGGTGCAGCTGCCTCAACAGTATATCTGCATTACATTATAGAAATGAACCAGCTCAATATGCAGTGGCCAAGCATGATAGCTAGCAGTACAAGCATGCTCAGGATTTAAGTACAAGTACCCTTCATGCCGATCAAAAGCCACTACAAGTGGAGGGCATTCACCCCTTTTACACATAGATCTACACAGTTCCAATGTCTCTATGTCTTCCTTAGAAAGAACCTGATAAAACACCATATACTGTTACCAATTTGGAATATAAGGGACCTAGAAGTGTTTTAGGGAAGATGATACAGAAAAGAGAGCTCTAAATTCAAACCTGCATGCTTGCATCCTCAAACTTGGCCTGATTTGCAGAATGAGGAGCCATGCCAGGAGGGTAGGTTAAATCATCACTATATTCCATTTGTACCGTTGTTAAAGCATGAGCAAGGGTAGTCATTTGACGAAGCCTTTCTGCAGGATCTTCTGATGGAATAAATGGCAACCATCTCCTCCTTCTCTTTTGATAAACCAACGATCCACGCCTCCGACGCTTTTTAGTGTCTTGAAGTCAACCATGATAAGGCAATTAAAGCATCAGTTTTATATCAAATCATATACAAGTGAATAAGCAGACTATGCATTCATTAACATGCTCATCAAAGAAAATATATATGGAATGAAAACATAAAAGAGTAAACATGAATTCAAAATTACGAAGAAGAAAAAACAATGGTGGTGGGTTGGTTTTGGAAAATGGAAGAATAAAACTGGATTTTGAGCCAACTGAATATCATTTTATGTGCAGATCAGATGTGAGAGACATTGCAGGGATCAAGTTAACAACTCAAAGGATGGAAGACAGTGGGACAACCAGATGCATTAAGGGATTGAGGGTGAATGATTAAAAACAATATTTGAACATTAAACTATCAGCTTTACATGTGGCATCCAAGTATAATATATCTGAGATCGAATTCAAAAAGAGATGTCTTCATACATGTACTGCAAGCATACAACTCTACCATTCAGTAGTAGCTTGAAACATGATAAATGATTTTGGATAGACAAGTACAGTCGCATTTTGACAGATTGTTGTCTCATAAAGATGGAAGAATATATATAGTTATTAAATCCATAACAGAATGCTGTGTAGTTTCTTCAACAGAAGGGCTAAACAGAACAATAAGCACCAAGAGGAAAACAATTGTGTTACATCAAGTTTTGTTATGAATAAGCAGAACTAGGAAAATATGAAAGACATGAAGCAAATATCTGTAAAAAATTCTTAAGATCTCTAATACAAAAGTATAAACTATATGCGTCTACAATTGCTTCAGTATAAAAGAAATAATGACCTCATGGTTAAAGGGCATTAACTATATGTTCTTCTAACCAATAGCTGATGGATGGGAGTACTCCTAACTAGTTGAATTGATTCAAGTTCAATTTCTTGCAAAAGCTCAGAACCCCTATGCGGACAGCTGGTCCTTAGAAGACCAATTGAGTTGATTTTTCTGTGTTAGTGCTTGCATGCTAGCCTAGAATATAGCATGACCATCTCAGGTATAATAGCATCATATTCTGGCATCATGAAAAATATATATGAGGTATTGTCGCACCCCCTTTTCGGATTCTATTTGCAACAGGTATAAAATGGTAAGCATGCCAACAGCAAGATTTAACACTTTAAGAAATCTTCTTACAATCTTTAACCAAAGTTAAGGGCAAATTTCCCCTTACGGGAAATAAAGCTTCAACCTTACGTGCATACATAGATACGTGCACAATCGTGTGTGTATTTATAATCACCCAAGTGTTCTGGTCCAACCAGTTTATGCTAGCCAAAAATAGAAAATGTTTAGTCAAATGAAACGCAATCCTTCAGAATCTTTAGTTTATTGAACCTAAGAAACTAAAAAAACACATCATCCTCATGAACCACACGAAACGACAATTGACACCAGAATTTCCCAAATCTACAGCACTCAGTGACCAATTATCTTATGAGATTTGATAAGGTTACTTAACATCCTAAAGTGGCTTGCATGCATATGCTGATCCTAACAAACAAATTACCATTAAAAGTGCATGGTAGATCGCGAAAGGGGCATATATTACTTATTACACACATAATCATAATGCTCCTGTTTCCTTCTTTGGAAGTATTATCTTGGCTATAATGTGAATCTATTGTTAATGGAGGTGCTCTAAGTTATATAAGGTTAAAGTTATCATCACTACAACTACAACCACAACCGTTAGCACCACCCACCACCAACGTAGCTATTTTCATTTTAAATGCTTAGCGAGACTCACTTCCTTGAGAGCAACTCATTTAACATTTTATCCTTATTGTTCAAATATCACAAACAAATCTCCACCGAACCAATTTAATTTACTCTCAGATTTCACAAGGAAATTCACCAAGGAACAATCTACAGCCATCCACCATTTGGCATAAATGCAACCCTAACCAAAATAACAATAAGGATAATCACAACTTAAAACTAGAATTAAGCATCTTTAGAATCTTTTTTTTATTGCCTGACTCTTACTACTGAATCTTCTTTAAATGTGTGTGAGAAAGATTCGAACCTACAACCGTCCCTCTTCCTCACCCTCACACTTTTAAGAGTGGAGTAGTAACCAACTGAACTATTCACACTTAGTAGTTAATATAGCCTGAACTCTCCTGGATTTGATCACCCTCACACTTAGTAGTTTACTAGGCACTTCTGACAAGAATTTTCTCCGCTGTGCGAATTAAACGACCATAAAGTGTTTGCCAACTCATATACAAATCACATTTGACCAAACATAGAACAAATTGTTCCACAACATTCTATCAGCTTGATCATGTCTAAAATATTGATCCCTTGGTCTCTTTTCATGACTCAGTTACAATTAGAATGCTCCATAGACTCTACATTTTTCTTTAATTTGCATTGAAACAAAATCTTCTTCTCCTCCACATCTCCTTCCTTCCTTAGTAGTTGTTAGTAATTTTTACTTTTTCGTATTAGTGTCGAAAAAAACGTACATTATAGATTCCGAAAGAAACTTATTGTAGGAAGCCTGAAATAAGCTCAATCACAAAACCATCAAAGCAATCAAAAATACTTCCACCCATCAAACTCTTTATTAAGATATTCACCTTGAAGAGACCCGCATTTCTCTTGGTCAAAACAAGACCTCTGAATCCTAAAAAAATCAATAATCTTCTTCTGCGAAAGCCCTAAAACAAAAAAAAAACAGAAAACGTAATGCACCTTCGTCACATTACCCATTACAAAAAGAATAAAATTTTAAAAAAAATCCAACACAAAAAGGGACGAAAGAAAGTAAAAAAACCCCTACTTCTTACTCGCCTCTGCCCAGAGCACTTATCACAGTGCCATGATCCAATGGGGACCCTGACGACGATCGGCCTTAGGCATTTCATATGGAATCCCTTATCACATTTATCGCACAGCAGCAGCTCCTCCGCGCGCTCGCCGGACCCGCATTGCTCACACTTGACGTTGTTGTAGTCTGCTCCTTCCAGGACGGCGTACCTCGCCGTCGCTAGAATATCAGACATCAGTTTCATCTTCTTCTGCGGCGGAGAAGACAGCGGGTGTGGGTGCTGCGGGGCCAGAGTGCGGCGACAGGAGGCGATGACACGATGGGGCGACGCCACCCCGGAGGAGGGTGAGTTGGAGGCTGGAGGCATGGGGTTGGTGAAATTGGTGATTAGGGAGAGAAATGGAGGGTAGAATTGGAAATTTGGTATTTGAGTGAAAAATGTTGCACCAAAGATTGAAATGGTGCGAGCTGAAAATATATTGATTGTTTCGGAATTCCCAGTCGACTAGTCAGTCGCGGGTAAAGAAGAGAGAGAGACGGGAGAAGAAAGTAAGAATTGCTAATGTGCGCTGTGTGCGCGCACGGAATTTGATGGAGCCCGTTACGGTCTTTTTGGCATTTTGTAATTTTATAGCCGTTTAACATTACCTTATTTTCCTTCTTCACTTTCCTTTTCTTAATTTCTCTTTGCAAAATATGAGTTTTTCTTTTTCTTTTTACTTATATTAACATCTTGTTTAGGAAATAGTATCGAGAGATCATATTTTCTTTTGATTTCTTTCCCTTTTAAAAAACATATTCCTATGAAAGGATTAATCTTGAGTCAATTTTTCTTCTTCAATTTATTGGTAAAAACTAACGTTCCTGTAGTAATACATTAATTTGAATTTCTCGCATGTTGCGCTCGGGTTTATAATTATTTCAATAATACATATAATGAGTATGAAAGAAAACTATTAAATTTATAAAATATAGCAATTTTATTTTTCAATAAGGAGGTGATATTCCACTGTAATACATTCGATTTTTTATTGTTTTTAGATTTTATCATGATCTTTAAATTTTATTACGCGCTTTATACGTACGTAAATAGAAAAATATTAAGCATAATAAAGTCCCAAAGGGTAAAACACCAGTGTATCATACTCACCAATGTTGTTTTCATTGAATTTGACAATGCAAATGACGATTCACAATTTATTAAATTGTTATTACTTTTTATATATATTATATTTTATTAGAATATTGGTTGTTAATTTATTTTATTTTATTTTTTATTTTTTTAGAATATTGGTTGTTAATTAAAATAAGTGCTTTAGGTGAATTTGAGGCTTTCTTAATTTTTAGGTAGCATATACTTACCACTCACCGGTCTCAAATTAAATGATTTATTTGGAATTTTACGCATTAAGGTAATATTTTTTCACACTTTTTTAGCTTACATCAGTCACTAATACCTCTCTTGTCTTATTCTAACTTACTATATACCCCCTCCCAGTTTAATTAAACGTCGATTTGACTTTGGGCGCACGCATATTAAATAAGTCGGATGACTCACTGTTTGAGACAATTTTGTCCCTTACTTTTTCTCGAACGTACATTAAGGATACTTGTACGTTCAAGAAAAAATAAGGGCAAAATTGTCTCAAACAGTGAATCACCCGCCTCCTTAATATGCGTGCCCAAAGTCAAAGCGACAGTTAATAAAACTAGGAGGAAGTACTTTTTATTTCCGCTAATTTTCTTTCCTCAATAATTATGGGTAAATTAGGAAAGTTTAACAAAAAGTCATCTAAAAAGTAACAAAATGTCATTTAATTTGAGACAAATTAAAATAAAAAAAATGTCATTTTATTTGAGACAGAGAGAGTATATTACTTTTCTTAAGAGTTAGGAACTAGTTTTTAGTTGTCTCATTTAATCACAGGAGCACAATAAACACCTTTCAAGAAAAGGTAATACAACTAAATATAGTTAACAGATGATAAATTGTATGTAACGTGAGTTAAAATAAAATAACTAAATTAATACTGCATGAAAATATTTTTAGTAAGAAGAAATTACATTAGAATATCCACCATTGTAAAAGTAGGACAAAAATATACTCCCTCATAGTTTTATTAACTGTCGCTTTGACTCTGGACACACATATTAAGGAGGTCGGATGACTCACTATTTGAGACAATTTTTCCCCTTACTTTTTCTCGAACGTACGAGCATCCTTAACGTATGTTCAATAAAAAGTAAGGGGCAAATTTTTTTCAAACAGTGAGTCATCTGACCTTCTTAATATGCGTGTCCAAAGTCAAAGCGACGTTTAATTAAATTGGGAGGGAGTAGTTAGATAGAAAAGTAGTAACCACTAACAACACCATTAACTAGTTAAATAGATGTAACATAGGATAGAAGTAATCATTTTTTTCACTATGAGACAAGTGATCAATAGAGCCACCACTTTTTGGGCTTGTCGAAAATGCCAGGCCCATAAGTTGAAACAAAAATCTCTACCAGCAGAGGAAATTGCAGCAGAGAAAATAGAGTGACATGAAGACTGGCAAGCAAAATAATTGGAAAAAAAACCCAAGAAATCCTGTCTCGAAGAAAGATCACAAGTGTAATCCCAAATGTAACCATCATAGTTGCAATGGAGAATAAGAGACAGGACAATCCTGATAACTTCTCGGCTTCTCTTGAAGGATGAAACCGTGATGTTCTTGAGGAAGGATCTAGTCTCTTTTAGGAGGTGGCAAATTCACGGATTGAAGGATGTTTGGATGGATAATTGTTGGTGTTTATGGAGTAAATGCAGCGGTATTAGATGGATCAAGAATAGAGATGTTTAAATGGAAAATTTATATAAAACTTGTATTCAAGCGATTACAAGGATCTCTAGCCTAAACCTTCCCTTAATTGATCAAGTGATGATCAAGCCGAAAGGTGTTAGCTAGTTGAAATAAAACCGGTTATAAGAACCCTAAGGCAAAGCCAACTAATTGGTCTTGATGGAGATAACTCACTTAAAATCAAAGACAAGCTATAAAATAAGCTATCTCCTTCTATTTATAGCTTGGAACTTATTACATAGGAAACCCCTAAAACACCCTTGAATAAAGGGGCTTGCACGCTTAGATGGTCTGCTCAAGTGGGCTCAGTTTGGCCAAGGAATATTCCAAGCGGTATGCCTGATACAATCCTAGTTGCGTAGGATGCGTAGAATGTAATTCTGATCGTTGTTCAATGATGGATTTCGATGCGGAAATAATGAACTCGACGAGTACGAGCTTAGACCACTCAGCTAACCTGTGCTGAGAGCCCTAATCGATTTCAAGTCAAGGATCTTGTATCGAGCTCCTAGGACTAGACTCAACAATGTGAGAATCATACTAAGAGAAACGAAACAATAATGCAATTCCAAGGATTTACTTGTATGCGACTCAAGTATTGCGGACTCAAGAAGAACAAGTGTTCAGCACTTGAACAATGGGAAAATATTGAAGAACAAAGGTTCTGAAATTATCAAATAAAAGCCAACCAAAATAAGGAGGCCAACCGCTCCTTATGTAATGTCTTACAACCCTAATCGGATCCAAAATAGGAATTCTAAATAAGGTAAACAACTTAATTAATTAATTAATTAAATTGTCTAATTAACTAATTAAGTAAAATAAATAAAAGGAAAGTTGTTGTCTTAAAATCAGACAAGGGGAAAAGGCGTCAACTCACCTTAGGATAAGGAGTCCTAGCGCGCGGAGGACAAGGAGTCCTAGCGCGCGGAGGACAAGGAGTCCTCGCGCCGCATGGACTAGCGTGCCGCGCACCTGGATTAGGGTTTACGCGCGGGCCCGCACCCAGGATTAGGGTTTGGGCTATCTTCCAAACGCCTTGGGCTTTTCTCATGAAACTTGGGCCCGAGCTCCTTGACATGTTGCAGTACATGTCGAACTTGATAGATGGAGAAGAGCGTTCCATCTACGCATTGATCTGCTGCCCAGCAGAATCACCGTCGTACATCGTGATGGTGAGTAGGTTGACTATGCGTGGAACCTTCTCTCGAAGCATAGCGTCCTCAAGTGTCATCTCGCACTTCAGCTCCTTGTGGATGAGGGATGACAACTTGTCTTGAAGCTTTCTAGCCCTCGCACTCGTCATTGGACCAGCAGGTGGTAGAGGCATGTCGATGCGTGTGTTCGCATCATTCCCTCCCCCTTCGAAAGGATTCGCCCTCTAATCCGAATCAGCATCACCATCAAGTCCATACTCGTCCCCTACATCAAACAATTTCAAGTCAGAAACATTGAAAGTAGAACTAATGGAACCATACTCACTAGGTAACGCGAGTTTGTATGCATTATTGTTGATCTTCTCAACAATCTGAAATGACCCATCTCCTCTCGGGGATATCTTGCCACGACATTGGGCCGGAAATCACTCCTTTCTCATATGCAGCCACACCCAATCGCCTACATTGAACACAACCAGTTTCCTTCCTTCGTTCCGCTTGAGCGCCACTTACTCATTCATACGTTCAATGTTCTGTTTTGCCTTGGCATGTAATTGCTTCACGAAATCAGCCTTTTGCGCACCATCTAGACTTACAACATCACTCAAAGGTAAGGGAGTTAAATCCAAAACAATCCTAGGATTAAATCCATAAACAAGTTCAAGTAATGAGTAGTGGAATGGACAACACAATTGTAAGCAAATTCAATAAATGGCAAATGATCAACCCAAGTAGAGACATGCTTACGAACTAATGTGCGCAATAGTGAGCCAAGTGTACAATTCACTACCTCGGTTTGACCATCTGTTTGTGGGTGATAAGATGTGGAATACAACAATTTTGTACCAAGTTTCTTCCATAAAACACACCAAAAATGACTGAGGAACTTGGTATCTCTATCACTCACAATAGATAAGGGAATTCCATGTAAGCAAACCACTTCACGAAAGAATAAATCAGCAATTTGCGTAGCATCATAAGTAGTTGAACATGGAATAAAATGTGACATTTTGGAAAATATGTCTACCACAACAAAGACACTATCCTTCCCATTTTTAGACTTAGGCAACCCCACTACAAAATCCATGGACAGGTCGGTCCAAGGATGGGAAGGTGCGGGTAAAGGGATATATTCGCCATGACTAGCAGACTTAGATTTGGCTCTACGACAAATTAAACATCGAGCAACAATGCGCACTACATCGCGCTTCATGTGAGGCCAACAAAAGTAATCATGCAACACATCTAAGGTCTTAGTCACGCCAAAATGACCCATCAAACCGCCACTATGGGACTCGTGTACAAGCAAGTCACGCAAAGAACAATGAGGAATGCACAATCGTTTACCCTTAAACAAATAACCCTCATGCTTATAGAACTTAGATCCAGCAATAGACACACCATGCTTATATATATCTCCAAAATCAGAATCAAGAGCATAGAGTTCAATGATGTGGGAAAATCTGAGTAGTTTAGTGTTAAGGGAAGTAATTAATGCGTACCTTTTCGATAATGCATCGACGACAATATTCTCCTTACCTTGCTTGTACTGAATGTGTTATGGAAAAGCTTTGATGTACTCCATCCATGTTGTATGGCGGCGATTGAGCTTACCTTGTCCCTTGAGGTGCTTCAAGCTCAAATGATTAGTGTGGACGATGAACTCCCTCGGCATCAAGTAGTGCTGCCATGTCTCTAACGCTCGGACAAGGGCATAGAACTCATTGCTGTAGGTTGGGTACCTCAGCCATGCGTCCTTTAGATTTTCGTTGCAATATGTAATTGGCCGCTTCTCCTGCATAAGAACAACCCCAATCCCTAAACCGCTTGCATCGCATTCGATCTTGAAGGCCTTGCTGAAGTCTGGAAGAGCGAGCACCGAGGCCGAGCACAAGCGTTCCTTAAGTGTAGTAAATGCTTCCTCTTGCGGCTATTCCCACCTGAAAAGTACATTCTTCTTGGTTAGATCATTCAATGGGACAACAATGATGCTAAAATCCTTAACGAAATGTCGATAGAAGCTCACCAATCCATGGAAGGATCTCACGTCACTCACATTCTTTGGGGTCAGCCACTCCTTAATAGCTCGGATATTCTCCTCATCAACCTTCACGCCATCTACACTCACAATAAAACCAAGAAAACCAACTTGTTCCATTGCAAATGAGCATTTACTAGGTTTAGCATACAACTTCTGCTCACGAAGTGTTAGAAAGACTTCCCTAAGATGTAAAACTTGTTCATCAAATGATTTGCTATAGATTAAAATATCGTCAAAATAGACGAGAACAAATCTACCAATGAAATGCCTAAGTACATGGTTCATCAATCTCATGAATGTTCTAGGACCATTAGTTAATCCAAAAGGCATAACCATCCATTCATATAAGCCATACTTAGTTTTAAAAGCAGTTTTCCATTCATCACCCTCTTTCATACGAATATGGTGGTAACCACTCATCAAATCAATTTTAGAGAATATCTTACTACCACTTAATTCATCTAACATGTCATCTAAATGAGGGATAAGGTGTCGATACTTTACAGCTATTTTATTGATTGCGCGACAATCAACACACATGCGTCAGCCGCCATCTTTCTTTGGGACTAGGATCACTGGAACGACACATGGGGAAAGGTTTTACCTTACGTACCCTTTCTCAAGAAGCTCGTCCACTTGCCGCTGAAGTTCCTTGGTTTCTTCGGGATTAGTTCGGTAGGCTGGACGATGAGGGGTCGCTGAACCGGGTACAAAATCTATTTGATGTTCAATTCCTCGGATTGGAGGCAACCCGGGAGGCATCTCCTCAGGTAGAACATCCTTGAATTCCTGCAATAAAGATGAGATACCACTAGGAACAGAATTTGAAGGATTAGCATTAGAGGTGTTTAAACATGAAGAACGAAAACGGATTAAAAGAAGAGGGCGGTTTGCACCAAAATAATTTTTTTGAAAAATCAGTGCTCTCCTCACTTCGCTCCCCTTGGCATACACACTCAATTTATTTTTATTTGCCTCTCCTTTTGATTTCTCCATGCCACTCTCAGCATGCTTACTTTTTTCGTGCGAATGTTTACACTCACCCTCTGCATGCTTACTCTTTTCATGCGATGAAGGCTCACATACTCAGTTTCACTCTCTTTATTTTTCACACTCAATCCTTCTTTTTCTCTCTCAATTCTTTTGGCGATCTCATATTCAGTATGCGACTTAGCGAGCCATTGTTGGTCCTAAAAAATTTCAGCTGGTGTCAAAGGTGCCAAGGTGAATTTTCTGCCATCCTTTACTAGCTTGTAGTGATTGCTCTTCCCTTCATGATTCACCTCTCTATCAAATTGCCAAGGTCTTCCAAGGAGGATATGACTCACCTGCATAGGTATAACATTGCAAAGTACCTCATCCTTATACTTGCCAATACCGAATTTAACAAGTACCTGCTTGGTCACCTTGATCCCATTACCATCCGTAATAACCACAAACCCAGCTTATGAACCATTAATGAGCTTGTACAATTTGTGCAGCTCCCCGTTGTCGATTATGATTGAGCAACCCTTGTTATCAATTACACCACGAGTGTGAAATAAGTTATCTTGCTGCTCTTCATTGCACACTTCGTCCTTTGCTTGCGCGCTCAGATTTTGGCGCACGACCATCAAACCAACTCTCTCACCCCTTTGGTACTCATCATCCAAATTACTTTCACCTTCTTCACTGAGTTCGGATACCCCCTTATCATCATCCGACTCTTGATTACCATTAGTCCTCAAAATAAAGACTCTTTTATTTGGACACTCAGATTTCTTATGTCCCCTTCCACTACACTTGAAACATATGATGTCTTTGGTGGCTGGACGATCTGTTAGAGGAGTATACGGTTTGTTGCTGACCGCTTTAGGAGGCGTACTCGAACTTGACCCTCCTTTAGTTCCATAGGTGTAAGGCAACGCCTTTGGAATGGAACTAGTACTCTTATCGTCCTTAACCCATGCTGGTTTCTTCCAAGATGAAGGTTTGGCGGTTGCGGATGAGTAAGAACTCTTGGCTTTCTTATGTTTCTCAATCTTTAAGGTCATGTGCAGCATCTCCTCAAGAGTATTGTACTAGGTTAACTCCAATGAGTTGGCGATTTCATGATTCAATCCACTTATGAACCGTGCCATTGTTACCTCTGAATCCTCAGTGATCCATGCTTGAGCCAAAGTTATCTCCATCTTGTTAAAATAGGCCCCAACTCCCTTGCTGCCTTGTGTTAAGGTCTGGAGTCATTGATGAAGCTCACGGCTAAAGTGAGTAGGAACAAACCGCTGCCTCATCACCCGTTTCATCTCACCCCAATCTTCAATCGGGTTCACATAGATAACCGCTCTCTTGTGGTTAAGTTGCTCCCACCAATGACTTGCATACCCACTGAACTCTACGGCTACCAACTTGACTTTCTTACTTTCAGAGTAGTTATGGCATAAGAAAATGGATACTACCTTCTGCTCCCATACCAAATAAGTGTTGGGGTCATCATTACCTTCGAAATGAGGTATTTTCATTTTGATGCTGCCAATATTAGCATCCATTCGATCCTCCTCCCCATCTCTCCTACCTCCCCGTATATCTCGTCTTTCCCTTCGCTGACTATCCCTAGCATTTATCCAACCCTCTCCCCCATCAGGCTCCTCATCCCAATCTACGCGTGGTATATGTGGTCCACGCCTAGCAAGTCACCTTCGAGGATTTTGGACAAGGTTACGCGGCGTATTCACATTGGCGGCCGGTGGATCATGTGGCTGCCTCCTAGCGTTGGCATCCTTATAAGAAGTGTTCAAGACATGACCATCACTAGGTTCTGCCCTTGCTCTAGGGTTCGGGTTTGGTGGTGCAAGGGCCGAAAGCCTTGCGGCTACTTCAGTATTCGTAGCCGCTTGCCTTTCATCCCTTACCCTCATTTGTTCTTGCTGCCCTCCTTCTTGAGACATCTTAGATTTTCTGAAAGTCACAACACGAAATAAAAGCGTAAAATTGCACTAATCCTAGCACTCCCTCATATGTTTACTCTCGTGTTTAAACTCTCTAATGCTCTCACAAAAAATCACTCAAAAATACCTGCAATTGTTCAAATGTTAGTGAGACTCAAGAGTTCAAGAATAGGCTTCCAAGAAGACTCTCAAAGAAAACTAGCTTCGAAAACAATTGTTGATACTTGGTACTTGATTAATTACAAGAACAACCAATTAAACAAATAACAAGCAGAGTAAAAGGCAATTTCAAGGAATCAAGGAAAGTTCAATTTGACTCGGAAGGACTCAAACAATTTGTAATTTTAGTTCTGATTTTAAAATACGATCGCACCTTCACTTCACTTTCTTGTCAAACTGATTTTTTTTTTTGATCACAAAGGTTGTTGCTCTTTTGATTTTTTTTTTGTAGCGCAAACACTCCTATATATTTTGTATTTGCAGAGTAGAATTCCTTTTCTTTCTTTTGGAATTTCTTGGAGTATGTTTTTTTTGACTAACGAACACAGTTTGGTATTTTGATCACAACTTTTGACTCCGGACTCCGAATCACTTGATTCTTTTTGATTAAGATCCCTAACAAACACAACTTTCCAACGAATACTTTTTCACAGAAATCGGACTTCAATAGCTATATATTGAATTATAATTTTGACACTGGCAAACATGTAACGAACCAAGCACACAAGGAAATCAGGTTTTGAATGGAGTAGAAGAAGAAAGCAATTCCAGCAAAGAAAACTTGAAACAATTAAGGTTACTTACCAATCTTTGAATGCCTTAAGCTCCACTACCAACTGATATGATTCTAGTTGCGTAGGATGCGTAGCACGTAATTCTGATCGTTGTTCAAGGATGGATTTCGATGCGGAAATAATGAACTGGACGAGTACGAGCTTAGACCACTCAACTAACCTATGCTGAGAGCCCTAATTGATTTCAAGTCAAGGATCTTGTATCGAGCTCCTAGGACTAGACTCAACAATGTGAGAATCATACTAAGAGAAACGAAACAATAATGCAATTCCAAGGATTTACTTGTATGCGACTCAAGTATTGCGGACTCAAGAAGAACAAGTGTTCAACACTTGAACAATGGGAAAATATTGAAGAACAAAGGTTCTGAAATTATCAAATAAAAGCCAACCAAAATAAGGAGGCCAACCGCTCCTTATGTAATGTCTTACAACCCTAATTGGATCCAAAATAGGAATTCTAAATAAGGTAAACAACTTAATTAATTAATTAATTAAATTGTCTAATTAACTAATTAAGTAAAATAAATAAAAGGAAAGTTGCTGTCTTAAAATCAGACAAGGGGAAAAGGCGTCAGCTCACCTTAGGACAAGGAGTCCTAGCGCGCGGAGGACAATAAGTCCTTGCACCGCAAGGACTAGCGTGTCGCACACCCGGATTAGGGTTTGCGCGTGTGCCCGCACCCCGGATTAGGGCTTGGGCTATCTTCCGAATGCCTTGGGCTTTCCTCATGAAACTTGGGCCCGTGCTCCTTGACATATTACAGTACATGTCAAATTTGATAGATGGAGAAGAACGTTCCATCTACGCGTTGATCTGCTGCCCAGCAGAATCACCGTCGTACATCGTGATGGTGAGTAGGTTGACTATGCGTGGAACCTTCTCTAGAAGCGTAGCGTCCTCAAGTGTCATCTCGTACTTCAGCTCCTTGTGGATGAGGGATGACAACTTATCTTGAAGCTTTCTAGCCCTCGCACGCATCATTGGACCAGCAGGTGGTAGAGGCATGTTGATGCGTGTGTTCGCATCAATGCAACTAGGGGGTTGGCAGCATAGCGCTAGCCTCGCTTCCACACCTTGCCAATTGGCCGGGGCTGGCGGCATACCGCTAGGACTTGGGCGGCATGCCGCTAAGGCACTGTCTTGGAGGCCTCAAGCTGAGTTCTTCATGGGATGCGAGGGTTTGGCCCAGGCTTCATGGATGGTGCGACCTACCCGTGAAGTCTTCACGTGGATACGAGTGAGAGCCCTTGAGCTCGTATCATCCCCTCCCTCTTCAAATGGATTCGTCCTCGAATCTGCACGTTCCTTTCCTTTGCGATTACTACCCGTAGTACCTATAAAGGAGAGACATAAATCAGCAACATTGAAAATAGTGGGAACATAAGAAAAAGAGGACTCAATACTAAAGTGAGAGGGCATGTCCATAGACTCCAAAAGGCAAGGATCCTTCTCCCATGGGTGAAGAATAGCCTCTTGAATGGTCGGAGTTGTTTGCGTTCCCATTGGAAGCAACTTGGTACCTAGCAAAAGAGAGGAAACCAAACTAGAGGAAGAGGCATTAGGGTTAGTGAAATCAAGGAAAGGATCCGTAGAACCCTCAAGTTTCTCCACACTCCTTATGGCACACAAGCTCACTCTTTTCTTTGCCATTTTCTCACACTTTTCACTCCTAACATCACCACTCACAATCTTCACTCCACTCGGCGCATGCTCACTCTTTTCATGCCCGTTCTTTTCCTCACTCACACACCTCACATTTTTCACTCCACACCACTCAAGTTGATTATCAATAACCTTGGGAGCACAAGTGTGACGCAAGCTTTAGAAAGCTTAGTTTGGTCTTCGTGGACTTGCGAAGGAGATAGGGGGGGGGGGGGGGGGAATAAGGAACTTGCTGCCCAAGTGCTCCAACTTGTATATATTGAGGAAACCATCATGGTCAACCCACTTATCAAACTGCCACGGTCTCCCAAGAAGTAAGTGGCTGAAATTCATTGGAGCCACGTCACAAGTCCTTTCATCTTCGTATGCGCCAATGGAAAAAGGAACGCTCACTTGCCGAGTCACCCTAATAGAGCTCCTATCATTGAACCAATTCAGCACATAAGGATGAGGGTGCTGTAGGGTAGACAACCCCAAGGAGTGGATAAGGAGCTCACTTGCCACATCGACACAACTACCATTGTCAACTAGGATGGAGATAACCAATCTGTGTGCTATGTCGCGGTTGAGAAAGAGGTTGTCCCATTGTTCAAGATCTTTATCACAAACCTTGGCATGGATGCTCAAATTTCTCCTCGTTACCAAACACCTTGGCACCTCCACACGGGTATACTTATCATCATCTACCTCACCCGAGTCAACCACACTCTCGGTAACCAACACTTGGGTACCCTCGGGTTCCTCATCATCACTTACCACTTCACCACTCTCTCGCATGATCATTACCCTCCTATTAGGGCATTCCGCCCTCATATGGTCTTTCCCCCACATTTAAAGCATGTAATATTCCTAGTAGGGGCTCTAGAGTTAGGGTCGGTGACTAGTGTTTATTTTGGTACCAAAGCCGAGGACGGGTTGGTGTTTGGGAAGGTGTTGGGCTTGGGTGGGGGTGTGGGCTGTGTGGTCTCTTGGCTGACTTTAGGAGGGAAGGAAGGTGTGTTCCAATTAGACTTGTAAAAAGGTGAAGAAGTGAAAGGAGTTTTTTGGGTTTAGTGCTTACTTGGCGTTCTATGTTGAGGGCAAGATGGAACATGTCCTCCAATGTGTCATAAGCGTGAAAATCCAGCTGGTAGAAGATCTCCTTGTGTAGTCTTCCCAAGAACTGAGCCATTGTGGCCTCATCACCCTCGTGCACATCCGCACGCATCAAACACGTGAGCATTTCATGGAGAAATCACTCACACTTCGCTACCCTTGTGTCAATCTTTAGAGGCGTTGGTGGAGGTCACAGAGGTAGTAGGAAGGCATAAATCGATGCCTCATCTCATATTTCAACTCATCCCAAGTCTCCACCGAAGGCAGCCTCTCAAGTCTCCTATTGACCACAAGTCTATTCCACCAATGTATGTTCATTCCTGTAAATTCCACAATGGCTAGGTGCACCTTCTTTGTCTCTGAGTAGTTATAGCACCCAAAGACACACTCTACTTTGCTTTCCCAATCAAAATAGGCATCGAGGTCATCCTTGCCTTCAAAGGTAGGCATACACAATTTGATGCTAGAGAGGTTGCTATCCACTCTCTCCTCTTGCTGCCGACGACCTCTTTGCTCATAGTGCTCGTCATAGTCAAAGCGCCGATCACCGTGGGTATGTTCATAGTGTGGAGGGTGGGGAGGTGGTTGTCTAGGTCTCTCTCGGATTGTTAAAGGCACTTGATGCCGAGGGGGAGGGACATAGGCGTTGGCTTAGTGTAAGGGTATGTCAAGGTGGGCGGTTGATGTGTATGTGGGTTGTTGCGGCTGTCTAGGGTTTAGGTGTGGTTCGCGGCTTTGGAAAGGGGGGTAGGAACGGCGGCCTTGAGCACGGGCCAAGGGTTGGCTTTGTCGTGGGGGTAAATCAAAATGCTCCTCGTTATCACTATGGTCACTTTGAGCTAATACACCTTCGGGGTTGTCATATTGAGGTGGATCAACATACAAATTGGCATTGCACGGGTCATTTGGGCTTGTTCTTTGGTGGTAATGTGAGGCTATTTAGGGAGGATTGGCTGGGTGGTTGTTTTTGGGGTCAATGCGGAAAGCGCATCCATAAGGGCTTTGTTGGTGTGCACTTGGGATTCCCATTGGCGTTGCATTGCTGCCATTTGGACCGTGAGGCTAGCCATGGTCTGATTAAGGGTAGAGGACTCCTCGGACCCATCTCCCCTAGGAGAATTATCATTAGCCATAATTAACGTACCTACAAAAGAAACAAACACAATTTATACAGAAAAACATAGCCACTCCCTCACGTGTTTAGGCTCTCGTGTTTCACACAATCACTCTAATACGCTCACTAACTCACCCATTCTTATCTCCAACGTAAACCAAGTAATTAAGCTTAGCACAAGACTCTAAGACTCAAAACAACACATAGAATGCAACGAAAATAAGCTTAGAAAGAAAGGTAGAGATGGCCGAATTGATGTTCAAGGATTGATGGCTTTGAACACCAATGACCTAGAGTAGATAGATGTAAGAAACAAGGCACGAAAACTCAAGACACTAAAAGGAAAAGGCTAGCTCAAATGGACAACTCAAGAAGAAAAGAAAGGAGCGAAAATGAAAGCACAAAATAATTGCCGAACTTGTGTTCTTCACAACAATGACACTTTAAAATTATGTAACTCACTTCAAATGCACACACACAACTAGTCTCTTGCTTGTGACTCACTTGCTATCTATTTTTTTGTTGTTGAAATTTTAGGAACTTTAGGAACTTGTAGGGGTGTACAAGAACCGGGCCGGCCCGGAAACCAGCCTTTTTTTTTACCCGGACCGGAGCGGCCCGTTAATTTTTTATTTTTTTGACCCTGACCGAAACTTCCGGTTCGGTCCGGTTCTCCATCCCTCCAAATCTGGGAACTGGCCCGGAGAACCGGAAGTATATATATATATGCATAATAATATTAAAGTTTCCATTTGGCTTAATGGTTAACTCATCACCTTTTGTATTAAAGGGGAGAGGTTCACATCCTCTTGGCTCCCACTTTTTTCTTTCTTTCTAAACTTAACTCATTCTCTTTCTTTTTTTTCTTGTAAACTACGGGAAAGTCGTGTCTGTTATCGCATATCTCTTACTAACAAATATTAATCGAGAGTGTGCAGGATATCTCTGACCGACAGAGATCGCAACGCTCGAGGTGATAGATGGATTGCGCAACCCGTCAACAAAATAGACGTGAGGCCAATCGTGTTGATTTTTACATGATTTGAAGAATAGGGCCTAAAAACCCTATTCGTTATCTCCTTTAATCGAGGGAAGGAAGAATGATTCTTTTGAGAAATGTCATCTCAGATGGGGCCGAGCAGTGGTTAAGTTGAACCTGGTAAAGCCCGTCACCATATTCAGGATGATAAGGGCGCGACGGCCGTGCTACGAGAAATTCGGAGAAAAAGAAATACAGAAAAGAAAATCAACAACAAAGGAAACCAGTACCATAGAAGTGCCATTGTTTAAACACCCATGAAGGGTCGCAAAAATATACAAAAGATGAACAAAAAAGGATAAAGCTCAATTCTCACAAAAAGAAGGGGCGATAATACCCTGCCTACAGTTGGTTCGCTGAACTCTCCCACTCTAGGTAGCCATTCGATCTGGCTAGGTGAAAGCCCTCGTCATTAAGATCAGAAGAATTCTACAAAAAGGCGTCAGAAACAGCGTCACCTTTGTAAAATTCTTCCCCATGAATCTCCACAAAGTAGTCGGCCATGATGGAAGCAATCTTTTCAATATACCACTGACACTTGATTGCTGTCTCTTTCTCAAGTGTCGTTTTCTCTCCTACCAAGGTTGCTCTCTCTTCCGCTAAGGCTGCTTTCTCTTTCTCAAGAGCGGTATTTTTCAGCTGTTCAGCTGCAGAGCAGCGTTAGAAGCAGTCAACTATTGCTTCGCCTCTCTCGCCTCCTCTTTGGCCACTTACATGGCCCTCATCCACCCTTCTTGATCTTCCAGCAATCTCCGCTTCTCCTCTTGCTCCTTTGAAAGCTTGTCTGCGAAAGCGGCAAGGGCAACCGTCTTTTTCGACACACGTTCTGTATAATGGTGAAACCGGAGGAGACCGGTAAAAAGGTTAGAGCGCAGTAGGTCAACTTGCTCTCTATCTCCCTCAGCGGCAAAAGTGCTTCGTTCCTCGGGAGACGTTAGCATATGGGCAGCCAAGAATGAAGCAGTGACAGCTGAGTTATCGCCCCCCATGGCGGCGATTCTCGAACTGCGCAGCGTAGTCATATCCACTTGATGAGTGATAGGCCCAGCGGCATTAAACGAGCTTACGTCGGCCAGAAGGTTGGACACTACCATCCCCTCCCCGAAGCGCTTAAGCGCGGAAGCATCGGAAGGAACAAAGACCACGGCGGCAGGAGAGGGAGGCTGGTTAGAAGAGGAACCCCCCTGGGGCCTGAATGTTTCATGGGGCTGATAGGAGGAGAAGCCAGACAGGTCGTCATTGTAGACCACATTAGAAGAAAAATGAGGAACTTCCAAACCAAACGAAGGCGGAGAAGTCTCAAAAGGCCCAGGAACGGCCATGTTCCCAAAAATGGTAGTGCCCTGGTTCAGGGGAGGCGCTGAAGAATCAAGGACGATTTGAGGGCTCTCCCTGACATCAACTTGACTCGAGGACAGGCTTGTGCCCGATCCATTGGGCCTCTGCCTCTTCCTTGATTGAGTCAGAATACGCCTCAAGTCCATATTGCCCCACGATAGCGAAGGAGTAGAGGCATCAGAAGTATCCTATGAGGAAAAATAATAAAAACAAAAAAATAAAAAATGCAGAAAGGCACTAAAAAACAGCGCAAGAGGTATAACAGAGCATTCACAGTTACCGTCTCAGCGATAGGTACTTTCGAAGAGGCTGCCGCGTCTGAAGAAGGCGGGAGGGTGGCAACGCTCCTTGTCTTCCTTTTCTTTTTTCCTTTAGCGGAAGCCTTGGGAGCGACTGGCTGAACAGGAAGAGCAACGATTGATATGACGGGAATACCAACAGGAATGGTGTCAGTTTCCTCGTCAACTGAAGCAGAAGATGTGTGGGGAGGAATTGAAACGGTAACAGGTGGAACAACTGAAGTAGCGGTGATATTGACAGCCACGGCCGTTTGATCAATCCCCTCTCTTTGTCGAAGCCTCCTTAAGCGCCTCCTAACACTCTCGGGAATGTAGTTGGGATCAGTTGCTGCAAAAACACAAGACAGCGTTAGCGTTAGTACCAACACTGAAAATTAGAAAAAATGACGCGATACTCACGTCTAACGCAGGCTGGGATATCAGTCCCGCAGGCCAGAAGGCGGGTGTGAACGCTGATTTCCAATTTGAGTAACTTATCAAACCAGCCTTGCTCTGTCTCGTTAAGAGCCTCCCGGCGCCAAGCACTGTCCTTGACGCCCTGGTTGAAACCAGACCGCCACCATGGAGCTGGAAGCTCGGGAGTCTCAATAACAAAAAAATGCTCTTTCCATTTATCGATGGAAGACTCTAAATGAAGGAGTTTCCAGGTAAAGTTCTTGAGCAAATCGTCATCATAACGGGGTGATATCGCTATCACACCCCGACGGTTATACATCCGAAACAAAGACTTGAGTAATGCAAGGGAAGGAGAGGTAATTCCCTTGTACTTGCAGAGTTCTAGAAATGCATAGACGTCGTAGTAGGCATTTGGAGCCAATTAAACAGGGCTCAAATCCAGAGAAGTGAGCAACTCTTGGATAAAGGGGTCAACCGGAAATCGGAAACCGTAGCGAAACATCTGGGCATACAAGATTTTGCGCTTGCCGATCAGAACGTTGTTCAGGCGTAGAGACTCAGGGGCAACAGAAACCTCAAAGCCCTTAGGGATGTTAGCACCGTGATCGGTTAGATGTTTATGAAGGATGGTCGAAGAAGTAATGGTACTGGCTATGTTATCTAATTTTTCTTCATCAATCGATTTAGACCCAGAGGCACGAGTTTTTCTTTTACCCATGGTGGAGAAAGAAAATGAAAAAGATGAAGAAGACAGTAAAGGGAAATGAAGAAATACATTTTTGAGAAGAAAATCGAAGTGCCCAGGAGATGAAAACCAGAAATACAAAACGATTAGAGAAGATACAGAGAAAACAGATTATCGAAAGTGGAAAAAAGAAATAAAGTGTTGGGTTTTATAACCCTAAGAGGCTAAGAGAAATGACTACTGGAACAGTTGCCACACGCGTGGCAGGCGTGAGCAATGAGTACAACCCTAGAAAAGTGAGAAGACGCTTTGATTCTATCAAATCATGCTAGCCCTAGCGTCCTGATGAGCAGACACGTGTCTCTGAACCATCCTGATCCCTCGCTCACATTAATGAGGGGATCCTGAGCATTAAATGCTCCGAAAAGCAGAATCACTTTGTCAAAAAGAGGTCAAGCATGATGACGTAACCATCAGGATAACGCCAAGAAGCAAATTAATTGTTATCCAGAGCGGAATGACAGTCGTTATTATGCCAGCGTTATCAAGTATTACAAGCCAAATGAAACCAATGTTTGAAGAAAAATAAAACACTCTCAAGCGCTGCCTTGCGCTAATCACGAAAGAACTCTTTTGTTGCCCCTGACATCTATATCCTTCAATCTCTCAAAAGCGTAATCAGCTATCTTGGTAGGATCGAAAGCCTCACTACGGTAATAATCTGGGAATCCAGCGGCAAAGGCTTGTATCGCCTTGTCTTTCCACCGCGATATCTCATTGGGCATCTTCGCTAGCTTCACGTCATGAGCCAATATCTCTTCACAAAGGAGGGAGTTTCTTCTGTCGGCAGCCACCAATTCCACCTCCAAAAGCTCTATCTTTGCCTTCCCTATCGACTTCTCTCTGGCCAATTCAGCACGACAGTCATTAAGCTCTGCCTGGGTATCGCTCTGGAGTTGTGTCAACTCATCCACCTTGGCAGGGGAACCTCAAACCTTGTCACTATGGATATCAAGAAAGTAATTCAGCATGCAGAAGCTAGCCAACACGTCATTCAGAGCGCGTTCGCGATGAACCTCCAGAGGAAGCCTTGACATCTCTTCCTTATCTTCAAGAGAACCAAATATCGCACTTACTATAGAACCTACCGGCTCGTTTTGTGATAACGGGTCTGATATTCCTAGTGCGCGAAGTTCACTGGTGCCAAAGGTGGACAGATCCAGGCGATAGGAAGTGGCTCCTTGAGGACCTTGAAAGGACAGATTGGCGGTACAGGGAGGAGAACAATTTTCGGCGGAAGCGCTTACTCCTGAGATAGAAGTACAGAATAACGGCAGAAGGCCAGTTGGTTGAGGATCAGGGATAGCGGCAGGATCAAGGTTTGGTGTAGCGATATCATGAATGAAAGAGGAAATAGGAGAATCGGGAGCGGCAGCTGAAGGAGGAAGATTGACCGCTGGCGGAACCTCGGGAGTTTCAGGAGGAATGAAGGTTGACGCCTCAGCCGCTATAGCCGTTTTGGAAGTGCTCGCACCACCAAGAGAATCAACCCCAACATCAGGGATTTCGTTAACCTTCTTCAAAGCAGCCTCAGCGACTGGGTTGCTATTTCCCATTCTTAGCTTCTTCCACTGAGCTGCGGAAGCATGACGAAGCCCAGAATCAGTATCCATGTCCTCGCTACCACTATCAGTTGCTTCAGTCTTAGGACGGTTCAGAGTCACTCCTCTATTCCGAATAGGTAACCACCTCTCGAGGAAGCGAGAGGCCCGGTTGGAGATATCGCGCTTGGAAACTATTTGGATTCTCTTTCTCTTCAGTGGAGCGGCACGGCGATTGGAACTCTCAGGCGGAGGAGAAGGCGGCAGTGATTGAAGCAGCCTCACGTTCAAAGGAACGTCCTTATTGCCCGACGGTTGATTTCCAGCGTCTCCTGTCGACAAAACATATCAGAGCAATGAATAAGCCGAAGCGATAACGGGGGAAAAGGAACTTACTTATAGTACACTCCTCTATAAGCTTGTACAAGGCAAACTCTCGAATGCGAAAGGACGAGCTCAGTTCCAGTAGCATGTTTGTTTGTCGAAGTTCTTCCTTGGACACTACTGACGGGTTTGTCCAAATAGAATCATCAAGACACTGATTGAAACCCCTAGGCCAAGGGCGGAAAGGTAATTTCACGATGAAGAAACCGCTCTTGCAATTAGCCACAGTCTCTTCGAAGCCCCGGAATTTCTGCCAGAATGACTGCACTAACGCGTCATTCCACCTCGGGGTGATATTCACCACACAGTTGTGACACTTAAAACTAAAGAACTTACGGAATAAATTGACAGAAGGGACAAAGAAACCCCGCAACTCACAAACACGAATGAAGGCATGAATCCCGCACCAGGAAGAAGGCGTAATCTGAGCTGGGTTAATGTCATATCGAACTAATAATCCTTTCACCGCTTCGTGAATGGGAAAGCGAAAGCCATCAAGGAACATATTAAAATATACCATCCTATTGCTCCCCGATAGAGGGTCATGAAGCTGATGACCAGCATCAGGAATCTTGACGGAGTAGCCAGGAGGAAAAAAGATACCGTTTTCCTCCAACTCTGCCTCCAATACCGCTTGATCAACAAAAATACTGGGTGTTCTCTCAATTTCTAAATCTATGGGCCGCTGGAGACTCCTCAAAGACCTATTTGTGTCTAGAGGCCACTGAGAATCCTTGGGTATCCTAGATGTACTCATAACGGATCAGCAAGAAGAAAATCTGAAGAAAAAGAAGTGAAGTACCTTGAACAAAAGGCGGTGAGAAAAACCGTCGGCGCCGGTGGACGGTGGTCGCAACTTCCTTTGAAGCAAAAATTTAGAGAGAGAAAGAGGAAATTTCGAAGCGCAAGCAAAGATTATTAAAAGAGAGCAGTTGCTCCCTTTTAAAGGTTGAGTTCAAAAATTGAACAGCTTGTAAAAATGGGGCACGCCCCAAGGCAAAAGTGACACGTGTGAAAAACCTCAGAGGGATATTTATGTCTAAGCATTTATATCTTCTAGAGGGGGCAGTTACTGACAATCAGTTACAAGCGGTTACATCGAAGCAACAATTAGTTTCACAGCGATAGCCATCTGTCAAAAGAGGAGCTAACGCCTAAGTGTACAAGACTAAGAAAGCAAAAGCATCATTTCATTTAATAATAGCCATACGACATCTACAAAGGGTCGCCGGGGGCGAAATCAATCATCGCCAGGCTAGTAAGAGGACCAGTAGCAGTATTCCGCATCTGAGGGTGGAAGCTCCTCATCAGCAAAAGGGAGAGATTTGTCAGCCTTTCGCTCTGGACTCGACATTAATGGTTTGGATTCCCCCTTTACAGCGGAGGATGCCGCCTTTGCGACGGTATCACCTGGGGGAATCTCCTCTTCAAACCAGTCAGCAGGAGGAAACAATTCTTTACCCTTACAAGCCGGAGGGGCTGAAAAAGAAGAAAACCAGCCAGTGGTCTTAGAATTTGCTCTCTGCATTGACCTCTTTCGACCTCTACGGCAAGACAATCGCCTCTTCCGGCACAGCGGCAAAGGAGGATCGTCAGAATCTGGTGTGGTCGGAGGGGTCAGACGAGATTCTCGCTCATCGGAGACCTGATCATATGAATCAGCCATGAGAGACGAAAATCAATAGCAGCAGGAAAATACAAAGAAGGAGATGAACAGGAAAAAGAAGATAAACTCCCCATAAATAGTTGAAGTGGTGAGACTCTTCAAATTTTTCGCAAGTGAGAGGAGGATAATTTAATGCATCTCGAGAAGATCAACCATAATGGCAGAATCAAATCCTTTGATCACGCCTGTTGGGGTTTCTCGATAATTAAGAAACACCGAAAAATCACCCAATCAGTTAATACTAAAAGAGCGGCGCATGATTAGTACAGAACGGTTCGCCAGAACAACTTCGCCACCTTGCAGAAAAAGAAGAATAAATGCTGCAAAAGCCTGGCCAATGACAGACTCATTTTCAGTTGGGCTGGCCCAGCCCTCAACCGAAGCAAGAGCTAACGCCCTAAAAAAGGAAAGAAATCACAAGCCCAATAATGGAAAGAAGTTTTATTACGACCTAATGGCCTATACATACATCCGCATACATAATACGTACAAAGGAAAAACAAAAAAGAAGGCACAGTGGCAAGCCTTCAAGCTCAAGACCCAACATCATTGTCGTCGTCCACCAGCAGGGTGGGGATATCCCTCAAAGCCTCCACCACAGAAGTCAGCTCAGAAGAGGTACTTCTCATGCTCTTAAGGCAGCAGTTCAGCAGATCTTTCCTCTGCTGTAGCATGGCGATGGCTACCTCGATGCGGCAGGCGACAATGGCCAACTTGGAGACATTCCTGATGGGATTGAAGTCCTCCATGGTAGCAGCCCCGATCCTGGACTGAATGGGGGTCATCATTCCTCGAAGCTCCAGCATATCTTCACCAGTTTTCGTCAGCATGTTCTCCAGGAAGCTGACGTCACCCTCACTGAGATTTTTGAGGGTCAAGGCTTTGGAAATCAGAAAGTTTCTGGTGAGATCGTCCATGAAGAAAAGATAAATGAGAAGCAGAGAGAGTGTGAAGAATCTGCACCGAAAAAAGGATTGCATTTATAGATCCGGAGTAATAGCTGCTCACTAAGGCGCGCCGCTTGAAAATTGGGTCGTCCTGTTATCCTGACGCAACCAGAAGGAAAGGCTAACCCGGAACTCCTGGCGAAAGCCCAGAACTCCTAAAGTACAGAGTGAAGTCCAGAAAAGCGTAAGACCGCGCAATTTGTAGGTGGCTGTTGATACCCGAATTTTGACGCCATTTTTAATTAATTTTAGCATTTGTTATTTAGTTAATTTACTGTCATTTTCAGTTGATTTACTGTCGCTAGCATTTTTAAGTGTTTCATCACATTTTAGCATCATCGTTGGCATCGTCAACTTTCGAAATCACATTTTTAATTTTTCGTCACGTATTTTCATTATTATTATTATTATTTTTAGCCTTAAAAATCACATTTTTAACTATTCGGCAGTCATTTGCTATTTTTTTCTTCGTTTTAGGTCATCGCATGATTTTTAGGATTTTTAATATTTTAGCGCATTTTTTAGTATTTTTATTTTTTATTATTATTTTCGTTCGAGCTTTTTATTGGACCTGAGTAAGTTCGATCGGACAATAGCTTGAATTTGAAATGTTTTCCATCAACTAGTTGCTAACTTTTTTTTCCGTTCACAACGGTCTACACCGTTTCGTGTAATTTTCGGCGTAACGTCATTATTTTTCCGTCCGAACGTTTCAAGTTTTTTAACGAGAAAATAAACACGTTAAACGAAAAATTCTCATCATTCGCTGTAGACGGTTAAACCCGTCGTATTTTTCTCTACGCGCTGGTACCTTCGGCTCGAAAAGTCAGAACGTTCGCTCGCAAGAATCGGCTCGAAGCCATTTAAATAAGGTAAAAGGCAATTTGATCACAACCGTTGATCTGGTCAACCAAGAAAAGTCAACCAAATCAACGGTTGACAATTTAATGTGCATGGTGCACATGAACAGTGCCGAGGAGCATGCAGCGAAGCAGACCACGGGGCTACCTACTCCCGTCGTGTCCTAGCCTGCTCCCGCCGTTTCCCGTCCCATCCACCATCATCACAGCCATCGTAGCTGCCACCTCTCCTCTCCTAGCCCCGCCAGCGCACGAGAAACGGCCACCACGCGCAGCCATGCCCTCAAAGCCACGCGATCCTTCGGCTATAAATACCAAGCCCCATCCAACGTTCAAACGGTACCAACTTTGCAAGAAAACCTTGCTCCTTCCCTATCTTGATTGATAGCTCACTTAGAGCATCGATCGTCCAGTTCAAAGCTTTTGCAGTAAGCTTCTTTTCTTTAAATTCGTTTAGCATCCAATTGATCGAGTAAATTACTTTTCTTTGTGTCATTAATTCACATGCATGCTGTAGATTAAATACATGCTTTCAATTTAAGAAATCGTTAGCTAGATTTGGTGAAATAATTAGTTTTCGATAATTAACGGTTTTATCATTTTTCAAAATTAAACTCCGTACGGTTTTCGCTAAAATTCGAGGTTAGTACGGTCGGGAAGCCATCGAGGAGACGAGCGTCTCGGTATGAAGATTTTTCAAAACAGTCACCTGTGGCCGGAGCTTGACCAAGGAAGAAGACGATGAATAGTGCCATAATGGCCTATTCATACGTCAAGGTGATGGGCTTGGCCCATCACCCTTCCCTTTTTATTTTCATGGGCCAGGCACTATTCCTGGCCCATTTTTCATTTCCTTTCACTTTTTTTATTAGGGCCCAGCCCATTTTCATTTCTTTCCGAGATTTCGGATCAAGCTTTTTCGTAAAATATTCGTATGCTTCGTATGATTATTTTTCATACTAACACTTTAATTTTCTGTACCTATCAACTGTTTACATTATTCGCACTTTAATTTTCCGCAATTTACTTTCGGCAATTTAAATTCAATTTACCGCCTACATGGTCGGTCGCAAATATCAACTGTTTATTTTCCGCAAATATCAACTGTTTAAATTCTTCGCACTTTAATTTTCCGCAATTTAAATTCAATTTACCGCCTACATGGTCGGTCGCAAAAATCAACTGTTTATTTTCTGCAAATATCAACTGTTTAAATTCTTTGCACTTTAATTTTTCGCAATTTACTTTCGGCAATTTAAATTCAATCATTCATTTTACCGCCTACATGGTCGGTCACATTTTAATTTTTGTAAATATCTACTGCTTTAATTTTCCGCAAGTTGCTGGAAATTCTTCCGCAATTTATCAACTGTTTTAATTTTTTGCAATATCAACTGTTTTATTTTCTGCAATATCAACTATTTTTATTTTCTGCAATATCAACTGTTTTAATTTTCTGCAATATCAATTGCTTTAATTTTCTACAGTATCAGTCATTAAAATTTCTGCAAATCGTCAACTGTTTTGAATTTTCTGTAATTCATCAACTGCTGTTTATTTTTCTGCAAATTATCAACTCGGAATTTAATTTTCATATGCGTTAAATCAATCATTTCTCGCAGGTAATCAACTTAGCATTTAATTTTCGTATGTGTTAAATCCATCATTTCTCGCATGCAATCAACTTAGCATTTAAATTTCATATGCGTCAAATCAATCATTTTTCGCATGCAATCAACTCATCATTTAAATTTTCGTATGCGTTAAATCCATCATTTCTCGCATGCAATCAAGTCAGCATTTAATTTTCATATGCGTTAAATCCATCATTTCTTGTATGTAATCAACTGTCATCATTTAATTTCCTGCACTTATCAAACTCAGCATTTAAATCTCGTATGCGTTAAATCCATCATTTCTCACATGCGATCAACTGCCGTTATTTAAATTTTCGCACTCATAAAATTGCTTATTCATTTTTCGAGCTATCACTAACACCTTCATTTTGTAGGTTTTAATTTCAAGCTTCGCTCGAAAGTACGCCTTTCGTTCCCTTTTATTTATTCAACACTTTTTGTAAATATTGATCGTACGCATGATATATAGAACTGCTAGAATTAAAATCAACCCACATGAACAACTTGTTTAAAGACTTGCTTACAATGCCATGTTCGTTTGATTTTAAATTCTCGTTTGTATTGACTGCATGTACATGGGGACTTTCGATCCCACATCAGTTTATCTTTTCAAAAACCTTTCATTTAATCTGTACTCTGCTAGCTATCCATGATAGAATCACGTAGTAATTAATTTAATCATGCATGGCCCGATGATGAAATAAGAGGGCGCTCATTCAGTCTTACGGAAAATTCAATCCCATCACGTTGCAGTCAGGAATAATCAATCAATCTTGATAAACGGTAACCCCGTCCGAAAGATTTTATTATTATTCCTGAACGGTCACGATCATAGAAAAGACTAAAGTGACGATTCCTCTGAGGGCCCCCTTTTCAAAAATGTATTTTTATCAAACACCTTTTAAACACCTCTCTCATCAATCGGTAACCATTTTCGGATGTGACTCGGGTGCCTAACACCTTCCCGAGACCATAATACGACCCCGAACCTTTGTCTGGGGTCCAGACCCCTTTTTTGTGCCTTTAGTTTTTTATTTATTATATTTATTATGCCATGCCGATTAAGGTTCCCTAAACTTAGCAACCAAATTAGGGTGGCGACTTCATTGAATGCTACTAGGCGTCTATTTACGCTGAGCATTGTAAGGTCCCAAATTTCGTTGCACACTCGCGAGTTTTTTAAATTTCCGGGGCACGACAGTTTGGCGACTTCACTGGGGACTGAGTCGGTTTTATCTTTTTAGAGAGGTGTTTTATTTGTTTATTTATTTGCTTTGATCAATTGCTGGTCTGTTCAGTTATTTGCTTTATCAATTGTCATATGCATTTCATAGCGCCCTTACACCCAGGGGACAATTACCAAATTAGGAGGGTAGTAGTGACGCCCTAGGACACATGTCCTGGGTAGTGTTCACCAATCCCAACTCGGATGAACCCCTAAAGCCAGTTGAAAGGTTACACGATTTCGCAAGGAATCGGGACACTGGACGACACTTTAGGGACCTTTTCATGGTATCATCCGGGAACCATTCAAGCCAGTTAGAAAGGTCGAAATCAGAGCCCCAGCATATGCATCATGATTATACCTGCTTTGTCGTGGCTCTATTTGTCTTGTTGCCATGATAACCTTGTCTTTTATACGAACTGTAAATTTCTTACACGTGCAGGTTACTTTGCATTTAAAATTTTATTTTTGTCCTATAGGACCCATTTTGCTCATTCGATATGTCGGCACCTACACTACTTTCATTTGATATTTTCGGGGGATGAAGTTTCGACGATCAGGCCGCTCGAGGAGATCTGTTGGAACGTGGGTTCGCCCCTGACATCACTGTTAAGGTCAAAGTAGAAGTTGTAGACTTCGACTTAACTAGGATTCGGAAGTTGAGAAATGAGCTGACTGAAGACGAGGAGACACAGTTTGAGGGTAGTTATGGAAAGCTACTGACCCTAGTTGACGTAAACACTGATTGGGGTTGCATCCGGGCAGCCCTAAAATTCTGGGATCCCTATTATCGGTGCTTCTCTTTCGACAAAGATGTAGACTTGACTCCTACGCTAGAGGAGTACTCAGCTCTGATGTGCTTCAGCTCTCCTATATCGGCCATATACCAGAATGTTCGACTCGACTCCTCAAGTGTCAAAATAAGGCTCGATAAGTTGTTAGGAATCACTAGTCGTGTCAGAGAGGGTGACTACTTCTGGTGCTGGTCAGATATTGAGGCACGCTTTCAGTTGTCCAACGGAAAAGAAACGCTTAAGGATTCTGGCTTTCACCATTGTAGGATTTGTCCTCTTTTCGAAAATGAGGAACGCCATCGACTTTGCAGCAGCCAACATCTTTTACGAGATGGAAACAAATGCCATCAATCCTACAACAGCCATTTTGGCCGAGACCTTTCGCTCCTGGGACTCTTGTCGAAGAAAAGGGAAAGGGAGACTTACCTGTTGCACCTAGTTGTTGACCGTATTGTTGGTCAGCCACTTCAAACAGGTTCCTGATCAGACCATTTTCTTCGCAAGCTACATAAGATCATGCCCTCTACTCAGAGTTATCAACGCAACGACCACGGATAGATGGGAGATGGAGAAATAAAGATGTCTGGATCGACCGATTCATAAACCTCTTAGAAGAAGACTTCAGTTGGCATGCCAAATGGCTGCAGACCTCCGATCCCATCGTCTGCTGCGGACCCTTACCTTGGGTTCCTTTGATCGAAGCATGGGGATGCGCTCACTATTGCCCCGCCCTCGTCCTCAGACAGTTCTGCATCACGCAAATAATTCCTGTGACATTTGGCATGACAAGGTCAGACCTGCCACACACCGGAGAAAATCAGAACATTCAGCTGTATGCCCAAGACTGGGCCCACCCTTTTTGTCTCAAAGGACACGGCATCCCTGCAACCACAATACCGGAATATCCACAGTGGAGGTCGAGACGAGTTAACAGCAATGACTTACCTCACCTAGAAAATCAAAAACCGATGGAAGAAGGGGAATCTCAAGTGAGCGAAGGAATGAATGTCATGGCTTACGCTCAAGTGGTAGAACAGATGCGAGCAGCACAAGAAGAACGAGATCTGATGATAGATGAAAGGGATATGGCCGAAGCCCGTCAATGTGGCATAGAAGTCCAGATGAATGAGTTAAAAAGGCGTAGTAAGGGAATTCTCCACATACAAGCAGTAAAACAGAAAGTGGCCCTCAGGGACTTCGAGGAACGTCTGAACAGCGAAATCCGCAAGAAAGAAGCATCCAGTGCCATAATTGAAGACAAGGATTCGACGATAAGGGTTTTGACTACTCGCGCAGACTTGGGAGATAGGAAAAGCCAGGCACTGCAAAGCCGAATTACCGCGTTAGAGGCTGAGTTAGAGATGCAGAAAGGGGAGTTGGCTTCGATGGAGTACCTTTGGCAGCAGAACTCTGACGTCTAGGATTGACACCTTCATAGGAAGGCTCGAATATCGGCAGCCCCTTTTTCTTTTTCATATAACTAGGACCCCTGATTTCATCTATCTTAGCCATTTTTGATGAATTTAGGTAGTTGGCAAGTTTACCATATTTTGTAAACACTTTTTAATGAAGTTGTACTCTTTCGGATATTTATTAAATCACCTCAACTTTTCCATATCAATTATCCATCCAAAGCAACTCAAAAGACCATCGCAAAAGGAAAGAGATAAACACAGTCGTTTCACCAAAAAACTGAAAAAAATCATACCAAACAGTCAAAAAAATCCGAGTATTGCTCATCCATGGCCATGTCCTCTTAGCTTATCTAAAAAATCCAAGTTCATAGCATAGATCATCGTCTCTCCCCTTGGTTGGGTTCGCCAGGCATCAGGCCTTGCATCGTCGAAAGCATAGTGTAAAAGAGATCTTCCTAGCATGGCGGTATTGGTTGCCCCTGCTAATTTGGGTTTCACAGATAGCATCTCCGATTGCTTCACGTCGTTGGAATGAATAGAGGCTTCCTTCGTATCTTGCCAATAGCTGGGATATCTCGCCTCTCCGACCGCCCTGAAAATATCAAGTGAAAGTGAAACCGGAAAAATGAATGAGCAATGTGGAGGCCTCGGGATTGCACATCACCTGCATATCCTCACTTGTACTTACTCTTTTCTGTATTTTTCCTTTTTTTTCAGGTTCACGATAGCTCCTCGAAAGCAAGCTACTCCGCACGGGCTCCCCCTAACTAGACTTCAAAAATGAAAAATGACTGAACGGGCTAAAGCCGATGAAGTGCTAACAACCAGAATCACAAAATTAGAGGAACAAGTTAGGATTACTATAGAAAGGGTCGCCAGGGCCGAGAAGGAGAGAGATGAAGCTATGGCCGAATTCCCACCGGGTTTTGATCCCGCTCAAAAAGTAGGACTTCCCTCTTCGCTCGTCGTCGCAGGACCTTCAGTACTCCCGCCACTTTCTGGCCCCGTGGGCCAACGGAAATGGATGAGTCCCTTCACTGTACCCACCGCGGCAAAACCTATGGTTAGTGCGGGTGAAGAAATCGCCACGTCACTTCAACACCTTTCGACCAACCCTGTTGTGGACTCCGGCAATAGTCAGGCCCATCTAGAGACCTCGTATCTCCCTCCCCTCCTTCTAAGCACAGTTCCCGGACCTGTGGGAATTCAGCCTCCTGTTTTCGACCCAGTACCACCTCAGTTTACGTCAGAACCTCTACTGCGCTTAGGTCATAACCCTATCATGGCCGAGAAACTGAAAAGTGACATACTGAATCTTCTTGAGGAAAGGCTTAGAGCAATCGAAGGGGCTGATCCATTTGATCCTACTGGTCCCGCCGATATGTGCATGGTCCCCGGGATCATTATACCACCAAAATACAAGATCCCCGACTTCGAAAAGTATACTGGGGTAGAGTGCCCAAAGACCCACCTCAGAGCATATTGCAACAAGATGGCAGAGATGATCCACAATGAACCGTTGTTGATCCATCTATCCCGAGAAAGCTTAACCAAGCACGCCCTAACTTGGTACATGGGTCTAGACAGAGTCAGGATCAGGACGTAGAGAGACCTATCCGATGCCTTCTACCGACAATATAAATTCAACATGGAGGTGGCTCCCGACCGCGCCGACCTATAAAATCTAGAAAAGAAAATCCGCGAGTCCATGAAGACCTATGCTCAGAGATGAAGAGAGTTGGCTTCCAAAATCTCTCCTCCTTTATGCGACAAGAAACTCTTGTCGATTTTCTTGCACACCTTCAAAGCCCCCTACTACACCTACCTGATCTCTAATCCTTCAAATAGTTTCTCCAAAATGGTCCTAATTGCCGAAAGAGTCGAGCAAGGGATTAAGTCTGGACGAATCATTCCTTCGGCACCAGAGTCTGCGCCAAAGAAAGCATCCGTCATGAAAAGGGATGTTGGATTTGTCGCTCCCTAAGCTAATCACGGGCAATCATTTCCACCACCACCGCCTTATTTATCGCCACCGCCTTATCATCCGCCATCACTATATCAACCCACCTCTTTTCCTTTTACCTCACCACCAGTTGCTAATATCGCGCCTCAAAATCCTACACATTTCCCACCACCTCCAGTACAAACATCACAACCCATGCAACCCAAGCCATATAACCCACCAAAGGACCTAAATAACCAAAACACGTCAAACAGTCGGTGGAACCGAGAGCCTTTGCCTCCTCTCCCTCTTCCCGCGGGAGAAATCTACAAACATCTCCTGGCGGCCAGACAGATCGTACCGGTTCCAGCTCAGCCTCAATTGCCTCCTTACCCCAAGTGGTATGATCTCAACGCAAGGTGCGAATACCATGCTGGAGCCCCGGGTCACACTCTGGAAAATTGCTTCGCATTCAAGGTAAAAGTCCATCACTTGATCAAAAGTGGATGGGTATCTTTCGAAGGGTTAGCAAAAGGACCCAACACATCCACCAACCCTCTCCCCAATCATTCCCAAGGAAAGGGAGGGGTGAACGCCATCTCGGCAGGAGAAAGCAACGACCTCTTTTCTTCAGCGTCTAGTTGGCCACAGGAACAACTTTTCCTGGCCTTAGCTCGAGGCGGATATATGCCATACTCGGAGAGCGATCCAAGTCACTGCATGTACTGCAAGGGAAGCGACGGTCACAAGATCCAAAGCTGCGAGTCGTTCGCAGGAAAGGTGAGACAACTCTCAAGTCTCGGAGGAATACAAACCCAGAAAGCGACCCACGGGGAAGGATCCATTAACGCCATCGGAGAAGGATTTCCTATCCCACCTAACTCCAAAGGAACCCCACTCCAAAACATCCAAAAGAAAAGATCGACTTTGTCGTGCAAACAGTTCTCCACGCGCTGCGACGAAGGCGGCCGCGAGATTGACACCTTAGGCCAACCTTCCGGGAAGTTCGATTACCTCGTCAGGTATTCGACACCACCCTCCCATTCTAGCACAGTGCCCTTACTACCCTCTTGGGAATCCTCAGACTCCGAGTCATACCCTTCACCGACATGGTCACTTCCTCCGTTTCCTTTGAAAGAGATCTACGCAAGCCTCTTGGCAGACAGGCAGATTACACCATCCCCGCTCTCGTCTCAATCAATTCCTTACCCTAGCTGGTATGATCCAAAGGTTAGCTGTGAATATCACGCCGGAACCCGAGGACATTCCCTGGAAAACTGTTACGCCTATAGAGAGAAGGTCGATCACCTAACAAAGCAAGGACGAATCTCTTCCGAAGGTTTAGCAAAGGGTCCTGATGTGACAACCAGTCCTCTGCCACACCCTAATCTGGGGGTGAGCGGTATTCTCTCCGGAGGAATCAACGATTCTCACCTTTCAGTGGAGGAAGTACCCAATGAAGAACTATTCTTCGCATTAGCTAACAACGCGTATCTACCATTCCCGGGGAATAGTCAGGCCTAATGCCTATTCTGCCAAGGGGAAAGCAAGCACGACATCCAGGGTTGCAGACTTTTTCGGCAGAAAGTCAACCAACTCACAACATTCGGGATCATTCAATCCGAAGGGAAAACCCAATGAGCAATCAACGCCATCGAGGATAATCCTCCAGCACCGTATTCCTTCAAATACGTGGCCCAAACAGGGGATGCAGCCATGACCCTACGCAAAGTAGTGTTCACATTAGCTGTAAATACTCCTAGCCGAGACTTACACGCGGTCCCATTAAACTACGGATACACGGTGGTCACCACCCCTCCTGCAGTCACACCAACAGGACTCGCTATTGGCGAAGCCTCTCATATCGGGGGCATGACTCGCACCGGAAGATGTTACATCTCGGAGGAAGTAGAAAAGCAACGACAGGCCAAAGGAAAAAATCCTGTGATCCACGAAGAAACGGTAGAAGAGACGCAAGGTTTGAGCAAACTTGTAACTGAGGACGAGACAGCCGAGTTCCTCAAGATCATGAAACAAAGCGAGTTTAGCATCATCGAACAGCTAAAGAAAATCCCGGCTCGCATCTCCATCATGGAGCTGATCCTTACTTCAGAGCCGCATCGCAAAGCTCTTTTAAAAGTCTTGAAGCAAGCCTTCGTGACTAAGGATATCACCACCGAAGGGATGGAAAACCTCGTCGGAAGAATTCAAGCCTTAAGCAGCATTTCCTTCCCTGAAGGAGAGATCGATCCCTCGGGAAGAGATCACAACAAGGCCCTATACATCACGGTAGAATGTAAGGGATACGTTATAGCAAAGGCCCTAATCGACAATGGGTCCGTACTTAATGTCATGCCCAGGCATGTCCTCGAACAACTGCCGATCGATTCCTCTCTCATTAAACCTAGCGAAATGATGGCTAGGGCTTTCGATGACACCACTCGAGAGATCATCGGGAACATTGAGTTGGATATGGTCATCAGGCCCCACACTTTCGCCTTGACGTTCCATATCATGGAAATCCAACACGCTTACAACATGCTTCTAGGACGGCCATGGATCCATTCAGTAGGAGCCATCCCCTCTTCCCTACACCAGTGCCTCAAATACGTCAAAGACAATGCCCTCATCACCATAAAGGCAGAAGAAGCCTTGATCTTGGCCAAGCATGCATCTGTGCCTTACATCAAAACTGCTGAAACCTTGGAGAGTTCTTTCCAAGCCTTCGAAATCGTCAACGCGGATTGGATCGAGGAAGGATCCCTCGTTTGCGAAGCCTTAAAATCTGAGATAGCCGAAAAAACCACTAAGTCAATACTAGAGGGAAGCTTCCAATTAGAAAAATGGCTCGGGGCCGAGTTACAAGGATCAAAAGGCTGGGCACCTCCGAAGAGCTTCGGAGACCGCTTTGGGTTAGGGTACCAACCCAGCAAGGCCGATTTTTCCAGGATTGCCTAAGAAAAGAAAGAAAATCAGCTGGCTAAGCTATTTGGACGTTCTGCGCCAGAGGGCAAAATGCCAATCCCCCATATCAGAACCACGTTCCCCTTCGCCGCTGAAACCATCAATGAAAATGCAATCAGGGTATCAGACCTCCGTATCTGCACTCTAGGAGAAGAAGAATCATCGCCTGGTTCAGTCATTTTCGTAAAGAAGTCAGGGGAGTCTGTGTGCAACTGGACCATCACCATGCTTCCGGATGTCTCTCTGTAATTACTCCTTTTAGAAAAATATATGTTTGCACGTTTTCTCACGAAAACATTTTTGTAGGAACTCACGTTCCCCTTTTGTTAAAAAATCAAATATATATGGAATTTTCATTTTACGCATCTCTTATTTTCGCCTTTTAATTTCATGATGAATGTTAATTCGGATTGTCTTGATAAAACCTATGTCTTTACTGGCGAAGAAATCATCGCTACAACCGAAGACAAGGCCGAAGTCTCCGACGAACTGACCCGTTTACTAGAAAGTTCAGAAAAGGAAATAACCCCTCATCGGGAGGAATTGGACGAAGTAAACTTGGGGGCAAGCAACGAGAATCAAAAATTGGTCAAGATCGGAACTACCCTAGATACGACTCAGAGAGAAAGGTTGATTTCTCTCCTCAAGGACTACTCCGATGTATTCGCTTCATACGCCGACATGCCAGGTCTTAATCTCGGGATAGTTGAGCATCGTATTCCATTAAAACCTGAGTTTAAGCCTGTCAAGCAAAAACTTCGGAGGATGCATCCAGACATCCTTCTGAAAATCAAAGAAGTTACCAAGCAACTAGACGCGGGTTTTTTGAGAGTTGCCGAGTACCCAAAATGGATCGCCAACATAGTGCCAGTGCCTAAGAAAGATGGGAAGGTTCGCATGTGCGTGGACTTCCGGGATCTTAATCGAGCCAGCCCTAAGGATGACTTCCCACTTCCCCATATCGACATCTTGGTCGATAGTGCCGGCAGAAATGACATGTTCTCTTTCATGGACGGATTTTCGGGGTACAACCAGATCAAGATGGCACCCGAGGATAGTGAAAAGACGACCTTCATCACACCCTGGGGAACCTTCTGCTACAAAGTGATGCCCTTCGGATTAAAGAACGCCGGAGCCACGTACCAACGTGCGGCCGTCACCCTTTTCCATGACATGATGCATAAAGAATTGGAAATATATGTCGACGACATGATAGCCAAATCTCGCGGCACGCAAGATCATGTGGACATCCTGAGGAAGGTGTTCGAAAGGTTGAGGCAATTTCGGCTACGGCTAAACCCAGCTAAGTGTACCTTCGGAGTGACTTCCGAAGAGTTGTTGGGATTCATCGTCAGCAACAAAGGCATAGAAGTGGATCCTGATAAGATAAAATCAATTCAAGAGCTACCCGCTCCCAGCACCGAAATGGAAGTACGAAACTTCTTAGGACGCATTAACTACATCGCTCGCTTTATCAGCCAGTTAACACTTACCTGCGAGCCGATGTTCAAAATGCTAAGGAAGCACGAAGATGTAGAATGGGACGAAGACTGCCAGAAAGCCTTCGAGAAAATCAAGACATATCTGCAAAGCCCACTGGTACTAGTTCCCCCGACGCCAGGACGTCCCTTGCTCATGTACATGACAGTCACGGCTAGCGCCATGGGTTGCATTTTGGGACAGCACGACGAGTCCGGAAGGCGTGAACAAGCCATATACTACCTCAGCAAAAAATTCAATGAGTGCGAGATGCGCTACTCCATGTTAGAACGAACTTGTTGCGCCCTAGCATGGTGCGCCCGAAGACTCCGGCAGTACATGTTGTATTACACGACATGGCTAATCTCTCACATGGATCCCCTGAAGTACATCTTCAAAAAGTCGTACCTATCAAGTCGTATTTGTAGATGACAAGTCTTATTAGCTGAGCACGAGATCATCTATGTAACCCGGAAAGCAGTTAAGGCAAGCGCCCTCGCCGATCACTTGGCTGACCATGCCTCGGACGAGTACGAGTCATTGAGCTTCGACTTCCCTGATGGCGACATCATAGTGGTTGAAGATAAGATCGCAGAAGATCTCCAAGAAGATGACTGGTGGACCATGTTCTTCAACGATGCGGTGAACCTCTCGGGCAAGGGAGTGGGAGCCGTAGTCATAGCAGATGGCCGTCAATTCCCCATAGCATGCAAATTGAACTTCCCATACACCAATAACATCACCGAGTATGAGGTATGTATCAGCGGTCTGATGGCAGCCATCGACCTAAAAGTAAAGAAACTCCAAATCTTCGGCGATTCAGCCCTCGTCATCTACCAAGCCCAGGATCTATGGCAGACACGGGATTCCAAGATCATCCCTTATCAAAAGTTACTCACCCAAATCACACGGGAATTCGAGGAAACCAAGTTCGACCGAGTCGACAGAAAAAAGAACCGCTTTGCAGACGCATTAGCCACATTGGCATCAATGTTCAAGTTAGAGTGCGGAGTAATACTTCAGCCTTTGAGGGTAGAAGTGAAGGAAACTCCGGCATGCTGCGTAGCCTTAGAAGAGGAACCCGATGGGAAGCCTTGGTTCCACGACTTAGTACAATTCATCAGAAACCGGGAGTATCCACCGGGGGCAAGCCGGGTTAGCAAAAAGACCCTCCAGCGCTTAGCACTAGACTTCTACCTCGACAGCAAAGTTCTATACAAAAAGAGAGCTGATGGAGCTTTGCTTCGCTGCTTCACCATGATAGAGGCAAAAAGAATCATAACGGAAATCCACGAAGAGGTTTGTTCCACACACGCAAGTGGGCACATGATGGCCAGACAGATAATGAGGCAAGGTTACTTTTGGCTCACCATCGAACGGGATTGCATCGACTATTTCTGGAAGTGCCACAAATGTCAAATTTACGCGGACCATATCCATGTCCCTCCAGCCCCTCTCTTCAGCATGACATCACCTTGGCCTTTTGCTATGTGCGGAATCAACATCATCGGCCAAATTCATCCAACCACCTCTAATGGCCATCGTTTCATCCTCATAGCAATTGACTACTTCACCAAGTGGGTAGAGGTCGCCTCTTACTCCAACATCACTCAGAAGACGACCATGCGATTCATTGAGAGGAACATCATCTGTCGTCATGGGGTCCCGGAAACAATCATCACGGGAAACGACACTAACCTCAATGGAAAAATGATCGACGAACTTTGCTAGCGTTGGAAGGTGAAGCGCCAAAATTCATCCCCGTATCGACCAAAAATGAATGGCGCAGTCGAAGCAGCAAATAAAAACCTGAAGAGGATCATCCAAAAGATGGTAATCACTCACAAAGACTGGCATGACATGCTTCCCTTCGCACTACATGCTTACCGGATAGCAACCCATACATCTACAAGGGCAACTCCCTACTCATTAGTTTACAGCATGGAAGCCGTAATTCCTCTTGAGGTAGAAATCCCTTCTCTCAGAATCCTGGCAGAGTCTGAAGTAGAAGAATCAGATTGGGCAAGAGTGAGGTACGAGCATCTGAACCTCCTTCCCGAAAAGCACTTGGCCGCTATCTGTCATGCGCAATTATATCAGCAAAGAATGGCCAACGCTTATAACAAGAAAGTACGACCTCGCAAATTCGAGGCTGGGGATTTAGTGCTGAAGAAGATTCTTCCTCACCAGGGGGCTAGTCAATGAAAATGGGCCCCAAGGTACGAGGGCCCGTATCTGGTCAAAAGTGCATTCTCAGGGGGTGCCCTAATGCTAACCAACATAGATGGAGACTGATAACAATCAAGACAGCCCTAACGGTGCTACCACACTTGCGGCTCCCGCCGGGACGATTTCCCCTATGACCCGTAGGATATCTTCATATCACCCCAGAATCGGCGAAGGATTCCTAGGATGGTCGACATCAGCGGGGGGGGGGGGGGGGGGCTCACGCGACTCTACACGCACGGCACCATCCCATCCTAGGGACCCAAGAGGTTATCGTTCCCGGCAGCCCCGTCAGATATCGCTCATGACGTCATCCATCGATATCGCTTGTGACGTCACCATCAGACATCGCCTGGATTGTTATCGCCAGGTATCGCCGAATAGGCCTATAAATACCCCTACTTTTCCAATCAGAAGGTAAGATCGAGATCACTCAGACGAACCTCTGTTATTTTTGAAACCCGAACTGACTTAAGCATCGGAGTGTGTCGCACCGTCGCGAGCGAAATTCGGGACGCAATGAAATTCACATAACAATGAAGTCGCCACCCTATTTTTCTAAGGTTTAGGGAAACCTAAAAAAGGTCCGAAAAAAGAAGAAAATAAAATAAAAACTAAGGCACAAATAAAAAGGGTCTAAACCCGAGAACGATGGTTCGGGGTCGTATTATGGACTCGGGAAGGTGTTAGGCACCCGAATCTCATCCTTAAAAAGGTTACCGATTCTAAAAAGAGGTGTTTAAAAATCATGTTGAAAACAAGTAATTTGGGCCCTCAGGGGGGAGTCGTCGCTTTAGTTTTTAAGTTTGTGAGATTGATTTTATCCTAATTATTTGTCGAGTTGTTAAAAAGAAAATAAACATTTTATCCTCTAAAAGATAAAACGGTCGGTTGCATACCTATTCCGATTATATTTAGCCGAGTTCAAGATTAATCAGATTACATGCAAGATTGATTAGGTGAAATTACTAACGTTTTATTATTAATCTTCACCAAAGCGACGACCTAGTGAACATCAACGAATCACTGTGATCAGGAGTGAGTCACTATCATTATAGACGAATCACTATCATCATCGGGCCAATGCACGTGATTAATCCTATTTACTAAGTGGTTCTAAGCATGCATAGACTAGCAAAGTACCGTTTGTATGAAATGCGAGAAAACATGTTGAAAAGAGAAAAACCGGGGAATGGGGTCGAAGCCGCGCACATAACACATTCGTCAAGATAAACATAAATTAAAATACATTCGTGGGGTCGAAGCCGCACACGAAACACATTCATCAAGATAGCATAAATTAAATTACATTCGTAGGGATGAAACCGCACACGAAACACATTCATCAAGGTAAGCATAAATTCGTGGGGACGAAGCCGCACACGGAACACATTCATCAAGGTAAGCATAAATTCGTGGGGACGAAGCCGCACACAGAACAAGCATAATTTAAAGCACATTCATCGGTGTAAGCATCATGCAAACAGATTAATTTGAATTCTAACAATTCTAAATAATCATGCATAGGAATAAATATAAAATTAAATCAACAATTCTAATAAATAGGGAGTGAGCTCTAAAGCTCGAGTTTAGAAAATTGTCACCAATATCGAAGTCGGAGAAATGTTCAATCGGGATGGTAATCGCGAACTCGGTACCTGTAAAAGAACGGAGAAAGAGTTAGTACACGATTTAATTAAAAGGGCTTGGGACATAGCCCATTTCTTTTATTTTTTCCTCATGGGCCGCAGCCCATTCTTTCATTTTTTTCTTTTCTTTGGGCCGCAGCCCAACCCCTCTCATTTTCCTTGTCAACCGACAAGGCTCTCTTCTCTCCCTCTATTTCTTTTATTTCCTTTCTTCCTTATTCCATTTTAGGGCTGCAACGCAGCCCTCTCTTCTCCTTCTTTGTTCTCTTCTTTCTTTTCTTTTGTTTCTTTTCTTTTCGTTCGTTATTCCGGCCAAGCGTGGGTGGCGGCGTGGCTGTTTTTGGGGCTGCTTGGAGCTGATTTGGTGATTTTTGGGGCTGATTTGGGGCTGATTTGGTGGTGGTTCTTGGTCAGATTTGGGGCTGATTTAGGGTGGCTTTTGGGCTGTTTTTAGGGTGGCTTTTGGGCTGTTTTTAGGGCTGATCTGTTACTGATTTTGGGTGGTTTTTGTGGCTGATTTTGGGGCTGTTTGGGTGGATTTCGGGGCTGATTTTGGGACTGATTTTGGGTGATTTTTGGGGCTGATTTGGGGCTGATTTTGGGTGGTTTTTGGGTGCAGGTTCAGTGCTGTTTTGGTGCAGGTTCAGTGCTGTTTTGGGTGTAGATTCAGTGTTGTTTTGGGTGGCTATTCAGTGTTGTTTTGGTGTAGAGGAGAGGCTGATTTAGTGCAGTGGCGGGGCTGATTTTAATGCAGAGGAGGGGCTGATTGTAATGCAGAGGAGGGGCTGATTGTAACAGTAGAGGAGGGGCTGATTGTAACAGCAGAGGAGGGGCTTCGGATTTGGAATTAATTTGGGATTGGAATTTGGATTTTTAGGGAGGATGGAGTTTGGATTTGGCAGGGATGGAATTGTGATGGCTCCCCCTTTGCAAAGGATCCTCTCTTAATTTATAGAGGAGGTCGAGGTTCGACGATGGTGGTGAGCAAGGGATTAATTCAAATCCCTTGTCAGAGATCTTTGAAGAAAAATTGGAAGATTGAGCGGGGTTTATGAGATCTGTTTTTGACGAATGGAGAGGTGAGCCAACTCTCAGATTTCTTTTTTGAAATTTGAGGAAAGGAGCCGTTTGTGTCTGATTTGGTTTGAAAATGGGAGAGGGAGAGAGGTGGTGTGCACGGGAATAAGTATTTATTTGTGTTCGAACCAACGGTCCGAAAAATCTCGTTTGAAATTGATAAAAAAACTCGAACAAAAAAATAATAAAAATATGAATAAAGCGAAATAAAATAAAATGACACGAATAATAATAATTAATGAAAACGTGGAAAGGTTGTGATAAATAGTGATGATTTAAATTACTCGTGTCAAAAATCGGGTAGCAACAGTTGCCCCCTCTTTACTGTCTTATCAAAAATAAAGTGCAACTTTGATTTTTGATGAGCAGTAAAGACGGTTGCCCCAGTGCCACGAATGTTTTAGACGCAAAATGATATGTGGGGACATAAATCTCAGCAAAAGAAAATGGCTCCACTTGGATACCATGATATAGAAATGTAAATAGCGAAAATGTGATCTTACCTCCACTCGGACGTCTTGCAGAAATATAAATTGCGTAAATGTAAATTTACCTCCACTCGGACATTCGAATATAGATTGGGCTCCCTTCGGATGCTGATGCTGAAATTTAAATTGCTTAAATGTAAATGTACCTCAAATCGGATGTTGACGTGGGAATTTAAATTGCACGAAAATAAATTCAACTCCAATCGGACGCTGATGGCTCCACTCGGATGCCTTGCAGGAATGTAAAATGCGGCTTCACTCGGACGTCTCCCCTCGAATACCGCGATGCATAAACATAAATCCAGCTCTACTCAGACGCTGGTGGCTCCACTCGGATGCCTTGCAAATTTCAGTTCCACTCGGACACTGATGACTCCACTCGGACGTCTTGAAATAACGGCTCTACTCAGATGCCGACAACTCCACTCGGATGTTGGAAAATTTAGCTCCACTCGGACGCTGATGGCTCCACTCGGATGCCTAAAAACTCAGTTCCACTCGGATACTGATGACTCCACTCGGATGTCTTACAGAAAGTACAATGCGGATTCACTCGGACGTCTCCCCTCGAATACCGCGGTGCATAAACGTAAATCCAGCTCTACTCAGACGCTGGTGGCTCCACTCGGATGCTAATGCTGTTGGGATGATGACAATCATGACTGACTCTACAAAACAAAGGTTGAATTCATCAATGTTTGTAAGCTTCAAAGCATTTGATTTTTTTGAAAGGTGGGGTTTGAAACCGCCACACAATTTTTGAAAGGTGGGGTTTGAACCGTCACACGATTCAATTTTTTTTGAAAGGAGGGGTTTCAACCGCCACACGATTTGATTTTTTGAAAGGTGGGGTTTGAACCGCCACGATTTTTGATTTTTTGAAAGGTGGGGTTTGAACCGCCACGATTTTTGAAATGTGGGGTTTGAACCGCCACACGATTTGATTTTTTTAAAAGGTGGGGTTTAAACCGCCACACGATTTTGTGGTGTTTGAACCGCCACACGATTTGATTTTTTGAAAGGTGGGGTTTGAACCGCCACAATTTTTGAAATGTGGGGTTTGAACCGCCACATGATTTTTTGAAAGGTGGGGTTTGAACCGCCACATGATTTTTTGAAAGGTGGGGTTTGAACCGCCACATGATTTGATTTTTTTTTGAAAGGTGGGGTTTAAACCGCCACACGATTTTGTGGTGTTTGAACCGCCACACGATTTGATTTTTTGAAAGGTGGGGTTTGAACCGCCACAATTTGTGGAGTTTGAACCGCCACATGATTTTTTGAAAGGTGGGGTTTGAACCGCCACATGATTTTGAAGAGTGGGGTTTGAACCGCCACGATTTTGTGGTGTTTGAACCGCCACACGATTTGATTTTTTGAAAGGTGGGGTTTGAACCGCCACAATTTTTGAAATGTGGGGTTTGAACCGCCACATGATTTTTTGAAAGGTGGGGTTTGAACCGCCACATGATTTTTTGAAAGGTGGGGTTTGAACCGCCACATGATTTGATTTTTTTTTGAAAGGTGGGGTTTAAACCGCCACATGATTTTGTGGTGTTTGAACCGCTACACGATTTGATTTTTTGAAAGGTGGGGTTTGAACCGCCACATGATTTTTTGAAAGGTGGGGTTTGAACCGCCACATGATTTTGAAGAGTGGGGTTTGAACCGCCACGATTTTTGAAGTGTGGGGTTTGAACCGCCACACGATTTGATTTTTTTTGAAAGGTGGGGTTTGAACCGCCACACGATTTTTGGAATGTGGGGGTTTTGAACCACCACACAATTTTTGAAGAGTGGGGTTTTTAAACCTCCACACGATTTTGAAGAGTGGGGGTTTTGAACCGCCGCATGATTTTGAAGAGCGGGGTTTGGACCACCGCACAATTTTTGGAAGATGGGGTTAGAACCGCCACAAGATTTTTGAAATGTGGGGTTTGAACCGCCACACGATTTTTTTTGATAGATCATCCCCATTCATGTTGGTAAGCATTAAAGCCATTTTTCGAGAATGTGTGCTTGATCACATAAGGACCTTCATACTTGGGGGCCCACTTTTCCAGATCGTCCTCCTGATGAGGAAAGACCCTTTTCACTAGTCCCTCCTCTGCTTTGAACTTGCGAGGTCGCATTTAAGCATTAGCCATCTTCATGGCTGTCAATCATATTTCTGATATCAGATTCAACTGTTCATACTTCTCTTTCGCCCAATCGGATTCTTCCTGATTCAGCCAAGACTCCGAGAGAAGGAATTTCCACCTTGAGTGGAATCACTGCTTCCATGTTGTAAACTAGGGGATAAAGAGTTGCCCCCCATTGAAGTACGAATAGCAATATGATAAGCGTGCAAAGGAAAAGGAAGCACGTCGTGTCAATCCTTACAAATGATCACCATCTTCTGGATAATCTTCTTCAAGTTATTGATTAGCTTCACTATGTCATTCATCTTGTGACGGCCATGTGAGGAGTTTCGATGTCGTCGGCTTGGACTCACGTTTCATCGGAATGCGATGCTCAAATATAGGGTAACGACCCGACGTATCTTTATACGATCATTCGAGCACATCCATTTAATCATTGAGGAATGAAATCAACTTCCTAGAGTTCGAGATCATTCCAATCTCGACTATTTTCTGATGTTCTTGCCCCCAAGTTTATCTCTTTAAACTTCTCCTGACGAGGGACTTACTAAATGGGCTGACTTGTATGGAGCCTCAACATCATCTTCCTTCGTGGCGATAATCTCTTTTGGGAGAGACTTTTAGGAAACATTGTGGTGGTCTAATTTACCTGTTGACTTTCTAGACCTTTTCAATGAGCTTCGGAATGTCGAAGTTGTATTGACCCAAGTAGATCTCTAGTTGATGATCTTTGGGGATTCTGTTATACTATTTTCAGACACGGGTCTATTCCTCTTTTGTAATAAAGAACCAGCGGACTCTCTCTTGGCTTGCTTTGTTTCTCAACTTCTTTGGAGATATAACACCTCCCGTCCTGGGTCATGCCCCCCCAATTTTAGCAATGGTGGAAGAAGGAAGATGGAAGATGGAAGATCCCGTAATTGACAGCCTTCCCTAACTTTTAACAAGGCTAGAGTCCCCGCCCCTTACGTTTCTTTCCAAAATCCAAAATCCAACCTGGATGCCTAAAGATTCTATTAACTATTCCACCTTCTGTAAGAAGATCGCACAATCTTGGATTCTATGCTTACTTGCCCCCCAGGCAAAATAAACAATCCTCTCAAATTACCCTCTGAATGTCGCAGATATCTTCCTTTGACTATCATCTATTCCACCTTCTGTAAGAAGATCGCACAATCTTGGATTCTATGCTTACTTGCCCCCAGGCAAAATAAACAATCCTCTCAAATTACCCTCTGAATGTTGCAGATATCTTCCTTTGACTAGCGCAAAGCTTTTCTCGTGGTACCCCCAACGCTTAAAGGAAAGGGATCATCAATCTTCTTGACTGAAACAATATTCACTCCTTCATCACCTAAGGAACGATTCGGAGGAGGGTTGATTGTTGTGTTAAGTCCTTTGTTTAATCCTTCGAAGAGGATCCATCCGCACTTGATCAAGTGACGAACCTGTGCCTTGAAAGATGGAACAATTCTTTAGAGTGTGACTCCGAGTTCCCGCATGGTATGCATATGTAACATTAGGATCGAACCCCTTCAGGAGATAAGCTTGGAAAGGTCGGATTGGAGTTGGTATGATCTAATCGGCTGCTTAGAAGATGCTCGTAGATTTTTGGAAGAGGTAGTAGTGGCTCGATAGTTTTGGTTATCTTGGTTTTTTTGTGTTCTTTGGTGGGTTATATGGTCTTATTTGTATGTGTTGTGATATTTGTAGTGGGGATGATGGGAAAAGTGGAAACGTTTCTTGGTTCCGACGATAGTTTTGGTGATTTTGATTGGGAATTATTATTATTATTTTTTGGTTCTTTGGGGGGGGTCATATGGTCTTTTGGTGAATCTTTCGAAGGAGGCCCATCCACATTTGATCAAGTGACGAACATGTGCTTTAAAGGCGGAATAATACTCTAGAGTGTAATCCGGAGTTCCTTGTCCAATTGCGCCAATTACAGATTAGGGCATAGAGGGACTCGTGATAGTAGGCCCCGTTGTATGAATGGAAGAGGCGGATAATCAAGTGTCATCTTGTCCCATTCTTTTTGCTTGTAGTGCTCGTTCTGTAGCAGTTTGGAGTTGTTCTATCTTTAACCTTCCTTGAAAGGATTAAAATCGCATAATGGAGAGTAATGGAAATAACGAAGCAAGTTGTAAAATACATCATGGCAATGGTGAAGCAAATTGGAACATATACATGTGATATATCATGGCAATAATGCATCAAATTGGAACATATACATGCAATCATGATGCACATGCTGGGGTAATTTCAACTACTTCTAACTGGCTAAAAGGGCTCCCGGACGATACCATAGAAGTGGTCCCTCAGTAAATGGATACGTGATTGCCGACCGAACCATCAAAAGCTCGTAGCGCTCATCCATTTAGGGGTTCTAGTCCGAGTTTGGCGTTGGTGAAAACTACCCAGGACACGTGCCCTAGGGCCTCACTACTAACCTCCTAATCTTATTTGGAATAGGCCCGGCGGCAGGGCATTATGCGTGAATGCGTATGAGAATACAACAGTTGATATCAAAGCGAATAAATAAATAACAAGAATAAACACCTCAAACAAATAATTCCGGCTTCGATCCCAAGTCCCCAGTGAAGTCGCCAAACTGTCGCACCGTCGCGAGCGAAATTCGGGACGCAATGAAATTCACATAACAATGAAGTCGCCACCCTATTTTTCTAAGGTTTAGGGAAACCTAAAAAAGGTCCGAAAAAAGAAGAAAATAAAATAAAAACTAAGGCACAAATAAAAAGGGTCTAAACCCGAGAACGATGGTTCGGGGTCGTATTATGGACTCGGGAAGGTGTTAGGCACCCGAATCTCATCCTTAAAAAGGTTACCGATTCTAAAAAGAGGTGTTTAAAAATCATGTTGAAAACAAGTAATTTGGGCCCTCAGGGGGGAGTCGTCGCTTTAGTTTTTAAGTTTGTGAGATTGATTTTATCCTAATTATTTGTCGAGTTGTTAAAAAGAAAATAAACATTTTATCCTCTAAAAGATAAAACGGTCGGTTGCATACCTATTCCGATTATATTTAGCCGAGTTCAAGATTAATCAGATTACATGCAAGATTGATTAGGTGAAATTACTAACGTTTTATTATTAATCTTCACCAAAGCGACGACCTAGTGAACATCAACGAATCACTGTGATCAGGAGTGAGTCACTATCATTATAGACGAATCACTATCATCATCGGGCCAATGCACGTGATTAATCCTATTTACTAAGTGGTTCTAAGCATGCATAGACTAGCAAAGTACCGTTTGTATGAAATGCGAGAAAACATGTTGAAAAGAGAAAAACCGAGGAATGGGGTCGAAGCCGCGCACATAACACATTCGTCAAGATAAACATAAATTAAAATACATTCGTGGGGTCGAAGCCGCACACGAAACACATTCATCAAGATAGCATAAATTAAATTACATTCGTAGGGATGAAACCGCACACGAAACACATTCATCAAGGTAAGCATAAATTCGTGGGGACGAAGCCGCACACGGAACACATTCATCAAGGTAAGCATAAATTCGTGGGGACGAAGCCGCACACAGAACAAGCATAATTTAAAGCACATTCATCGGTGTAAGCATCATGCAAACAGATTAATTTGAATTCTAACAATTCTAAATAATCATGCATAGGAATAAATATAAAATTAAATCAACAATTCTAATAAATAGGGAGTGAGCTCTAAAGCTCGAGTTTAGAAAATTGTCACCAATATCGAAGTCGGAGAAATGTTCAATCGGGATGGTAATCGCGAACTCGGTACCTGTAAAAGAACGGAGAAAGAGTTAGTACACGATTTAATTAAAAGGGCTTGGGACATAGCCCATTTCTTTTATTTTTTCCTCATGGGCCGCAGCCCATTCTTTCATTTTTTCTTTTCTTTGGGCCGCAGCCCAACCCCTCTCATTTTCCTTGTCAACCGACAAGGCTCTCTTCTCTCCCTCTATTTCTTTTATTTCCTTTCTTCCTTATTCCATTTTAGGGCTGCAACGCAGCCCTCTCTTCTCCTTCTTTGTTCTCTTCTTTCTTTTCTTTTGTTTCTTTTCTTTTCGTTCGTTATTCCGGCCAAGCGTGGGTGGCGGCGTGGCTGTTTTTGGGGCTGCTTGGAGCTGATTTGGTGATTTTTGGGGCTGATTTGGGGCTGATTTGGTGGTGGTTCTTGGTCAGATTTGGGGCTGATTTAGGGTGGCTTTTGGGCTGTTTTTAGGGTGGCTTTTGGGCTGTTTTTAGGGCTGATCTGTTACTGATTTTGGGTGGTTTTTGTGGCTGATTTTGGGGCTGTTTGGGTGGATTTCGGGGCTGATTTTGGGACTGATTTTGGGTGATTTTTGGGGCTGATTTGGGGCTGATTTTGGGTGGTTTTTGGGTGCAGGTTCAGTGCTGTTTTGGTGCAGGTTCAGTGTTGTTTTGGGTGTAGATTCAGTGTTGTTTTGGGTGGCTATTCAGTGTTGTTTTGGTGTAGAGGAGAGGCTGATTTAGTGCAGTGGCGGGGCTGATTTTAATGCAGAGGAGGGGCTGATTGTAATGCAGAGGAGGGGCTGATTGTAACAGCAGAGGAGGGGCTGATTGTAACAGCAGAGGAGGGGCTTCGGATTTGGAATTAATTTGGGATTGGAATTTGGATTTTTTAGGGAGGATGGAGTTTGGATTTGGCAGGGATGGAATTGTGATGGCTCCCCCTTTGCAAAGGATCCTCTCTTAATTTATAGAGGAGGTCGAGGTTCGACGATGGTGGTGAGCAAGGGATTAATTCAAATCCCTTGTTAGAGATCTTTGAAGAAAAATTGGAAGATTGAGCGGGGTTTATGAGATCTGTTTTTGACGAATGGAGAGGTGAGCCAACTCTCAGATTTCTTTTTTGAAATTTGAGGAAAGGAGCCGTTTGTGTCTGATTTGGTTTGAAAATGGGAGAGGGAGAGAGGTGGTGTGCACGGGAATAAGTATTTATTTGTGTTCGAACCAACGGTCCGAAAAATCTTGTTTGAAATTGATAAAAAAACTCGAACAAAAAAATAATAAAAATATGAATAAAGCGAAATAAAATAAAATGACACGAATAATAATAATTAATGAAAACGTGGAAAGGTTGTGATAAATAGTGATGATTTAAATTACTCGTGTAAAAAATCGGGTAGCAACAGAGTGTCTACGCCAGAGCCCCTCCTCCGGCGCTTTGCAGGTACATCCGGCACCAACCGCCACCGTTCCGATCAGGCACGACTCCGAATCTTACAAGATCGAAATTGAATCTTATCAAATGGTGCTTTCACTGAGAGCTTTGGTATATTAAGTGAGCGTCCTTAATAGCCAAGCTCCGTCTAGTCGGAAGATTGGAACGGTCATGATCACGGGATCGGAGCCGATCCGATCATCATCCTCTAATATCCCTTTCTCAATCCGCAGACAGTTATTCCCTTTTGCTACTGCTGATCTCTCAATGACGACACAACCAATTATTTCGGGATCTCTGGACCTCTCGGCTGGAATTGCTGGGGGACTGGCCTCCTCGCAGACGGACATCTTGTCATCTCAAATAGCGGGATCTGATTTCTCCACTCCTCTTTTGGGGGGATCTGTGCTCAACCGTGAACATCCCTTTGCAATGGAAATAGCGGCCCTTCGTTCTCGGCTGGAATATTTGACTGAAATGGCTGCAAGAGTCACGCCTGGTGCTTCTGGATCTAGTCTCCCTCCCCACGTCATGTTCACACCATCTATTGTCGCTGATCGACCTTTATCACCGTTGTTTCCAGAAAACCTCCAGATGCCTTTATCCGCGGGAAATCCTCCGATTAGTGTTGAGCAGTTTACTCAGGGAAGAGTAGAGGCTTACGTACCACAAATGCCGCAAGGTCTCCTCCTACAAGGAGACAGGCAGCTTGAGGGGGTTAGGAACCGGTGGGACGGATGGAGGGAAGGAGCCAACAGAAGTTTGTCTCCCGAGTATAGTGAAAGATCCAGTAGTCGAAGGTATCGAAGTCGTTCACTCAGGAGCCATAGTTGATCTCCTAGACGACATCTTACGCTAGAACCATGAGATATGGGGCGTCAGACCGAAATGTCTCCTCCGCGTCAGGCGCGTGAAATTCTTGATGATACATCGGGCCACCCATTTAGCCGCCGTATAAGGCGTCACAGGGTCAGTCGGCGCGTGAAGCTTCCCACTGATACTTATGATGGCACTAAGGATCCCATCTCCCACATTAACAAAGTGAAGGATTTTGTTCAGTTCCAGACCCACAGTGATGCGGCGTTATGCCAAATATTTGTTATGACATTATCGGGCGTTGCGCGTCTCTGGTTTGAGGGTCTCTCCGGTGGATCCATTAATAATTTCTCACAGTTAGAATCTAAATTCCGGAGCAGATTTAGCACGGCAATTCCAATCAGGAAATTTGCCGCCGCGTTATTTGACATACAACGAAGGCCTCAAGAAACCTTAAAGGAATTTCTTAGTCGCTTCGATTTGGAAATGTCCTTAACGTCAGGGGTTACTATTGATTTTGCTATAGAAGCTCTGAAAAGGAATTGCCGCTATGGAAAGCTGAAAGACGCGCTCATGGTGGACCCTCCAGTGACTTTAGATGCGTTGAGACTTAAAGCCCATAATTATGCGAAAATGGAAGAAGAAGAAAACAGAGATAGGACGTATAATGTGCCGCAGGGGACATCTCAAATTGTCGCTGCTCCCACGAAGCCCCTTCCTGACGACCATTTTATCGACGATTATGCCAGGCGGAAGGATCATATCCCCAAAGCCTCCAACAGACAAAAGGGTCATTTTTCGAAGGGAAAAACCGGTGGTTCCCCCACTCGACGTCACGGGGATTCTTATAAGAATCGGACGTACGACCCAGATTTTCCTTCTCTTAATGTACCAAGGGCAGAGATTTTAGCGATAGCGGAACAGCGAAATCTTCTCATCCGCTACCCCGCGCCTACGAAACCAGGAGTGCTTCTAGGGAGAAGGGAGAATGCTTATTGTAAATTCCACAAAGCCAGGGGCCATTCCACTGAAGCATGCAGGGAGTTAAGATCGGCAATAGAACGTTTGGTGGAAGAAGGATATTTAGAATAATTTGCCACCCAGATAAGAGAAGATGCCAGAAATAATCTCATGAAAAGGACAGCAGACGAACCACCGGCTCCTCCTCGCGTTCCGCAGAAGGATGATGCTCCTAGAGGAAAAGATAGGGAAACTCTTACGGTTGATGACGAATATATCTCTATGATTAACATTATCGCGGGAGGAACCCCTTATATGGACGAATCAGAGCATCTGACAGCCGCGAAAGGAGACAAGCGCACACGTGATGGCATGACAAAAAAAGGAGATGCGATAGGCATATTGGATCGAATGATATTATCCTTTTCCGAAGAGGATGAGAAAGGCGTCGTCTATCCACACAATGATGCATTGGTGGTTACGCCCATCATCGCAAGTCATGGAATCAGAAGAACTCTTATCGATAACGGGAGCGCGATGAACCTCTTTTCGCTGGAAGCATACAATCTCATAAAACGACCTGATAATGAGCTAACGCCTAGCAAACGGCCTATAGTCGGCGTAGATGGGGTTCCAATCTCTGTCACGGGGGTGATTACTTTGCCCATATACTTCCGAGAAGACACCTACAAACGATCAGAGAACCTGTTGTTCCTTGTCGTGGATCTGAATTTGCCTTACAATGTCGTACTCGGACGACCTTTCCTCAACCGCTTTGGAGCGGTGATATCTCAGAAGCATTTAAAGATGAAATACCCCTCCTAGGATGGGGTAGTATCCGTAAAGGGCGATCAAAAGCTGGCGGCGGAATGCTACTCGCTCATGACTCAAAGAAGCTGCGATAGGTACGTATGTATAGCAGCGGACCCCTATGAGCCGAGTGATGAGAAGCGCGCTCAACCTCTGGACAAAATGGTACCCATTTCGGCAATTGGTATAGAGGAAGCCAGTTTCCTGATCAGTGAAAAACTCAGCCCAGCGGAAAACCTTCAACTGGCCCGGCTGCTGAACAAATGCCAAGGAGATTTCGCGTGGAAACCCTCCTACATGCCAGGTATATCGCGGGAAATAGCCGAACATCGGCTCAATGTGGACCCAGATGCCAGGCCGGTACAGCAAAAGCGACGCGCGTTCTCTAATGAAAAGGTGTTAGCTGTAGATAAGGAGGTAGCAAAGCTCCTTGACGCAGGGTTTATCCGCGAAGTTCAATATCCCACCTGGCTAGTGAACCCTGTCCTTGTTCCTACGCCCAATGGGGATTGGCGCATGTGCATCGACTTCACAGATTTAAATGATGCCTGCCCTAAGGATTGTTACTCGCTTCCTCGCATAGATCAGTTAGTTGATCAGACCGCTGGATACGCTTATCTAAGCTCACTGGACGCCAACTCTGGATACCATCAGATCCCCATGGCCCGGGAAGATGAAGAAAAGACTGCGTTTCTCACTCCAAAGGCCACCTACTGTTATACGGCGATGCCGTTTGGGCTGAAGAACGTCGGGGCTACGTTCCAACGTATGGCCAACAAGATATTCGAAGAGCAAATAGGGAGGAATGTGGAAGCGTACGTTGATGATATATTGGTGAAGAGCGCAAGCTTTCAAGATCACCTACGAGACTTAAAAGAAGTCTTTGACGTAATGAAAAGGTATCGCATGAAGTTAAATCCCCGAAAATGCATGTTTGCATTTCAAACAGGAAAATTCTTGGGCTACGTGGTCAGCCAAAAAGGCATCCTGCCTAACCCCTCAAAGGTTAAGGCCATACAAGACATGATATCGCCAAGAACCATTAAAGAGGTGCAAAGGCTAGCAGGGCGAGTCATTGCCCTTGGGCGATTCATTTCCAAGCAAGGTGAGAAGTGTCTCCCTTTTTTCAAAGTCATACGCCAGAAAGCCTCGTTCGGGTGGACCCCGGAATGTGAGGAGGCATTTATCGGGCTAAAGGATTACCTATCGTTTGACTTATTATTGACGAGACCTGAAGTAGGCGATACCTTGTATCTATATCTTGGCGCTGCGGACGAAGTGGTCAGTGTCGTCCTCGTTCGCGACGATAAACACTCTCATCGCCCGGTCTATTTTGTGAGCCACGTCCTAAAGGATGCGGAGTTGCGATACCCCCGAATTGAAAAGATAGCGTTCGCTCTTATACAAGCCACCCGCAAAATGGATCGATATTTTCAGTCTTATTCCGTTATCGTGCTCACGGACCAGCCTCTGAAAAGAATATTCCGAAAGCCTGAATCTTCCGGAAGAATGTTGATTTGGGCACTCGAATTAGAACAGTTTGAATTGAGGTATCAGTCTCGACCGTCCGTAAAGGCTCAGATCCTGGCTGATTTCATAGCGGAATGTACCTTTACAGAGGATCCTTTGGACGGCGTACCTGAAGCGGAATGGGGCGATATGGATCTCCCATTTCCGGAAACCTACACAGACCTCTGGATCGTCCATGTGGATGGAGCCAAAAACCAAAAGCTGGTTGGAGCTGGAATCTTTATAAATGGGCCGCACGATATGCAAATACGATACGCCATTCGAATCCTACAGCCGTTATCTAATAACGCGGTAGAGTATGAGGCTTTGCTAGCCAGGCTCAGAATAGGGAAAGGACTTTCCTCTAAAGGGAGGCACGATACCGGAAGAACAGGAGACCTGCGTCTAAAAATCTGTGGTGATTCCAAGTTGATAATTGACCAACTCTTGGGGCACTCTCAGGCCCGGGAACCCATCATGATTCAATATCTCGCCAAAGTAAAGCGAGAATTGTTGGAAATAAAGAAAGAAGGCATGCAAATCAACTTCGAGTATATCCCAGGGAGGAAAACGCTGAAGCTGACAATCTAGCCAAATTGGCCGCGAATCCGGAAGCGTCCATACCCAAAGGCGTATATTATCGTGAACTATCGGTACCATCCTTCATGGAAGGGCAAGCGTCTTTATGTGTGGAGGAGCGTGAGAGCGACTGGCGAATTCCCGTAATCAAATTCTTGAAACACGAGGAACTGTCTGAGGATACCGCTAAAAAGAAGAAGGTACTGAGACAGGCAGCTCGCTGTACGTACTATGACGGGGATCTGATTCGAATGTGTTTTTCTCACCCTGCCGCCAAATGTATAACTGAACAAGAGGGTCTTCACACCTTGCGCAAAATCCATGAAGGGGTATGTGGTATGCACGTGTCAGGCGGTACCTTAGCGGCACAAGTTTTCCGATCCGGATTCTACTGGCCCACCATCCGAAGAGATTGCCACAACTATGTGCAAACCTGCCCTAAGTGCCAGGAGTTTGCCAAGATTCCTCGGCGGCCTGCCACTGAAATATCTAAAATTATCGCCCCTTGTCCTTTTTCTAGATGGGGGATCGATATCCTAGGCCCATTCCCAAAGGCCAGGTCTCAACTGAAATTTGTGATAGTGGCGGTAGACTATTTCACTAAGTGGGCAGAAACTGAAGCGGTCGCCACAATCACGGCAGAAAAAACTTGGCGTTTCCTCAAATATCAAGTTATCATGAGGTTTGGCGTACCTCGTATCCTTGTCAGCGATAATGGGACGCAGTTCATCAGCCAGTTCTTCAAAGACCAGTGCTCAGAATTTGGAATCGAGCAACGCTTTTCCTCCGTGGCTCATCCGCAAACTAATGGACAGGCGGAAGTAACCAATAGGAGCATCCTTAGCGGCATCAAGAAAAACCTAGAAGGGTCTCAAAAGAAATGGGCTGATGAGCTACCATACGTGATGTGAGCGTACCGCATGACCGTTAAGACTACCACCGGAGAAACACCTTTCACGTTGGCCTTCGGGACCGAAGCCGTTACACCGGTGGAAATTGGAACCATGAGCCTACGGGTGGCTCACTTTCGGGAGGAACTGAATAAGGAAAGGTTACGAGCTAACCTGGACGCGTTACCAGAAGTCCGAGAGGAAATCCTTCTGAAAACGCAGCATTACAAACGAAAGATTGCCCGCTATCATAACAGGTGCGTCAAAGAACGGTTGCTGAAAGCCAGTGACCTGGTGCTCAGAGACAAGCGAGCGGCAGGGCAACGCATGGGAAAACTCAGTCCAAACTAGGATGGACCATATCGCGTCACCCACGTTGTCGGGAAAGGAGCCTATCATCTGGAGACTCTCGATGGTACACCCTTATCCAACTCTTGGAATATCGCTCGCTTGAAGTTATATTACTCTAGAATTTGATTTTATCTGCACCTTTGATTTATGTCAACCCTAACCATGCCTAACGCTCGATGAGAGAGCTTTCGTGGTAGTTTGTGGTTGCCTTTGTGCAGATAAAAAAGGGGGTATTTTGGGGAAGTGAAAAGTCCTATCCTTGTGATGGCCGGTCTTGATCAGATGGCCCATTAAGTGAGGGCACTACCCACCATACCTTGAATTAGCGTCGGATTGAAAGATCCCGGACGCCCCCGGGGGTGAAAAGTCCTATCCTTGTGATGACCGATCTTGATTAGATGGCTCATTAAGTGAGGGCACCACCCGGTATCTTTGGGAGTGAAAAGTCCTTTTCTTGTACTGACCGTTCTCATGGAGACGACCCAGCAAGACGAGGCACGCCCCAAAGAAATAGAAACTCCGTTCTAGAAATAAGAATCCTATCTTAACGACTAGGCTGCTGCAGCTAGGTCATTAAGTAAGGACACGGTTCTAGACGCGAGGGCAACGCCCAAAAGTGAAAATTCCCTAGCCTTGTGATAGCCGTCCCGATCCGACAGCTCACTAAGACGAGGCACTTTAAGGGCCGATCGTGAAACAGGGAAACGCGGAGAATCGCGAAATCCCGGCTAGTAACCAGATGTGTAATCCCTGGTGAAGTATAGAGCTGATAGCGAAAGCGATTCCCGCGGGTTCCAGGGTAACGCCCTATGATGGCAGCGAAAAGGCTCCTACGGGTAATTACTATCCCTCGTAACATGTTTTTGTTACTGATGATTTACAATTAAGAATGCGCAGAATACTTTTCGGGCAGCGGAAGGAGTGAGGATCTCGTAAGCAGAGACATCGCTAGGCTTACCGAGAAAGTTAACCCAATACCAAATTCTGTAATTTTGGTGGGAACGCTAAGGATCTGTTCGGAAAAGTAAGCGCATTGGGAAAACATGGCGAAGATAACGCCGAAGGAGTTTGCAAAGAGGCAACTAAATAAAGGAAAGTCAGCAATAAAAGTGGCTTGAACACATCGAAATGTTTAAAGGGGGCTACAAACTTTGGTGGTCAAAATAATAAACAAAAATTTAGTGACGCTTGATCACTAAGGAAAGAGCAGTAAAGCCTCGAAGCACGTCAACCTTCGGGGTGCCTCCATTTCCAGCCTGCCGCTTTAGCTTGGCGAAAGCCCTCCTCATTAAGGTGGCCAGATCTTCGTTTGAAAGCGGCAGTGACCTCATCGGGTTTGTACGCGTCGACCCCGTGGACTTCCTCAAAGCAAGCGACCAAAATAGCGGCAGTCTGCTCGACGTGCCACAAGCTCTTATCGGCCGACTCTTCCTCCAAGGCAGCTTTCTCCTTGGCCAGGGATGACTTCTCATTCTCCAAGGCAGTAACTTTGGCCCTCTCCGCTGCCAAGGCGACAGACTATTCTTCTTTCTGCTTCTGATGAGCCAACAATAAGTTCGTACGCTCCTCCAGCAACTTTTTCTTCTCATTCCACTCTTGTGCTAATTCTTCTAAGGAGGAGGAGAGAGAAGCAGCCTGACGTTGCGCCTCCTCCGCCCAGTAATGGAATTGCATCATATTTGTAAAAAGGTTGGAGCGTAATGAGTTCACCCTGTCAACCTCAGGCCTGGAAAGGAAGGCTTATCGTTCTGTCGCAGACGCCAATACTTGAGAAGCCAGCAAAGTCGTAACCTCATCCGAGCCATCACCCCCCAGTGCCTCCAGACCAGTGTTACGCAGATCGTACAGTGCAACTTGATGGGTCACAGTAACGGCCCCACTTATCAGACTAAGATCTGCCACAAAGTTAAAGGTGGTACCTCCTTCGCCATAACGGGACGATAGGGGGATGCTTGAACGAACGAAGGCCAGAGGAAAAGGAGGGCGACCTTGTGTGGACGAACCTCCTGGAGCAAAATAAACGCCATGAGGCTGATAGCCTGAAAAATCTGACATAACCTCTTGATATCCCATGTTGGAGGAATATGCGTGAACGGGACCACCAAAAGAATTGCGCGAAACCTCGAAAGTCTCGCCTGTGCCCAAGTTCTCCAAATATTCTGACGGATTCCCTCCCTGGGGAACAGCCGTAGAGTCAAACCCGTCCGCAGGTCTATTCCCCACCTCGGCGGTAGAGGAAGAAGGATTTCTGCCCTCCTCTTCCGGCTGCTGTCTCTTCTTTGAGCCAGTCAGCGCATAGCCCAAATCCATATAGCCTGAGGGAAGAGCGGAGGTAGCGACAGCAATAGTATCCTGCCAAAAACGCGATATGAAATAGAAAAAAGAAATCAGATGGCGACAGACATTGAAGTATAGCATATCATGGCTAAAAGGCACCCTTACCGTAACAGCGTTCGGAGGAGGTACTTCTGAAGAACCTGCTGCGTCCGGAGAAGGCGTAAGAGCGGCGACACTTCTCGTTTTTCTCTTTTTTTTCCTTTGGCAATGGCCTTAGGAGCCTTGGAAGAAGAAGAAGGCTGGGCAGGAGGAGCAGCGATGGTCACAAGGGGAACGCCTGAAGGAATGTCAGGATCCCTCACACCGGCTGAAGAAGAGGAAACTTGAACAAGAGTAGCGGAAGTAGCCGGAAGACCGGTGGGGTTATCGGTTGCTTCCGTGGAAGTAGCTCTCTCTTTTTCTTCTCTCTTGAGCCCTTTTCAAGCGTCTCCTTACGCTCTTAGGTTTATAGTTGGGATCCGTCGCTGCGAAAGCACAAAATAACGTCAGCATTAGTATCAGCGATAACAAAGAAAGGAGTAACGCGACACTCACATTTAACACAAGATTGAATGTCCATTCTACAAGCCACTTGACGAATGTGAACGTTGATTTCCAGTTTGAGCAATGTGTTTAACCAGTCTTGCTCACGTTTCGGAAGGGTCCCTGGTCGGCTCTAGACGTTGTCATCCACGTTTTGGTTAAACCCAGATCGCCACCAGGAACCAAGATCTCCAGGAAGATCTATCACAAAAAACTCCTTTTTCCAAGCATCAACGGAAGACTCGATATGGAGGAGTTTCCAAGTAAAAGACTTCAGAGAGTCATCATCAAAACGGGGTGATATCGTTATCACCCCCCGGCATTTCATCAGCTTAAAAAGAGATTTAAGCAGTAGAAGGGAAGGGGAAGTAATCCCTTTGTATTTGCAAAGTTCCAGAAAAGCATAAACACAACAATATGCATTTGGGGATAGTTGGGCCGGAGTCAGATCGCCGGCAACAAGCAATTCTTTAACAAAAGAGTCAATGGGAAGCCGAAAGCCATAACGGAATATTTGCGCATACATGACCCTACGATTGCCCGTCAAAATGCTGTTCAAATGTAGTGACTCAGGGGCAACAGTGGTTTTATAATCATCAGGAATATCAGCATTATGGGCGGCCAAATGCTCACGGAGAGCGGCCTCAGATGTGATAACACTAGCCATAATATCCATCCTTTTCTCATCGGTAGATTTTGACTCAGTACGGCGAGTCTTAGCCATGGCAGAATTAAAGAATTAAAAGATGAAGAAGACGATGGAGGAGAAAGGAAATACCTTCAGAGAAAAGCACTTCAAAGAGCCTTGAAAAGTGGGGAGAAAATAAGACGGCTAAAAGAAAATATGAGAAAGTGGGATGATAAAAGAAAAGGGAAAAGAATAAATATTGGGTTTTATAACTCTAATGATCGAACGAAACGACGAATGCCACAGTCGTTGCGTGGAAGCGGCATAAGGAACAGACTCAGGTAATGAGTGCAATCCTAGAAAAGCGCTACAACGCCTCGATTTAGGCAAAGTTCTCAAGCACGTTAGCCCGTAGCGCTGGAAGAAATGGACACGTGTGCCTGCACAATCACGACTTTTCTAAGGAAAGGATAGCAAGCATTAAATGCTCTGAAAAGCAGGTACCATCTCTTGGGAAAAACAAGAGCGATATCACAAGAAAAGAGATAACGCAAGATGGCGTTGATTAAAAGAATAGCGTTGGGTTAACGCGAAAAGGCGGAATGGAAATCAAATAGCAATCAAATACAAGTATTGTCGCACAACAAGGCGTTATTACAAGACAAAGAAACAAATAAGCGGAAAATCTTCTAAATAGAGCAACCTCGATTAATCATGGGCCCTCGCGAGCATCGCGATCACCATTCCTCCGCTTTTCTCCAGAAGAAGGAAGATCTCTCTCACCTTCACCCAAATCCTTCAGTCTCTTGGAAGCGTAATCGGTCAGCACTGACGAGTCAACAGTTCCCTGGCGATAGAGACTCATAAATCCAGCGATACAAATATCCATGGTCTTGTTCTTCCACCAAGCTATCTTTGAAGGTACTTTGGCCAAATCCGCATCACGAGATGCTATCTCTTCGCGAAGGAAGATATTCTTTCTGTCAGCTACCACCAATTCCACCTCCAGAAGGTCTATCTTAGCCTTCCCTTTTGATCTTTCTCGAGCAAGCTCAGCGCGACAGTCGTCCAACTCCGCCCGGGTCCACTCCTGAAGCTGCGACAACTCCGTTACCTTCCCTAAAGCAGCATCTAGTTCTCCCTTTAAATCAAGAGAAGGTTGAACCTTGTCACGCTGATCCTCGAAAAAGTAGTTTAACTCGCGGAAGCAGGCCAGCATGTCAGTCAGAAGATGTGAATGTCGTACGTCGGGAGGACGCCGCAAGAACTCTTCTTTGTCCTTCGAAGAAGTAAACATTTGCCCCACTATCGGGCCCACTGGCTCCTCTCGCGATGACGGGTCCGATACTCCTAAAGCACGGAGACCGTCGGTGCCAAGGGAAGACAAGTCCAGCTGATAAGCGATGGGGCCTTGAAGACCTTGAGGGGAAAGATTGGCGATATAAGGAGGAGAGCAATTTTTGGCAGAATCACCAATGCCCGAAATCGAAGAAAGAAACAAAGGCTGAGGCTTCCGTGGAGGAGGAGCGATCGGATTCGGAGTTGGTAAGTTCACTTCTGGAATAAAGGAGCGAATAGGGGAGCTAGGACCGCCAGACACTGAGGGAGAGCCCACCGCTGCCGAAGCCTCGTTAACCTTGGGAGGAATGGCAGAGGGCACCTTGGTAACTTCCGTCACTGGCAAGGGACCCATAACGTGCGAGGCGTCAAATTCCTCGGAAGGAACCCCATTGATTTCCTCCACGGAAGGAACTGGTGGGTCAGACTTCTCTTTGCGAACTCTCTTTACGAGATGCTCCGTTTCGGCAGCGATCTCTTCGCTATCGTCCTCAGTTGACTCCGTGGCAGGATCACATTTTCTGGACCTAAGTTTCATTCGTTGGGCAAGGGTGGCATGACGCAGCTCGGAACCAGTATCCATGCTTCCGCTATCACTGTCAACCTCTTCAATCACGGGATTACTTGGGGTCACTCCCTTACCGCGAGGCGGCAGCCAATTTTTAAGGAAACGGGAAGGTCGAGCAGATGGGTTACGTGTCGCGACGGTTTTGTTTCTCCTTCCTTGCGGTGGAATAGGCGGACGACTAGAGCCTTCGGGTAGAGGAGAAGGAGGTAATGTCTGAAGCGGCACCACGTTTAGAGGAGTGTCACTTTCCTCGGAAGATCGACCCTCAGCGTTACCTGCCGATAAAATATTTTAATATGACAAGAAAGTCAAAGCGATAAGGCGATAAAAGAAAAGACTCACCAACGACACACTCTGACAGAGGCCTGAACCGAGCAAATTCCCGAATGCGGAAAGGCCCTTCTATTTCTAACAAGGCGTTAACATTGGATACATCCATACTAGACAGCACATCTGGTTCTCGCCAAGCGGCACTGGTAATCTCTCGGTTGAAACCACCGCGCCAATACTGAGAGGGCAAGCGAAGGGTGAAGAAGCCATTTTTCCAGTTATCCACATTCTCTTCGAAACCTTGAAAATTCCGCCAGAAAAACTGGACCAGAGCACCATTCTATCTTGGGGTAATATCCACTAAGCAGTTGTGACACCTCAAAGTGAAAAACGTGCGGAACAGATCGAGCGATGGAGCGAAAATATGCTTCATCTCACACGAGCGAAGAAAGGCGTAAAGCCCACACTAGGAAGGCGGAGTTATTTGAACGGGATTGAGATCATAATGGTTTAGTAGCTTCATCAGAGAAGTATGAAGCGGGAGACGAAACCCGTAGGTAAACATCTTGAAATAAACCAACCGGAACGTCCCCCACATGGCATCAGTGAGCCGAGTATCTTTCAATGGGACAAAGGGGCGATATCCCGTGGGAAAAGTGATACCGTTCTCCTCTAACTCAGCCCTCAAAACCTCATTACAATAAAAAATACTACGAGCTCTCCTGGCTTCGGGATCTAGAGGATTTTCGATAATTGCAGAAGGCCTAGCGCGAGACATAATGGAATGGAAAGTAAAGCTATGGCAATAGAGAAGTAAAATACCTGGAGCAGAGAACCAGTGAATCGGCCGTTGGCACCAGCGAGCAATTGCAGTAAAATCCCTCGGGAAGAAAGAAGTACAGAAGAAAGGAAATACGAAGAATTTCGAAATATTAGCAAAAAATACTAAAAGAGAAGAGCAAATTCCTTATAAAGGTTAAACCTAAAAAAGGAACAGCCTGTGAAAATAAAACATGTGCAGAGTGGAAAAGGACGCGTGGGCAGTCATCAATGTCTTTTGGGAGAAGACAGTTACTGACTGAAAACCAAAAGGCGGTTGCGTCAAGCAAAAGGCCTACTCCCGCGATAATCCTGGAAACATAAAGGAAGAAAAGCGGCAGAAGAGCGAAAAGAAATAAAAACGTCATTTTATTATTTGGAAAAGCCATACGACATCTACAAAGAGGCATGGTATGCCCAACTATTCGCCGTCAGACCATGAGATGCCGTAGCAGTAGACCATGTCATCATCATCTTCACTTAAAAGCGATGGATCCTCGCCAGCGAAAGGGAAAGGTTCCTTAACCTTCTCCCCCACGCGTGTGGATGATCGATCCGACTCCTCCTTGACAGACGGTGACACCGCTTTAACAGCTGAACAGGCGGAAGGAGCCCTTGGCGGTGACTCGTTAGGAAGGAAAGACGTTTCTTTCCCCTTCGAAGAGAAAGAAGCAAGATAATCAAAAAACGATTTAGATGCCTTCGCAGCATCTTTCCTCCGCCTCTTGCGGCACCGTCGGCGAACAGGCGGCCTCCAGGGAGGCGACGGAGGAGGATTATCTGAATCAGGAGAAGTTGGTGGAGAATCTCGGGCGAACGTATCTAAAAAATGAGAATCAGCCATGAGATCACAGAATACTAATCAGAGGAAAAAACAGCAAGGAGACGAAGAATAACGAGGGGAAGAAGATCCCTTAAATAGCCAGAAAATTGGGAAAAAGGATCTTCGATCTTCCAACCCGACTCTTGAGAGAAGACGCGTGTACAGCCTGAAGTGCAGATATGGATTTACAGTCACGCCTGTTGAGATTTTCCCCTGATCAAGGAAAACCACAAAATCGCCCAATCAGTTGCTAGGACAACAGCGGCGTAGATTTAATATTGAACAACCAATCAGAAAACCACCCAGTGGCCGAACCGTTTTCAGTTGGGCTAAGAATATCTCCAAGGAAAAAAGATAAAGGGTGCATTAAAGAAGAAGAACAGTTGCAAACGGAGTAATAAAACCAGTTTATTTATTATGGCCTAAAGGCCGGAAAGTACATTTACATGCTAGGAGGAAAAGAGAAAAGGCCCAAAGGGAGCCATCGCTATCAGGCGTCAGAGCCAGCGTCCTCAGGCACTTCGAGAAGGTCTCTCAGAGAATCCATGACCAGAATCAGATCATGGGAGGTGGCTCTCATTCCCTTCAAGCAGCACCGCAGCATATCCTTGTGCTGCTGCAGCATGGCAATCACCACTTGAATCCGAGCGATGGAGGCAGCCAGCTTTGACACGCTCTCCAAAGGGCTGAAATCCTCCAGAGATGTGGCTCCCAGCTTGGAATGAAGAGGGGTCAGCATTCCTTGCAGCTCCAGGATGTCCTCAGAGGTCTTGACCAGCATGTTCTCCAGGAACCCAACATCGCCATTATTGAGGTTCTTGAGAGAATGGCCCTTGGAAAGGAGGAAATTCTTGGTCAAATGATCCATGATGTGAATTGCCAGAGATGAGGAGAACGTGGGTGGAGAAAGTTCCCCAATTTATAAGCCCCAAGAGAGAGGCCTTGGAAAGAACAAAGAGGTCCTCAAAAGGCGAGCCGTCTCGTCACCCTTAAGGACTGATAAGCCTAAAGCAGAATCAAAGGTTGATGCTCGTATGCTATCCGCGACATGGATGTTCGAAAGGATGCGAGATAAAGTATGGAAAAATGCCAAAAGGCACGATATCACGGGTAGCCATTACGTAAAAGCCATATGGTTACCGGTATCCACAGTGTAAGGCCGCGTTGATGTCGCAGGTGGCCCTAGATGGGTAAAACCTCGTCGACATCGTAGGCATCTGGTGGTATAAAGCAGCGCTAATCGTAGGCAGCTGATGGCGTAAAGCCGCGATGATATCGTTGTTTCCTTAAGCGAAAGAGGAGAACGGGGCCCGCGTGACCTCAAACCCCTGTAAGTACAAAGTTTACTAACTTCTCTATAAATGCCTATCTCCTCCGTGTGTTTTCAGTACACTTGAAAGGATGATGGACCCGGAACGAATGCAAATCCACGACATGACCTGGTTGCAGTCCTTGGCGGTATCACAAGTGACCCATCAACAGCCCTTCTATGGCATGAATAAGGTTGAGACTCCGTAAGCCCTGCCAGAGGCCAAATAGACTAACATCGCTGGGCAAAAGCAATGCCCTCATGATCACGAGCGTAAAAGCAGCGTCTCTCGTGGACCTCTTAACGCCTCAGAAAAATAGGTCTCTAGATAAAAATGAAGGACGGAATCCGCTTGTTCGCTGGGAAGCTTCAGAACTAAGTTACAGCTCATCACTTAACACGGTTAACGTCGAGCAGTCAGAGAAACTCGGAGATCCTGCAGATGTACCGCTCCACGAAAGAATAAGTTTTCATCTAAGATTTCAGACATGGACAACCCTTGGTAAACACTCAGGCTCGTTTTCAGTTGGGCTTATGATAACAATCAAGACAGCCCTAACAGTGCTACCACACTTGCGGCTCCCACCGGGACGATTTCCCCTATGACCCG